>CM066031.1:95885014-97085014 GCA_033557465.1 Ichthyophis bannanicus | reverse complement strand
AGTTCCGACGTGGGATCTGCAGTTGGTGTTGACGGCATTAGGTTCTCAGCCGTTTGAGCCATTGGCGAAAGTGACCTTGAAGGATCTCACTCTGAAGGTAGTGTTCTTAGTAGCCATTACGTCGGCAAGGCGAATTTCGGAGTTGCAGTCGTTATCTTGTAGGGAGCCGTTCTTGGCTTTTCATGAGTCGAAGGTGGTCTGACAGCCGGTTCCATCCTTTTTGCTGAAAGTCCTGTCGCCTTTTCATGTGAATCAGGTTGTTTCACTGCTGGTGTTCCGTACAGCTTCAGGTGGTTCTGCGAATCCGCAGTTGCATCTTTTGGATGTACGGAGGGCATTGAAAAGATATCTTAAGTGCATGGCAAATTTCAGAAAGTCAGACAGATTGTTTGTCTTGTTCGGCGGTCCTTGCAAAGGGGAAGCTGCGTCCAAAGCGTCAATTGCTAGATGGATAAAGGAAGCAATAGGTTCGGCATACCTCCTAAAAGGAAAATCGGTGCTGGACGGTTTAAGAGCACACTCTACTAGAGCGCAAGCAGCGTCCTGGGCGGAATACAGTTTTGTACCGGCGGCCGAAATTTGCAAGGCCGCAACGTGGTCGTCGTTGAATTCCTTCGTGAAGAACTATCGTTTGGATATTCAGGCGAGTCGGGATACCTGTTTTGGGTCAGCGATGCTTCAGGCTGCTTTAGCAGGTCCCGCCCATTGAGTTCTTTTACTGCTCTGTTACATCCCTAGAGTTTCCGGGATTAGACTGGAGGGATGATAAGGAAGTGTAAATTAGACTTACCTGCTAATTGTAGTTCCTGAAGGAACTCCAGTCTAGTCCCGGATCCCGTCCCGATTCTTTCAGCGAGTTTTAGCCTGAAGCGCAGATTTTACAGGTAAGAGCACATGGAGTTCTGTGGAGCTTTGGGTTCAGGGGGCGGGTTGGGAGTCTTATAGGGTTTGAGAGACTCCAGACAATTTTTCTCTTCCAGGCAGGGAAGCGAGACCCTTAACAGTCAAACTAAATATCATTGTGGGGGATGTTATTTTGCTGTTTGGTTATCGTTCAGTAGTTGTATAGTTAGTAGGCACTAGCTTCAGTGTCGATTCAAAATTTATTGTTGCTCTGGTGAGTCTACTTTGTCAATAGGTTACTGGAGTGGGAGGAGCCGGTACCTGTGTCCTTATACCAGTGTCATCAAAGAATGACATCTATCAATCTCCAAGCTGCTGGAAGAGGATGATAACCCTAGAGTTTCTGGGACTAGACTGGAGTTCCTTCAGGAACTACAATTAGCAGGTAAGTCTAATTTACACTTTCTCCTCCCTTCATTTGTAAAATCATACATTTTTGGGTGTGTGCATGGAGGAAGAGTTCAAAGAGAGATAATGAAGTGTGTCTTGTTATGGGAGCAGGGGCTGTGTAAGGAATCTTTATAACTCGCGTTGTCAATCTATCCAATAGTGGGAGTATTGTGCAAGTGTGATGTGGGTGTGCGTGTGTGGTGCAGTGTAGGGCTGGAGTGCCTCTGAGTGTGTGTGAGTGTGTGTATGGTGCACAAACATCCTGCCTCACATATCCACATTGAACCACTGCTCTAGACACCCCATGCTGACACACTTCACGTATACACACTTTGACATATCACACCCCCAGTGTACCCCCGACATATACATACCCCTACTCATAAACCTCAGGCATAAAATCAGACACCTCCCACATCCCCCTACTATCTTATGTATCCCCTAAAGGGCTGTGATGTATAATCTGTGAGCTAATTTTTCACATCTGGATAAGAAGAATCAGAGAGTGTTATTTGTGAGCTGGTGGATAGTGCAGGATAGAAATGAATTTAATAAAGATGTAAATAAATTATATGCAATCATCTGATGATCTAGAGTTAGACTAACCTTCTAAATACAATGTACAGCAATAAAAAATATTCAAAGTGATTTCAGTATAATTTATGAGACTCAAAGAAAGATGAAGCTTCAGTGACACAGAGGTGGAATTAGAAGCTGTGAGTGTGAAGAGTGTAACCCACTTTCTTGATCCTAAAACTATTACTACTACCACTACTACTGAACATTTTTATAGCACTAGAAAATGTACACCGCGCTGCACAGATACAACTAAAGACAGTCCCTGCTCATCAAAGCTTACAATCTAGCCAAGACAGACAACACAGTAGCTGTAGACATGGGATACATCTGGGGGGAATGGTAAGGAAACACAAAGGAGATCAGATGAGTCAAGATCCGAAAGCAGCAGCTTTGAGGTGAATTTTCAGTCTGGATTTGAAAAGGTCATAGAAGGTGTCTGACATACAGACTCAGGTAGTTTGTTCCAGGCATAAGGAGCGACAAGGTGAAAGGAGTGAAGTCTGGAGTTAGCAATAGAAGAGAAGAGCACAGATAGAAGCGATTTGCTAGAAGAGCGGAGTTCCAGAGGAGGGGTGTAGGGAGAGATAAGAGAGAAAAGGTAGTGAGGAGCTGCAGAGTGAATGTACTTATAGGTCAGCCGGAGAAGTTTGAACTGGATGCAGAAACAGATAGGGAGCCAATGAAGAGACTTGAGAAGAGGGGTAATATGAGCATGACAAGGCTGGCGGAAGATTAGCCATGCAGCAGAGTGTTGAACAGATTGAAGAGGAGACAGATGATTCAGAGGGAGACAAGCAAGGAGCAGATTAAAAAATCACTTCTACCTGTTTAGCCCTTTCCTTCGCCCTGGAACACCCCCAACACACCCCAGTGCTAACCATATAGCATCTAGGCACGTTAGGGGCTTATCTGGGATTTTTCAAAGGCATTACCCATGTAGGTGCCTTTGGAAAATCCTGATAAGGCATTTGCACGGGTAACTAGGGCAGCTACCAGTGTAAATGCCTTTGAAAATGCTGCCTTTAATTTTTAAAAACTAGCTTTGGGAAACAGCTGCTGCTTCCCTATCTGTTTGCCTGTCCGGGACTGATGGAGGAATGTCCTGTGAGCAGGGATGAAGGGCAGTTATAAGGAATGAATTATAATGGTATGTGTAAGTCAGTCCTCGTCAAGGTCTGCAAGCCGTGGGCCAGCTGCTGTGGCCGTGCTGGCTATGTGCTACCACCATGCTGGGTGGAAGTTGGGAACACTAGCATAGGCACTTAAGAGTTTTATTTTTTTAATGTTATTTATCTATTTATTTAGTTAATTAGGTGTTAGTGCTTCCTTTTTAAAGGGAAGACCATGCAGTCATAACTCTGTGGTCCTTTCCTTGGACAGCAAGGTGCAAATATCCCTGAAAGATACAAAAAGCACTTCTCTCCCGGGAGAGAGAAACCTGGGAACACTTTTACAGCTCTAATCGAAGGACGTATGTGCTGTGGTCAGAGCTGGGAGAGAGAGGCTGACGGCGATGCTGGGATCCCACTGAGTATTTTGCAAGGACATCTCCTGCTGGAGAGCACTGAGTCCCCAAGGAAATGTTTGTCTTCTGCGGCAGGGCAGCCTGAAATGGTGTTGACAGTCCTCTGATTATTCTGACACGCTGCCACTGCCGGAGATAGTGCTGCCGATGGACCTGGTCAGAGCACCATTGCAGCAGAATTTGGATAAAAACTGCAGTTATATTGAGAATGAGGCTCGGGGACCCCCCTGTTCTGTGATTTGAGGAAGGAAGCTTACACACCTTTACGGCATCAGACCAGTGATCTAGATAAGCAAAATACACACACACACACCCTTCACTCCTAATCCAGAATCTCCCCTCTGTCTCTTAACCTCCTCTCCTGGTCCAGCATCTTTCTATGTCCTCTGCCTTCCCCTCCACCCCAAAGATATAAATACAGTTAAATAAATAAATAAATAAATACAGCATTTCACTGTTTCCCTCCCAAGGGCCAGTGCTCATCTCCCCTTTTCTCCTTAAACTTCCCTCCCTGCTGCAGCCCCTTCTTCTTGACAGCTAAAGTAAGAGGAGCACTTCCTAGACCCTCCCCTTCCTCAATAATCCAACATTTCTCCTTCCCTATGCCCCCTCCCCATCTCCCACTGCCAAACACTTCTGAAAGCTAAACATGAAGATGTCTCAAGAGGCAGTGTCCCATAATTTCATTTAATTTAAACCTGACCATCCACAAGCCTGCTGTAAATAACTAAATGCACAAGTGCAGAAAGCAAACAGTGCATTCTAGAAACATCCAGAACTACCTCATCAGTTACCAGGTATCACAGTATTCTGTTATAAGTCCCTTTTCCAGGCAGAGAGCAACATCACTACAATAAAACAACACTATTAAGAACATAAGAAGTCCAGCACCACCCCCCACCCCCCCCCCCCCCCCCACACACACACACCCTTCACTCCTCTGCTAATCCAGAATCTCCCCTCTGTCTCTTAACCTCCTCTCCTGGTCCAGCATCTTTCTTTGTCCTCTGCCTTCCCCTCCGCCCCAAAGATACAGCATTTCACTGTTTCCTACCCCCTCCCCAGGGCCAGTGCTCATCTCCCCTTCTCTCCTTAAACTTCCCTCCCTGCTGCAGCCCCTTCTTCTTGACAGCTAAAGTAAGAGGAGCACTTCCTAGACCCTCCCCCTTCCCCAATAATCCAACATTTCTCCTTCCCTATGCCCCCCTCCCCATACTTGCCGTGTCCAGGATCATATCCCTTCTTGCCTCCCTACCTCAGTCGTTCTCCCAAACCACTGCTGCAAGTAAATTCTATGGCCTAAAATTCTATCCCCCCCCCCCCCCCAACAACACACTGTTAAGCTGAAACCTTAAAAAGTCATAAGTAAAACACCCTCCCTAAGAACAATTCCCACTGTCAAAGAGAAGAGCCGTCAGAACAGGGCTGGGGACCTCGCTCACTAACAATAACCATTTATGAGCAAAAGTGTTGCCCAAATCTACCTGCTAAATCAATCATTGGCATAATCCTCTTAGTTATATATTCATCCTAAATAATACTTAATACACCAATATTACCAATAAATATATCTTATAAAACAAACCAGCGCCGATTATATCACAGTAAAACTAGTCATCCACCACATACGATACATGACAGACTCCCGAAGTACTGAAAATATGGCAACAGAGTAACAATGATATTCAAACAATAGAAAACATATTACAGTGTTGCAAATATTGCAAATACAAACACTGTTACCAAAAAGCCTTATTGCCCAACTAACTAAGGCACATCCACCCTGTGCACAGTATAAAGACTCTTCTCATAGCAGGGCAGCATCTCTCTTGTGCACTCACTGCTGAAACACGGATTTTGCAAGTAAGTCAATATTGCCTGTGGTAGCCAGGATAAAGTGCTTAGTTATAGGTCAGTCAGTCCGATTCCACAGTAAAACAGGCAAAGTCCTGTAGTCGGGTGCACAGTGTTTCAAAGCAGCTCACACTCCTTTATAGCCAAGGGGTGGATGCCTTTCTTCTCCCAACCTGCCCGCAGGTTTTTAGATATTGCTTCAGCATAACATTGACGTTCCTTTCAGCATTAAAGGTTGTTTTGAGAGAGAGAATGAAACTACGCTGTTAATAGTAATTAATAAGATTAATGTTAACAGAGCATCAGTATGGAAGAGAAATTAAACCAGGGATGGGAAAGAGCACTTTAAAATTCTTGCTTGGGAGGTCACATGAGGGCATGAGCAAGTACATTTATCGGCCTTTTTTCCCCATAAAATTGGTTGGCCTTGTGACTGAGGAACAACTGAAGGCTTGGCACAACTGGCTCTGGTATCAGTGGGTTTCGAGCAATGCGTCCCCAAACAAAGATAGTCTGGACTCATCCCACAAGGAACTGACTCGGGAGGCAGCAAAAATGCTGGAGGCAACATTCAACCAAGTGCTACAAAAGCTGGAAAACATGGGAGAGGCAATGGCAAAGATTGGGAGGAAGATTGAGGAAGTGGGGCTCTGAGGTCCATCATGAGTGATGTCACAAAATGCTTGCAGTACATAAAATGCCCACTAGATGGTGATATTTCTCCTGATGTGAGAAATTCTTCTTTGGAAGATGTTTCAAAGTAAGGAAAAGATAAAGGGAAACCCAGGAGTCCATCAGAAACTTCTACATTACTTTATCGTTCACTTTTTTATCCATAATTCTGCCAACAGGAGAATGACACACTCCCCTTGATGTGGATCAGATAATTCTCTAGCTCCTAAACTTTAGGCAGTTTTTCCATCATTACATTTCCTCTCCTTCCACAGCAGGAAGAACACACCTCTTATATAGAATACTGGGTGACGTTTTCAGTGGCAGCGGCCCCCACTGCCAAAGTCATCGTCACTTTAAATTAAAACTGGATATTCAATGCCAGTGCAGATCTAGCGACCAACCCTGAATATCTGGTTTCAATGGATTGTTGTTTTCCAATCCAGTTAACAGCAATATTCAGCTATCACCTGAACTGCAAAACCACATAAAGTTAGGGCCTCCTTTCACCAGCAGTGTAGCTTTTGCTTAGCGGCTGAATACTACCTCTTACTGGCCAGCCATGGAACATGCCAGTGTTAATCCACTTAGGGGCAGAGATATTCAGCAGCACTAACCAGGTTACTGCCACTGAATCTCCCTCAGGCTGGAAGGTCGGGGGTTCAAATCCCACTAGAGGACAGCTACCTTGGGCCAGAAGGACTGGGGTTTCTAGTCCCACAGGTGCTCCATGTGGTCTTGGGCAAACCACTTAACCTTGCATTGCCCATGTTCCCTGTAAAATAGTTATCTCCAAGTTATAATGCCCTGTTCAATGTAATTTCATTTTGTTAAATGTAAACCGCCTTGATATCATGAAAGGCAGTATATAAGAAATGTTAAATAAATAAATAAAATCTCCCAGTCAGCATAAATCCCTTTGAATATGCCTTGTCCAATTGTTTATAACAGTGTAGTGTGGGGGGCGGAGCCTGATGTCCAGCGGGTTAGACGCTTCGCGCTGAAGCTCCCGAGAGGCCTACTCAGAATCCTGACTTAATACCTACATAAACTTAATATTTTGCTCCGAACTTACCGGGGTGCCTCGGGGGGGATGGCGGCCCACAAACCAGCGCGCTTAGACTTCGGGTCTTCCTCTTCTTCACACGGAAAACGCTCCAAAACAGAGTTGTCTTCCCCACAAAAGATAGTTCCACTTCGGGAAAACCCCGAAATGCAACAGGAGATCTTGGAGGAAATACGCGGTGTGAAGGAACTGGTACAGTCCAACGGAGAAGCGCTCCGAGCCATGCGAGAAGACTTCGGTATGCTTCAGGACCGGCTTGAAGGTCTTTCACTACGGCAGGACAACATGGCGGGGGTCCTCGACTCGCACGCGGTGCGCTTGGAGAAACTGGACAAGGCTGAGCGTCAGATACAGAATCTTCAAAAAGAGTTAGAGGATAGCAATAATCGAGCCCGTCGCAACAATGTAAGGCTCATTGGAGTACCGGAGGGGGCGGAAGCAGGAGATATAAGAGAATTCCTGGTCAAAACTCTTCCCTCCTTGCTGAAGATCACTTTTCACAGAGATCTGGAAATTGACCGAGCACATCGTGTTCCTACCAACATGGCGCTCAATCGGACGACCCCCCGGCCTATCATCTTTCGATTACTGAGATATCAGCAAGTTGAGCAAATTCTAAATGCTGCCCGGGCGAATCATCATCTGGAGTTTGAAAGTCATAAAGTCTCCTTCTTCCCTGACTTGGCAAAGCCCACAGTTGACCGTCGGAAGAGACTCCTTGCTTTTCGCCCTAGACTTCAACAGCTACAGGCTCGCTTTGGCCTATTGTATCCAGCGAAGCTCAGAGTGACTCTCCATAACCAAACTAGAACATTCGAAGATCCTGATCTACTAGCAACATTTTTAGATTCCAAAGAAGCAGACCAGATGCGCTAATCCAGCAACTTGGATCTGTAATCCGCCGGATCTGCCCGCCATTTTGAATGGCCCGACGCGGTGATCACAGCCTGGAACAGAGACTGCCTGGACTTTTCTTTCTTTCTTTCTATATATAACTTTCTTGGTCTCCTATCCCTCCATGATGTGCACCTCGGTTGGATTCGGAACACGCACAGCTATATAGGTTATATGTTTCAATTTAGGCCTTCTCTGGGGTTTCTCCCCGCAGACATATGGTCGCCAGTAATTTCTGGGGTTCTGCTTCTTCTCTAATGCACTTCGGTGCTTATTTTTTTTATATGGGGCGCTTCATTGTTTTTCATTAGCTTATTTTCTATCATGTCATGTGTACAGCCATATACAGTTAATATGAGGGACATTGTGAAATTATGTGCGTTATCATGTTCTTTTTCAGAATTTTTAACCCTTCTGAATGGCCTTATGTAAGATCTTATCACTGAACGTAAAAGGCATCAATAGTCCAATCTCTTCTCTAATGCACTTCGGTGCTTATTTTTTTATATGGGGCGCTTCATTGTTTTTCATTAGCTTATTTTCTATCATGTCATGTGTACAGCCATATACAGTTAATATGAGGGACATTGTGAAATTATGTGCGTTATCATGTTCTTTTTCAGAATTTTTAACCCTTCTGAATGGCCTTATGTAAGATCTTATCACTGAACGTAAAAGGCATCAATAGTCCAATCAAAAGAAAGAAAATCCTTAGCTATCTTAATCATGAGCATGCTGACTTAGTGTTTCTTCAGGAAACGCATTTAAACTCCGCTGAAACACTGAAACTTAATGCTAAGCCTTACATGGTGGCTGCCTACTCTCCCGTGGGGTAGCCATCTTGGTTAAGAAGTCTTTGCAAGCTACTGTAATGGATACTAGCTCTGATAAGGAGGGTAGATGGGCCCGTGCACACCTTAAGGTTGGAGATAGTGAATTTACGTGTATTTGTATTTATGCTCCGAATGTGGATAACCCTGCTTACTATGCAAGTCTTGCGCAGTTGGCACAGGCCTCAGCCAACACTCCATTAATACTTGGCGGCGATTTCAACCAAGTACTTGATCCTTTGATAGATAGACTGTCGCCTAGAACGAGTGGTCCACCCAAGAGTCTTGATACCCTTACAGCTCTGATGAAAGATCTTGCGTTAGTAGATATATGGAGGCTGCTTCACCCCTCCGACTTAGAGTTCACCTTTTTCTCAGCCCCCCATCACTCACAATCTAGAATAGATTTTCTTCTTATCTCCAAAGCACTGATATCCCAAGTGGACACGGCTAGGATTCATCCTCTCCATATTTCAGATCATGCTGCCATATCTTTCTCATTACATGTCACTACGCAAGGTGAACATCCCCGTGCTTGGTTTTTTGGGGCATAGCTATTTCCCTAATTACGAAATACTGGAAAAATAGCTCTCATCTGAGCCCCAATGAATGGTGGAATCATGTCTGTCTCTACAGTAAATATGAGCAAATACCTCGTATGTTAGCTTCTTCCGTTCAGACCCCCACCACTTGTCTAAATGGAAGATGCTCAACGACTATGTTCAAACTGCTAAATGCTCTCATCTGACTGTTTAAATCTGTGTAAATCTTTGTCACATGATCATTCTGTATCGCAGATACTATTTCTGTTTGTTTTGATGTACAATTACTGTTGTTTGTAAGCGCTTATATGATGATACATATCAGCTTAGAGAAGAAGCATAGGGGTGGGGGGTAATTGGGGTTGCTTTTTCCTTATTGTATGCTTGTATTTGTCTCCTTTGGTGTGTTGTTTCTTTTTGCTTGTTGTAAAATGAAAATAAACGTTTAAAAAAAAATAACAGTGTAGTGTCTTCATGGAGTAATATTGCCACCATATGGTCATATTGTAGATTGCAGCCTAGTGTATTTGGTGCATTATTTTTATTGTCTGTCTCTGTACTTATTTATTTATTTATTTATTTAGCTGTATTTATATCCCGCTTTTCACCGGGTCAAAGCGGTCAATTGGGAGATACATTTAACACGAGGGGATATGACACACATATGCTAATTCGTACAGGGAACATGGGCAATGGAGGGTTAAGTGGCTTGCCCAAGACCACAAGGAGTGCCTATAGGACTAGAAATCCCAGTCCCTCTGGCCTGAGATTGCTGTCCCCAGGTGGGACTTGAACTCCCGGCCCTCCGGCCTGAAGTACCTTGTCCTAACCACTAGGCCACTCCTCCCTCCTCCTCCCTGTGCATCTTATTTATTTATTTAAACGTATTTCAATACCGCCTTATCCTGCAATCAAGGCAGTCTGAACAGAAAACAATCAATAAGATACAGGGTATAGTGTGTACATGCAGTGAGTAGTGTATATGTGTGAGTGTGTCTGGACGTTGATTCTTGGGGTGCTGTTTACAGCGTGCGCTATTTACAATGCTATGGGTATCAGTTCCTTGCTTAATTACAATTATAGTGACATGTGGGGGGAATTGAGGTGTCTGTTGCATGGTTTAAGTAATGTCACCATAGTGTTCTATGAAGAGGGTTGTCTTCAGTAGCTTCCTGAACTCCTTAAGGTCTGTTGTTGAACGCAGTTCGTCGGGGAGGGTGTTCCAGATTGTTGGTGCCGCCTTTGATAAGGCTCGTTTTTCGGTGTCCTTGCGTACCCTGTTGATATATTTAGGTGTGTTGACACGGTTGGATGTGCCTCTTCTTCTCGGTCTTGTGAGTCTGTTTGTTGGGAAACTTGGTGTGTCTCCATTGCCGTTCTAACTTCCTGAGTTCTCTTTTTTTGATCCGTATGGTTTTTGAGTACCAGGGTGTGTGATGTGCCCTATTGCGGTGATCTTTCTTGGGTCTGTGTTCGGTGGCTTTGGAGGCTGCATTGATGATGCTGTTCCATTTTCTGATTTGATCGTCTAAATCCTCTTCTTCCGTATTCAGGTGCGGTATCGTGTCCTTGAGAAATTGGTCCTTGTTGAAGCTTTTAAATCTTCTTTGTGCTGTTGGTTTGTCTAGGTTTTTGTCATGGTATTTATTTATTTAACATTTTTTTATATATCACTTTTCCAAAGGTCAATGCAATTTACATGTAGCAAAGTTTGACAAGGAACATAGCAGAACTTTGTACTTTACAATGAACAAATAATATGCAACTGTAACGTCTTGCAAAGTATCTTTTGTTATTTAGTTCACGTCTTTCCAGTAGCAGTCAAGGTGAGTTTACATTCATGTACAGTAGATATTCCTCTGTCCCAGGAGGCTTACAATCTTTTACTACAGTGTTGCGCTTTTTATTTTTTTAAATGATTTATATACCCCTTAATCTTACAGTCAATGTGGTTTGCATGGAACAGATTAACATATTAAACAATAAACAATCCTGGAGACCACAAATTTCAGCTCAGAACTCCCAAGCACAGAAACACTTGCAGGGGAGAAGAAACCACAGAGAACAAGAAGAGAGAAACAGAGACAGTGGGAAATAATGAAGCCGAGGAGACTGAGGGGAGAGGTAGAGAGAAAGGGAGAGAGGAAGGAGAGTGAGGGGTGAGGTAGAGAGAGGAAGGAGAGTGAGGGGTGAGGTAGAGAGAGAGAAGGAGAGTGATGAGGAGAGAGAGAGAGAGAGGTCGAGAGAGGAAGGAGAGTGAGGGGAGAGGTAGAGAGAGAGAGGAAGGAGAGTGAGGGGAGAGGTAGAGAGAGAGAGGAAGAAGAGTGAGGGGTGAGGTAGAGAGAGGAAGGAGAGTGAGGGGTGAGGTAGAGAGAGGAAGGAGAGTGAGGGGAGAGGTAGAGAGAGAGAGGAAGGAGAGTGAGGGGAGAGGTAGAGAGAGAGAGGAAGAAGAGTGAGGGGTGAGGTAGAGAGAGGAAGGAGAGTGAGGGGTGAGGTAGAGAGTGAGAGAGGTAGGAGTGTGAGGGGAGTGTTAGTGAGAGAGAGGAAGGAGAGTGAGGGGAGAGGTAGAGAGAGAGAGGAAGAAGAGTGAGGGGTGAGGTAGAGAGAGAGAGAGGAAGGAGAGTGAGGGGTGAGGTAGAGAGAGAGAGGAAGGAGAGTGAGGGGTGAGGTAGAGAGAGGAAGGAGAGTGAGGGGTGAGGTAGAGAGAGGAAGGAGAGTGAGGGGTGAGGTAGAGAGAGGAAGGAGAGTGAGGGGAGAGGTAGAGAGAGAGAGGAAGAAGAGTGAGGGGTGAGGTAGAGAGAGAGAGAGGAAGGGGAGGGTGTCTATGGCAGCAGACGACTGGAGGGCAGCCAACATTCCCGGGTGAGCTGGGAAACTACAGACCAGTGAGCCTGACATCGGTGCTGGGCAAAATGGTAAAATCTAATACAAGGAACAAAGTAACTAAGGCTTCTGACCGTAGGTTTTAACTGATAAACACTGATAAAACATCCCAATGCAAAATAAAATTAGAATAGGTGTTTATTAGATAAAGAGCAGAAAATCACTACTTCCCTGGTACTTCTAGCCTTCAAAATTTTATTGCAACATGGGTTCAGCCAATAACAAAGTTCAGGAAGTGATTACAGTTATGGTCAACATTACTGACAACCTTACCCTTAATGTCCAATATCTCCAAAATGAAAGTGGCCAGTGAAATGATTTTGGACTATATACGCACACATATTTGACACATAAACCAATCAAACAAAAGAAGGCCAATTAAAAATGGAAATAGTAGGAAATAGTATAAAAACTGGGACATTGCCAGAACATTATTCCACTAAATTGAGATCAGACTACAAAATTAAACAAAAGATATGCAACCACACAACGACTAGTTAAAGCAAATTAATTTTTGTTGGAATGTTTGTCTTGAAAGGGATAGCACCTCTCTTGAACCAGAATTCTCTGTTTCATTCTTTAGAAGTGAACAAGACATCAGAAATGTGTCAAACCTACTTATAAGTGAAACACTCAATAAGAATAAAACATTAGACTTAGCTTTTAATGACAAACGCCAATAGCCCAATGATCCAGCTGAATGCAAAGTTTATGTTCCAGAAATCAAGCTGGAAAGTGTCAAAAACATATCTAATCCTGAAGATGGACAAAGATAGTCCAGGAAGTGGTCACAGAGCTGTGTTTCGAGCTCATAGCACAAAGTAACTGAGCTCTGCCTCAAGCACAATAATCAAACGATTCCTGCTCTTCAAGATTCCATTTTATAAATGCTTTGAAAAAAAGCTGTCCAAAGGGTTGAACTTTTGTAATTGTGTTGAGATAACTTCAGTAAAAAGTGACAGGGATTCCACAGGGGATGAGTCCAATCAGCAAAGAGCTAAGATGGCAATTAAAGAAGACTCCGCCAATCCAGTTCCAAGTTTAAGCCAAAAGGATTGACTGATTGAAGTCTGTAAATTCGAAATTGTTCAAGCAGTTGTAAGCGGACTACACGGCCCACCCCCCCCCTCCTGCAGAGAGCAGATGGAACAGAATCAATCACCCTCTGTTTCAGATCTTCAAAGGAGTGACACTTATCTAAACAATGTGATACAAATGGAGCAGACAAAACTTTTGTGTTGAGTTGTGATCGATGTTCCTTAAGACAATATATAATTGGTCTAATCATCCTGCCAATATATTTAAAAAGACAAGGGCAAATAAGAAGATAAACAACAAAGGACAACAAACAGGTAGTATGCCAGTGTGTAGAATGGGTAAGTCCAGCAGAAGGAGCAGTCTATTTTTCACCACTCAGTGTGATAGCACAAAAAAAAAAATCAGCGCATGCAAGGAAGTGTCTTAGAAACAATTCAAATCAGTTTGAACAAAAGAACCACATTCCCATTGCACTGGATGGGCCAACTTAAGTCAATAAAGATGGTCCTTACACCTAAAATTAACTATGTCCTAGAGATGCATTGCAAAGAGCTCAAGTTTGGTTTCATCTTTCCACGTAACCTTGAGGTCATCTTTGACTCCTCCTTTTCCATCTCCTCACCTATCCAACAAATAGAGAAAGCTAAAACCTGCTGTTTTTATAACATTAGCAAAATTTGCCCCTTCCTTTATGAACACACTTCTACACTAAAACACTTGTCCACTCTCTAATTACTTCCCATCGCAACTATTGCAACTCCTTCTTGCTGGTCTTCCCCTAGGCCATCTCTCTCCTTCAATCTGTTCAGAACTCTGCTGTGTGACTAATCTTTTGCCTGCCTCGATATACTCATATAACCCCCCTTCTGGTTACATATTTCATTCAAGTTTCTCCTTCTGACCTATAAGTGCATTCATTCTTTTGCTCTTCACTACCTTTCCTCTCTTCTCTCCCTACACCCTTCTCGTGCACTCTGCTCTTCTACCGGCCTGCTTCTCTCTTTCCCCTTTTCTTCCACTGCAAAACTCCAGACTTCGATCCTTTCACCTTGCTGCTCCTTATGTCTGGAACAAACTTCCTGAGCCGGTACATCAGGCTTCATCTCTAACCCCCTTTCAAATCCATGCTAAAGGCTCACCTCTTTGAAGCTGTTTTAGGATCCTGACCCCTTGTTTTCCTTGTATTTCATTACCTTTCCCTACTTTACCCTTATTCTTATCTTTTTATCTTAATTAGATTCTAAGATCTAAGAGCATGGACCATCTTTATATATGCCTATACAGCACTGCATATGCTTTGCAACACTATATAGATGTTTAATAGTAGTAGGGGATGCAAAAGGCAATGCAATGTGTGCCTTTGAGTCAATGCTGATTCCTGGTGACCCAGCAGTTCCTGTGTTTTCATGGCAAGGTATGACCGCAAGTAGATCGTCACACCTTTTTCCTCTGAGGCAATGGAAGGTTAATGATTTGCTGAAAGCCACAGGGAGTGCCAGTGGAGAGTGAACTCTGGTCTCCTGGTTAGTGAGTCAGTGCTCTAACCACTAGGCTACGAGAGAGAGAGAGAGAGAGAGAGGGAGTGAGTGAGTCTTATAAACTGTGCTGTGGTTCTCACTTTTTCTTTTAGTTCCTTGGTGTTTGAGCATCTTGCATTAGCATTTCCTTTGTTTTTTATGGAATATATATTTACGTTAACACCATGCTGGTCCAGTGCACAATTTCAGGAGTTATATTGGGTTTGTCAAGCCCTTCTTGATGTTTATGTTGGAGTGAGAGGTGTTATGGTGGGGTCACAAAGTCCCTCTTGTTTTTCAGAGGGTGGGAAGTGCTGCGTTGGGGCACCAAGTCGCTCTTGCTTTAGTGGAAGTGGGAGATGCTGCATTTGTGCTGTTGAGCCCCTCTTGTTTGACATATTTAGCAGCATCTTTCCCAGGCTCTTCGCTGGTAACATATGAGCATAAGAACCAAATAAATGCCATACTGGGTCAGACCAAGGACCATCAAGCCCAGTATCCTGTTTCCAACAGTGGCCAATCCAGGTCACAAGTACCTGGCAGGTTCCCAATAAGGCACACAGGTTCCATAATGCTTATCCCGGTGCAAGCAGTGGATTTCCCTGGTCCTTTTTAATAATAGTTTATGGACCTTTCCTCCAGGAACCTGTCCAAACATTTTTTAACACAGCTACACTAACAGTTTTTACTACCTCCTCTGTTATTCTTTGAAATACAAGAGATCACAGAGAGAGGAAGACAGGCATCTGTATTTGGAAAAACTTAGAGAAGCTAGCAAAGTAGTCAAGAAGGCAAAGATTCAAAAGGAGGAGGAAATAGCCAATGCAATAAAATGGGGCGATAAGACATTTTTCAGATATATTAGTGAGAAGAGGAAGGGCAAAAGTGGTATTGTCAGACTCAAGGGTGCAGGGGAGGAA
Source organism: Ichthyophis bannanicus (assembly GCA_033557465.1). Classification (NCBI taxonomy): domain Eukaryota; kingdom Metazoa; phylum Chordata; class Amphibia; order Gymnophiona; family Ichthyophiidae; genus Ichthyophis; species Ichthyophis bannanicus. Next base: position 97,069,401 of record CM066031.1, on the reverse strand, counting down.
TATGTAGAAGCTGATAAGGATAAAGCAGAATTGCTTAACAAATATTTTTGTTCGGTGTTCACAGATGAAGAACTAGGAGCAGGACCTCAGAAAACACCCACAAATAGGAACAGAAGCGAGGGACATCTTGAACAATTTTCAGAAGACTGTTCATGAGAAACTAGCTCAACTTAAAGTAGACAAAGCGATGGGACCGGATGGGATACACCCTAGAATACTGAGGGAACTTGGGGACGTTCTAGCAGCTCCGCTGACTGACCTTTTCAATGCCTCGTTGGAGTCGGGAGTGGTGCCAAAGGACTGAAGAGAGGCTCATGTGGTGCCTTTACACAAAAGCGGAAGTAAGGATGTGGTTGAAAACTACAGGCCGGTTAGTTGAACTTCGGTGGTGAGTAAATTATTGGAAACGCTGCTGAAAGAGAAAATAGTGAGGTTTCTGGAGTCCAGCAGATTACAGGATTCGAGGCAGCATGGATTCACCAGAGGCAGATCTTGTCAGACAAATCTGATTGATTTCTTTGACTGGGTGACCAGGGAGTTGGACCGCGGGAGAGACCTAGATGTGGTGTATTTAGATTTCAGTAAAGCCTTTGACACTGTTCCTCACAGGTGACTTATAAACAAACTGAGCACCCTAGGGATGGACCCTAAAGTTACTGTTTGAGTTAGAAATTGGTTAGGTGGGAGGCGACAAAGGGTACAGGTAAATGGAGCTCACTCTGAGGAGAGGGATGTTACCAGTGGTGTGCCCCAGGGATCTGTCCTTGGTCCGATTCTTTTTAACATCTTTGTTAGTGATATAGCGGAAGAGCTGTTGGGTAAGGTGCTGTCTTCTGATATACCTCTTCAACAGCATCCTCCGCATCATAGACAACACCAAGAAAGGCATACTCATGATATTCATTGACATCTCATCTGCATTTGACACAGTTAACCACAAGACTCTATTGGATAGACTACAGAACATCGGTCTACACAGTGCCACCCTGAATTGGTTCCATTCATACCTAACCGACAGACAAATACAGGTCAAAGTAGGACACAACACATCTCGACCCATAAAAGTCAAACAAGGAGTGCCACAGGGATCGGCCCTTTCAGCTCTCCTATTCAACCTATATATCCAGCCAATATGTGCCATCATGAAAGAGCACCACATACATTATACAATCTACGCAGATGACATCATGATCTACACACCCATCTCAGTCGACAACCCGGACTACACCAACATAACAAACTGCCTCACCCAAATGGCAAACTGGCTTCAGGAAAACAACCTATCAATCAACTACAGCAAGACGGAGGCACTGATCATCACGCGAAACCCAGCCTTTATCCCTCCACCCGACATCGAGATAAGAGATGCACTCATACCCATAAAATCAGAAGTTAAGTACCTCGGAGTCATCCTGGACAAAGAACTTAACCTCCAAGCACACATAGGCAGAGCAACCAAAAGTGCATACCTAAGAATGCGACTCATCAGAAGACTCAAGTCCCTCCTCAACCCAGAGCACTTTCGCACTGTTTGCCAGGCGCTGATAACCCCTCTACTAGACTTCTGCAATCCAATATTCACCGGGCTACCAAAGCAGACCCTCAGACCACTACAACTGGCCCAAAACACAGCTGCCCACATAATAGCCAGTACTACAAGACACGATCACATCACACCCATACTGAAAGAACTGCACTGGCTCCCAATCATCTCACAAATCAAATACAAGTCTATCATAAACATATTCAAGATCAAACAACACTCCTCCGCCATAAGCCAACACACACTCATACAACCCGACACAAGCACACGGCCAAGAAGAAGAGGCACCTCCAATCGAGTTAACACCCCAAAAGACTTCACCAAGTCCCGCAAAGACACCACACAATGAGCAATCTCCCTGGCTGCTCCATCCATATGGAACTCCCTCCCAGATGATCTGAGACTAACCACAGAAATCAAGGACTTCCAAAAACAGCTGAAGACAACCCTGTTCATCGATTACTATGGACATACCCCCTGAACCAGCATACAAGTCAGATCATCACCCCCCCCCCCCCACCAACCCAAGATTGTATATAAGACTGTATAATAGCTCATGATGTATAATAACGCACTATGTTGATAAACCAAATCTAATCACATCCCCGCCAATACATACACACCACTCTGTACACTGCATGAAAACATTTGCCCCCTTGATTGTATGCCGTGGAAACCACTTTGATTGAATGATAAGGCGGTATATAAATACCATTAAATAAAAATAAATAAATAAATAAGGTTTGCCTCTTTGCGGATGATACCAAAATCTGCAATAGAGTAGATACCCAGGAAGGTGTAGATAACATGAGGAGGGATCTAGCTAAGCTTGAAGAATGGTCTAGAATTTGGCAGCTGGGATTTAATGTTAAAAAATGTAAGGTCATGCATTTGGGCTGCAGCAATCCAAGGGCAATATAGTATAGGGGTGAAGTACTTTTGCCCACTAAAGAAGAGCGGGACCTAGGCGTGGTTGTGTCTGATGATCTTAAAGTAGCTAAACAGGTAGAAAAGGTGACGGCAAAAGCTAGAAGGATGCTTGGGTGCATACGGAGAGGAATGGCTAGCAGAAAAAAGGAGGTGATAATGCCTCTGTATAAGTCTTTGGTGCGACCTCATTTGGAGTATAGTGTGCAATTCTGGAGACCGCACCTTCAAAAGGATGTGAACAGGATGGAGTCGGTGCAGAGGGTGGCTACTAAAATGATTAGTGGTCTTCATTATAAAGCATATGAGGACAGACTGAAGGATCTTAATATGTACACCTTAGAGGAAAGGCGGGATAGAGGTGATATGATTGAGATGTTTAAATACCTCCGTGGCATAAATGTTCAGGGAGAGAGCCTCTTTCAATCGAAGGCAAGTTCTGCTACAAGGGGATATGGGATTAGGGTGAAGGGAGATAGATTCAGAAGTGATATGCGGAAATATTTCTTTACGGAAAGAGTAGTGGATCCGTGGAATAGTCTCCCAGTGGAGGTGGTAGAGATGAGGACAGTAACTGAATTCAGAAAAGCATGGGACAAACACAGAGGATTTCTAAAGGTAAAAAGGGGACTGTTGTAGTTGTTGATATGGAAGGACAGACTAGATAGGCCATGTGGTCTTTTTCTGTCATCATATTTCTATGTTTCTATGTAACTTACTCCAGAGTTTGATTATGCAGGGCTGTAGGCTAACTATAGGGAGGCAGTTGCATCCCCCTGCAGTTATCACATTTCAGTATGGCAAAACAGCTGCCTGTGCAACTAAGGCCACCCACTGAGGTGACACTGAGGTGGTATTAGTTGTACTCATGCTGCTTGCACTGAGCCATTATGTTAGTTTCTGCTGACAATACAGATGTCTGTGTGTGTGAGTTCTTTCTCTTGCCTCACTCTGCAGTAAAGTATAACTTTGGGAAAGAATTCTGTAAACCTAGGAATAATGGGGTAAAATCATTTTTTGTCTACATACATCTGATTCTAGTTTGTACTAATATATTTCCTATGTGGTGAAGATCTATCTCTGTTCTGCATGTGTGACTGAGGCTACGTGTTCTGTTAGCATGGTGTTTCTATGTAGTAATCCAGCTTATTCAGTGTTCTGAATAGCAATATGGATGTTCCAGAGCCCACTGCAATATGTATGGTGCTGCCCTTTCTGTGAGTTTTGCAAGTTAGTGCGGTTATGGACTAGTAGATTTGCTCTATGGGTCCTGCACTCTGGGTTATTGGTGAGATTAACTGTAGGGTACTACAATATGTGTTGTCTTTGAGATTTGCAGTTTTGCATTCTTTATGCTGCCAGACTGAATTTTAAAATATTTTGTCAGTACAGATTCAAATAAATTTCAAATTTGAAGGGAAAGTCTCAGTTTAATTTTGTTTCATAACCTGATAGCTTCACCACTGCTGAGTTCTGGAGTTTTCCAGCTCTAGCACAATCCAATCCAGCCTTTGAATTTATGGCTACCTGGATTAGTTTATCTCATTTTATATCTGCCCTCCTTTTCAATAATCTGGTCATAGCAAAATAAATTTGATGTGCAGATAATTATAATGGTTTGATTTGGGGGGAGGGGCTGTTTAAGTGGCTTTTCATTAATCAAATTTAATGTTTTATTATTATGGGGTATGTTTACTAAACTGCGGTAAGGTAACAGCGGTAATGTTAACACGCATTAGGTAACGTTAACGTGTGTTAATGTTACATTAATGCGTGTTAATGTTACATTAACGCGCATTAGCGTTACCTAACGCGCGCTAGCATTCTTGGCCGCGGTAAGTCCAGCAAAGGGTGAAGAGAGGGCGGAGAGCAGGGATCAATGGGCGGGGAGAGGCTCCCGTAACACCAACGTGGGGAACTGAAGGGCTGAAAAGTAACGCAAGTGAAAACCTGGCTTTAGAGGCACATTTGCAGGAGAGAGAAACAATTTCAGTGTCAGCAATGTACAGCATAGGCAGGGATCCCAAGAAAGGTAATAGTAGTGCTACATTTGCAGCAACAGCATAGTGCCCAGGTATGAAAGGCCACTATGGTGATGGCACAAATGGGGTATAGGAGCTGCAGGTGGGACATGCATTGGGGGAAACTGGGGCACAGGGTGGACTAGGTAGATGCCTAGGTGACACATAGGAATGCAGACAATGGAAACCAGCAAGACAGCAACTGACTAGGGTCAAACATGCCCATGAGTCTGTGTCCCACAGTGTCCCGTCCAGGGGACATTACCCAGCAGGTACCCCAAGGGGCACATAACATTGACAGGCAGTGCTGAGGGAAGCGTGGACAGCTATATAGGCACCCCTACCCCAGAACCCACACCTTAGGCAGCCACCTACCTGCCCCCTGGATGGCCTGGGACGGCGCACCACCGGCACTGACAGCATATGGTCATGGCAGCATGGTGGGGGGAAGGGGTGGTGCTGGAGGGAGTAGTGGCATCCACCTGCAATGGACCTAGGCCATACCCTGTACCAGTACGTGGTGTGCAGTGCAACAGAAGAGGTCTGGCTGGGGAAAATAAGGGTAGCCCCAGGGACCACTATGCTGCTGTGGCAACAGTGTGGTGCAGTACACTCAGCCAGTGTGTCCAAAAGCAAAGGGTCCATGGTTCAAGTCCCATCTGTGGATCCTGCAGAGCATCAGCCCATAGTTTTATCCCACAATGCAGCCACAGCAACAACATGTGCAAACCCCAATGCAGCAGTGCACAAGGGTACAAACTCCCACTCACACAGGCTCCACTATCCACAGCCTCATGGAGTGTCAGGCTGTTGGCCCCAGCATGGAGCTGCAGTTATCACCAGAGCACTACTACTACCCCCTGCACAGTTTAGCAATGTCAGCACTGTGATCAGGACCAGTGTGGCGGGCAGGGTTGTCAACCACCTCTATCTCTGCACAATGTTTTGTGTCTGCCAACACCTCACTGAGCCCACATTGCTCACACTGTTTCCAGCGTTAGCCTGCAAATGTGCATAATGAGGAGCAAGGTATTGTGGGTATGGCCCAGACAGGGCGGACTGGCCAGGATGCATCTGCACAGGGTGGAGAGCAATGGCTGAGACATTGTAGTGCTCGACCACCACCTGCATGGGCAGGGTGGCCACAGCATGTCACGCTGGGAGGTCACTCTCACTCTGACTGAGCAGTGACCATGGCATGTCCATGTTCCCACATAGTGCCACACATTATTTGTCTCTAGTGATACCTGTGTGTTCCTGGTTCTGGGGTCCAATCATAGAGATACCTGCTTGGTGTCTGTGTTGTGCATTGCACCTCTGGGTGCATAGGGTTCCCCTATGAGCATGCACTATGGACTGGCTAGTGGGCTGTCTGCAGTTAGTCTGTGCATGGTGGGACCACCCTGTAGGATGCTGCAGGTGCAGTCTGATTGTGCTGGTGGATGGCAGACCATGGTGTGGGGGCAGTTTAGCCTCCCCCTGCCCACCCCAAGCATCACTGCTGGTCTGCCACGATCACAGGTATGGCCCTGGCCCATCAGCCCTGGAGGGCTGTCATCGGCCAGCAGGATTGTGGTTGCTGGTATTATAGCCATCCGCAGGGCACAGGCACCTGTCCCACCACACCCTCATCTACAATCGTGGTGATTGTGGGCCCCTTGGGGTATGTAGCGCATACCACTTAGACCCATAGAGGCAGTGCTACCTAAACCTCATGCGAGTCTAGACACCCCCACTGCCCTGATAACAGATACCCATGGCAGCCAGACCTTAACACCACATACGCACTAATATGGGTGGTGTCCGGTCCAAAGGGCCACATGTGACTGCAAAACCCAGATGGTAACAGAAGTACGTTTGGTTGCACTGCTGGAAGAACCTGTCATACACTAGTACTGATGGGGATGTGCAGCAGGACCTATCTCTAGCACCACATGTACTGTGAACCTAGTGCTGGGCGCCCATCCTATCCCTCAGGGTGAACACGGAACCTGCACAATGGCATGGTCTGTAGCTACTCTGTGCCAGTATCACACACTGTCAGTCCATCTTACCACGCTGCAGTACTGGAGAGGTGCAGACCCCAATTGGTAGTCAGCTGTAGGCCGCTCTTCTGCATGTGCAATGCATCATGGGTGCTGGTGGGGTTACCCTATCCTGGCGCACAGAGCAGATGGTTTGTGCGGTGACCTGCAGTCCTTCTGTACCCAGCCATTGCTATACAACAAGCCATAGAGGTATAGCCTACTGGTTAGTACACTGATATTGTAGGCAGTGGTCATGGGTTTGATTCCTTGTTGTTCCTTCCTGTCCATGTCAGATATTTTGCATGCCTTTGACAGTCATATCTTGCAGATCCGTGCTGCCAGCCCATAATACCCTCACCACAGTTGCCATCACTCCTTATAAGGCGTTATAAGGCACCTTATTAGGCACAGTATAAGGCACCTTACTAGGCACCCTATGAGGCACGTTACAAGGCAGCCTATAAGGCACAGTACAAGGCACCTTACTAGGCACCCTATGAGGCACAGTACAAGGCACCTTACTAGGCACCCTATGAGGCACGTTACAATGCACCCTATGAGGCACAGTACAAGGCACCTTACTAGGCATGTTACAAGGCACGTGCCTAGTAAGGTGCCCTGTAACGTGCCTTGTACTGCACCTCATAGGGTGCCTTGTAACGTGCCTTATGATTGATTTATTTATTTATTTATTTGCAAAACTTTTATATACCGCCAATTCCCAGGATCAGTGGCGGTTTACATCAAACAGCGTCAAAGTACATGGAACAATGTGCAGCTATATAACAGATACATGGAACTGTAAACAACTATATACAGGTAGGATATCGGATTTAGGACTATTTACATATTTACTATTTACATGATGTGCCTTGTAACATGCCTTATGAGGTGCCTTTTAATGCACATTACCTGACACGGCTTGCCATAATGATGCACCGCCCATTCCCTTATATGGGCATCCAGAGATCCTAACACGGGAAACGTTACCGCAGTTTAGTAAACATACCCCTATGTTTGTTTTACTGTAACATCTGTTTTACTAAATTGCATGTCTATGTTTGGAAGCAGGATTTTAGATGGTGGCATATACATTTTTAAGAAAAGTATACTAAATTTATGCAAATGATGCCTCAGTGAGTCTCTGCACATGGCTCTGCATCATCCTCATGCTGCCCCTGGGGGAAAGTAGGTGGGGGGGGCACTAGGATGTGGAGGAAGTTGGTGCTGGTATGGTAGATTTGCTCTGTAGATCCTCAGTGACTTTGTTGTGTGGTTTTGTATTAGTTCACAATATGTCTGATACTGGAGAATGTTTGTTGTTGTTAGTGAGATGACCAGAAGCAGATTTTCTTTTTTGTTTAGATACTGAGTTCTGTGGGTGAATGTCCTATTCTGTTCTGCACCCACTGTCGAGGGAGGGGGTTCTTTGAATACAAAATATATGTTCAAAAAGAAAAAGCAAGTATATAACAACAAAATAAAAATGAGTTATAATTTGTTGTTATAAACTGTGCTGTGGTTCTCGCTCTTTCTTTTCGTTCCTTGGTGTGAAAATATCTTCCATTTCCTCCACATTATGTGATTGGCTTTTTTATTTCTTTATTTATTTAAAAGGACTTATATACCGCCTTCTCCTTTAATCAAAGCGGTGTACACAGCAACCAATCGAATTATATTGACATTTGTGTTATCATGCAGTGTTATACAGTGTATGTGTGTGTGTGTAAGTTGGCGTTGATTCGTTGTGGGCAATTTACAGCATGAGCTACATTACATTTTTATGTACATGAGTGATAAAGGGTGGGGGACCGGTATTAGTCCAGGGGCTGTCAGGCACTATTATGTGCTATCGCCATAATGCTCGATGACGAGATTGTCTTGAGTTGTTTTCGAAATTCCTTAATATCTTCTATTGATCGTAGTTCGTCAGGGAGGGCGTACAATATTGCAGGTGCTGCCATCGATAGAGCTCTTCTTGCGGTGTTCTTGCAAGCCTTTGTGAAGTCTTTTGGTGTGTTGATGGTGTCAGAGGTGCCTCTCCTCCTTGGTTTTGTGCTGGTGTCTGGTTGTATGAGTGGTTGTAGGCTGACTGCTGAGGTCCGGTGTTTGATTTTGAATATGTTTAGGACTGTCTTGTGCCTGATGCGGGAGCTGATTGGGAGCCAGTGGAGGTCTTTTAGAATGGGGGTGATATGGTCTTGTCTTGACGAGCCGGATATTATTCGTGCGGCTGTGTTTTGAGCCATTTGCAGTGGCCTGAGTGTCTGCTTGGTTAGGCCAAGATAGATTGGGTTGCAGAAGTCTAGGATTGGAGCTATTAGAGCTTGACAGATTGTGTGGAAATGTTCTTGAGTGAAGAGGGGTTTGAGGAGTCTGATTAGTCTCATCTTGAGGTATGCACTTTTAATGGTTCTGCTGATGTGGGACTGTAGGTTTAGTTTTTTGTCAAGAGTCACTCCGAGATATTTCACTTCCGATTTTATGGGTATTGTTATGCTGTTGACCTTGATGGAGGGTGGAGGGATGGAGGGATGCTGGTATTTTGGGTGATGAGTAGTGCCTCCATCTTATTGTAGTTTATGGTTAGGTTGTTGTCTTGAAACCAATTGGACATGTGTTTGAGATAGTCTGTTATCTTGGTGTAGTCCGGGTTGTCGAGGTTGACTGGGGTATATATCATGATGTCGTCGGCATAGATTGTGTATTGTATTTTGTGTTCCTTCATGATGTTGCAGATTGGTTGAATGTAGAGGTTGAATAAAAGTGCTGATAGGGCGGAGCCTTGTGGGATGCCTTGCTTGGTTTTTGAGGGTCGGGAGGTGTTGGGGCCAATCTTGACCTGGAACTGTCTGTCCGTTAGATATAAGTTGAACCACTTCAGGGTGGTGCTGTGTAGTCCAATGCTCTGTGGTCTTGCTAGCAGGATTCTGTGGTCCACTGTGTCAAATGCTGATGAGATGTCTAAGAAGATCATAAGTGTTCTTAATCGTCTCTCCTGTCCAGTCACTGTATTCTGGGTTGTGCTCCTCTTCCTGCAGCTTGGAGACTGAGTCTGTCAATCTCTTGATGACATCAGGGTATATATAGCACTGGCACCACCCACCAGCCTCAGTACTTAGTCTCCAAGCACAGCTGGAGAGAGCAGCAGGCTAGCAGAATCAGACTGCTGGAGAGACATTAGGTTTAGAAGGGATCTTTGGTTTTTATTTACACCTTTTTTGCATTTATTTCATTCCTGTAGAGCCTAGTTGGGTCCTTTTTTCTGGGTTCCCCCTCCCTTCCTCCCACCCTCCCCCTTGGTGAGGAGGCTTGCGGCGACTTGGCCCAGTAAGAAGAAAAAGAGGAGAGCGAGTTGAGCAGCAGCGGAAACCGGCCAGTTTTTTGTTAGCCTGCCGGTGGTTTTCCTCGCTGAGAAGGGCCTCCTCTTCGGTCTCCCGCCTCATTGCCGAAGCCCCCAAGGTGGCTGAGCACGAGGGTGGGAAGACAGTGAAGTGCACTCTTTCTTGCGCCTGAGTGGTAGGTGTGTAGAAGAGAGCCGCGGGGGGAAGCAGGAAAGGAGGCTAGATCGAGCCATGTGGTGCACGGCGGCCTCGTGCCATGGCAGGGACAGAACAGCTAGTAAATAGAAGCTGTTTCTCACAGAGGCCTTTGCGTGCTTTTTCAGTGCGTTGGGCTGCGTTGCAGGGGGGAGAGAGAGAGAGAGAGGAGCAGTCTTCAGCCGTTTCGGCAAGGAAAGGGGAGGGGGACCGATTTGGTCAGTTAATTGCTTGCATATATAGATATATATAGATAAATATATTTATTTATTTATTTATTTATTTAAACGTATTTCTATACCGCCTTATCCTGCAATCAAGGCGGTCTGAACAGCAAACAATCAATAAGATACAGGGTATAGTGTGTACATGCAGTGATTAGTGTATATGTGTGAGTGTGTCTGGATGTTGATTCTTGTGGTGCTATTTACAGCGTGCGCTATTTACAATGCTATGGGTATCAGTTCCTTGCTTAATTACAATTATAGTGACATGTGGGGGGAATTGAGGTGTCTGTTGCATGGTTTAAGTAATGTCACCATAGTGTTCTATGAAGAGGGTTGTCTTCAGTAGCTTCCTGAACTCCTTAAGGTCTGTTGTTGAACGCAGTTCGTCGGGGAGGGTGTTCCAGATTGTTGGTGCCACCTTTGATAAGGCTCGTTTTTCGGTGTCCTTGTGTACCCTGTTGATATCTTTAGGTGTGCTGACACGGTTGGATGTGCCTCTTCTTCTCGGTCTTGTGCTGTTGTCTGGTTGTATGAGTGGGTGTGGGCTGAAAGCTGATGATTGATGTTTGATTTTGAAAATGTTTATGATTGTCTTGTATCTAATGCGGGCACTGATAGGCAGCCAGTGGAGCTCTTTTAGGGTGGGTGTGATGTGTTCTTGTCTTGTGGTGCCAGCAATTATGTGTGCTGCAGTGTTTTGTGCCAGTTGCAATGGTCTTAGTGTCTGTTTCATTAGACCTAGATAGATTGGGTTGCAGAAGTCTAGGATTGGGGTTATTAGTGCTTGACAAACTGTGCGGAAGTGTTCCTGAGTGAGGAGGGGCTTGAGGCGTCGTACTAGTCTCATCCTGTGGTATGCATTTTTGGTGGTTCTGCTGATGTGGTACTGAAGGTTAAGTTCTTTGTCCATTGTCACTCTTAGCTATTTCACTTCTGATTCTATGGGTATGGTTGTGGTGCCTATCTTGATGTCGCGTGGGGGGGATGAAGTCGGAGTTTCGTGTGATGATTAGCGCCTCGGTCTTGCTGTAGTTTATGGTCATGTTGTTATCTTGAAACCAGGTGTTCATATGTGTGAGACAGTCTGTTATCTTGGTGTGGTCTGGGTTGTCGAGGGTGATTGGTGTGTATATCATTATGTCATCTGCATAGATTGTGTATTTTATCCCATGCTCTTTTATGATGTTGCATATTGGTTGGATGTAGATGTTGAATAAGAGAGCTGATAGTGCGGATCCTTGGGGTACGCCTTGCATGACTTTTATGGGTCGGGATGTGTTGGGCCCAATCTTGACCTGTATCTGTCTGTCCATTAGGTAAGAGTGGAACCACCTCAGTGTGGCTCCGTTTAGTCCGATGTTCTGTAGTCTTGCTAGTAGTGTTCCATGGTCGACTGTGTCAAACGCTGATGATAGGTCAATGAAGATCATGAGTATTCCGTTCTTGGTTAATGAAGATCATGAGTATTCCGTTCTTGTATATATATAGAGAGAGAGATTGCTATAGATATATATTTATACAGGTTCTATAGATACGTCTAGATTTTTCTCTTTATGTAGGTAAAAAAAAAAAAAGTAGAATAAGATTAATAAGGAATATGCCGGCTCTCCGTCAGCGCCTGGTCTGTGGGACACACAGGAAGGCGGTGTCTAAGACCGGAGTGTGCAGGGGCTGCACACTGGAGGCAGCCTCTGTAGAGCAGGAGTTTCAGAGTACTGGTAATCTGATCCCAGCAGCTTCCGGGGCAATGGAAACAGGGGAAGCGTTGGAGAAGATCCTGGGGGAGGGATCTCTGCCACCTTTGCCTTCGGGGTAGCAGGTACCCTCACAGCCGCAACCTAGCACCTCCTCTTTGGAGGGAGGCCTCTGCAGTTTTTCCTCGGAGTTTGTGCTTTTGTTGCATAAGGCTTTCTGCATGCGTCAGCAGGAAAGTCTAGGTCTCGTAAGCGGCAGGTTGTCGATAAGCCTCTCTCGGAACAGGTATTCCTCCCAAGTGGTCCAGAACTGAGGAAGAAGAGCACTTTTCCCCTGATTCAGAGATACTGGAATCAGATAGAGAATTGGGGGAAGAGGAAGAGCTCGAGGAAGGCGAGATTCCGGAAGAACAGGCGCGAATTGTGAGGGTCTTTCGCCGTGAAGAGTTACCTGCATTGATTGCTGAATCGTTGAAGGTACTTAACATGGCCACAGGAGCTCAAGGGAACGAGGAGACTTTGGAGAATCTGTTGATACAAGCAGTCCGGAAGTCTCAACAAGTTTTTCCAGTCCACAAGGTGGTCCGGCAAATGATTCAAGAGGAGTGGGATCAGCTGGAGGCCGCGTTAAGGGGAGTATGATCTATGTCGCGTTTGTACCCCTTGTCAGAAGCGAAAAAGGACTTGTTAAAGTCATCCAGGGTGGACGCTGCAGTTGTGGCCGTGACCAAGAAGACTACTATCCCAGTGGAGGGCAGTGCAGTGCTAAAGGATGTCCAAGACAGGAAGTTGGACACTTTGCTGAAACAAGCCTTCGACATCAGTGCCATGGCCCTTCAAACCTCGATATGCGGGGCCTGGGTGTCCCGGGCTTGCTTGCAGTGTTCCCAACAGCTGCAAGTGGCTGGGGAGTCGCAGGCAGGGCAGCAAGGGGATGTAGCGCGAATGCAGTCCGGAGCTGCATATCTGGCGGATAGCCAATATGACCTCATTAGGAGCTTGTCAAAGAATATGGCTTCTGTGGTGGCGGCCCGCCGGTATCTTTGGCTCTGTAATTGGGCAGCAGATTCTTCCTCCAAAGCTTGTCTTAGCAGGCTTCCGTTTAAGGGGAAGCTGCTTTTTGGGGAGGACTTGAACAAGTTGGTAAAGGACCTAGAGGAGTCTAAAGGGGGTAGGCTTCCGGAGGATAAGTCAAAGCAGGTTCGCTTTGCGCCTGCAGGCCGTTCTCAACTAAGGGATGTCTGGAGGACCAGGCCGGTCTGTCAGAACCCTTTTCAAAAGGGATGGTTCCCCTCCAGAAATCAGGACTTCCGAGGGTTTCGAGGAGCGGGAAGGGGTTTTGGGGCCTCTTCCTGCTTCCTCTGCACAGAGAAAACCACAATGAGACAACAGGGGCTGGGGTGGGGGTTCTGCCAGTAGGAGGATGCCTGCGGCAGTTCCTTTACGCCTGGACCCAGGTCACATCCGACCGGTGGGTGTTGCAAGTCGTGCAATTCGGTTACGCCCTAGAGTTTGCAAGTCCAGTCCTCCCCTCGTTTGTCCAGTACCCTTGCAGGACGGTAGTCAAGTGTGCAGCGGTAGAAGAAACCCTTGCAAGACTGGTGGCATTGGAGGCAGTTGTCCCAGTGCCAGGAGATCAACGTGGCTGTGGTCGGAACTCGATTTACTTTGTGGTTCCAAAGAAGGAAGATTCCTGGCGACCAATCGGTGTCTGAGGGTGCCGCACTTTTGGATGGAAACTCTGAAATCGGTGATAGTGGCGGTGAGGCAAGGGGAATTTCTGACTTACCTCAACCTAACCGAGGCGTATTTGCATATCCCCATCAGAGACGCTCATCAGCAAGTCCTGTGTTTCACGGTTCCGCAAGGTCATTTTCAGTTTCAGGCTTTGCCGTTCGGTTTGGTTACGGCTTCTTGTACTTTCACCAAGGTGATGGTAGTAGTAGCAGCGGCCCTGCGCAAAGAAGGCATTCTAGTCCATCCTTACCTGGATGATTGGTTGATCAGAGCCAAGTCCAAGGAGGAAAGTTTGAAGGCAACAGCCAGGGTAGTAGCTCTGCTTCAAAGTCTAGGGTGGGTGATCAACCAGTCAAAGAGCAGGTTGGTGCCCTCTCAGGAGATAGAGTATTTAGGGGCAAGGTTCAACACAATCTCAGGCAGGGTGTTTTTACCAGCTCAGAGGGCAAAAGGCCTACGTCATCTAGTGCGAGAGTTTGTAGCATGCAAGGCTCCCTCAGCGTGGCATTATCTACAGGTACTGGGAACTATGGCGGTGACATTAGACCTAGTTCCCTGGGCCAGGGCCCATATGCGGCCGCTTCAGAGGTCCCTGCTGCGGTGCTGGTCCCATCAGAGACACCCTCTGTCAACGTCACTAGCCTGTACAGCAGCGGCCAAGGAATTTCTGCAGTAGTGGCTATCTCTGGGGACCCTGGAGAGAGGAATGCCCCTCAAGACCCCTCAGTGGATACAGGTGATGACGGACATAAGCCTGTTGGGCTGGGGGACACACTGCGAGGAACACTTTGCCCAAGGAGTCTGGAGTGTTCAGGAGTCGCAATGGCCCATCAACAGGTTGGAGTTACGGGCGGTGACGATGGCTCTCAGAGCGTTCCAGCATTTGGTTCTCGGGAGAGCAGTCAGAGTTCTCTTGGACAACGTGACAGCAGTGGCCTACATCAATCGGCAGGGCGGCACGAGCAGCCTTCTCTTGGAGGAGGAGGCAGAAAGCCTCTTGGTGTGGGCCGAGGATCATCTATCAGCCATATCAGCACAACATGTCGCCAGAGTGGAAAACGTCACGGCCGACTACCTCAGCAGGCACAAGGTAGATCATGGCGAGTGGGAGCTCAGCCAGGAAGTCTACGAGCAGGTGGTACACCGGTGGGGGCCGCCAGTGATGGACTTGATGGCGCATTGGGTGTCGGCCAAAACAAGCAGATTCTTCAGCAGAAGAAAAGAGAGAATGTCGGAAGGGCTGGATGCCCTAGTCCAAAGGTGGCCCACAGAAGGGTTGCTGTATGTGTTTCCTCCATGGGCACTCATAGGCAGGGTTCTTCAAAGGATAGAAGCTCATTGGGGGTTAGTGCTCCTGATAGCTTCCAGACTGGCCAACGCGGCCGTGGTATGCCGATCTAGTTCGATTATTGGCGGACCGACCTTGGCGGCTCCCGGTAAGGGAGCACCTCCTCAAGCAAGGACCGGTGAGGATGCCGCAGGTGGATCAGTTCTCGCTTACGGCCTGGCTATTGAGAGGGCGAGGCTGCGAAAAGAGGATATTCGGGAGCAGTGATATCAACTTTGCTGAAGGTCCGCAAGCATTCTACCTGTTTAGCGTATGTGAGAGTTTGACACATTTTTGAGAACTGGTGTGAAGAGCGAAGTAAGAGGCCCTTGACAGTTTCGGTCTTGGAAGTGTTGGACTTTTTGCAAGACGGCCTTGAGAAGGGACTAACAGCCAGTTCTTTGTGAGTGCAGCTGGCGGCTATTGCTAGTTATAGGGGCAAGGTTAAGGGCAAAGCGTTAGGTCAACACCCCGATGTGGTGCGATTTCGTAAAGTGAGACATATGCGGCCACGTCAGAGTTTGGTGGTGCCTCCTTGGGATCTCAATTTGGTGTTGGATTCCCTTGTCGGGGCGCCGTTCGAACCGCTTGAGCAGGTCTCCCTGAAGGATTTAACTCTCAAGGCTGTGTTTTTGGTGGCCATTTGCTCAGACAGGCGAGTTTCGGAATTGCAGGCGTTGTCTTGTCATCCGCCCTTTCTCGTTTTCTTTAAGGAAAAGGTGGTGTTGAGGACGGTTCCATCCTTTTTGCCCAAGGTGGTCTTTCCCTTTCATGTCAATCAGCCGGTGTCGCATCCTTCCTTTGCTGGTGTTGGACAGAAAGAGGGAGATGCGCTGCTGCACCTTCTGGACGTTCAAAGAGTTGTGAGGCGGTATCTGAAGCGTACTAAGGCCTTCCGCAAATTGGAGCATTTATTTGTGTTGTTCAGAGGGCCGCGCAAGGGAGAAGCGGTGGCCAAGGCCACTATTTCCAGATGGATCAGGCAAGCTATTGCCTCAGCTTATATTCTTAAGGATAGGCAGGTTCCAGTGGGATTGCGAGCTCATTCCACTCGGGCTCAGGCCATGTCGTGGGCGGAGTTTAGTTTGGTTCCTCCGTTGGATATTTGCAGAGCAGCTACTTGGTCGTCTCTACATTCTTTTGCTAAGCACTACCGTTTAGATGTACAGGGGTGGCATTTGCAGGTTTTGGGAGAGCGGTGCTTTGATCCGGTTTGGCAGGCCCATCCCAAGCTTGAACTGCTCTGTTACATCCCAGAATACAGGGACTGGACTGGAGAGATGATTAGGAAAAAGTAATTAGACCTTACCTGCTAATTAGTGTTCCTGAAGGATCTCCAGTCCAGTCCCTGGATCCCGCCCAGTATATTCAGTGCCCGTTCGAAGCAGTTCAGAAGGGGTAGCTGGCTCAGGAGTTTGTGGATGCCAGTGTTACTCAAAGGGTCCGGTGGCAGGGCGGATTGGACCGAAGCGGAGCCCTGCTATAAGAAGAGATGAGCAGCCTGTTAGGCATTTTTCATAAGGGCCTTTGTCAGGTAAGCCTCCTCCGCCTCCTCTTTGGGGGGCGGTGGGTTTGGCTCCATTCAGGGAGTGGGAGGGGCTGTGTTATAGTTAGTGTTACAGTTAGTATTATAGTTAGTGGTCTCTCCATTAAGTTTGCTTTGTCAACAGGATACTGAGGTTGGTGGGTGGTGCCAGTGCTATATATATCTTGATGTCATCAAGAGATTGACAGACTCAGTCTCCAAGCTGCAGGAAGAGGAGCACAACCCAGAATACAGGGACTGGACTGGAGATCCTTCAGGAACACTAATTAACAGGTAAAGTCTAATTACTTCTTCCTCTCTTGCGGTTGTCTATGATTTGGATTATGTCGTTGAAGAGGTATAATAGGAGTGTTTCGACTCCATGGTTCGGGCGGAAACTGTGTTGGTGGATGTCCAGTGGGGCATGTGCGTCAATGTGGTCCTGGAGTTGATGCTGTACTGCTTTTTCTATAATCTTTGCCAGTAGGGGTATGCTTGAGATGGGTCTGTAGGCTGCTGGGTTGTTCTTGTCTAGTGGGGATTTCTTCAGGATTGGCCTTATTGTAGCTAGCTTTAGTTGGCTTGGCATGACTCCTTGGGACAGTGAGTTGTGCATCATGTTGTGTATGGCTTGGATGAAGTTTTCCTTTGTTGCTTTAATCCATGTCACTGGGCATGGATCTGTTGGTGCGGTGCTCGTGTTGAGCGCAGTGATGATGAGTGAGAGTTGCTTTGTAGATGGAGTGCTGAATTTGTCCCATGTTTTAGAGGGTGTGGTTGGTTTGGTGGTTGTGCTTGTCGTTGGTTGTGGTGTGGCATCCAGCTTTTCTTGTAGGTGGTCTGCAAAGGATTGTGGGTCTATCTGTACGTCTCTTTCGGTGTTGGGTTCGTTGTTAAGATCTTTCACTATTTCGAATAGCTCTCTTCGTTTGTTGTAGGCTTTGAGTATGATGTTTGTGTGGTATTCTCTTTTTGTCTGGTCAATAAGTTCATTGTATTCCCTTTGCTTAGTTAGGTATAGGGCCTGAGTGGAGGGGGATTTGTTGCGTCTCTATCGGCGGGTTTGGTTCCTGCTGTGGAGAGGAGGGGCGCCATCTCATCCCTCACCTCAGGCAGCGGTTTGCCTTGAGCCGCCCCTGCACTAGATGTATATTACAAGGCTGTATATATTTGTGATCCTGGTATCACTAACTACCTTGTAGCTGGGGTGAAGGGTTCTCCATGAATAAGCAGAATAGAATCGGCCACACAGATGGGTTTAACGTCATCCCTGACAGCACCAGGCTGGACTTGCTCTCCCAGAGCTTAGAAGAGTCTGGAAAACTCTTCTGAGCATGTGTGAATGACTCCTCCTGTGTTAGTGAAGCCCCTCCCACTCCTCAATCTACTTCATCTGCCTGGCTAAGCAGGACGGAACCTGCTCTCCCTCTCTTTTCTTGTTAATTTTAAAGTTTTTTCTTACTAATTTCCTTCATTTTTGTTTCCAATGTGATTTAAATGATCTGATCTTCAGAGAACCAACCAATCAGCTCATACTCCCACGGAGCTTTGACAAGGTACCTGCAGGATGTTTTCCTGTGTAAACATAATCACTTTAAGAGCTTTCAGGCTGGCCACAGCACTGAGACTGTTATTCTTTCTGTTCTTAACGAGGTTGGGAACTCTTGGAATGGAGGAACATCTCACTTGCTGCCTCATTTGAGTTATCCTTGCTTATGATCTTGTCAATCACTCTCTCCTACTCTTATGTCTACACTTTGCAGGATACCAGTCCAAGGGCATGGTATGGTGGAAAAACGAAACCTTTATTTAACAAATGCCAACCCGACACAGGCCGTGTTTCGTCACACTTCATCAGGGGTTTTGCTGGCATATACTGAAAATATAAACATATAAATACTTGAAAACATATAGGAACAGAAACAATACGTTCCATCAATAAATAAAATAAAATAACATAATAAACATGTGATTAACAATAAAAAAAAAACAAATAATTCATTAAAACCAATATGAAACATAATATAAAGTAAAACTAAATACCAAAGAACAAACGCGTATGCTGAAAAGAATAAATAATAAAATGTGTAGCGT
The DNA here is from genome assembly GCA_033557465.1 of Ichthyophis bannanicus. Classification (NCBI taxonomy): domain Eukaryota; kingdom Metazoa; phylum Chordata; class Amphibia; order Gymnophiona; family Ichthyophiidae; genus Ichthyophis; species Ichthyophis bannanicus. Next base: position 97,050,740 of record CM066031.1, on the reverse strand, counting down.
ATAAAAACATAAATACCTCTATAACAGACCATTGAACCAAAAGGTCTTATAATGTACTGTTTGAGAATGCTAGAACTGAACGTAAGTATATTCTATATAGGGAGAAAGAAAGAGGAAGTAGGAGTGAGTCAGCGATGGGGAGCCCTTATAAATAATGTAACGTATTAAACTTGTGTTAAAAATATGTTAAAAACAGAAGGAAACAATAAATTATATCAACTTCAAAAAACACATATCATTTAAACTTGATAAACGATCTAAAAGGAGCAAGCTTAAAAAACAGCGCTTTAAATAAAACCAGCATGTCTAGGGACATCTGACATGAAAAAACATTGCGTAAGTGTTAAGTATGCACGATAGACCATCATCATGAAGATGTTTCTAAAAAAGCAAAACTGGGACATAAATAGTCAAATTAATAAAGAACTTATGTCCAGTTCTCCACATTTGTTTATAATTGATTTGTCCCTCTTTGTTCTATTGTTCATGATTTTTATATGTATTGTTTATGATTGCTTAATTAATTAATATTTCCTTTTAGAACATACAGATTTATAGCATTCTCAAACAGTACATTTTAAGACCTTTTGGTTCAATGGTCTGTTATAGAGGTATTTATGTTTTTATACGCTACACATTTTATTATTTATTCTTTTGAGCATACTCGTTTGTTCTTTGGTATTTAGTTTTACTTTATATTATGTTTCATATTGGTTTTAATGAATTATTTGTTGTTTTTTTTTATTGTTAATCACATGTTTATTATGTTATTTTATTTTATTTATTGATGGAACGTATTGTTTCTGTTCCTATATGTTTTCAAGTATTTATATGTTTATATTTTCAGTATATGCCAGCAAAACCCCTGATGAAGTGTGACGAAACACGGCCTGTGTCGGGTTGGCATTTGTTAAATAAAGGTTTCGTTTTTCCACCATACCACGCCCTTGGACTGGTTTTCTGCATCTTGTGTGGTACTTGCTTGGTTAGTGTTGTACACTCTGCAGGTTTCCATGAAACAGTCCTCTGATGCTTCCGGTCTTTTCTCACTGACCATTCAAATCATGTTTCGTTTCAGGATTCTGTATCTACCTCATTTCCTTTGCTCTTTGGTGCCCCCAGGGTTCTGTTCTTGCCCCCTCCTCTTTAATGTTTTCTTGGCCTCTATTGCCACTATCATTCAGCAGCAGAGTGTGTCCACATATTATTAGGTGGACGACATCCTGCTGCTGGTTCACACACACCCTATCTCACCTGATTTGACTTCCATCAATAACTGCCTCTCCATTGTGACCGACTCATTTCATGACAACTGCTTAATGCTATATCCCTCCAAAATCCCTGCCTTTTTATCTGCTTCCCCTCTATCCCCTGTCATCAGAAACATACCCATCCCTTTGGTCCCCTTCCTCAAATACCTTGGTATAATTCTAGACTAGTCCCTCTCCTTTCATGATCACATTGGTAGGGTGGTGAAAGGCTCTTTTTATACTTTGCATCTTTTTAAGCTAGTATTGGACCCACCCTCATAGACACCACAGGCTTCTGCAGTTCCCCAGACCAGTCCTTATGTTAGTGTTATCTTTACTTACTTTTTTTATTTAGCTAGATTTGTATATTGCTTTTCTATTAGTCAAAGTGCTGTACATTCAGGTACTGTATATATAAATATATATATATATATTTCCCTTGTCCCTGAGGCAATAGATGGTTAAGTGGTTTGCCTAAGGCCACAAGGAGCACCTGTAAGACTAGGCCCAAGGTTGCTGTCCTGTGGTGGTATTCAAGTCCCTGGCCCTCTGGCATGAGGTAACTTGCCCCAACCACTAGGCCACTTCTCCTCCTCCTCTCCCCTTCTGTTCTCTCTCTTTTGCTATCCATCTACTATTGGCATACTATTGGATTTCTTTTCTAACTTAACCTATTTAATTTATTTTATTTTTAAGCATTGCAAACCGCTCCAATACCTCAAAGGGTGGTATATAAAGTTTTATATAAACCTTAAACAGCGGATGGTTTTTCAGTACAAAAACTATATAAGTAGCTCAGACTCCCAATGGGCCCAGACTCAGCACCCTTGAGAGAGCTTTTCATGTGATAAGAGGACAAATTAATAACCACAAACTCCCCCGAGGCTGAAAAGGTCCCCTTGGGAAGTATTCCTCTACGAATCTTTGCAGCAGCTGCAACTCCCAAAGGGGCTCAGTCTCAATACACTCAGGAAATTTTTAATAGACAGATCCACATTGGATCAGGCAATTCCCTGCTGCCAGCTCAAGGAAACAAACTCATAAATACATAAATAAAGAGTCGGGGGGTGGGGTGGAGAGCCGGTGTTTCTGCCTCACTCCCACAGGGGCCGGCTGTTTCCTTGACTGTACCCGAGGACTCAGCTTGCCGCGTCTCGTCAGCCCTCATTCAGCAAGGCTTAGGGCAGATGTTGCTGGTGGGGCTCCTGATTCCTCTGACACGTTGGTGTTCGTGCTCAAGCAGACCTTAGACCTCTTGGCAGAACATAAGAAATGTCCTTCTGGGTCAGACCAGGATCAATCTAGCCCAGTATCCTGTTTCCAAACAGCGGCCAATCCGGATCAGAAGTACCCTTGCAGGGAAGTGAGTGTTCAGACGTCTTTCTTCCATGGCCAGAGTCCAGCACTCATCTTCATGTTCCCTCAACTCTCTCCATCCCATCACTTGCCCGTCCTATCTGCAAGATATGGGCCTAACTGGCCAACTGATCAACTCCCTTCTAGCAACAGGATCCCTCCTGCAGCAGCACAGTGCAAAACATGGGATAAGAGAAGAACTAAAAACAAAATAGGGGAAAGAAGAATAGAAGACGGAGTAGCATATGGACATCTTGTCTCTGCTACAGGACACGGTCATCCAGATACAGGGTAGAGCCACATCTGTTCAGTCGAATCATGGCCTTATCCTCCCACTTCAACCTTCTGGAATTTTAATCATCTCTATCTTCATATGGGGCTGAGCAAACTTGCAACCAGTTAGCCCTTTAAACAACAACAACAACAAAATAATAAAAATACATAAATAAAATAAATATAATAGGGGTCGGATGTAAGCCTCTCCCCACCCCCACCCCTATACTATGAGTCCATTCCAGAATCTCTTTCCTCATCATATTTTGGCACACTGCCAGTTCCCCCCCACAGATAAGGGGCGGTGCACCCAACTCTCCTCTTCTTGGGCCTGCACTCACCACCCTCCTGGCAGAACAGAGTTTGAGCCGGAGTGTACTCCATAACTGGAGCTAGCTTCAACCTACTCCTACTTCAGTTCAACTCCCTGACTGCAAGGGGGGGGGGGAGGTGGCTCTTCCTAATCCAAATACACGACCCTTTCACCCTCTGTATGGCTGATTTATCCTGCAGTCCATGGAGAACCATCATTACAGGTAAGCAACCTCTCTTTCTCATTTATGCTCCTTCAGGTTTAGAACTGCCCTCCAAGCAGCACAAAGGGTTAAAAACCTGAGATTTTTCTTGATGGGTATCCTATGTGGATGTATTCAAGGATGGAGCTAGTTGGCATCCTTAGTTTATTAAGGCTCCACTTTTAGAGGAAAAAGATCTTTTGTCACTTTTTCTGCGAATAGCCTTGCATGAGTTGGGCCGTGAGCTCCTAAGTAAAATTTGAGTTTCAGTTATACATTGCTGTGTGCTGTGAACCCCTTCCTGGATCGCACTTCACTGAGGTGTGGCTGAGTTGAGAGGAGACCTGCAAAGAGGTATGACTGACAGGCAGGGCCGGATTTACCTTGAGTGAGGCCCTACGCCAACAAAAATTGTGGGCCCCCAGAAAAGATAAAAACGAGCACGCTGGATCAGCTGCGCGCTGTTGGCCCTGACGTCATAATTAAACTGGGAATCCCAAAAGCCAAACTTGGAATGTACAACACTGTAGAAATAAAACTATACATTAATTTGCTCTTGTACTAAACAAAGCGCAGACGTTAATGATGCACATTTACCAGAGCTGACATATTCCAATTAATAAATTCAAAATAAAGAGAGATTTTTCTACCTTTTGTGCATTTTTTTTTCAGCTGCAATTGCTCCAGCCACTTTCTTCTGGTTTCTTTGTGTCTTCTGCTAACTCTCCATCGTCTGCTGTCCATTTGTCCTTTCTTCTCTCTTCTAGTTTTTTTTCCATTCTCTCTCTACATCTGCTTTAACATACTAATCTTTCTCCTTTTGCTCTTTCCTCATTCCTATTTCATCCACTCAAATTTTACCCCTCCATCCTCAATCCCCACTTACTCTCCCAATACCCGGCCAATTGTAGATTTTTTATCCCTCCCACACAAAATATTTTTCCCTTCTCCATTTTACTCTTCCAGCCCCATCCCATTCTAATCCTCCCCGAACATCAGCTCCCTTCTAGTTCCAGCCTCACCCAGCATCCATTCCCTTCTAGTCCCTGCATCAGCCCATTTCCAGTCCTAGCAACCCCCCAACCCAATACCAGTCCTAGCCCCCCCATCAACCCACTTCCAGTCCTAACCCCCCATCACCCCATTTTCAGTTTAAGCCCCCCCTATAACCCATTACCAGTCCTAACCCCCCATCAGCCCACTTCCAGTCCTAACCCCATCAACCCATTTCCAGTCAGCCCCCCATAGCCCATTGCCAGTCCTAACCCCCCCATCAGCCCACAGCCCATTACCAGTCCTAACTCCATCAGCCCACCTCAAGTCCTAACCCCTCCCCATCAGCCCATTTCTTGTCCTAGCCCCCCCATAGCCCATTATCAGTCCTAACCCCTCCATAGCCCATTACCAGTCCTAACCCCCCATCAGCCCACAGCCCATTACCAGTCCTAACCCCATCAGCCCACCTCCAGTGTTAGCCCTCCATCAGCCCATTTCCAGTCCTAGCCCCCCCCATAGCCCATTACCAGTCAAAACCCCCTCCCAACAGCCCACAGCCCATTACCGCCCACCTCCAGTCTTAACCCCCCCAGCCCATTTCCAGTCCTAGCCCCCCCATAGCCTATTACCAGACAGCCCCCATCAGCCCACAGCCCATTACCAGTCTTACCCCCCCCCATAGCCCATTACCAGTTCTAACCCCCCCAGCCCACAGCCCATTACCAGTCCTAACCCCATCAGCCCACCTACAGTGTTAGCCCCCCATCAGCCCATTTCCAGTCCTAGCCCCCCCCCCATAGCCCATTACCAGTCCAAACCCCCTCCCAACAGCCCACAGCCCATTACCAGTCTTAACCCCATCAGCCCACCTCCAGTCTTAACCCCCCCAGCCCATTTCCAGTCCTAGCCCCCCATAGCCTATTACCAGACAGCCCCCATCAGCCCACAGACCATTACCAGTCTTAACCCCCCCCATAGCCCATTACCAGTTCTAACCCCCCCCAGCCCACACCCCATTACCAGTCCTAATCCCATCAGCCCACCTCCAGTCATACCCCCCCCCGCCCATTACCAGTCCTACCCCCCATCGGCTCAAGTAAAATTTAATAATAAAATTAAACGCTGGCTGCTGCCGCTGCCGTCGCTGCAGCGGCAGCGGCAGTATGGACTGTCCCGCGGGGCCCCCTCCGCCCGACTGAATCCGTCCCTCCCTCCCTCCCTGCCGGCTTTGAGAGGCGCGAAGGGAGAGTGTCTCCCTCGCGTCTCTGTTAAGCCCGCAGGGGCTGATGGGAAATTTCCCATCAGCCCCTGCGGTCTTAACAGAGACGCGAGGGAGACATCTCCCTTCACGCCTCTCAAAGCCGGCAGGGAGGGAGGGAGGGAGGGATTCAGCCGGGCGGAGGGGGGCCCCCCGTGGGACAGTCATGCTGCCACGGCAGCAGAGGGGGCCCGCGGGACAGTCCATGCTGCCGCGGCAGCAGCCAGCGTTTTTTTTTTTTAATTTAATTTTAAGAACCCTAACAATTTTTTCAATTTTTGTGGGCCCTTGTCAGCTGTGGGCCCTACGCCACGGCGTAGTTGGCGTATAGGTAAATCCGGCCCTGCTGACAGGTCACTGGTCAGTTAGCTATAGAGCCTGAACCCTGAATCGGAGACTCTGGTTAGACCTCCCTAGCAGTAGTGATGGAGGCCCTTAGAAAAATGTCTCTCCCGCCCCCTCAGGACCCAAGAAATAGAAGAAATTATTCTCTGCCCAGGAGATTCACCAAGGACTCAGCTGCATGTATCATACAGTGTGTGGTTTTCACCAGCTTCTTTCAGGCTCTGAACTGTGAGGTTCCTCTGGTCTGTCCCCGGCCCTGTTTGTATAGTACTGACAGCTCAACATTCAAACCCTGCAGCTGCAGCATTTAAAGTCCAACATATATTTAGTGCCAGTCTCTGGACAGCAAGTGAATATACCTGGAGGATATCTGTGAATTTTCAGTGCCAGCTAGGGTTGCCAACTGGCCGGTTTTCAGCCGGCCTGGCTGGTTTTTCCATGGCCAGGCCGGCTGCCGGCGCAGATGCAAAACCGGCCCTTGAAAAGCCGGTTTTTTGCTCTGGCCGCAAGATCGGGAGCGGCCAGAGCAAAAAAAAACCGGCTTTTCTTCTGACCCGAAGTAAAAAAAAAACCCACCAGGGCCGGCCCACACACCGGTGAGGGGCTGCAGAGGGAGCCGGGGACGCCCGCGCGGGGCCCCGGCTCCCTCGGGACAGCCGCCAGCGTGAAGAGCTTTTCCTTCACGCTGGTGGCTGGTTTCTGTGAAGCCGCGAATGCTGGGAAAGGTTAAAGGCAATGCCTTTAACCTTTCCCAGCATTCGCGGCTTCACAGAAACAGCCACCAGCGTGAAGGAAAAGGCTCTTCACGCTGGCGGCTGTACAGAGGGAGCCGGGGCCTCGCGCAGGCTTATCCGGCTCCCTCTGAAACCCCTCAGACAGCCGCGGTACGGGTCGGGGGGGGGGGGGTGGGGGAGGCCAAGGACTGCATGGGCTGTGATGGGGGGGGCTAGGACTACAAATGGGCTGTGATGGGGGGGGGACCTGGACTGTAAAAGGGTTATGGGGGGGGACATGGCCGGGAAATGGGGTTTGATGGGGGTGGAGGGGACCTGGACTGGAAAAGGGCTATGGGGGGGGGGGGGACTTGGACTGGAAATAGGCTGTTATGGGGGGGGGGGACCTGGACTGTAAAAGGGTTATGGGGGGGGACATGGACTGGAAATGGGTTGTGAAGGGGGTGGAGGGGACCTGGACTGGAAAAGGGCTATGGGGGGGGGGGGACCTTGGACTGGAAATGGGCTATTGGGGGGTGATCTTGGACTGGAAAAGGGCTATGGGGGGTGAACCTGGACTAGAAATAGGCTGTGATTAGGGGGGCTAGGACTGCAAATGGGCTGTGATGGTGGGGGGAGGGACTCGGACTGCAAATGGGCTGTGATGGTGGGGGGGCCTAGGACTGGAAATAGGCTGTGATGGGGGACTTGGACTGGAAATGGGCTGTGATGGGGGGGGGGGACCTGGACTGGAAAAGGGCTATGGGGGGGGGGACTTGGACTGGAAATGGGTTGTGATGGGGGGGCCTGGACCGGAAAAGGGCTGGGGGGGGGGACATGGACTGGAAATGGGTTGTGATGGGGGTGGAGGGGACCTGGACTGGAAAAGGGCTATGGGGGGGGGGGGAACTTGGACTGGAAATAGGCTGTGATTAAGGGGGCTAGGACTGCAAATGGGCTGTGATGGTGCGGGGGGACTCGGACTGCAAATGGGCTTTGATGGTGGGGGGGCCTAGGACTGGAAATAGGCTGTGATGGGGGACTTGGACTAGAAATGGGCTGTGATTGGGGGGGGGCTAGGACTGGAAATGGCCTGTGATGTGAGGGCTAGCACTGGAAATGGGCTGATGAAGAGCTGGAATAGGACTGGAAATGGGCTGATGTGGGGCATGGGAGAATTGGACTAGAAGGGAGTGGATGCTGGGTGGGTCTAGAACTATAAGGGAACTGATTTTGGGGGAGGACTAGAATGGATGGGGAATGAGAATGGAAGGGTAAAAGATATTTTGTGTGGAAGAAAAGTCTATGATGGGCCGGGTATTGGGAGAGTAAGAGGGGCTTGAGAATGGAAGGGTGAAATTTAAATGGATGATAAAGGAATAAGGAAAGAATTGGGGGAAAGAGCAAAAGGGAAACAATCAGTATGTTAAAGCAGAAATAGAGAGAGAATGGAAAAACATCTAAAAGAGAAGAAAGGACAAATGGATGTCTTGCAGAAGATACAAAGAAAGCAGAAGAAAGTGACTGGAGCAATTGCAACTGAAAAATAAAACGCCAAAACAGAAGGTAGAAAAATAATTTTTATTTTGAATTTATTAACTGGAATATGTCTGGTCTGGGAAGTGTGCATTGCTAACATCTTTGCGTTTTTGTTTAGTGCAAGAGGAAATTACTTTATAGTTTTATTTCTCCAGTGTTGTACATTTCATGTTTGGATTTTGGGGTTCCCAGTTTAATTATTATCTGACCAAGGAAGTTAGCCTACACGTATCCTCGGTAATTTTTGTGGGTGGGGATGGGGGCGGGGCAGGGGTGGGACTAGGGGCGGAGAATGGGTGGAGCATGGCGAGCCACAGGTGTCGTGTTTTTCTCGGTGAAAAAGTTGGCAACCCTAGTGCCAGCCTGGAGTGTGGATCTTGCACCTAACTCTAGAGATAATGGCAATGTTCAGCCACTATCCATACAGCTCTGTGGTTCAAATGACCCTTTTTCCTGACCTACATTAAACTGCACAGCTATAGAGACAGTGGCTGCATGTTGCTATCTGTAGTAGGTACAACGGCCCACACTCCAGACTGGCACTGAAAATTCACAGATACATCACAGATCAGTTTAGTCACTGCTGCTCTCTGGATAAAGGTTTTGGGATATGGGCTCTGAATATCTGCAGCCGCTAGTAAATATATAACCTCCTTTAAAAACTGATTTTGGTTATTATATATATACAATCCAGTCCTTATCCCAGTAAATGTTCCAGAGACTCCTTCATAGATCAATATTATTTTTTTATGTGACTGGGACTTTTGTTCTGCTCTGAATGTTATAATTTTGTCTCGTCATCATCATCCACAAGTATGTCAGTATATTTTGTTTTTGGAACAACCCCGAACTGTTCTGGAAGTGTTTTCTTACTGGAGATGAAGCCCTAAGGGCCATAAAGGAGATTTCCCCCTCTGTCGGAAGGACCCAGGGGCCCCAGGCTGCCTGATAGTCTCATAGCTCCCTGCTCTGCTCCTGGGTCCCAGTCGAAAAGTAGAAAGGAGTTTGCACATGGTAAGTGACTCGCTCATTCCTACGAGTGCTCTGATCCTCTCTCGCTCTCTCTCTCTCTCCCAGTACAGGATCAAGAACGTGGGTTACGCTCTTCACACTCACAGCTTCTAATCCCACCTCTGGCTCACTGAAACTTCATCTATTTCTTTGATTCTCATAAATTATATTGAAATCACTTTAAATATATTTTATTTCTGTACATTGCGTTTAGAAGGTTTGTCTAAATCTAGATCAGATCTTTACTAAACTCATTTTTGTCCTGTACAGTCCACCAGCTCACAAATAAAACTTATCCAGATGTGAAAAATCAGCTCACAGCTCACACCCCTGAGCCCGGCTCCCTCATTCTCTGTCTGGCACTGGTCAGATTCTCATAGCTCTGGCATTTTCACCTAAATAGTTGAGATCAGGACAGAAATACAGCTGGAGTTTCCCAGTGAAGATGTGGGTGAACGTGTAGAGATGAGATTTATTATCGGCATTGTAAAATGAGACTTTTCCTCCCTCATAATCCCAGTACTAGGGGTCTCACATTCAGGGGAAAGAGAGGCCTCAGAGCAAGTTCAGACCCACTATTTATCTCCATCCCACAGTAACTACCCAGTATCCATTCCCAGGTGATAGTGTGCTCCCCCCCCCCCCCCATTCCTGCAGGGCCGGCCCGTCCATTGTGCAAGAATGTTGTTTGCACAGGGCCCCATGGTACAGGGGACCCCGCGCAAACAACATTCTGCATCTGCCGATAAATTTAAAATAAAAAAAACTTGCTGCTGCTGCCACCGCCGCCGTGGCAGTGGCAGAATCAAGCGTCCCGCAGGGCCCCCCCTCCATGTGGCCTCAGCTCCCTAAGTGCCAGTTTTCAGAGCCACGAAGGGAGAGAGCTTCTCCCTCGCCCCTCTGTTAAGCCGCTGACGCTGCTGGGAAACAGGATTTCCTGTTTCCCGTCAGCCCCGCAGGGTTAAACAGAGCCACGAGAAAGGGAAGCTCTCCCTTCATGGCTCTGAAAAGCCCGCGCTGAGGGAGCTGAGGCTGCATGGAGGACTCTGCCGGGCAGGGGGGACCCTGCGGGATGCTCGATTCTGCCGCTGTTTTTTTTTTTTTTAAATCTACCTGGGCTATGGAGGGGGGGGTGGCTAAGAATGAAATTGGGGTGATGGGGGTTTAGGACTGGAAGTGGGCTGATGGGGGGGTAGGACTGGTAATGGGTTATGGGGGGGGGCCTAGGACTGGTAATGGGCTATGGGAGGGCTAGGACTGGAAATGGGCTGATGGGGGCTAGGACTGGTAATGGGCTATGGGGGGGCTAGGACTGGAAATGGGCTGATGGGCGGGCTAGGACTGGTAATGGGCTGATGGGGGGGTAGGACTGGTAATGGGCTATGTGGGAGGCTAGGACTGGAAGTGGGCTGATGGGGGGTTAGGACTGGTAATGGGCTGATGGGGGGATAGGAATGGAAATGGGCCAATGGGGTGGGGCTAGGACTGGAAATGAGCTGATGGGGGGCTAGGACTGGTAATGGGCTATGGGGTGGCTAGGACTGGAAATAGGCTGATGGGGGGCTAGGACTGGTAATGGGCTATGGGGGGACTAAGAATGAAAATGGGGTGATGGGGGGTTAGGACTGGTAATGGGCTATGGGGGGGCTAGGACTGGTAATGGGCTGGGGGGGTTGCTAGGACTGGAAATGGGCTGAGTGAAAGGGGGGCTTGAACTGCAAATAGCTGATGGGGAGGGGGTTGGAATGGAAATGGGCTGTGAGGGGAGGGAGCTAGCACTGGAAATGGGCTGATGGAGGGGCTAGGATAGGACTGGAAATGGGTTGTTGGGGGGTGCTAAGATTGGAAATGGGCTGTGGTGGGGGCTTGGATTGAAATGGACTCATGGAGGGGCTAGAACTGGAAGTAGGCTCATGGAGGGCTTGGATTGGAAATAGGCTGAGTGGAGGGGAGCTAGGATTTGACATCGGCTGATGGTGGGGCTAGGAAAGGACTAGAAATGGGCTGATGGGGGGCTGGGATTAGAAATGAGCTGATGGAGGGACTTGGATAGGACTGGAAATGGACTGATGGTGTGGCTAGGATAGGATTGGAAATAGGCTGATGGGGGGCTAGGACTGGAAATGGGCTGATGCGGGGACTAGAAGGGAGCGGATGCTGGGTGGGGCTGGAACTAGAAGGGAGTTGATGTTGGGGGAGGATTAGAATGGGATGGAACTGGGAGAGTGAAATGGAGAGGGAAAAAATATTTTGTTTGGGAGGGAAGACAAATCTACAATTTGCTGGGTATTGGGAGAGTAAGTGGGGTAAGATGGAGGGGTAAAATTTGAGTGGATGAAATAGGAATGAGGAAAGAGCAAAATGAGAAAGATTAGTATGTTAAAGTAGATGTAGAGAGAGAATGGAAAAAAAAAACTAGAAGAGAGAAAAAAGGACAAATGGACAGCAGACGATGGAGAGTTAGCAGAAGACACAAAGAAACCAGAAGAAAGTGGCTGGAGCAATTGCAACTGAAAAGAAATACAAAAAAGGTAGAAAATATCTCTTTATTTTGAATTTATTAACTGCAATATGTCAGCTCTCGGAAATGTGCATCATTAACGTCTGCGCTTTGTTTAGTACAAGAGGAAATTAATTTATAGTTTTATTTCTACGGTGTTGTTGTACATTCCAAGTTTGGCTTTTGAGGTTCCCAGTTTAATTATTGTCTTCCTGTTTCTAAATTGTGATTTCTTGTTTGGTGATGTTCTATGTTCTGCATGTGTAACTGAGCTGAGGTATTCTGTTTATGTAATTCCTATTTGACATTGCCACTTGTTCTCTTTCCCCAGTAGGTCATGTATTGTTATTCTCTGAAATGTATTGGTTTAATATTTGCAGTGTTGCCTTTTGATAGGTAGAGTATGGTGCTTTGTGAGTCCTGGTAGTGCTGTTAGGATACGGCGGGTTTGCTATGGGTTCTAAATGGGCAGTGTTTGTAGTAGTTCCTAATGTGCCTGGCGGTTGGCACTGGATTATAGTAATGTAGAAATCTTTTAGTCTTTCCTTATCCATACACTCATTAAGAGGCATGTTTACTAAAAGTTAGTGTATGGTAACATTATGCAAATATTTATGAAATTGAGACCCCTTATTCAAATGAGGCCCCACACCCAGTCTCCGCACATGGCCCCGCACCCCCCTTTGGCTGCCCCTGCATTCCTGAGCACAGAATTTTTACAGACCCCCAATGTCTCAGTCTTGTCTTCCACCTCTACCTTCTACTAATCTCCCCAGCCTGGCAACAACAATGGCACCAGCATCAGCCTCTCTGAAACAGGTGGCCAGACTGGCCTCCCAAGCTGGTGCCTGAGAGCAACTCATCGCCATCACTGGCCAACACAGCTCCCTCCGACAAGCCTCACTGGATCCCCATCCTCTGCCTACGCGCAACATGATTGAATGGCGCTGTGGCTACAGGGATCATCACCGCATCGAAGGGGAGGACACAACATAGCCTAGACTTCACCCCCCATGATGCCAATGGCAGTAGCTTGCCTCCTCCTGGCCCCACAGAAGAGGAGGGACAAAGAGAGACACAAATATAGATCTTTAGTTGCCACTGTGGTTATATATGAATTGATGATTCCTTCTAATTTTCCTTAACAGAAACTAGCAAAGGATAGTGTAGAAATGGACAGGTAAAAGTGATACCAGAATCCCCAATATGTATTTGAAGATGGATGAATTTCTCGATTCAGAATGTGTTTAGAAGTTTGGCTTTTCACCTATTTCCTCTTAAATAGAATAGGATATCATGATCATGAGTTCTGTGTAACTGTCTTTAAAATAGTTGAGAATATTGTTAACGCAAGTATAAAAAGTAAACATAGGCTATGAACTGCGCAACCATAGTTCATTGTACAGTCAACTATAGGTCCCTGCTGGCATAGCATAATTTTTTTTCAACTTTGCAATTATAAATAATTTTGTCATAATCAAGTAAATTTCATCTAATACACTGTAATCAGCTCTTACTCTGTAAAAAGAACTTTAGCGACACCTTGTGTTATTTCACGTTTATAATAAATGACTGTTACTTCCCCTTTTTCTATAATAAAAAGAGCTTTTCAGGAGGAAGAATTTGAATCCAACAGACATGGAACTGTGCAGAGTCCATAGGCCGTCTGTTGTTTTCCCTCTGAGCTCAAAGAAAGTGCCACTTTGTGTGTGATTGTGTTCTGTGTTACTCTCTGCTTATTTCTCACTGCTTGAGGGACCAGAGACCGAAAGAGCTGTGGTATTGTGGCCAGATCACGGGGTTTTCTTCAGATAGATGACTTGATGTCTTCTGAGCAGTGATGTTGCTGGGTGGTAAAATTAGAATGGGTCCCATAACACTATGTTTCCCAAGGTGGTAGGGATCAGGATTGGGTCAGTGACGGGGGAGAGGAAGGGGGTTGAAATGGAATTATACCTGGAGTAGAGTCTGTTTTTGATGGTAGGAGTGTGAGCAGGACCTTGGTTTTGGTATATAGGGCTGGGAAATACATCTGGGACATGTAAGGGATACCTAAGATAGTCAGGGGCATGTGGGAGGTGTCTGATGTGAATGAAATGTCTGAGGATTAGGAGTATGGTGTTGTATATGTCGGGGACACACTGGGGGTGTGATATGTCGAGTATATGTGAAGTGCATCAGCATGGGGTATCTAGAGCAGTGCTGCAATGTGGGTATGTGAGGCAGGATGTTTGTGCACCACTCACACACACAAAGGCACCCTAGACACTGCACCACGGACACAGGCACTGCACCTGCACACCACACACACAGAGGCAACCCAGCCTTACACTGCACTTCACACATAGGCACCGCATCTGTGCACCACACACACACAGACACACACTCACACGAGGCACACCAACCCTTCACTGCACCACACACACAGGCACTGCACCCATGCACCACTCCCACTATTGGAAGTAAGAGACATATATAAAAATAACACGAGTTATAAAGATTCCTTTCACAGCTCCTGCTCCCATAACTAGACACACTTTAATTTTTTTAACAGTTTTTTATACTGCCCCTTCCAGTGATCAGGACAGTTTAAATGGAGCAATAATTTGAAGATACATGAAACATGGAACATCTTTGATAACATAATTGGAGCTAGGAACTAGTTGAAACCAGAGCTATGTACATACCAGTATTATACACTTATGCATAGGCTTTATCATCAGATTTGTAAAATGAGACTTTTTCATCTCTCTTTGAACTCTTTCTTCATGCGCACACCCAAAAATGTATGATTTTACAAATGAAGGAAGGAAAAATGCGTCATTTTATCATGTCGTAAATTTGCTGTTTTCACATGCATGCATAGTCCCAAAAGCGTAGTTACTCACCTGTAGCAGGTGTTCTTTGTGGACAGGTGAGTAACTACCCTTTACTGTAGCTGGATTTAAAAAAGGTTTGGACAAGTTCCTGGAGGAAAAGTCCATAAATCATTAGTAAGGAGGATCCAGAAAATCCACTACTTACTTTTATTTTTATTGATTTATTTGCTTTTATATACCGCGCTTTTTGTCAAGCACTGTGGAACCTGACAGGTACTTGTAACCTGAATTGGCCACTGTTGGAAACAGGATACTGGGCTTGATGGACCTTATTCTGACCCAGTATGACATTTCTTATGTTCTTAGGACAGTAGGAATATGTCCTCACATATGGGTGACATCCCTGATAGAGCCCTGCATGGGAATGTTCCCCAGCTTCCATTGGAAGCTTTTAGGAGGCTCCGCTGTGCTTGCATTTTTATTTATTTTATTTATTTACTTCTCTTATATACCGCGCTATTAAAATCAGTGCGGTTTACAATTGAACAAAAAACATACTGCAATGTCACACGACAATTGAGTTTTTACATTGAACATGGACGAGATAACCTGGAGGTAACAGGGGTAACTAATTACAGAGTAATTATTCATGGAGTATGGTGAGAAATTATACATATAGTATGGTGAGAAATTATACATATAGTATAGCTTGGTTTCAGCATATTTATAAGAGGTTTAATCAATAACATGTGTGATCAGTACCAATAATAAATAAGAGAGGGGATATGGTGGTAGAGCTAGTCATTTTCTTTATGGTGTTGGATTTTGGGTGGGGTGGAGTAGGGTGTAGGATGTGAGGATGGGTGGTTGTTTCTGGGATTGGATTCTGGGTAATGGATGAGGAAAAGGTGTTGTTTGAGGGCTTTTCTAAATGACAATAGGTCTGGGGTGGAACGGATCTCAGTGGGGAGGGCATTCCAGGTCATGGGTGCAAATAGGGAGAAGGCTCTATTGGCAGTAGCCTTTTTGCACTTAGTTTAGAATGTTGGGGATCTCTAGAGTGTTTGCTTGATTAGATCTCCTGATCCTGTTGAACGGCCGTCTTTGAATGAGTTTGCTGATGGGTGAGGTGATCTGGTTCCTTAGGGCTTTGAATGTTAGTACTAGGGACTTATACTGGATTTCTAGCCTGAAGTGGAAGCCAGTGGAGATCCATCATGACTGGGGTTATATGTTTAGCTCTTGATGTACCTGCAAGTACCCTTGCTGCAGCATTCATTGCAAGGCGAAGAGGTCCTAGTGTTGACTGAGGGAGGCCATGAAAGATAATATTTGCAAAGTCTAGATGGGGGAGCACCAAGGCTTGGAAGATAGTTCGGTAGTCATTAAAGTCCAATAGGGGGCGCAGGTGACGTAGTATCCGGACCTTATGGTAAATTGCTTTCGTGATGTTCTTCACATGTGTAAACATGTCGAGTCGTTGGTCAAGCGTGATGCCGAGATAGCGGATACTTGATTTTGCTATCAACTCAATATTGTTTACTTTTAATGTGGGGGGTGGGGAGAACATCTGGTTCTTGGTGAGGAATAAGACATCTGTTTTACTATGGTTGATCCTTAAATTTTGTGTTGTAAGCCATTGTGATACAGCTTCGAAGCAGCTTGATATAGGTGAAAAGTCAGGTTGATCAATCAGGAATGGTGAGTAGATTAGGACGTCGTCTGCGTAGACTAGGCACTGGATGTTGAAGGAGCGGATTAGGATACAAATTGGTTGCATATATATGTTGAACATTAATGCAGATAGGGATGAACCCTGAGGTACACCTTGATTGAGAGGGAATGGGTCAGAAGTCATGGGACCTGTTCTGACTTGTTGCCATCTGTTAGATAGGTAGGACTTGCACCATGCTATAGCTGAGCCTTGTATTCCTTTCTCCACAAGACGGAGTATCAGAGTTTCATGGTTGACTGAATCAAAGGCTGCAGCAATATCCATGAAAATGAGGACAAATCCCTGGCGGATGTTATCAAGTCCTCTAACTAGATCATTGAAGAGAGTTGTGAGGATGGTGTCGACACCATGAGCTTCTCTGAAGCCATGTTGAGATGGATCCAGTGGAGCTACATCGTCAATATGTTGTTGGATTTGTCGTTGAACTACCTTTTCAATGATTTTGGCGAGTAGGGGGATGCTTGATATTGGATGAAAGGATTCAACTTTGGAGGAATCAAGTTTGTTGTTTTTTAATAATGGGCGGATTGAAGTAAATTTCAGGCTTTGTGGGAAAGATCCTATGGAGAGGGATTGGTTTGTGATTCTGCTTATAGCGGGACTAAGTTGCATGCCTGCCTTCACACTCACAGCTTCTAATCCCACCTCTAGGTCACTGAAGCTTCCTCTATTTCTTTCATTCTCATAAATTACTGTATATTGAAATCACTGTGACTATATTATATTACTGTACATTGTGTTTATGATTACATATGACATATTTATTCCTTTATTAAACTCATTTGTATCCTACAGAGTCCACCAGCTCACTAATAAGACTCTGATTTTTCTTATCCAGATGTGAAAAATCAGCTCGTAGATTATACATCACACCCCTATAGGGGCTACCTAGGATAGTAGGGGGATGTGGGAGGTGTCTGATGTGAGCATGTCAGTGGTTTAGGAGTAGGGGCTTGTATATGTCAAGGGCACACTGGGAGTGTGATATGTTGTAATTTGTATACGTAAAGTGTGTGCTGCCCTACACTACACCACACAGAGAAGCACCACACCTGCATACACTACCTTTCCTCTCTTATCTCTCCCTACACCCTTTCTCGGGAACTCCGCTCTTCTGGCAAGTCGCTTCTATCCGTGCCCTTCTCTTGTATTGCTAACTCCAGACTTTGCCCCTTTCACGTTGCTGCTCCTTATGCCTGGAACAAACTACCTGAGTCTGTACCTCAGGCGCCTTCTCTGACCTTTTTTCAAATCCAGGCTGACAACTCACCTCTTCACTGCCGCTTTCGTATCTTGACTCATCTGATCTCCTTTGTGCTTCCTTTCCATTCCCCCCTAGATGTATCCCATGTCTACAGCTACTGCGTTGTCTGTCTTGACTAGATTGTAAGCTCTGATGAGCAGGGACTGTCTCTTACATGTCTGCGCAGCGCTGCGTATGTCTTATAGCGATATCCAAATGCTCTGTAGTAGTAGTAGGACAGACACACACACTCACAGAGGGACCTCAGCCTTACACTGCACCACACACACACAGGCACCACACCTGCACACCACACACACACACACACGCACAGGCACCCTAGTGCTACACTGCACCATACAGGCACTCAGAGGCACCCCATCCCTACAGTGTACCGCACACACAGGCACCATACCTGCACACGACACATACACACACACACACACAACCCAGCCCTACACTCCCCCACAGAGACAGACACTGCACCTACCTACCACACACACACACACAGGAAACTCAGACCTGCACTGCACCACACACACACATACAGGCACACACCTGCTCACAACACACACACACAGAGGCACCGCAGCCCTACACTGCACCACACACACATACACCTCACTTGAGCAGCACCCACACTATTGGAAGAGAGAGACATATAGATAGATAACAGGAGTTATAAAGATTCCTTACACGGTCTCCGCTCCATTACAAGACACACTTTATTATCTCTCTTTACAAGGTTAGTCCAACTCTGGAACATCAGATCACAGATTGCATATAATGTATATATTTCTTTATTAAACACACTTATATCCTGCACCATCCACCAGCTCCCAAATAACACTCTCCGATCCCTCTTATCCCGATGTGAAAAATCAGCTCCCAGATTATACATCACTTACCCGATCCCGGCTTCCTCATTCCCAGTCTGGCACTGGTCGGATTCTCAGAGGTTTTATATTGCGGGTACCGAAGAGAGGTTGGAGTTTCCCAGCGAAGGTGCCGGTGAAGGTGTAGAGATGGGATTTATCATCTGCATTGTAAAATGAGACTTTTCCTGCCTCATAATCCAGGAGAATCCCCACTGCCCGGGGTCTCACGCTAAGGGGGATCTGGGTCTCAGGGGAGTTGTAGGCCCAGTATTCACCTCTATCCCACATTCTCACTGCCCAGTATCCGTTCCCAGGTGACAGTGTGATCTCCCCCTTCCTGCTCACAGAATCTTTACAGACCCCCAAATCCCAGCCAGTTGCATCTCCCACCTCCACCTCCCAGTAATGTCTGCCAGAGGTGAAGCTCTCACGCCCCAGCACAAAGGCCCAAGTATCAAATCTCTGGGGAGTGTTTGGCAGCTTCTGTCTTGTGTCTCCGTATCTGACACTTTTCCGATCCTCAGACAGGATGAGCTGGGGATGAGCAGTTTCCGGATCCAGAGTCACATTCGCTGCAGGGAGGACACACATTAATAAACATGAGCAGACACTTTTCATTGGCTCCTCACACTCCCACCTCTAACTGTCATTGGCAAGTTCAACAGTCAGTCAGCTATTTAATGAGAGAAGCTCTGCTATTGGCTATAATGCACTGACAGACCTGCAGAAAATCAGTCCTATTGGCTAATGGATCTTTAATCACCCTATGGGTTTACACTACTGAGGGAATCAATGCAATAAAGATTGTAATTGGCTCCCTCACTGACAGCCTGCATAAAACAAGGCTCCACATACACCCCTCTTCTGTCCCCATAGCACAGTGCAGTAAGTTCAGCTCCCTCAGTTCGTACTAATCCCTTTACAACTCCAGTGCCGGGTCTTAGAGCTCCTGGAACGGATCAGTAATTAGTAACTGGCTCCACTGTGGGATTCATTATTCAGATTTATCCTTTCCCACAGCTGAATTACTAGAGCCCCTGAAAGACAGAGACGGATGCATTATACACAGTGAGGATGAAATTTCCCAAAGTGTAGCACTGCATTAACTCCTGTTATTAGTAAATGGATCCCACTGCACGAAATAGGACATATGCCAAATAATGTACTTTATAGCATGCAGCTAGGGTTACCAACTTTTTCACCGAGAAAAACCAGACACCTGTGGCTCGCCATGCTCCACCCATTGTCCGCCCCTAGTCCCACCCCTGCCCCGCCCCCAGCCCCACCCACAAAAATTACCGAGGATACGTGTAGGCTAACTTCCTTGGTCAGATAATAATTAAACTGGGAACCCCAAAATCCAAACATGAAATGTACAACTCTGGAGAAATAAAACTATAAAGTAATTTCCTCTTGCACTAAACAAAAACGCAAAGATGTTATCAATACACACTTCCCAGACCAAACATATTCCAGCTAATAAATTCAAAATAAAAAGTATTTTTCTACCTTCTGTTTGGGTGTTTTATTTTTCAGTTGCAATTACTCCAGTCACTTTCTTCTGGTTTCTTCGTGTCTTTTGCGAGCTATCCATTTGTCCTTTCTTCTCTTTTAGATGTTTTCCATTCTCTCTCTATTTCTGCTTTAACATACTGATTGTTTCCCTTTTGCTCTTTCCCCCAATTCTTTCCTTATTCCTTTATCATCCATTTAAATTTCACCCTTCCATACTCAAGCCCTTCACACTCCAAATACCCAGCCCATCATAGACTTTTCTTCCACACAAAATATTTTTTCCCCTCTCCACTCATTCCCCATCTATTCTAGTCCTCCCCCAAAATCAGTTCCCTTATAGTTCTAGACCCACCCAGCATCCACTCCCTTCTAGTCCCATTCTCCCATGCCCCACATCAGCCCATTTCCAGTCCTATTCCAGCTCTTCATAAGCCCATTTCCAGTGCTAGCCTTCACATCACAGGCCATTTCCAGTCCTAGCCCGCCCCCCCATCACAGCCCATTTCCAGTCCAAGTCCCCCATCACAGCCTATTTCCAGTCCTAGCCCCCCCCCATCACATCCCATTTGCAGTCCGAGTCCCCCCGCACCATCACAGCCCATTTGCAGTTCCCCCCCCCCACCATCACAGTCCATTTGCAGTCCTAGCCCCCCTAATCACAGCCTATTTCTAGTCCAATTTCCCCCTCCCCCCACCATAGCCCATTTCCAGTCCAATGTCCCCCCCCCCCATAGTCCTTTTCCATTCCAGGTCCCCCTCCCCATCACACCCCATTTCCAGTCCATGCCCCCCCCCCCACATAGCCCTTTTACAGTCCAGGTCCCCCTACCCATCACAGCCCATTTCTTTCCAGTCCAATGCCCCCCCATAGCCCTCTTCCTGTCCAAGTTCCCCCCCCCCGCCCTTTTCGGGTCCCGGTCCCCCCCCCATCACAACCCATTTCCAGTCAAATTCCCCCCTCCTAGCCCTTTTCCAGTCCAGGCCCCCTCCCCCCATCACAGCCCAGGCAGTCCTTGGCCTCCCCCCCCAAAACCGCGGCTGTCTGAGGCTTTAGAGGGAGCCGGGGAAGCCCGCGCGAGGCCCCGACTCCCTCTGAACAGCCGCCAGCGTGAAGAGCCTTTTCCTTCATGCTGGCGGCTGTTCCTGTGAAGCCGCGAATGCTGGGAAAGGTTAAAGGGCATTACCTTTAACCTTTTCCACCAATCACGGCTTCACAGGAACAGCCACCAGCGTGAAGGTAAAGGCTCTTCACGCTGGAGGCTGTTCAGAGGGAGCCGGGGCCTCGCGCGGGCTTCCCCGGCTCCCTCTGAAGCCCTCCGGGTTGGGAGAAAAGCCTGTTTTTTTGCTCTGGCCGCTCCCGATCTTGTGGCCAGAGCAAAAAAACCGGCTTTTCAAGGGCCGGTTTTGCCTCTGCGCCGGCAGCCGGCCTGGCCATGGAAAAACCGGCCAGGCCAGCTGGAAACCGGCCAGTTGGCAACCCTACATGCAGCAGCCATTAGGAAATCTCTTCCTCAATTACTGCCCAGTCGTCTCATTAGAATACAAAGCTCAGGATGTGATTTTCTAGAGCTTCTGCACTTTCATAAATCTTCTGTAGCTACCCAACCTCTGCAGAGCAGGCAGTGTGGATGTGGTAGAGGGAGCACTCACATCGCCAAAAGCATAGCTAGGGAAGCACCGAGAGCCCTGCCAGAGCTCGGAAATAGAGAAAGAGGAGGGGCTGTGTACAATATGTGTGCTGCACAAAGCAGGACTGGACTGGAGGGGTGTTGAGGAACATAAGAGGGAAGAGTGGCTCAGTGGTTGGGACAAGTTACTTCAGGCCAGAAGGCTGGGGGTTCAATTCCCACATGGGGACAAGCAACCTAAGGCCAGAGGGACTGGGGTCTCTAGTCCCATGACCACTCCTTGTGACCTTGGGCAAGCCACTTAACCCTCCATTGCCTCAAGTACACTTAGATTGTGAGCCCTTCAGGGTCAAGGGAATAAAAAGTGCTTGTTAGTATGCATGTAGACCACACTGATTCTAAAGAGCACAGTATAATTAAATAATGGTTTTCCAAAGTTAGGATTATATCTAACTATTACACAAACACATCCTTAACATTGTAGGCCATTTTTTCTGCTTATTCTAGAAAAAAGAATAAAAATACAACCATAAGCAGAAAACTTGAAAAGCTAAATTTGTTGCTATCACTGAAATCACAGGGCACTACTACTGTGCTCTGGGGTCCTACGATGAAAGAAACATGTCTAATTACAACTGATGTTATCAGAGCACTAAAGTCATTGAACAGTGCTGTGAACGGAGGCGGAGCCAGCGGGGATTCAAGATGGCTGCATAAAAGCTTTGCTCCGAGGCCCCCGGTCAAGATTCCTGCAAATATCGTTGCATTACTAACCCAATTTTGATATTATTTGCTGTGGATCTATCCTTAATTGGTGGAGACGGGATGTCGAGCGGTAAACCTACAAAATTGGATTTCGTCAACCCTACAAACTCCGGATCCAAAAGGGCGAAATCGGACCTTCTCTCGCACCACAAGATGGCCTCTCCCCGTGAATCGGAGGACTCTCTGAAAGAAGTGCTAGGAGAAATAAGGGCGGTAAAGGGCCTGGTCGTCGCAAACGGCGACGCCATTGCGAGAGTACAAGCTGAATTATCTGACATGAGAGCTCAGATTCAGGGGCTCTCTGAGCGCATTGATAAAGTTGACGCAGAAGTAAATGCGCACTCCGCTCAGCTGACCTGCCTTCACAAGACAGCCAAGAAAGTGGAGAGTTTAGAACAACAGCTGGAGGACCTGAACAATCGTGGTAGGAGAAACAACGTACGATTAATAGGCCTCCCGGAGGGCGCTGAAGGTGCGGATCTCTCAGCGTTCCTTAGCAAGCTGATCCCCGCGGCGCTGAAACTTAACTTCCCGGGGCCGCTCGAATTTGAGAGGGCACACAGAGTCCCGGCGCAAATAAGTCTGCATGCGAAGGGCCCTAGACCGGTGATATTCTGTCTGTTAAAACACCAGCAGGCCATCCAGATTCTCGCAGCGGCTAAGGCTCAGGACTCTGTGACATATGAGGGCAGGAGTATATCTTTCTTCCCGGACCTGTGCAAGACAACAGTGGATAAACAGCGGAGATTTCTGGCGATGAGGCCGCGGTTGCAACAGCTTCAAGCACGATATGGCCTGCTATACCCTGCACTTCTTCGAGTCACTTTCCATAATGTTACCAAGACTTATGATGACCCAAGGGAAGTCTTACAATTTCTTGACGAGCAAGAAGGCCTCAAGATGCAATAATTGGATCCTTGTTTCTGGGGAAGCCTCTCCGACGGATGATAGACCTTGGTCCTCTCAGTCTGAAAGGTTCTTTCGGTTTAAGAGGCTGAGCTGTCTTGATATGTATTATGGCCTTTGTTTTCATAGCCCCTACACTTACGGGCACATTGCTGTGAGGGTGGTGTTATAGGGGGAGGGGAGTGGGACTTATCCTGCTCTTGTAGAGGGTGGTATGTATGTGGGTGCTTTAATTCTCTCTGCCCTTTTGTTTTCTCTCTCCCTATCCTTCGCCTGAACATATGCGGTTTTGCGTTGATGTTTAAGCTCTTCGGGGCATTAGCTCAGTACCTTGTATTATTGTAGACGCACAGGGAGATTGGTGGACTGTGAAGGAATGTACTAGGTTGTAACTGTGATAGATCGCTGTCAGCTTATGTGGGTTAAATGTTTTATACTATGGGGGGCAACGGGTGGCCTTCTTGATATGCTACTGGCTCACCCAGGGCTTACCCCCGTATTGTTGGGGGGATATTGGGACCTTGCAAACCTCTTTTCCTTGAGATGTGGCACGAGGGCCATGTTGCTGCAGCAGATCCAGAGAGGTCCTCAGGCGGGCGTGAGTATCTTCCCATTCTAACCCATTATGTCCTCAATCAAAGTATTATCCCTCAACGTAAAGGGCATCAAGAATCCTATTAAGAGAAAAAAGATTCTAACTTACTGTCAAAAGCAGGGGGCTGAAGTAGTGCTTCTTCAGGAAACGCATCTAACCAATAAAGAATCTCTGAAATTGACAGGGAAGCACTACTCTCTCTTGTCCTATGCTGCTGCATTGGGAAAGAAAAATGGGGTGGCGATACTTGTCAAACGCTCCAGTGCAATTCAGATGTTATCGTCCAGAACTGATCCAGAGGGAAGGTGGACCTACGTGCAAATCAAACTTGATAACCGAAAACTGTTAATAGCACAGGTACACTACCAAAAAACTGCCTCCAGTTTTGCAACTGATTCCTATAGATTTTGGGGTGCTGAATCCAGGAAAAATAGCCAAAATGTTCCATCACGTCACGTTTTCTTGCAAAATTAGATTTCTTACCCATATAAGGAATGTTCACATAATTTCTTTTTAGCCGACTGCAGTTTATTTTCTTGGCCCAAAATAGAGGTTGTAATGGTTAACTAACTAGAAACACTCCCTCATGATATTTTAGAGTGTTTTGTATTCATTTTACACATTAACAGGACAATTGGGAGATGGGGGGCTAAATCCAGTACTCGCGCTGGCGCATTTTCTTTCCTGTTCGCCTCGCCTCGTTCGCTCGCTCAAACACGGTGGTTGCGACATGAACGTTCCTGTCAAATTTCAGTTTCTTGCAAGTTCATTATTACCTTTTGTTTGCTCAGTCGTAATCCAGCTTTATTCCGAAGTGGTTCACTACAGTTGTAGTTTGCAGTGCTGTGTATTTGTGATGGCTCACAGAGCCAGAGGTTGCGTCAACTCTCCGGACAGTTTTTGTTTTATTTGTGGGGAATATACCGTGAAAAAGCGGCAGAGGAACATTTCTGCATTTATTAAAAAAGTATATTTCGCCTATTTCGGTTTGAAGTTAGGCGATCAAGACAAAACCGTGGGCTCCTCACAAAGTGTGCAAGACATGTGAGGAAGATCTACGCTTATGGATGAAAGGTAAAAAACAAGCATTTCGTTTCGGAATACCTATGATGTGGCGTGAACAAAGAGACCACAGCAGTGACTGCTATTTTTGCTCTTGCATTGTGAAGGGATACAACTTAAAAAATAAGAACGTGGGGGGCGGAGCCAGCCGCAGAGCGAGATGGAAGTGTAAGCTTAGAGCTCCCGGTGCCCGTACAGAATCCTGACCATTTACCAGCTCCCACAGCGCCTAGAACTAACCATTGCTATAAGTGAATGCAGGGCAAGATGGCAACATTAAAGCCTGCACGTTTGGAGTTTCACCAAGGCACCAGTCCGGCGTCAAAGAGGCCGAAATCGGAGGCCGGCTCTCCTCAAAAAATGGCGCCGCCCAGCACGGAGCCGACAGGAGAAGGCATAAAGGAGATCCTGTTAGAACTGAGGAACGTGAAGGAGCTAATTGTTACCAATACAACGTCCTTGGCAGCGATTCAAGAAGACCTAGGCGAGCTGAAAGGACAAATGCGAGATTTAAACAGTCGGCTGACCGCAACGGAGGGCCTTGTACAAAAACATGACGCCATGCTTTCCTGCGTCGGGTCTTTATCTAAGCGCGGTCAAGCATATGGAGGCACAACTAGAGGACCAAAACAACCGCTCACGGCGGAACAATATTCGCCTGATCGGAGTCCCTGAAGGCATGGAAGGAACGGATATGACAGTGTTCCTCGAGAAAATGATCCCTGAGCTGCTGCACATCTCCTTCGACAAGGCTTTTGAGCTTGAGCGGGCCCACCGCGTGCCTATGCATAAAACCGAAACCAGCCGGTACCCGAGACCAATCGTGCTGAAAATAATGCGCTATCCCCAGGTTCTGCAAATCCTTCAAGCGGCAAGGAAAGCGGGGCCACTACAACTACAGGGACAGAGAATCTCTTTCTTTCCGGACCTGAGCAAGCCCACGATGGACCGCAGGAAGGAACTGCTGGCATGTAGGCCGCTGCTTCAAAAACTGCAGGCACGATACGGCCTTTATTATCCTGGCACTATGAGGGTCACTTTAAATAACTCCACCAGGAACTTCACTGACGCGAGCGCACTACGCGCCTTCCTGCAAGAGAATAGTGCCATGGACACTTGAAAATCCCCGGAGATGAGACTGCATTGCTAAGTATATGGGTTAACAATATACAGGGATGTATGGTTAGGCCTTGACTATGTTACCCTACGTACCCGTACCTTATAGATTGACTGATAAAGCAAACGTGTGTTTAATATTGTGTGCATGTAGTATCTAGTTATCGTGCTATAGCACAAGTAGAGCTGCCGGTTTATTGAGCGCTGCCTAGTTTAGTATAGCGTGACTGCACTCAGACTTGCACCTGCAGGAGCGCTATGTAATTTAAAGTTGTGTGATACAGGGCAGGGAGGAGGCTCTTGTATGGAACCTGCTGCTCAGAGAGGTTGGTCCTTCGCCAACAGATGTTTCAATATTAAGTTTTTGTTAAATGTGGGCAATCCAATCTAGTACGCTGCATTAACTGTACAGAATCTTTCGCGTATGTTATCATAGAGCTCCCATGTCTTGTCCTGTCCCAATATGACCCATACAATGAATAGAATAACGCTGCTGACCTCTATGTCAAAGGAATCACAAACCCAGTAAAGCGCAAGAAAATCCTTAATTACTGCCAACAGAAGCGTGCCGACCTAGTATACCTACAAGAGACACACTTGTCAGGTACTGAGTCCTTAAAGGTGACCTCGGCGTATTATCATTTGGTAGCAGCAGCACCTGCAGTGAAAAGGAAAGGTGGAGTGCTGATTCTGATGCGAAAATCCTTCGCTGCAGTTGTCAAAGAAACTAAATCAGATCCTGATGGCAGGTGGGTCAGTGCCACCATGGAAATAGCACAGACCTATTATACGTTCATGAACATATATGCCCCAACCACAGATGACCCCTCCTTTTTCAGAACCGTTGCCAAGGTGTTATTAGACATGGCCCATACGGAACTAGTGTTAGGAGGAGATTTCAACATGATCTTAGACCCCCTTATGGACAGGACTCCATATCGACCGGTCCATAAGGTGAAATCTCATGCAGTTGTACTGAGCATGATCAACGAATTACATCTCAGTGTGCTTGGCGTCTCCTTAACCCCACAGAAAGAGAATACACCTTTTACTCGTTGCCACACGCTACCCAGACGAGGATCGACTATTTCCTTGTCACCAGTAGGCTGATCAAGCAGGTAATAACCTCTGATATCAAGGCGGGAACAGTTTCCGACCACTCGGCGGTCACATTGGTCCTTGATTCTGGGCAAACGCACCACGACATCCCGGCAATGGACCTTCAACAAGGCCTTGTTATCTGATCTAGACTTTGTTGCTTACATGAACAAGGAAATTGAAACATACGACAAGTTCAACAGTCCCATTGATACACCAATATGGGCCTGGTGGGAGGGGTTTAAGGCGACCATTCGGGCGCACATAACCACCTACTCCATTCAGAAGTGTAAAGCCCAAAGACGAGAACTACAGGAGCTGGAGGACCAGATCAAAGCGGGCGAACGTCTACTGGCAAAGCGGAAGGACTCCATGATACTGTTACGGCTGCAGAAACTGCGAAGTAGATATAATGCTATCCTTTCAGCGCGAGCACAGGCTGGCGTAGGGCTGCAGCATAGCACCTATTACCATGAAAACAACCGTGCGGGATCACTCCTGGCCAAACTGCTAAAGGCGAAGAGAAACATGGCTCACATACCGGCCCTGCACAGTGCAGAAGGAACTCTCCTGCTGCAAAACGATCAGATCCTACAGCGCTGCAAAGAATTCTATGAAACGCTATACGCCTCTGAAGTGGCCTGTGAGTCTGAGAAATTTCAAGATTTCATTTCTGATATTGTTGGCCCCAAATTAACGGGTGCCCAGGTGCAAATGCTAGAGGCGGATTTCACCCTCCAGGAGATACAACAGGCCATTGGCCAACTGGCCACGGGTAAGGCATCCGGTCCAGATGGCCTTCCCCTTGAATTCTACCGAAAATGCCAAACTTGCCTGGTACCGCTGCTATATACATACTACAGTGGTCTGGCATCTGATACTCGAGAGGTTGGAACCTTTGCGGAGGCGCGACCATCGTGATCCACCCTAAACCAGGACGAGATCCCCAGAAAATTGAGAATTATAGGCCTATCTCACTGCTTAACGCAGATTATAAAATCTATGCGAAACTGCTTGCAAATCGACTTAGCAAGGTGCTTAGTTCGCTAATACATATAGACCAATGCGGTTTTATGGCCGGCAGGTCCACTACTGATAATGGAAGATTACTTGCTCATGTGATGCTCGCAGCCGAGAAGTCTTCCGAACCGCTGATAGGTTTATCACTGGACGCTGAAAAAGCCTTTGATCGGCTGGAATGGAATTTCCTGGTCCAGACTCTCAAATGGTTTGGTATTGAAGAGGCCTTTATCAAGAGGATTATGGTCCTGTATGCCAACCCCATTGCACGGATGCAGCTAACTCGGCTACTTCCGGGACTTTTGTTCTTCACAGGGGCACCAGGCAAGGATGTCCTTTATCCCCGTTACTATTCAACCTCGCCCTAGAGCCATTGCTGCTATCTGTTCGGCAACTTGATCGGCTCACTGGAATTACCCTGGCCGATGGTCCATGCAAATTATCAGCCTATGCTGACGATCTCATACTGTTTATGCAACCAGCCTCCTTACCTGTAGCCATGGACCTGATTGATGCGTACTCTGCAGTCTCTGGATACAAGATTAACCGATCCAAAACTATAATTGTTCCCCTTAATTCTAGGGTCCGACCGGAAATGTTCACTGCGTATCCTTTTCAGTACGCCCACTCATCCTTCAAATACCTCGGTGTCGAATATGGCCGTACCATGGCTGAGACTGTCACCCACGCAATCGAATGCTGTAAGGATATCGTCCGCTCCTGTACCAATGCCTGGTCACCTCTAAATTTTACCTGGTGGGGAAGACTGGAGACGATTAAAATGGTGCTAGTTCCGAAACTCAGCTATATACTTGGCATGATACCAATTCTCTTTCCGCAAGGTTTCTACAAAACGATAAATCGCATGTTATTGTCCTTTCTGTGGAACGCGAAAGTTCCCAGGATAGCTGCATGGAAACTCAAGCTACCCAAGGAGGAAGGCGGGCTGCAGTTCCCGGATGCTGAATGGTTGCATCACGCAGCCATTTTAAAACAAAGTGTGCAATGGGTGGCTGAGGAAGTCGATGTTGAACCCCCACGATGGCGGCAAGTCGAAGCAGCCATGAATGATTTAGCCGACATGAGTATGATGATTGGCACCGTAAGCAGGCGGCGAAATGCGGTTATCACGGCGACCCAACAGGCCTGTCGGATGGTGTCATCATATATTGAAGGAGGTGCAGAATTTGCCTTGCAGACCCCACTCTGGTTGAATCGAGATATCCTTATAGGAGGTAGACCATTTTTATGGAAGACATGGAAGAGCTGTGGGATCACTGTTCTTGGTCAGCTCATACACGGTTCCTCCTTCAAAACTTTTGACACGTTGGTTGCTGAATTTGGCCTACCCCAGACGTGCCTTTTCCAATGGTGCCAGCTCCGTAGTTGCCTGGGCAAGGCCGGAGTTTCCCCGGTGCTGCTGAAACCTGGATGGCCCTTGCTCCAAAAATTCCGTGAACTACAGCAGGACTCTCGAATCCTATCCAAATTTCTTCACTTGTTTCGGACGGGCACCAATAAGAAATGTGACAGCGTGCAATCAGCTTGGTCAAAAGAAGCTAGGAATTATACGCAGCAGGAGGATTGGGACGCTTTTTGGGCCCTCACGAGAGTATCTCGAGCGGCATCTTTAACGCAGTCGCTGTTTTTCCTGTCCCATAGAGCATACCTGACTCCCGTCAAGATAATGAAATGGGCACCACAAGCCGGTAATATCTGCTGGTCCTGTAAAGTAGAGATGGGAACTTTGTCACACATGTTGTACTATTGCGTGTACCTCCAAGACTATTG
Source organism: Ichthyophis bannanicus (assembly GCA_033557465.1). Taxonomy (NCBI): domain Eukaryota; kingdom Metazoa; phylum Chordata; class Amphibia; order Gymnophiona; family Ichthyophiidae; genus Ichthyophis; species Ichthyophis bannanicus. The sequence continues at coordinate 97,020,813 of CM066031.1, read as the reverse complement.
GAAGTGCTGGGTAGAATATCCAGGATTCTTGGGGTTCACATTCCCCTATCTTACCAGATAATTATATACAAATCCACGATGGTTGGTCTTATGCTTGATCACCAAGAATCAAGGCTCTTAGATGTCCTGCTTAGCATAGCCCTTAAGGCTCTCCTACTCAATTGGAAGAGCTTTGATAAGCTGAGCTGTGATCACTGGTGGAACCTAGTCTGTCAACACAAGTTATACGAAGAGTTCTATGTGCATAAAAGGCCTGACCTGGTTAGGATGCTCGTAAAATGGGAGCCTGTCAATGCATACTTGAAACTGGGCACCCCTCATTCCCCGATGGGACATACTGGTTGCATGCTTAACAAGGCAGCAATGGGAGCACAAGAACACTAACTCCCACAAGACACGCTGATGCGCGGCTAGCTTGGAACGCCCTTTATTTTTTTAGATCTTAATACTTTAGATTTTAATTTATGTTTTGTTTAGTTTTTCTATGTTGTTTAATTACACGCCTGTCTTATATATCATGTTTCTTCATCTACAAATTGAAATATGTTCAAATTGTGTTACTGTTTGGAAATGGTTTAAATAAACAAAATAAAAAAAAAAAAAAAAAATAAGAACGTAATAAGTTACCCCAACCTTCCCTCAGCAATTAGGCCTATGCCTCATAGCAATGAAGTACCTGTGCTTGAACCACCAAAATCTTTGGATCATATTTGTGTGGACGGTTCTGATCATGATGAGACTCATCAGATGGCTTTTCCCGATGAGTCCAGTACTTCCGAGTTTGAAACTGAACCAGATCCGAAACCTGAACTTTTCTCTCAAGCTGAATTGAATGATTTAGTCCAGGATTTAGGACTCACAAAAGATGCTGCCCAACTGCTAGGTTCTCGGCTTAAACAGAAAAATCTATTGTCACCAGGAACAACTTTTTATTGGTACCGCAACCGCGAGACACAATTTTTGAAGTATTTCAGCAAAGAGAAAGATTTGGTATTTTGCAACGATATATACGGAGTGATGGAAAAGTTTAAACTCAAGTATGATCCTGCTGAATGGCGGCTGTTCATTGATTCGTCAAAAGACAGCATAAAAGGTGTTCTTCTTCATAATGGCAACACATTCGCTTCAGTTCCTATTGCTCACTCTGTTATTCTCCAAGAAAAATACGAGAATTTGGCCCTGATTCTTCAGAAGATTCGTTATGATGAGCATAAGTGGATGATTTGTGGAGACTTTAAAATTCTATCCATGCTATTAGGGCAGCAATCCGGTTTCACCAAATATCCCTGCTTCCTTTGCTTGTGGGATAGCCGGGCCCGCGACCTACACTGGGGGAAAAAAGACTGGCCAATTCGGGAGTATTTGAGACCCGGTGAGAAAAATGTTCTTCATGAGAGCTTGGTACCTCGTGATAAAATTCTATTACCACCTCTCCACATTAAGTTGGGTCTCATTAAGCAATTCATCAAGTCCCTTCCAAAAGATGGTGAGTGCTTTCGGTACCTTTGCTCAAAGTTCCCCCGACTTTCTGAAGCAAAGCTAAAGGAAGGAGTGTTTGTTGGCCCTGATATAAGGAAACTCATTTCAGATGGAGCATTCGCTGAAACGATGTCTGAGAAGGAAAAAGAAGCCTGGGATTCCTTCAAGGATGTTGTTCTCAAATTCTTGGGGAACAGGCGGGATGAGAACTATAAGGATATTGTTGCCAGGATGCTCAATGCCTTCAAAGAACAAGGCTGTAACATGAGCCTGAAAGTCCATTTCTTGCACTCCCATGTGAACTACTTTCCCGAAAACTTGGGGGCGTACAGTGAAGAACAAGGTGAAAGGTTTCACCAGGACATCAAGGACGCAGAGAGAAGGTACCAAGGAAGATGGAACACCACTATGATGGCTGATTTCTGCTGGTTGCTGCTGCGGGAAACCCCAGATGAAAAATACGCCAAGCAGCGCACCAAGAGAAGCATTCAGGGGAAGAAGAAACGGGCCCACCAGGAGATTGATTGACCCAAGAATGACTTTAAAATCTAAACTGTGTTGACAAATATCGTGTTTTTACTAAACTTTGAAATAAAAATTTGCTAGTTATTACCACAGTGTCGGATCTCATTTATTAGAATTTTATTTTCACACCATCGGGTGTTTGTCTTCATGTATTGCAATGGTGCGGTTTGCGTTTTCTATTCTTACATACATACCTGTACAACATTTTTTGCACATTTCTTTGCTTTGCTTTGTGTCTAACCTCGCTCTTATATGCTCAATGTTTGTGCACATGTATGTGGCTGTTTTAAGTGCAGACAATTTTGCTACCATCACAGTGTGTTTTGTTGACATTACTCTATTCTTATGTGCTGCCTTGTTACAATTTTCTTTATTCTTATTTGAATAACTACTAAACAATTAGTATAAAGAATTCATCCAAGAAACTTTTCTCGATCACACTCAATCTGAAACGTTCACCTCAAACTGCTAACCCAATGTAGCAAAAAATCTGTACGTGATGGAGCAAATTGGTTACCAGATTTGGATTCAGCGCACCAAAAAATGTAAAAATCAATCGAAACATTAGAGGCAGTTTAAAAAAAAATTTTTTTAGTGTACCTGTGGAATGTATATGCACCTAACTGTGATAACCCTATTTTCTTTTCAAATCTGGCAGAGGCGCTGATGGAGTTCTCTTCTCTCCCTGTTATTTTTGGGGGTGATTTCAATTTGGTCCTCGACCCCTTATTGGACTGTCAGCCTTGTCGAGCTCCACGACGAAGCAGAACAGCCGAAGTCCTTCTTACCATGATGGAAGACATGGGAATGGTTGATATTTGGTGGATTTTTCACCCCCAAGAAAGAGATTACACTTTTTATTCGCACCTGCACGGGTCGCACTCACAGATTGATTTCTTCTTGGTGTCCCGGTCGGTGGCTACAAATATCAAGTGTGCAGAGATTCTAAGCACACATATCTCAGATCATGCTGCAATAATGCTTGAATTGGGGCCATCAGTAGAGCCTGTCAAAGGTGGCGGCTGGTTTTCCCCCAGGTCGTTGCTGGCTGAGGAACCTTTTCGTCAACATGTCAAACAAGCTATTGAAGAATACTTGCGATAAACTCCCCGGGGGATACTTCCATCTGGGCCTGGTGGGAGGCCTTTAAGGCGTCCATTAGAGCAAGGATTTCCAGCTATGTCATAGCAAATAAGCGGAAGGCGAAAAGAGAGCTCGCGGATCTAGATTCTCAGATCAGGGCAGGGGGGAGGCTGCTACAACGTCAATACCGTTTAGAGGTCCTTACACGGCTTCAACGGTTGCGATATCGATATAATATGTTACTAAGCAATGAGGTGGAACAGAAGGTCTTTGAGCAGAAAGCGTGTTACCATACAGAAATGAATAAGGTTGGTAAGTTACTGGCTGCTCACTTGAAGCCTCGTAAGGAGAAATCGCATATAGTGTCTTTAAAAGACGAACATGGAAATTCTCAGGACGGCAATGTCCAGATAATGGAAATCTTTAGAAATTTCTACCTGCAACTGTACACTTCTGAAGGAGTTGGAGACGTACCAGAAGTGGAGCGTTTCTTGGAAGGGATATCGCACCCAACAGTGGATGAGGCTCAGGCTGCCTTGCTTGGCAGAGACATAGACTAAGAAGAACTTCAGGAAGCAATGGCTGAAATGCAAAGCGGTAAGGCTGCGGGCCCTGACGGTATCCCGAATGAGTTCTATCGAACATTTGCCTCAGAAATGTCGCCCCGTTTATTAACATATTTTCAATCGCTTCAAGAACAAGTATCGGATACAGGAGCATTTGCGGAGGCCACGATAGTGGTACTTGAAAAGCCTGGAAGGGATCCGACTCTAGTGGGCAACTATCGACCCATTTCTCTATTGAACGCCGATTACAAGCTTTACTCGGCCATACTGGCTCGGCGTCTTAATAGAGTGCTCCACACGCTTGTCCATCCGGATCAATGCGGTTTTGTGGTGGGAAGATCTACAGCGGACAATTCCAGACTTCTGTGCTCCCTCTTGGATGTGGCAGAAAACAGTGACTCGCCTCTCATAGGCCTGTCCCTGGATGCCGAAAAGGCATTTGACAGACTGGAATGGCCTTTCCTTTTCTGAGTACTGGAGTGGTTTGGACTACCCAGGAAATACATAAATATGATACAGGTGCTGTATTCTCATCCATCCGCTAGAATCCTAGTCAATCAGGAGCTTTCCCGGTCCTTCAGCCTGCGTAGAGGTACACGACAAGGGTGTCCAATGTCGCCCCTTCTATTCAACCTGGCACTGGAACCTTTGGTGCTGCTGGTGAGACAATCCAGCGACATCCTCGGCATCAAGGTTGCTGACCTTCATATCAAGCTTTCAGCCTATGCCGATGACCTGATGTTCTTTTTGCGACCAATCTCCATATCTCCCTTACTTAAGTTGATTGACAAATACGCCAAATATTCAGGCTATAAGGTGAATTGGTCAAAATCAGTGGCTTTCCCCCTCAACTCTCAAGCTAGTAGCAGCCTTGTGCAGGAGTTCTCTTTTCAATGGGCAGCAGGTCCTATAAAATACTTAGGAGCTCACTTTGTCGCTCCATTGGAGGAAACAGTGCGAGTCAACGTGGAACGTGTAAAAGAGATAACTCGATCTTTCACATTACAATGGTCCCTGCTCCACTTATCGTGGTGGGGGCGGCTGGAATCCATCAAGATGGTGCTTATGCCAAAAATAAATTACATATTGGGAATGATACCTATTGTGCTCCCGGTATCTGTTTACAAGGGGATTGAACGTACTCTGAGTGTTTTTCTCTGGAAAGGGAAGACCCCTAGAATAGCTCTACGGAAACTGAAAGCGGGAAAAGAGAAGGGGGGAGTCCACTTTCCTGATTTCCATTGGTACCATCTTGCGGCGATACTTAAGCAAGGCTGCCTTTGGTCGTCGGTAGAATCGCTTGATTACAAGCCCACCTGGCTAGCACTAGAAGAACCACTTTGCCACCCATATCCATTGCGGCTTGTCATGGGAATGAAATTTCCAGAGTCCTGTAAGATGGGGAGTATAATTGTATCTACGCAAAGTGCATTTCAATCATTTATCCCGGTCATTGCAGCAGAGAACCCACCTTCTCTCCTCCTGCCTATTTGGTACAATCCGGGTTTCAAGATCCATTCGTCCCCTTTTGCATGGACTGCATGGCAGAGATGTGGCATTTGGACAGTGGGGCAGCTGCTAGATGTCGGACACTGGAAAGAGTTTGGAGCGCTATGCACAGAATATGGGCTGCCTTCAACGTGTTATTTCCAGTGGCTTCAGCTTAGGCATTGCTTTTCACAGTCAGGTATAAGGCCTGGAGAATGTACGCCTAGTTGGGGCCTAGCGAGGATTATGATGGACCTGATTTCCAAGAAAGGTGGAATTACAAATATTTATGCGCTCTTTCGTGCGCAGGGCCCAAGCCATCTGCAGGGTTTAAGCAAACTCTGGGAAGAAGAAGTAGACGTACCCTGGTCACCAAAGTCCTGGAGTCTGTTTTGGGGGCCGGTTATACGCGCCTCAAGATCGGCGGCGCTTACTCAGTTGATGTTTTTTTTTGCCCATCGGGCATTCATAACTCCAGTTAAGCTGGCTAAGTGGTCTCCAACTAAATCTTCCCTGTGCTGGTCTTGTCAGCAAACTGAGGGCACAATGCGGCACATGTTTTTTGATTGCTCTTTTGTTCAGGGATTCTGGGCATCAGTATGGGATAGGATTCAGAAGGTTCTGGGTTACTCTGTTCTGTTAACGTGGCGTATAGTCACGCTGCGATCACTGGCAGGAATCCCACAGTTAGATAAAGAACATTTTTTTATCCTGAACTTTATGATGGCTATCGCCATCAAAACGATATTATTTTGCTGGAAGGACGCCTCTAAGCTAACTTGGCTTCTTTGGTGGAACCAAGTTTGTCTTTTCAGCAGATATGAAAAAATTCAGGATAAAGCGCTTATTTTAAGGGGGAACAGTCAGTCCCAATAAATGGACCACCTTGGATCGTTTTGCAGGTTCTGCAAGAGGGAGGAGTGGCCTAGTGGTTGGGGCAAGGTACTTCAGGCCAGAAGGTCGGGGGTTCAAATCCCACTAGAGGACAGCAACCTTGGGCCGGAAGGACTGGGGTTTCTAGTCCCACAGGTGCTCCTTGTGGTCTTGGGCAAGCCACTTAACCCTCCATAGCCCATGTTCCCTATAAAATAGTTATCTCTAAGTTATAATGCCCTGTTCAATGTAATTTCAGTTTGTTCAATGTAAACTGCACTGATGCAGAATAGCACAGTATATAAGAGAATGTAATAAAATAATAAAAAAAAAATAAAGCTAATTCCATGTATTTAGAGAGGTTTGCAAGGTACGGGGTGGGTGGTTTACAGGTCTTTTGGGGTGTTTTGTGTGAGTTTAAGGTTTTGGTTATAGTGTAAAAGATTGTACTATGACTGTTTTTGATGTACAGTTATAAAAAGATGTAATAAAAAAAAAAAAAAAAGAACAGTGCTGTGAACACCTTGTAGCACTATACAAATGACAGCATTCCCACAGATGCAGATAACATTATTCCAGCACACTTCCTCCTCAACTCCTCATCCCCTTTAGTAAAGCCAGAAACAAATCACAGGTGCCGTACGCTCAAGATAAAGAGAAGAAACAGGCATAAATTCCTCTCTAGCACTGACAGGAGATCTTTCAGATAACCTTTGCATTAAAATCCCAGCAGTGAGATCAGCCTTCTGCGCAATTCTCTGCATTGGTGCTGAGTGACTAGTTGCTTCCTTTCCATGGATTTAAGAGTTCTGTGTGCTGTTGTATGCTCAAGGTTTTGTACACAGTTAGCTCATGTGCAAAACTCATTTCCGCACGGGTGGTGCACAAAAGTATCTGTAAAATCCAAGCTAACCTGTGTGCAAAGCCTTCTGCACCTTACTGCATAGATCCATGAGTGTATGGTAACCACGACCTTCACTTTTTTGGAACAAGTGTGGAAAGCATGCAGAGCATGCCCCATGGAATTCTTTCCCACCCTTTCCACCTGTATGTATATGCTTATGTTGTTTAAAACTTGATATAACACCCTTCACAGTAGAAGGAGGGCAGTTTACATCTATAAATGCAGCTTTCACTGCTTTTACTATAGAAAAGTACAAGTGGGGAATGGAGGAATCGCCCAGTGATTACAACAGCAGCCTAGGAGTCAGGTCTTGATTCCCACTGATACTTCTTGTGGCCTTGGGCAAGTCACTCAATCCTCACTGACTCAATTACAAGCTTACAGAAAGATGCAGAAAACTAGTGTGGCCTTTAAGCACAGATAACCTACTTTAAAGCACACTTACTGCTACTGCCAAATGCAGAAAAGAAACAGACGTGTGTGCAAATGAGCTGCATATAGTAAAATGCTATGCAAATATTGGCTGCACCCGATGCAGAGAGAAACGCATTGAGAATTTTGCAACCAGCCTTAGTGCCAAGATCTCTATGCCTGGTCTTGAGCTGACTTAAACATCTAGCATGTGCCCACCTGACAGTATTTTGATGGCAACAGGTGCCCCCAACAGAAAGCAAATCCCTGGTGGCCCAATAGTCCTGTTCCTCCCAACTAAAAATAAATCTGCTGGCTCATATGGGGAGGTTCAGGGCTACTGGCTACCAAGTTAGTTTTTACTTGGATGGGGATTCGGGGCTGCTGGGTCACCAGGGACGTGATTTCTATCGGGTTTATTGACCCTGAGAGTAGTTTGATGGCATCGGGGGCTTTCCCAGTTGCCTGGATGACATTTCCCTTCAGAAGATCTAGGCATCAGAGAAAGCCTCTGATGCCATCAAAATACTGTCATGGCTCATATGCAAATCAGTCACACGGTGCTCTTGTTTCCCTGGGAGAGCATGCCAAACTAGCGCTGACTTCTTTGGCTTGCTGTCCCAGTTTAATAATGAGATTTTTCACAAAATTTAATGTGTGGCTAATTTGCCTATGAGCCCCTTTCTGCACGCCGGCACTAAAGTCGCTCGCTATCGGTGCACTGCACCTAGGCATAAAAAGATGATAAAGCACGACTTCAGCGATGGATTTCTGCATCAGCCTGTTAGATTGTGAGTCTCCTGGGGACAGGGAAATACCCACTATCCCTGAATGTAACTCACCTTCAGCTACTACTGGAGAGGATGTGAACTAAAAACTTATAAATAAAAGAAACAGGTCTCCTATCCAATGCAGGGATACACCTTGAATATGATTTTTAAATGTTAAAGAATAAGATGAGAAAATCTTACCCAGCTCTACAGAAAGTTTTCCTAAAAGAAAATATAATGAAATAAAATTAAGCTGAGAAATGACAAATGAAACTAAAAACAATTTATTTATCAGCAGAGAGAAACAAAAAGAGGTATTTTAGATAGGACATCTAGGAAAAATCTGGGGCGTCCAGAGCAGAACATCCAAAAATGAGGGGAGACGCCTTCTGAAATCATTCTCCCTCCACCCTGAAAAATGAACGTCCCTGTAACCGGTTCTGGAGGTGGGCCCCATGCATGTTGCAAGGCCGGATACGTGCACGGGTGTAGGCCATTTCACTAAGATGGATGGCTACTTGGACATGCGGCAGGGATATTTCAAAAGAGGGGTGACTATCTTATGAGACTTGTATGTCCTGGTCTGCCTTTTCAGATACTCAGATGTGCAGCGGTGGGTCAGTAATGTTTGGAGTTTGGATTTACGCTCAGGTTTCTTTGGGGAAGAAATGATAACTGTGGTGATGTAAGTGTATAATGTTTTTCCCCTAGAAGAGTGACATCCATGCAATGAGCACTTTTTTCCATGGCCAGGAGCAGGAATAGGGATGGACACCTCACCAACTAGGGCCAAACGTTCTTGTGCTGTTCTCAGAATCGTAGTGCAACATGCATCTCTCGTGCTCTGCCCAGGCCACACCCCCACTATGTCCCCCATGTTACATGGACGTTCTTGTGCTGGGGATATCTATATACCCCACTTCTAAAATGGCTCCAGGAATGTCTCCATTCTTTGTATATCCCAGTGCCCATTTTCAGACACTTATATGTCCGTATTTCATTAAAACATAGTTACTTACCTGTAACAGGTGTTCTCCAGGGATAGCAGGAATCAGTCCTCACATATCGGTGATGTCAGTACCGATGGAGCCCACATGGTAGCCTCTGTCCAGCTTTCAAAGGAAGCCTTTGGGAGATGTGCCTCAGTATGATAGAACAAAACGGTAAAAAAAGAAAAAGCAACTCCACGGGGAGAAGGGAGGGTTGTGAGGACTGATTCCTGCTTATCCCAGAGAACATTTATTACAGGTGAGTAACTACACTTTTTCCAGAAAAAAGCAGGAAGTCAGTCCTCACATATGGGACTCCCTAGCTACAGGCTACCAAAAAAACTTATTAAAAGCCACAGATGATCAGAAAAAGTTGAGCCATGAGAAACAGCAATTGAGTTGAGAGACAACAGACCCCTGAACGGCCCAGGTGTGCACCGAGGAACCGTTTCTCCGGTAGCATGAACACACTGAAAAACCAGAGGGCAGGAGTTGATTTACACCCTAAACAAATAACGGAGTACTGCCTGGATGAAGGCACTGTCCTGACAGGACTCCCTCTCTAGGCAGTAATGAGCTGCAAAGGTATGGACAGAGGACCAGGTGGCATATTGATAGATCTCTGACAAGGGGATGAAATTCAGGTTCACCACAGAGGCCGCCATGGCCCAGGCACTGTGCACTATGGCTCAGCACTCCAATGAAAGACTGGCCTGCTTATAGGCGAGAGCATTGCAGTCTGCTACCCAGGTGGACAGGGTGCATTTAAAGTCTGCTACCCCTAACCAACTCAAATCAATATGTGAAATATGTCAATATGTGAAATCCGGAGCAGAAGAGTCCAAACAATTCCATCAAACACAGGGTGTGCCGCAAGGATCCTCATTGTCATCTCTACTTTTCAACATATACATGCAGCCCATTTGCAACATCATTAGAGCATTTAACGTGAGCTGTCTGATATATGCGGATGACATCCTCCTATATATGCCTTTCTCAACCGTTCAAATGGACCTTACTCCTATTATAGAATGTTTCAATACCATATCGGACTGGCTACAAGCACAAAACCTCCGCATCCAGCACAAGAAAACGGAGGTACTGTTCATCGCTAGAGACACAAACTTTACCCCACCAACACATATAAAGGTCAAAGAAGCGGAATTACAAACCAGAGAAACAATAAAATACCTGGGAGTCACCTTAGACAGACACCTTGACATGAAATACCATATAGGCAACGTCGTGAAAGCGGTCTATTTTAAGATCCGTTCACTCAGGCATCTGCGCTCCCTACTGGAACCAGATGATTTCCGGACTATATTCCAAGCTCTGATACTACCGCACTTTGACTTTGCTAACTCCATCCTACAAGGGCTCCCGCAATCCACACTAAACCCGCTACAACTAGCCATGAATGCTGCAGCAAGGATTCTCCATGGAGCCACCAGAAGCGACCATGTGACTCCGATTCTAAAACAGCTTCATTGGCTACCTATACACGGAAGGATTATCTTCAAAACATTAATCCTCTCATTCAAGGCCATCAAGCGCCTGTCCTCCACTGCACTTACTGATCTCATTCAAACAGTGCCCCCCAACAGAGCCAGGAGGTCAACCGCCTTAAATCTATTAACTACCCCGAAAACATTGACTAAATGCAATAACATGACAGCGAATAGGGCCTTCAGCCTTTACGTCCCCAAAATTTGGAATACACTCCCACCAAACATCCGAGCCATTGCTGACCTGACCCAATTCAGGAAGGCTATCAAATATCACCTCTTCCTCCAATACTACCCAGCCAGCGACGATTCCGGATAACACCAACTAAGAAACACAGCCAGCGTTGTTTCTAAATAACACCACCAAGAAACACTGCCTTTCTTACAGCCCATTCTCACAATGTATTTTATATTTGAAACGGACTTATTTTATACTGTTCAATTCCATCGTGTTATAGGTCTTTTACGTCATGCATTTGACCAATTTCATGTTTATATTTCATGTATATAGTTCATGTATATAGTTCAACCCCCCCTGTTATCCAAGTTTATACCCCTGTTCGATGTAAAACCAAACAGAAGTGTGTTTTGGTCATTTTGTTATACTGTGAACCGCGCTGATGCCGAATAGTGCGGTATATAAGCAACTGTAATAAATAAATAATAAATAAAAATCATACAAGACAAAGAGCTGAGAATCTCAGCAGTGGCCCAGGGTGCACTGCAGGTAGAAGGCTACAATCCGCTTACAGTCCATCATGTGGGGAACGGCTTCTGCCCTGCTGGTGTGAGGTGGCAGAAAGGAGGTGGAACGGAGATGCCACCTTGGGTAGAAACTTGGCATGACCCTGTTCTTGTAGAACCTAGTGTACAGTGGGTCCTCCACCAACACTTGGAGCTCGCTGACACTGGAAGCAGAGGTGAGCACCATGAGGAACACCAGCTTCCAGGTGAGATATTTAAGGTGGTGGAGCTGAGAGGCTTAAAAGATGGTGCAGTTAGCCTTGAGAGCACAATGTTAAGGTCCCAATCTGCCATCAGAGGGTGGATGGGTGGTTTTGACAGGAGGCAGCCCCTCAGGAAGTGAGTCACAAAGGGATGAGCAGAGAGGGGCTTGACCTCAGTTAGATGGTGGTGTGCCGCAAGTGCACTAAGGTGCATCCTAACAGAGTTGGACTTAGTGGTTGGGGCAAGTTACCTCAGGCTGAAAGGTCGGGGGTTCAAATCCCACTAAAGGACAGCAATCTTGGGCCAGAAGGACTGGGGTTTCTAGTCCCACAGGTGCTCCTTGTGGTCTTGGGCAAGCCACTTAACCCTCCATTGCCCACGTTCCCTGTAAAATAGTTATCTCCAAATTATAATGCCCTGTTCAATGTAATTTCAGTTTGTTCAATGTAAACCACCTTGATATCATGAAAGGCGGTATATAAGAAATGTTAAATAAATAAATAAACCCCACCTGAGAATGGTGACGTAGGTACAGCAGCAGAAGCTGGATGGAACAGGAGAAGAGGTTAATCTTCTCTGCACACCAGACCAAGAACCTCCACCACTTGAAGGGATACACCTGGTGGGTGGAAATCGTATGGGAGTCCAGAAGGACCTCCTCCACCTCACTGGAGAGACTGGAGGGGGTCAAGGCTACACTTTCAGCAGCCATGAGTCAGGGACTCCAGGTTGCGGTGTAGGAGAGAACCCTGCTCTTGCATGAGTAGGCCTGGGTCACATCCCAAGGAACCGAGGGCACATGGACAGGTGGAGAAGCAGGGGAAACCATGGCTGCCTGGCCCATCGTGGAGCCACCAGAATCACTGTGGCCCTGTTGCATTGGACCTTGAAAAGCATGGATGGGAAGGTATATAGGAGGCACTCCGACTAGGAGATCAGGAATGCATCTGCTGCCACCCGGATGGGGTGCATCTGCCAGGAATAGAAGTAGTGTAATTGGGCATTAGCTGGACTGGCAAAGACATCCATTTGTGGATTGGTCACTCTTGGGTCCAGCCTCCAGCCGTGCGGCTGTACGACCCGGCTGAGCGGTCCACTAGAGTGTTGTCCTGGCCCGGGAGGTATACTGCTTGCAAGACCATCCGGTTGCTGCTGGTTTAACAACAGAGGCTCACCACTTCTTGGCAAAGCAGGGACGAACCAGTGCCTCCTTGCCTGTTGATGTAGAGCATCGCCACCTGATTGTCGATCTGGACCAGTACCGCTTGATGCTGCAGGTGGTGGTGAAAAGCCAAGAGGGCTAAAGCTACAGCTTGGAGCTCCAGGAGATTCATTTGCTGGAGGCTCTCTGCCAGTGACCAGCTGCCCTGAGTGCAGAGGTTGTCACAATGGGCTCCCCACCCCTGTTTGGAGGCATTCATGGTGAGGATCCTCTGGGGCACAGGAGTATGAAAGGCATCCCGGCCAGTAGGTGCTGCAGGTGTTACCACCAGTTGAGAGAGTCAGCCAGGGGACAAGTGATGATTACCCTGTCCCATAGACAACCTCTGGCCTGGTACCACTGGGAGTAGAGTGCCCACTGGGCCCTATGCATCTGCAAGTGGGTATCTGGGGTTACGTGCACCATGGACTCCATGTGCCCAAGCAGGCAGAGCATGAGTTGGGCCGACAACGAGCGATGGTGCTAGGTGCTTGATGTGGTTGCTTGGAAGTGCAGGACCCTGTCCCTTGTGAGAAAAGCTTTGGCCTGGAAAGTGTCCAACTGCACCCCTATGAACCCCAGACTTTGAGTCGGCTGATGAAACTTGGGGTAGTTGATGACGAACCCCAAGTATTCTAAGGGAAGAATGGTGTGGACCATTGCCTGTTGTACTTCGGCAGTGGTGCTGCCCTTTATGAGCCAGTCTTCCAGATAGGGGAAGACAAAGACACCCTGGAGCCTGAAGTGGGCAGAGGCTACTGCTAAGCACTTGGTGAAGACCCTTAGGGAAGAGGCCAGGCTGGAAAGTAGCACTCTGTACTGATAGTGTCCTCCCCCCACCATGAAGCGAAGGTACTGCCTGCGAAGGGGATGGATAACGATGTGAGTGTATATATCATTTAAGTCCAAGGAGCATAGCCAGTCTCCCTGCTGGAGGTATGGCAGCAATGTTCCAAGGGAGAGCATTGTGAACTTTTCCCTCACCTGGAACCTGTTGAGGTCCTGCAGGTCTAGGATGTGATGGAAACCTCTGGTCCTTTTGGGGACCAGGAAGCAATGGGAGTAGAACCCTTCACAACTGAGGTGAGTGGGGATAGGCTGCACTGCCTGGTCTGCAAGGAGGCCTGTGATTTCCTGCTGAAGCAGGGCACAGTGAAGGGGAGTCTTGGGGTTTCTCCCAGGAAGAACAGTGGGGGCATCTGATGGAGGCAGAGAAGGTAACCCTTCTTCACCACCTGAAGGGCCCAAGCATCGGTGGTAATGGAGGGCTACCTGTGGGCATAGAATGCTAGATGTCCCCCCCCCTATCTTCTGTGTGGCTGTGCCTCCTAGGGGAAGAGGGGCTATGCCCAAGGAGTCAAACCCATCCTCCAGGTTGCGCCAAGTGCGCGGGCTGGGGCTTGGTGTCTTAGGCCAACATGGGCCATGCCCATGTCACTTGGCTTGCTGGCCCTGTTGTGAAACTGGGAAGACCAGGTACTGGGGGTAGTTTCTGTAAGCCTTCCTCTTCTTCAGGAATGAGGACTTTCTTCCCGAAGCCTTCATCGTGGAAGGGTCAGCGGAACCTTTTGGAGAGCCTGGTCCTTGCCATGAACTCAGCCTAATCTGTCATGGATTTGCAGACGAGAGTTTGTCCCCAGCAAGGGCCATCAAATAGTTTATAGCCAAGCCTGGTGGCGAGCACTAATGCCTGCCTGGCTAGGCTAGCTGCCAACTCAAAGCCATCATAAGCTGCTTGACTTATAAACTTGGAGCACTTTCTGAATGTGGAGGCCAGGGTTCAGAACTACTGGAGGAGTTCCTCTGAAAGACCAGCTGATAACCTGGTGAGCTCCTTGATGTACCATGCCCATGTACAGCTGGTAGGCCTGGATCCAGCTGACAAGCATCGAGCCCTGGAAGTATTTTCTGCCCATGGCATCCATGGCACAGGCTCCCTACTGTGATGAAGAAGCCCCAATTTCCACTGTTAAAATACAAAACATGCAGCATGTCAGTGCAAAAGCTGACAGGAGAACAGATCAGGTGGATAGCTGTTGTCAGTGGCAACGACAACAAAGGCAGCCACGAGGTCTGGAGAAACGTGTAGTAAGAAGAAACGCCCTAAATCCCAATAGCACACACCTGGTAGAGAGGAGTATGCACAGCCCTTATAAGGATAGTGCAGGGAACACAAGGGGGAAGCATTACAAGGACGACACCTCCAAAGAGTTGTCAGGAGGAGAGGAATTGTCAGAGAGCTCAGATTTGGAACAAACCCTGAGAGGGAGAAACCTGGGACAAGGTGAGCACTGTAGGAAGAGAAGACAGCCTGTCTTACCTACAGCAGTTACCAGAGAGGAACCAGGAAGAGTCTCTCACTTCAGTATAGGAAGTGACTCAGAGTCTGAACCAGGAAGTGTTCAACCTCAGAGATACCCAGAATCCACTAGGAGGAAGCAGCTTGCTAGAGCCGAGGCCAGCTGGGCAGCTCCTGCTGATTGCAGAGACACGGCAGCATGGAACCTACGTTCTAACCAGAGGAACTGCAAGCCAGTAGCTAAAAAGTATGTAACAAGAAGCTGGGACTTGGGGAATGAATGTGAGCCATTGAAAGTTAAAAGGAATAAAAGTGTTTGTAGAGTGAATGCAGAGCAGCCTTACACAGGAAGCCAGAGGTGGGGGCAGGGCAGCTACTCCCAACCTAACTACTTGAATAGTGAGCATTCACAGCCGTCAGAAAAGCTTAGAGACTGGCCAGAAGACGTGTATATGTCAGAAGAGGAGCTGGCAGTAAGCTTTAAACCCCAAAAGAAGCCTTACAAGCTAAAGTCTGTTAGCAAGAGGGGACAGAGAGTTCCTCTATCCCAAACAGAAGATAGCAACAGAGAAACTTACCGTGAGGGCTT
Source organism: Ichthyophis bannanicus (assembly GCA_033557465.1). Classification (NCBI taxonomy): domain Eukaryota; kingdom Metazoa; phylum Chordata; class Amphibia; order Gymnophiona; family Ichthyophiidae; genus Ichthyophis; species Ichthyophis bannanicus. The sequence goes on along the minus strand of CM066031.1, from coordinate 97,005,183 downwards.
GCCAAGGGGAAATGTCCAAACATATTTCAACCAAGAGGGTTTGGAACGTGAGGAGGAACCCATGTTAGTGGACTCTCTCAGTGAATCCTCATCTATATCTGACCTAATGGACTGTACATTAGTCTCATCTGAAAGAATATCTCTGCGCTAGACAGAGCCAAAGCATGTATGCTACAGTTTAAGTTCCTACCTTGAAGCAAGAAGTTATTGCTGTATGTCCTTTTGTGTTTTTGCCAAAAGATTGGAATACTTTTGTTTCTGCTTGTGTTCTGTTCACTTGTTTATTAATCCACCCCGGGAGGGGAATAAATCCACATTTTGCTTTACCATTCGAGTTTGCACAACTATTTCTTCACCATCAGCAGCACACTGCCCCCTGGTGGTGACACTACCTAGGAACATTGAGAAGTACGTCTTCTGGATTTTGAGCATATGCAAGGCTGACTCTACCACCATGGAGTTGTGAGGCAGCTGAGCTTTCTGGAAGCCAGGGTTCCGGCGGACCCGGTACATCAAGTCCAGTCGCCTGTTCACTATGGCCACCAATGCGGGATTCTCTCACATGCAGAAGAGCAGTCTTTCCAGGATGGGGGGAACGGGCACTGTGAATGGCTCCTTTGGGAGAGCCTCGTACTGGATGATCTTGTGGTCCTCTGCCTGAGGCTCCTTCTCAGACTCGGTGGTGAAGGCAAGAGCCTTCACCATATCCTCACAAAGTCCATCTCCTCAGTTGGGGAGAGGCGCCTAGACTCCAGAGGGGATGGTCCGAGGGCACATACCAATGAAGGTGGGTATCTAGGGACTCATCATTCTCGGTTTCTCAGTCAGACTTGGAGTCAGTAGAGATGTCCAGGGTTCTCTGGGATTCGGGGTCATGCCCTGGGCCTGATGGCCTCAATGCCCCTGTAGCCCTGTGGTCAGAGCCAAGGGCACTAAGTGGGGAAAACTGTGACTCTGAGGATCGAGACCGAGGCATTTCTTGAAGCCAATGGCACTCGAGGATCGGTTTGACCTCCTGAGAATCCCTCGATGTTGAGAGGTTGGTGGTTGGGAGTGATGACCTGGAGGAACCGGGCTTCAGGGCCTGCTGCTGGGCCATGAAAGCAGACAAACTGGGCTCCAATGCCACTATCCTAGCCTCAAAGCCAGATGGCTCTGTAGCCTTCAGCACGAGCACCGAGGACCTCGGATCTGGTGCCGGCGGTGCTGAGGGACAGTCCTCAAAAAGGATGGCCTCGCAGGTCCGAGGCCAATCCAGTGACATGGACAGCTCCTGATGGGGCAGTAGTAAGCCTATCCTGGCCATCGCCTAAGGCCCTGCGTTGAAGGCTGTGGATCCAGGGACTTCCACACTTTCTCAGATTCATCATCTGACGAGGCCTTCAACAACTTCCAGCTCTTCACTGAGCATCCCTCATCGAGGGAACTCTGGCTCAAAGCTCCGTAGCCTCGGGACTCCAAAGTGGCTCAGTCCCTGTGAGGTTCCGAGGTCCCCTTCGAGTGTGGTCTTGCAAACGTCTCCGGGGCCAAGTCGGTCTTCTGGAAGAGGGACACATGCTGCTGTGAACGGCTCTTGTGGGCCTTGGGAGTCATTTGGTGGTAGAGACTGCTGACCAAGGTATTGGGGTCTGGCCCAAGGCATCGAAGGCAGCAGTCATGAGGATCCATGTACAACATGTTGGGTGCACGGAGACTATGGTAGGGAACACAGCACCCGCAAGGTCAAACTCACTTGTCCAGTCAGGAAAAAGGAGTGAACTAATGCCGACCGAAGAATGAGAAAAAATGAAGAAAAAGCACCTGAGAATGCAACACCAAGGCAAACGGGCTCAGGGGCGATCAAGGAACTGGTATGTGAATGGAAAAAGAAAAGAAAAGACAAAAAATAACCATCTTTTTCCAGTGGAAACAGACACACATTCAGTGGGCTCCGCGGAAAAAAGGAGACTGAGACAAGATGGCGCCCTTAGGTGGGAAGGGGACTATGCATGTGTGGTACATCTCCCAAAAGGCTTTCTTTGAAAGCTGGGGAGAGGTTACTGCTTGGGCTCCTTTGGCGCTGATGTCATCTATATGTGAGACGGGCTTCCTGTTTGTACCCAGAGAATATCTCTGCTAATGAATTACAGCTTTTAAGAATGGAATAATTTACCTCGGTATTGTGTGAACTCATTCTTCAGAATAAAATATCTGCGAAGGAAGCTCAGGTGAGAACATTCTCCCTCTTCAGCAGAAAGAGCCTCTGGTCTTGGAAACTTCGCTGTTTGACACCTGAGAGTAAGAGAGAAACTGGAGCTATTCTGGGAGATGTTCACCCCGAGCTTTCAGAGTCCCTGGGGACAGAGATGGAACAGGGAGAGGTAGGGCTGGCCCAACCACTAGGCAAGACTAGGCAGTCACCCAGGGCAGCAACTTCTGAGGGGTGGCAAAGATCAGCAGCAGTCAAAGCAAAGCAATAGATCCTGACAGCCACACAAAGTCAGTCATCGGCCCATTCTTTTACTTGCAGGGAGAGTGGGCACACACACCCATACAAAGCAAAGTTTCATATTTAAAAATATGATGTCCAGCTATACATTTTTACAGAATTATTGTGGGACGGATGCTATTATCATCAGCATAATTCATAAGTTTCATTATTAAAATCTTAGAGTGGGTGTAAGGCTGAAGGTTTGCCTGATGCACACAATATCCTTGTGCCAGCTCGGGGGGACAGGTATAAGCAAAGAGAGATACTGCACTTAGCTCACAGGTCTACAAACAGAGCCTGCCAAGAGAAAGGAAATATTCTCAAATGAGGCTGAATTTATTTAGTGCTGGTAATAATTTTGATTTTTATGTCTATTCTCCACGCATTTTTACATTTCCAAAATTATGGAGCCTGCTACAGCTGTATGAGGTGAAAAGAAAAGGGTGTGAGACCCCCAACACAAGGAATATGAGAGTGTGTTATACTGGTAAGGCCTCTATCTCATCACCCCTAAGTCACTGGAGAGCAGCAAGCCCCACAGCGACATTAATGGGCTGCTATTTCATACAGAAGAAAGGAAATCAAAACAGAGTCATACCTGCTCAGGATGGCCTCTGCATCCTAAAGGAGGAATGAGAAAGAGATTATTACCATTTATATCCTAAAGATTGTATAGTTCCACTAGTTCTGATCCGTGATCTTTAGCTCTGTATAATACAGGCTCCAGTTTCCTTCTCTATCTCTGGGAATACGTGATGAGTTCTGCTAGTGTTGGAGGCTTTAGTTCTCTATAATAAACATCTTCAGTTTCCTACAGCAGATCAGGAAAAGATTATGAAGGAAAGATTAGACAACTCTGACACTGGGTTTCAAATTCTGCAGTGATTGGGTGGCTTGTTTGCACAATTTAACACATTTCTCTCTGGAGACAAGCAGGGGGATGCGGGCACACTGTAATAGTGATGTCTGCAACAGAGCCCTAAGTGCCAGGCTCTTCACCAGCCCAGAGAAGTCTTTTGAGCTTCTCTGAACATGCGTACCTTCTCCCACCTTGCCGTTCCCACTCTGTGCCTTTAGTTTTGTCTGACCGTGCCTGCGTTTTTCAGAACTCTGTCCTCACGCCATACCTGAAAGCCATCTGACCAATATTCTTAAGCTAAGCCTCCAACGGACCTAGATAAGGCACTATTGGGAAAAGGGCACCAAGCCATGTCACTGGAAGCAGAATCCCTCTTGATACTCTTACCAGCTTAATCAGGGGCAGCCCAGGCCTCTCCCCATGGATCCACCCCCTCTCCACTGGCTCCATCATCCAGGAAGGGAAAGCCACAGGAATACCAAACACACTAAAGATAGTTCACAGTCTCATGCTGACAACTCTGACTCCACCTCAGGTAAGGCGAGCGGCACTCTTAAAAGGCATAGATCAGAGGACCCACATAAATCTGTGGACCCCCACAACAAATCCAAGAAATACCTCAAGTCTGCCATGCCTTCTCTTTCCCCCAAAGAGCCCCTCCCAGCAATGAGGGGAGAACCTCAGTCCTAACTCCAGTCTCATCTCCCTGCTCCATGATAACCCTTCACTACTACTACTACAACTGAATATTTGTATAGCACTACAATCATACTTGGCGTTGTACAGACACATGTAAAACACAGTTCTTGCTCATCAGTGCTTAAAATCTAGTCAGTACAGACAACAGAGTAGCTGTAGACACGAGATACATTTAGGGGTAATGGTAAGGAAACACTAGGTCCGATAGCAGCAGCAAAAAGGTCAGTTATCAGCCTGGTTTTTAAAATGGTCAGAGAAGGTGACTGATGCACAGAATAAGGTAATTTTTTCCAGGCATAAGGTGAAAGGAGCGAAGTCTGGAGTTAACAGTAGAAGAGAAGGACACAGATAGAAGCGATTTGCCAGAAGAGCGGAGTTCCCGAGGAGAGGTGTAGGGAGAGATAAGTGAGGAAAGTTAGTGAGAAGCAGAAGAAGTTTAAAATGGATACAGAAGTGGATAGGAAGCCAATGAAGTGACTTAAGGAGAGTGGTAATATGAGCATGACGAGGCTGGCAGAAGATTATCCATGCAGCGTCACCATCCTACATGGGGCTCTACCTCTGGTGAGACCTCCCCACCTAACCCAAATTCTGCAAGACCCTTGGGGGAATTCTCCCTTACTCTCCATCACTCTCCTTAATAAATTGACGCCTCTCAAAGAAGATGCATGTTCGTTATTTGGCACTGCCTGCTATCATTCATGGGAGACGGTTTCTTTTCTGTCTGCCATGGACCACCCCAACTTCCACCAGAATAGGGAACCTCCAAAGAACTTACAGAGGATTATTCCTACCCAAAATAACTCCAAAAGATCTCCCAGACACTGGCCCTCAGTGAGCCCAGACCCCCACTAATAAGCGATTCTTCCTATTTATCCTCCGGTTTTACAGCACCCCCAAAGATGTTTTGGCCCTCCTGGGGCACCAGCTCCTCCAGGACCTCCAGTCCTCCATTTGGAAGAATCACCATCAACTGTAGTATCAGTCAATTGTCTTGGAAACCATCTTGAAGAAATCCAAAAGGGCAAAATCAGTAGCACAAACCACCACTTGGTAAGGAACAGAGCATCCCAGATGTCATCGGCAGGAAGACCTACCAGAGCCCTCTTCTGGCCATGTGGGTCTTGGCACATCACCAGCTGAATGATTCTGGAAGCGCTGCGGGTCGAAGATCATGGGAAGCTTCAAGAAAACTTATACAAGCCCTTGTACCACATCATCCTCACCACCTCTGACATATACGACTCAATTACCCAAATCGCAGCCACAACCATATTAGCTAGATGCACTACTTGGGTGAGAGTCTCTGGCCTCTGAGAGGACCTCCATGTCCAATTAGTGGATGTGCCTATATGGCTTCAGAATGCAGCAAGCGATCTCTGTATCTTTCTGTCACATTTTCTTGGTATCTGCTAGTATTTCTTGGTACTTGAAGATCTTTTCTCTCTGAACACTATTCACAGAATAGTCACTTGGGAATGACGCCTCTATCATCGATGCCATTCTGGTGCTCTTCTTCATTATCACTATGTCTGACTTCCTTGCCACCATCTTTTTATTGGTCGGAATGGGAACATCCCAGATGATCATAATCTCTTCATTCTCTGTAATTCTCTTAGGGTCATGATCCCAGTGCTTTTCAGAGCCAGTGATGTTGTAGTGTTTACAGTGTTTCCAATTGATGAGGCATGCTATTTAATTGTGCCTTTCTGTACAGAATTTTTTTGCCATTAGAACTTCGTGGCTATGAAGTCAGTCATTCTTTCCAGATATTTCTTACAGAATCTACATATGTCTGTTTTGCCAATTCTTTTAATGCTTGCTCTAAACCATCTCATCCGTAATCTCCTGTCCTGGGCTGTAACTATTAATCTCTCATCCTGCAATTTCAGTTCACCTCTCCTTGACCATTTTTGTGTCCATTCTTGATTGACAAAGGGTTCCTGGAGAAACATCTCGCATTTCCTGCTGTACTGTATTTATGTATTTCCCACTTGTTTTACCTCCTTTGCTGATGTAATTTTTGAAGTTTTTCTCTTGTTTTACCAATTCTACTGCTTCCTTCCCTGTGTGTGTCTGTGGATTCTCACTCATTCCTTCTGAATTTGTCCAAGTTCAATGATGCAAACTGACTCTGAATGTTTCCTTTCATATTTCAGCAGTTATTGCATATGTGGATCTGATGATGCTGCTAAGTAGGCCTGGAGGGCTTTGATAGCAGCTCTATAGGTATAATCAATTTCTATGAGGGCCAGTACTCCTTTGGATCTAGAGATCTACACTCTTGGTTCTTATAAATTACCCTAATGGGATGGAAGAGTTTTCTTGTTCATTCTGCCAATTTTTCAAGATCTTTAAGAAGCTGCTCTACAATCAAAAGCTGTATGAGAGTACAGGAATTGCCAGATGACTAATAGGCTGCATCTTATTCTGAAATATTAAAGCAGTTTTCAGTAATGATTTTTATCTCCTATAATATTCCTTACTGATCCCTTCTCTTCATAATTATTCAGATTCTCATTCCTTCCTATACTCCTATATATATATAAATATATATATATATCCCGTTCAAGTTCCTTGATGTCACAGTCGTCATTCAGGGAGATATTTTCTGGTTTGCTCAATTTTCCTCTAAGGAAGGTTACTTTAGCATATTTTGTCAAGGCGAAAATTCATCCTGATGTCATCAAAGAAGCTTTTCATTACAGGGAGTTGTTCTGCTAATTGTTGGTTGCTTCCCTATGTCATCTCCAATCCCATCTTTCATAATATTACCTTCTTCTCTTGTTTGTATAGCGCTACAAGGATAGCAATCCTTTCTTATCCTTACCCATCCCATTTTGTGTCTTCTCTCTTCCATTTAATTTCCTTCCACAGTGTGTCTTCTTTCACCATGTCTAAACTCCACCCTCCCTCCACAGATACGTAAGCCTTGCCTGTGCTGCTGCAGATGCCTTCTCCAGTGGTATCTACAGCAGAGTGGCTCTCTTTAATAACTTGGAACTGTGGATGCAAGAGGGAGCAGGAGCAGCAGAAAGGATTTAAGGACAGTGCAGACTGGGGTACTGTGGATCTAGTGCAGAGGGAAGAATGTAGAGTAAAGATAGAGAATGATACACAAGGAGGGATACGGAGAGGAGGAGAATATATGGTTCAGGGAGATGGGAGGAAAGGCAGGAAAAACAGAGCAGAACACAAAGGGAGAAAGGAGTCATGATAAAGTAGAGGAAACTGGTAAACAGAGCAGAAGGTACAAGTTGATTCAGCTGTTCATGCTAAATTCAAAACTCTCCAGCATTATTCAGAATCAAGCAAACTGAGAGCCCAGTCCATAGTGGAGTCTGTGATTTATAAACCAGTCTCACCTTCAGTAACTCAGTCGCTGATTGCTGAAACTTCTCCTCTATCTCTGAGATCAGTTTCTCGAGGGAGGAGCTTTGATCTTCTAGTTGGGTCACATTATCCCTGGTTTTCTTTAGAATCTCCTTTTCTTCCTCTTCCAGTCTTGACAGAAGGATCTGCTGCTCCTCTTTCAGTAACTTGTGCTGCTCCTCAAACTCAGACAGGAGTTTCTCTCTCCTGATCTCAGTCTTATGCTACATTCAAAAGATCAAAGAGAAGAAATATTAGAGGCACTGTAAATATTTGTATCACCTGTAATAGTGGAGCTTCTACACAAGAACAGAGCCTGAACCATTACTTTCATTATTCTGAGCTTTAAGATCTGAGAGGTTGGAAATCATAATATAAAAGGCAACTTTAGAAATGGTCACATTTATTTATTTAGACAGATTTGTATGCCACCTTTTCCTTCAATCAAGGTGGTCACGTCACATCACAATTGGAGGGTTACATTTAACATTAGGGTACGTGTAAACATTTAGACAGTACAGTTATTTAACAGTATTTAGACAGTACAATTGAGGTAACATTTAATATAAAGGTATTTAATTAAGTGGTATGATAGATTTGTGTGTGTGGATGGGATGGGTGTGTTTAGTTGGCAGAGGTAGTAGTGTTACTGCTTGGGTAGGGGATGTTGCCTGAATGCTCATAGGTTTCTATAAATAACAATGTATTACTGATGTCCCTTGTTATAACGTTTTGGAGTACGTCTGCTGAGAGAAGGTGAATGATTTTGAAGATGATCATGATTGTTTTGTATTTAGTTCTTGCCACCATTGGGAGCCAGTGTAGTTGTTGTAGGACGGGAGTGATGTGCTCGGTCCTTGGAGTGTCTGTAATGATGTATGCTGTGGTGTTTTGTACCATCTGTAGTGGGTGCAGTGTCTGATGAGGAAGGCCTTGATATAGTGAGTTTCCATAATCAAGCAGTGGTGTAATGAGTGCTTGACACACTGTGCAGAAGTGGTCTTGACGGAGCATTGGTTTGATTTGTCTGATTGTTTTCAATCAATGATATGCCTTGTTTGCAGTTTTGGTGATATGGGATTTTAGGTTCAGAGCTCTGTCTAGTGTGATGCCCAGATACTTAACTTCTTCTTTGACTACTATGTGTTTGTCTTGGATTCTGATAGTTTGTGGAGGTATGAAGGTGGGGTTCCTGGTGACGAACATTGCCTCAGTTTTGTTGTAGTTGACCGTTAAGTTGTTGGCTATGAGCCAGTCATTCATGTCTTCAAGGCATTTTGCTATTCTTGTAGTGTTTAGTGCTAGTAAGTTGATTGGAGCGTACACCATGATGTCACCAGCATAAATGTGGTAGTGTAGTTTGTGGTGCTTGATGATGTTGCATATGGGCTGTTTGGTAGATGTTGAAGATCATTGAAGATAGGGATGAGCCTTGAGGTATTCCCTGCGTGACGGGGAATTGTAGTGATTTCTTTTGGTCGCATTTGACTTGTTGCGTTTGCCCTTCCATGTATGATGTAAACCACTTCAGGGTATTCTTGCACAGTCCTATCTGTTGTAAGCGTTGCAATAGCTTAGCGTGTGACACAGTGTCGAAGGCCGCCGAGATGTCCATGAACACTAGCAGGAAGCCGTTTTTTATGTTGTCCATGCCTCTTAGGAGATTGTCAAAGAGGGAGGTGAGTAGTGTTTCCATGCCGTGTTGGGGCTTAAATCCATGCTGATGTATGTCCAGTGGGGCATTGATATCTATATGGTCCTGAAGTTTTTATTTTATTTTTTTTTATTTATTTACATTCTCTTATATACCGCGCTATTCTGCATCAGTGCGGTTTACATTGAACAAACCGAAATTACATTGAACAGGGCATTATAACTTGGAGATAACTATTTTACAGGGAACATGGGCTTTGCACTGCTTTTTCCACGATTTTAGCAAGGAATGGCAGGCTGGAGATGGGATGGTATGATTTTTTGGTTTGGATGGGCTCAGATTGCTACTTTTAAGTATTGGTCATATCATCGCGTGCTTTAGGGGTTGCGGCATGTATCCTTGTTGGAGTGAATCTTTGATGATTTTTTGAATGTGATGGGAGAGCTGGCTTTTTGTGACTTTGATCCAAGACACTGGGTATGGGTTTGATGGTGAAGTTGTTGTGTTTAGTCCAGATATAATGTCTTCTACTTGCTGTTTTGTTGGTATGTTGAAGCTCTCCCATGCTTGATGTTGCTTTTTTATCATGTGATCGTTTGTTTGTGGTGAAGCAGAGTATATTTGGTTGGTGTTTTTTGACTTCATGTAGTCTGCATATTTTTATGGGTCAAGATGGTGGGTGCTTTGTTGCGTGTCATTCTTGGTGAGCTTTTGGACGATGCCAAAGAGGTCTATTAGTAGATTTCATGATTAGATTGGTATGGTGTTGCTGTCTACGCTCATTTATTAGATTGTTATATTCCAATTGTTTGTCTCTGTATTGTGTTAGGAGGTTGTGTGATTTGTCCCGTCTCCATTTTCTTTCCAGTCTTCTGAGTGTGCGCTTTGCAACTCTGATTTCGTATGAGTACCATGGGGCGTTGGATCTCCTGTGTGTTTGTAGTTCTTTGATGGCTGGGGCAAATGCTGCATTGGATATTATTGTGTTCCATTCTTCTATGTTAAGATCCAGGGTGTCGTGTTCCTGTTGAAGTTGTGGGGTGATTTCATTTATGAATGAGTCTCCGTTAAATGTTTTGAACTGTCTATTTATTCTTTCATCTTCTTTGCATTGGGCGGGGTTATTCAGGGTCATGGTGAATTCAATTACATGGTGGTCTGACCAAGAGACTGGGGTGATTGTTGGTTTTGTGGTTTTGTTCTGTTCCACTATTTGTATTGGCATGAAGACCATGTCTGGAGTTGTACCATGATGGTGCATTGGGGCGTTAATTGTCTGGCAGTATTTTAGTGACTCCATGGCTTTTAAGAACGTTGCAGTTTCTCTGGTGGGTGCGGATGTTAGGTTGTAGTCTCCTAGTGCAACGAGGGGTTTGTGTCTTCTGTTATGTGCACATATCATTTCAGTTACTGTGGATAGGTGTTCAGTTGTGGTTCCAGGTGGTCTGTATGTGAGGGAGATGGTTAGGTACTTGTTGGCTATAGTGAGTGTGTTGGATTCGATTGTGTTAGTGGTGGCAATTGTTTTGAATCTGTATTCCTTTCTGGTAAGTATTAGTACTCCTCCATCTCTCTTTTGTGCTCTGATGCAGTTAAATGCCGAGTATCCTGTTGGTGTTACTTGATTTAATATGACCTGGTCTGAGTCGTCTAGCCAGGTCTCGGTGATGCATATTATATCAAGCTTCTTATCATGGATTAGGTCAAAGATAGCATTTGGTTTGTTCCTGATAGATCTGGCGTTTAGTAGAGCACACCTGATGTTTGTTGATATGATTGGGTTTGTATGTTCATTATTTGTGTGGTGAGAGGGTGTATTACGTGTGGCATTGTATGGTTTGTGGGCTGTATTCTTTGATTGTTGGCGTTCTTTGGATATGTGTGATGCTGATGTGCATCTGGGTTGGGTGGTATGTGGGTTGATCAAGGGGATTTGTTCGTTGAGTCTGATGCTATGTGTGCAGAGTGCAAACATGTGGAGGACTGTGAGGTAGGCTATGAAGTAGTGGGTAATGGAGTGCATTTTATAACTTGTATTTTACTGACCTGGGATAGGGTTGGTGGTTTACTGACCTGGGCTCGACTTGAGTTGTGTCCTATAGGTGTAGTTTTGCATTAGTAGTGGTATCTTTACTCTGTGTGTTGTGTTACTTGTGGTTAGTTCGTAGACTAGCTATGAGGTGGTAGTTGAATTGATAGAGTTAATAGGCTTATGCAGCATGAGTTGTTTTACAAAACAAGCAATGCAACAATGGGTAGCAAGTTCCATGCAATTAATCTACAAGCAATGTATTGTCCAGGCAAGGTAACAGCATTAATTTATACAAGCAGTGGATTGTCCAGACAAGGTAACAGCATTAACTTATGCAAGCAGTGGATTGTCCAGGCAAGGCAAGGCAGCGGACTTAACTTAGATGAGGGCTTGAGACGCATAAATGAATGCAGCCAGTATACGTATAAAACAAAGCAGCGATTTTTAGAAAATTCACACATGCTTTCCCTTTGAAACACTGCTGCTCTTTTCTATAACTGGTGATGGCAGGCACATCTGTACTATTACATCTGCTCCAGAGTAGGCGTGAATGTCTGCCAGGCAGTCCATGCAGATAGATCGCATGCATATTCATTGTCAGTACCTTGAATACCCCAACTGGGCTGACAGCTCTTGAGGATAGAGGTTGTGCACCGCCTACCCTACAAGTATCCATAGGATGGTTCCCTTAACTTCCCTACAAATACTTTCATACATGTATATGGTAATAAATTTTGCATATCCCTCTTGCTCTTTATAAAACCCAGTTCTACAAGTAGAAAGTCTTCCTAAAATTATTCTACAGTGTCCGGTGGATCTCTCAGGACCCAGAAAACATCAGAAATGATAAAGGAAGGTGAATTGGCTGTGGACGTCTCAACCATTGTGTCAGGAAGTGAAAGATGCAGTGCTGCGGGGGGGGGGGTGCAGGAGGAATTGTAAGGGTCAGCCCATCCAGCCAGAAGGAGCAATGGCCCACGTAGGCTGGGGGAAGTCAGAATTGCTTCTGGAACTGGTCAAGGAGAAGATCAGAAGAACAATGCTGGAGGTCGGCAGTGTGGGGAAGGAGAACAGTCCTGTGTGGGGCTTGGGGAAAGCTCTAGTGTCAGGCATCACCTTACTGTGGAAGGTGGTGTGCCGGGATCATGACTGTGGAAGGGGAAGAGTAAAAGGGGATGAAACAATGGTTGGGCTTTGGAAGGAGTGGTAAAGAGGTTAGCTTTTGGTTTGGGCTGATTGTGGTACCTTTTTCCCAATTGAATTTGTTATGTTTGTCTGTGTCTTAAGTTCCCAGGATAAAGCCTTTTTGACAGTGCAGACTACATTGGATTTTCCTGGTTCTTTGTTGTAGAATGAATTACCAGCTATACTACGCTTGATGACCCATTTCTTGGACTTCAAAAGAGGTTAAATCTGACTTATTTAATCAGGCTTTTCATTATTTTCTTGACTGGCTGTGAGATGCCTGATTCTCTGTTTTATTTGTTCATTTTGGTAGCTGTTTGAAGTTGTCAGTCTCTGTCTTATGTCTCTTAAATCAGATTTTTTTCATGTGTTTTTATAAACCATTAAGAATTATTTAAGACTAGCAGAATATAAATTTGTAGTAAAGTAAGTAAGTAACTAAGTGTAGAGTTGAGGAGTATCCTAATGGTTAGAGCACTGGATTGGGAACCAAGAAACCAGGCTTCATTTCCCACTAGCTCTCCTTGTGGCCTTGGGCAAGTCACTTAACCCTCCATGGTCTCATAAAAATCCAAGTTATCAATCCCCCTGTTTAATGTCCATTACGAAGTTTAAATTACAACATAAATTGCTTTGACTGAAATGATAAAGGAGTATAAAAAAATCCAATAAATAAAATAAAGTGTGTTCTGGGGTAATTTAAGGGAAAGTCCTGGGATTGGTTGTGGAATAGAGGTAGGATGAGAGCTTTGGGGTCAAATCTGGAGAGGAGAAAGTTTTCTCCTGATCTGCTTTGACCCTCTTTTCTCCATGTGCATGGGGATGAGCTCTTCATGGCCACAGGAACTATTTTCTTCTCACAGGACAAGAAGAGAGGATCTGTCAGTTCATGTTGACTCTCTCTGTCTTTGTAGGGTTGCCAGTTATTGAAAAAGGAAAAATCTGCCACCTGGATTCTTCAGCTCCTATTCAGCCACAGTCCTCTCCTCAGGTCCTGCAACACCCCTCTGCTCTCCCATACGGTATTAAATCCAAACATATATTCTGCATCCACAGAACATCCCCTGCCCCTTCAAATACCATACTGTACTGCAATGCAAATTTACAACCAGAACTACCTAAAAAATCTCATGCCTGGAACTGACTTTCTGACATTGCTGCTTGAATGTCTCACCGCCACTCGAAATTGAACATGGTGGGAGCTTCTTATTTTCCCCCTAAACCCTCCTCTGCCCTTCCTCCTTGCTTCAGTCTCTGTAGATAACTCTCTACTCCTCCCTGTCTTCTCAACTCGTAACCTTGGGGTTGTCTTTGGCTCCTCTCTCTTTCTCCACACTGATAGTTAAGACCTGCTGTTTCTTTCTCTATAACTTCAACAAAATTTGCCCATTCCTTTCTGAACACACTACTAAGACATTTATCCACTTTTTAGTCACCTCCCATCTAGACTATTGTAATCTAGTCCTTGCTGATCTCCCTCTGGATCATCACTCTCCCCTTTAAACTGTTCAACACTCTGCTGCGAGGCTAATATTCCGCCAGCCTCATCATACTCATATTACCCCTCTTCTCAAGTCACTTCATTGGCTCCCTATCCACTTCCACATCCAGTTCAAACTTCTCCTCCTGACCTATAAGTGCATTCACTCTGCAGCTCCTCACTACCTTTCCTCTCTTATCTCTCCCTAAACCCCTCCTCAGGAACTTTCCTCTTCTGGCAAATTGCTTCTATCTGTGCCCTTCTCTTCTACTGCTAACTCTAGACTTCACTCCTTTCACCTTGCTGCTCCTCATGCCTGGAACAAACTACCTGAGTCTATACACCAGGAGCCATCTCTGGCTCTTTTCAAATCTGGGCTGAAAACTCACCTCTTTGCTGCCACTTTTGGATCTTGATTCACCTAATCTCCTTTGTGTTTCCTTACCACTATCCCTAGATGCATTCTATGTCTACCGTTACTGTGTTAACTGTTTTGACTAGATAGAAAGCTCTGATGGACAGGGACTGTCTTTTACATGTGTCTGTGCAGCGCTGTGAATATCTTGTAGCACTATGCAAAGTTTCAGTAGTAGTAGTAGGACAGCCCCACACACCCTTTCTCTCCTCCCTGGTATATGTGATGAGATGACCAACCCTGCACTTCAACCTTTAAAGTGGATTTCCAGCCTCTGCTCGGCAGTCCAGATCCAACCATGGACAAACTTGGCAGCTATTCAGAGTTGCACCAATACAAGGTTCCAAAACCTTTGGGCATGTTTACTGTGACTTAAATTCCAGTGTAGCAAGTGAACAATATGGGAGACCAAAGAAGGAAGGAAGACGGGTCTGCTCCCCAAGGTGATCAGAAAGCAATAGCAAACACCAGGCAGCATAGGGCATTAGAGGCCCTGCAGCGGCTCCAACACTTCCTATTGTAGAGCTTCTACTTCAGAAAGAGACACAAGTGATCGAAATGCTGCAGGCCTGTCAGTGTTTCCCCCTGACAGACCCCATGCTGGCTTTCCTGCCTATTGATACTGCTGTCACTGGGACCGGAGCACCCAAAAGAGTGAGGGCCAGAGATGTGGGGGTAGAACCTGAGAAGGCAACATTTAGGGAAGATCTGAGAAGGGCTCAAGTAAGGAGGGGGATGAGTTTACGCAAACCACTAATAAGGGTTGATAGGGGAAAGCATTCAAGAGCATCTGATTCAGACTGAAGTATCTTCAAAGGATACTCGCAAACTGGGGATGTTGGAATACTCTGATAGAGAGGTTGTTGTAAAGCCTGAAGTAGTCCGGGTGGGTCTTAATAAAGAGCAGACAGATATAATTGATCCATATTATTGCTAAAAAAAAAAAAATACTAAGCAGATTGCGAATACAAATTAATTTATCCATTTGTTCAAAGAAATTTATTGGCCACCAATCTATCACTTCTAAGGGGCATACAATTTAAATAAAAACATACTTTGAACTGTCTGTACAGCAGTACCAGAAGTGTAATAAAATTTGAGTGTTAGAATGAATGTCCCCTAATGAAAATTATAGGGGAATGTTCGTTAAAATGTACTAACCATTCACGCTTGTTTTAGCACACTCTCAATGGTTAATGTGGGGTCACGTTAATGGGTGCTGTGCTCCATGATCGTACCTAGCTAAAAATCTGCCCTGTGTGACCAACAAATCTGGTGTTCCTTCTCCACCCAGCTACATTCGGTGTCTCCATCTTTATGAGCTTCTCTGAAGCCCAGTGATGATTTTCTTGCCCTCTTCTATGCATCCATACCGCTTGCACAACCCTTTGTACGGTCCTATCATTTATTTATTTATTTAGACAGATTTGTATGCCACCTTTTTTCCTTCAATCAAGGTGGTCACGTCACATCACAATTGGAGGGTTACATTTAACATTAGGGTACGTGTAAACATTTACACAGTACAGTTACTTAACAGCATTTATACAGTACAATTGAGGTAACATTAAACATAAAGTTATTTAATAATGTGGTATGATAGGGTTGTGTGTGGATAAGATGGTTGTGCGCTTAGTTGGCGGTGGTAGTAGTATTTCTGCTTGGGTAGGGGATGTTGCCTGCGTGCTCATAGGTTTCTATAAATAAAAATGTTTTGAGGTCTTTGCAGAAGTCTATGAGGTCATCTAACGCCCTCAGGCTCGCTGGGAGAGAGTTCCGTAGTGTGGATGCCAGTAGTGATGGTGCTCTTTTTGAAGTTGTTTGGTTGGTTTTCTGATAGCCTGCAGGTGTGCCAATCATGTTGTCATTATTGGTTCTTCTTGGTCTGTTGCTGATGTCCCTTATTATGACGTTTTGTAGTATGTCTGCTGAGAGATGATGAATGATTTTGAAGATGATGATGATTGTTTTGTATTTAGCTCTTGCCACCATTGGGAGCCAGTGTAGTTGTTGTAGGACAGAAGTGATGTGCTCTGTTCTTGGAGTGTCTGTAATGATGCGTGCTGTGGTGTTTTGTACCATCTGTAGTGGGTGGAGTGTCTGCTGAGGAAGGCCTTGATATAATGAGGTTCCATAATCAAGCAGTGGTGTAATGAGTGCTTGGCACAATGTGCGGAAGTGGTCTTGACGGAGCATTGGTTTGATTTGTCTGATTGTTTTGAGTCAATAATATGCCTTGTTTGCGGTTTTGGTGATGTGGGATTTGAGGTTCAGAGTTCTGTCTAGTGTGATGCCCAGATACTTAACTTCTTCTTTGACTACTATGTGTTTGTCTAGGATGCTGATAGTTTGTGGAGGTATGAAGGTGGGGTTCCTGGTGACGAACATTGCCTCAGTTTTATCGTAGTTGACCGTTAAGTTGTTGGCTATGAGCCAGTCATTCATGTCTTCGAGGCATTTTGTTATTGTTGTGGTGTTTAGTGCTAGTAGGTTGATTGGAGCGTACACCATGATGTCGTCAGCATATATATGATAGTGTAGTTTGTGGTGCTTGATGATGTTGCATATGGGTTGTATGTAGATGTTGAAGAGCATTGATGATAGGGCTGAGCTTTGAGGTATTCCCTGCGTGACGGAGAATTGTAGTGATTTCTTTTGGTCGCATTTGACGTTCCATTCGCCCTTCCAAGTATGAAGTAAACCACTTCAGGGTATTCTTGCATAGTCCTATCTGTTGTAAGCGTTGAAATAGCTTGGTGTGGGACACAGTGTCAAAGGCCGCCGAGATGTCCATGAACACTAGCAGGAAGCCGTTTTTTATGTTGTCCGTGCCTCTTAGGAGATTGTCAAAGAGGGAGGTGAGTAGTGTTTCCACACCGTGTTGGGGCTTAAATCCTTCTGATGGATATCCAGTGGGGCATTTATATCAATATGGTCCTGAAGTTGCCTTTGCACTGCCTTTTCCACGATTTTAGCAAGGAAGGTTGGAGATGGGATGGTATGATTTTGGTTCGGATGGGCTCAGATTGCCACTTTTAAGTATTGGTCGTATCAATGCGTGCTTTAGGGGTTGCGGGTTTAGGGGTTGTATCCTTGTTTAAGTGAATCTTTGACAATTTTTTGAATGTGATGAGAGAGTTGGCTTTCTGTAGCTTTGATCCAAGTCACTGGGCATGGGTCTGACGGTGAAGTTGTTGTGTTTAGTCCAGATATAATGTCTTCTACTTGCTGCTTTGTTGGTATTTTGAAGCTCTCCTATGTTTGATGTTGTTTTTTTATCGTGTGGTTGTTTGTTTGTGGTGAAGTAGAGCATGTTTGGTTGGTGTTTTTTTAACTTCATGTAATCTGCACTAAAAAGAGCCAGCGTGGTAAAATGAAGCACTATGTGCTTAGTGCATGGCGGAGCAGAGAATGGGCAGGATAGCGGTGCAAATTGGGTGGAGTCTGTACATTGCCGTTAGAATGAGGGTAATTACCATATGCTAATTGGTAATGTCACAGTTAATGTGGGGGCACAGTCTGCCCCTTCACTGGGTGGCATTAAGTGCACCTGCGTTAACTGTGAATGCCGTAGCCATGCATTAAGGAACATTTCAGTGTGGTACCTGCGTGGAACATGCCGGGCACATCCCCAACAGTTAGTGCAGGGCCATTGTACTTACTGCATGCTATTTTTGGCTCCAAACACATATTAAGTGCAAACCCATAGCTCTATTTAGCAGACATTCTCCATAGATATAATAAGCATTTCAGAGACATACAGTAGTTGAAGGAGGATAATTAATGGGCATGCTTAATTGTTGGAGGGGTAACAGTGGGATAATGTTATAGTCTTGCCTAGTTAATGTGCATTTTTGCACATGTATTTAAAGATTAATTTATAAACATGTGAATTCCATAATCAACATGCGTACTTGTGTGCTCCATATATACTCCAACTAAACTCTGCCCATATGCACACCCACAATGAAGTACTCGAGATCCAAATAGCACGCATACTTTAATGTTAGTCAATGTGTTGTAAGATTCAACTTTTTTGTATAAATGATAAACATAACACCTAAAAAAAGTTGCTTCATATTACATTACTTCCTATATATTAAAGATGGAATACTCAAATGCAATAAATGCAAAGTGGAATCTTTATCACTAGAAATTCCATGTTGATGAGGAAAAGCCCAGCATTGGGGGTGCACTACTGTCCACCCGACCAAGATGAAATGCTACAAAAAAATGAAAAAAAGCACAGTAATACTTGGAAAATTCAATTACCCTGATATGGATTGGGTAAATATTTCATTGTAACATGCTAATGAGGGAAAGATACTGGATGCCTCAAAGGACTACTTGTTGGAGCATTTGGACCTAGAACTGACATCGACAGGAACCATTCAAGATCGATTCCTCATTGCAACTCATGATCTGATGGAAGTGGGAACGGTGGTATCATATTTCTTTTCTGGATGATATTGGTTTCTTTCTTTCAGAAAGACACCTCAGTATGTGTTCACAGCTATTGCCAAGTGCTCTTGCCCAACAGCTACGCAAACAAGTGGGCAGATGAACAAAGATTATCTTCTATTTCATATCCGGAAGAAAAATGCTCAATACCCATTTCTTAGGCCAGAATGAATGTAACTAATTAGCAACTTTCAAAAAGTGCATCTATGTGCTAGGTTTGCAGCTATTGCAGCCTTTATGTAAGTTTTCAAGAGGTGAAGTTTCCCTTTGAAAGTTTGACTTGAGTGACAAGCAATTGCATAGATTTTTTAGAAGTTATTCATGTGAATAACTTGACTCTCTGCCCTACTCCCAGCCCCCTGACACACTCACTCTTCCATGCATATTGGATACAGGGGTATATTCTCATGTGTGTTGGACAATCTTTTAAAGCCCCATTTCTGCACATAAAACCCTTTGAAAACTGCCCAACACATAAGCTTCATCTTACTCAGGTGATTTATATCTTGACTGGAACCAGCACCCTGCAGAAAGCAGTTCAGAAGGAGACGCAGACACCTACCTCCAGTTGCTCAATATTTTGCTCTTTACTGGATTTCAATTCCAGAATCTCTCTCAGCTCCTTCCTCAAAGACTCCAGGTGAATTTCATATTTTTCCTGTGAACAGTGACATATCTAATTTAAAAAATTAATGTTACTATATTATATTATTCAAGCGCATTTATACCAGGAGTTGACAAATCCCAGGTGCCAGGTTCCCATGATGACCAGACATTTGCACCTGGAGCCTGGGATTTTCTTGCCCCCCCCCCCTTAAACAATGTAGGGCAGAAGACCCCTTCTGTCTGCCTGCGGGATCCGATTTCTCACAGGCAGAAGAGGAGGGGAAGGTGACTGTAGCTTCGAGGCAGCTGGCTGCCCACAAGGATCCCATCGCCCGCAGGCAGAAGACAAGACGAGAGCCGTGATCACTGCTAAAGCCCCTACTGTCTGCCCATGGGAGATCAGATCCCCACATTCAAAGCAGGAGGGGAAGACTATGTCAGGAAGGTAACAGACAGCACCTAGGGATCCCATCCCCCTTCAGAGGACAGCAGGATCAGGCCTACAGAAAAAAACAAAATTAGAAGGGTAGAAGGGGCGAGGCAGCAAATATGTAAGAAAAAAGGAGAAGAATGGGAGTGGAATGGAGGGAGAAGTAGAGAGACTGGGGAACGGTTGGGGAGAAGCATGCAAGGGTTGGAGGCAGAAGGGATGAATGCATGGGAACAAAAGAACCCAATCTGTATATGCCAAAAGGTGCATTCTCCATCCACTCAACCAAAACCCATACAAGTACACCATGTACACACACAAACTCACATACAGGCACTCCACCTCTGTACAACAGACACACTGGTAGGTACTTCACATGCAAGTGCGCAAACACACACAGGCATCCCCAGCTCTGCACCACACATAAGTATAGGTTAAAGGGTCAGTGAGGATGGTGGGAGAGGAGGAGGAGGAGTGGGGACATTGCCTTCTATTGGCTTTTAGGCTCTGTGCAGTAGCCCATTAATAGCCTGATTTATTAAGTTTTTATCCCCATAGAAAATTAAAAACAGCTAATGAGGCCTTAAAACCTAAAACAGAAGCTGTGATATACCTTTTTTTTGGGGGGGGGGGGCGAGGGCATGCACTCTGACCTAGGTTTCAGCAGCCGGCTCCAAAGATTCCAAGAAAATTTCCTAAGGCCTGATTTATGAATTTTTGTGTAAAAAGAAGCCTTGAATAAATTGTCTGATTTTCAAAGCAATGGAATATACAATTTCCTGAGGGGTTGATGGGCGATTATTGATCTCTATAACAATTACTTTAAAGTCTGAGATAATTCTGTGACTTTTTACCACTATCATGAGCAAGAAAAGGTTTCTAAGCCCCTTCAGTTTTTCCTTTATTCATCTTCATGCAGCATCTCACAGTAACACACTTGCTAACTCCTTATAAAGCCCATTTTTTTACATGTAACTTTAATTGAGTAAGAACACTCAGATATCACAAAAATTACTTGAATGCCTTCTACATCTGTCGGAGTCAGGTATGAAACCAACTCTGTTAGGGTAGACATAAGTGCACGTGGCACATATCATCATTTCTGTTCAGCTGTTAGTTAGCGATGTGGGGCTTGCTTTTTTTAAAGCCTCCCATCGAGCCACCCACAGTGTCATGAGAGTCCAACGTTGTTATAACCCAACTAATGAATGCTCTGTCTGAGCCACGTAATACAGGTACTTCAATCTGACTTGACATGAAAAGTCTTGTTCTCCAGGACCAAGCAGGAAGTCAGTCCTCACATATGGGTGTCATCGGCGCCGATGAAGACCCAGCGGAGCATTTCCCCAGCTTTCCATGAAAGCCTTTGGGAATGCTGGCACGCATGCGCGGTTCCCTTCCTGCCTAAAGGTGCCATCTTACCTCAGTCTCTTTTTTTTCCGAGAAGCCCATCGGACGTGTGTCCTGTTCTCCCGGATAAAAGTGATTTTTTTTCTTCAGAGATTTTCGCTATTTTTCTCCGGTTTGACGCCAGTTCCCCTCCCGCCGGGTTCGGTACACCGGTATCGCGCCAGTTTTCTTCATTTTTCGGTTTTTGCCCTTTGTGGCTGGCGTTCGCGCCCTTTTTTCATTTTTTCACTGGAAGGCCGGTCTTTTGACCTCGCTGGGGCTATTTTTTCCCCGATGGCTTCCAGTGGTTTCAAAAAATGTGATCGGTGTAAGAAAATTATGTCTCTCACCGACACACACGACTGCTGCCTTCGGTGCCTCGGCCCTGACCACGACCCCAAGTCGTGTGGGCCATGTGGGAAGATGTCTTCCAAGGCACTAAAGAGTCGACAGCATCAGAAGGAAAGGTTTTTCTCGGACTCTGCCTCCGGCCGGGCCCGGACCTCGTCTAAGGCCTCGACATCTCGGGATTCTGATCCCGAGCGCCGTCGAAGCTCCTCGGACAGTGGGTCCCCCGACCGGGAATGTAAGAGGAAGAAGTGGCTCGCAAGGGCGGCGTCAGAGGAGGTCCCTGGTCCCTCGAGGGCCAGGTCTAAGACCCCCGACCGCCGTCCCAGGCCCGTGGACCAAGAGAAGCCTGCAAAAGTTCCTCGCATGGAGCCGGAGTCTGCTGGACACGTAAGCCCAGTAGTCCTCGTGGACTCTACTCCCAGAGAGCCGACGTCGGGCCCAGTGCCACTGGGGCCCGAGTCGGTGGCTGCTGCGTCTCCCGAGCTGAGTCTCAGGATGACAGCCTTGGAATGCAGACTATCTGCCTTCATGGAGCAGCAGCGGGCACTGATGGCCAGCCTGTCTGGTGCATCTGTCCCGACCACCGGGACGTCGACTTCGAAGTTAACCCCGGAGACCGAGCCGATACTCAAGACCCTCGTGGCTCGAAGTCATCCTCGGTCGAGGTCTCCCTCGACCTCCCATTCGGGACCGAGGGTGTCGACACCGGTGCCCCCGGCATCGGGGTGGGTGCCTCGGGGCCCCGCGGGGTCGGACCCTGACTCCTCCTCGGACGAGTCCGCCTGGGAGACGGAGGACGAGGAGTCTCCCGATACTTTTAAGACTCGGTGCATCCCGTCGGACTCACCGCAGTCTGATCCCCGGAGTAGATCCCCTCCGGAGGACACTAGGTTCTTGGAGTTCATCCGGGATATGGCTGCTGCCTTGGCTATCCCTGCCGATCCCGAGGAAGAGCCTCGAGCCGAGGAGCTTGATGCTCTACAGTATGACTCTCCTCCGAAGGAGGCCTTTACTGTCCTGGTTCCTCCGATGCTGGAACGGCTCCTCTTCTGAATGTAGGAGGCCCCGGCCTCGGCGCCGGTTCTAAGTAAGCAAGTCGATTCCATTTATCGACTCCGCAAAAGCTCTGGTTTCCAGAAAGCACAGCTACCACACCATTCCATGGTTGTGGAATCGGCCATGCATCGTCTGAAGAGGCAGAAGATGCACTCCGCGGTGCCCCCCGGCAGGGAGGCCCGCAACCTCGATGGCGTTGGTAGGAAGTGCTTCCAGGGGTCAATGCTTGCTTGCCGTGTCCAGTCTTACCAGCTGTACATGGGCATGTACTTGCGAGACCTGGCCAAAGAATTGGCTGGATTCTCTGCTGGTCTCTCCGGGGAACCCTTTCAGAGATTTCAGACCTTGTCCTCGGGGATTCGGGAATGCTCAAAGTTAATTTCCTGCACCGCCTACGATGGCTTCGAGGCTTCGGCAAGAGTAGCGGCTGCCGGCATTGCGGCTCGACGCCAGGCGTGGCTGCAGTCATCGGACCTCAAGCCATGGGTTCAGGACAAGTTGGTCAATGTCCCCTGCAGAGGTGAGAACCTTTTTGGCAAACCCGTGGCCGAGAAGGCCGCTCAGCTCGACACGAAGCACCTTACCCGGTCAAGGCTGTCGAGGAAGACCTCTGCCCCTTCACATAAGAAGAAGGGCTCGGGTAAAAAGTCCTTTTACCCGAGGAAGGGCACTGCCTACAAACAGTACCCTCAGTATCAGGCTGCCCAAGCTGCCCCCCAGGGTCAGCAAGCCAAGGGCCAGGGTAATGGGCCCCGTAGGCAGAGGACCCCTAAGCCTCAGGCCCCTGCTACCACTCAGCAGGGTGGGGGTTTTTGACTCCTTGAGCGTAGCCTCTCCTCCACTGCTCTCCCCACCCTGCACAGGAGGTCGCCTCGCCCTCTTTGCCCACCAGTGGCCCCTTATCACTGGGGACAGTTGGGTGCTGGACATAGTCCACAATGGCTATGCCCTCCATTTTCACCAACTGCCTCTGCCATATTTTCCAGGGGAGCCTCCAAGGCCTCCCCTGCACACAGACCTTCTTCTACAAGAGCTTCATGGTCTGTTGATGGACAGGGTGGTGGAGCCTGTGCCTCCCCACTTGCAAGGTCACGGATTCTACTCCAGATATTTCCTGGTACCCAAAATAACCGGTGGCCTTCGACCCATTCTGGACCTCAGAAATCTCAACAAGTTCCTAGAGAAAGAAAAGTTCAAGATGCTTACTCTTGGAACACTTCTGCCCTACCTCCAGCAGGGAGATTGGCTATGCTCCTTAGATCTAAAGGATGCGTACACTCACATCCTCATTCATCCAGACCACAGAAAGTACCTGAGGTTCATTGTGGGAGGAAACCATTATCAGTACAGAGTACTACCTTTTGGCCTGACCTCAGCTCCCAGGGTCTTTACCAAGTGCCTGGCAGTTGTGGCGGCCTACCTGAGAAATCAAGGCATCTTTGTCTTTCCCTATCTGGACGACTGGCTCATCAAGGGTCAAGCGTCCCTGGAGGACAGACAAGCCACCCTCGGAACCATTGCTCTGCTTCAAAACGTGGGTTTTGTCATAAACTTCGCAAAGTCCACTTTGCTCCCCTCCCAGAACTTGGAGTTCATAGGCGCAAGGTTGGATTCTCGACTGGCAAAGACTGATGGATGTAGCAAAAACGTTTCTGAACAAGTCCCTGGTCTCCGCCAGACTCTGCCTCAGGCTTCTGGGACACATGGCTTCGACAGTACATGTGACTCTCAATGCCAGGCTCCATATAAGGCCTGCACAGTGGTGCCTTCGGACTCAGTGGTCTCAAGCCACAGGCAACTTACGAGACAAGATAAAGGTGTCCAAACCCCTCTTAGCCTCCCTCAGCTGGTGGCTACATCCACCCAATCTACTCAAGGGGATGCCCTTCCAAATGCCAGAATACTCGGTGGTCCTCACCACCGACGCCTCTCTAAAGGGCTGGGGTGCTCATTGTCTGGACAAGTGCACCCAAGGCCTCTGGTCTCCCTGGGAGGCAGCCCAGCAGATCAATCTGCTGGAACTTCGGGCTATCCGCTTGGCTCTCAGAGCTTTTTCTCCGGCCCTGGCTCACCGCTCAGTCTTGATTCAAACAGACAACCAGGTAGCCATGTTTTATGTGAACAAACAGGGCGGGACTGGATCCAGACTCCTTTGTCGGGAAACTCAGGACCTTTGTTCCTTTGCCCTGAAGCACAACATGCTTCTCAAGGCGGTGTACCTTCCAGGCCAGGAGAACTGCCTGGCCGACCGATTGAGCAGGATTCCGCAGCCCCACGAGTGGCAACTGCATCCCCTGGTGGTTCAGAGAATCTTCCTGAAGTGGGGTCTCCCTTGGATAGATCTCTTTGCCAGCCCGCTGAACAAGCAACTGCCCAAGTTCTGCTCCAGGCAACCACATCCTTTGAGGGTGGCACCAGATGCCTTTCTGACGTCCTGGTCTCAGGGC
Organism: Ichthyophis bannanicus; assembly: GCA_033557465.1. Lineage (NCBI taxonomy): Eukaryota > Metazoa > Chordata > Amphibia > Gymnophiona > Ichthyophiidae > Ichthyophis > Ichthyophis bannanicus. Next base: position 96,980,277 of record CM066031.1, on the reverse strand, counting down.
CTCCTGTATGCGTTTCCTCCCACGCCCTTGGTGGCCCAAACTCTTTTCAGGACTCTTCAGGACAGGGCCTCAGTCCTGCTGGTAGCTCCCAGGTTGCCGAGGCAGCCTTGGTTTCCACTTCTGCTTCAACTGGCAGTGGATTCCCCACTACCTCTGGGATTGCAGCCCGACCTTCTCTCCCAGGAGCAGGGTTCCCTTCTGCACCCCAATCTCAAAGCTCTCAATTTGATGGCCTGGAGGCTGCAAGGGTAGTTTTGGCTCCCTGGGGCCTACCTCAGGATGTTGAGGAGGTTGTCCTAGCCTCTAGAAAGCAGTCCACTAGAAAAACCTATGCTCTCAAATGGAAGAGGTTTTCTATGTGGTGTCAGCTACATACAGAGGATCCTTTCTCCTGTACTGTACCAGTAGTGCTTCAGTACTTGCTGCACTTATCCAAGCAGGGTCTTAAGTCCAATTCTGTTTGGGTCCACCTCTCAGCTCTCGCAGCTCACCACTCACTGGTGGAAGGACAGTCTCTATCTGGGCACCCCTTGGTGTCTAGGTTTCTCAGAGGCTTGCTCTTGCTCAAGCCTCCCATCCGTCCTCCTGCTCCTGAGTGGGAGCTGATGGTGGTCTTGCAGCAACTGACTTGCCTACCTTTTGAGCCGATGGCTACTTGTCCACTACGCTTCCTCTCCTGGAAGACACTCTTCCTGATAGCCCTTACCTCGGCTAGGCGAGTAAGTGAGCTTCAGGCCCTGGTCTGTGATAGGCCTTACACCAGGATTTATAGGAACAGGGTAGTCCTTAGGACTCATCCAAAGTTCCTCCCTAAGGTTGTCTCCTCTTTCCACCTCAATCAGGAGGTGGTTCTTCCAACATTCTTCCCTAGGCCTCATGTAAGCCAGGCTGAAGCAGTCCTGCACCCCCTGGACTGTAGGAGGGCCTTATCCTTCTACCTTGACCGTACGCAGGGGCATAGAAGGACTACTCAGCTCTTCGTATCCTTTGACCCCAATAAGGTGGGGTTGGCTGTGTCCAAGCGTACCTTGTCCATCTGGGTGGCTAACTGTATTACCTGGGCTTATAAGGCGGCTGACCTTCCTTTGCAGGGTAGGGTCACGGCCCATCGTGTCAGGGCAATGGCTGCCTCAGTGGCTCATCTCCGCTCTGTGCCTTTGGTAGACATCTGCAGGGCTGCAACTTGGTCTTCAAGCCAGACTTTTGCGGCCCATTACTGTCTGGAGAGGGAGTCCCGTAGGGACAGTGCTTTTGGCCAAGCAGTACTCCGGAATCTCTTTGAGGTTTAGGCCCTCCTGCCCTCCTGCCCTCTGTTGGGCTACCGGTGGAGGTTATGTCCTTTAAAAGCCTTTCTTTGCTGCTGGGACTAGAGGGAGGCCTCTTGTTCAGCCTGGATTCCTCGGTAGCCCAGAGCTGGGGAGTCACCCATATGTGAGGACTGACTTCCTGCTTGTTCCTGGAGAAAGAGTAGTTACTCACCTGTAACAGGTGTTCTCCAGGAGCAGCAGGAATCAGTCCTCACAACCCTCCCTCCTCCCCTGGGAGTTGCAGTTGTACATAGTTTATTTTTACATTTTTGTGTGCTGTTCTTAGCTATGTCATTTGACTGAGGTAAGATGGCACCTTTAGGCGGGAAGGGAACCGCGCATGCATGCCTGCATTCCCAAAGGCTTTCATGGAAAGCTGGGGAAATGCTCCGCTGGGGCTTCATCGGCGCCGATGACACCCATATGTGAGGACTGATTCCTGCTGCTCCTGGAGAACACCTGTTACAGGTGAGTGACTACTCTTTTTTGGTGACAGTGACTTTGACGTGTAAAGTAAGTGGGATCCAGGCTCTAGTAACTGATCTACCTTATACTAAATTTTACAACAGGGTGGTTCTGCGCATTCATCTGGACTTTCTTCCTAAATGTGTGCCAGATTTCCATCTTAATCAGTTGATCATCCTGCCAATATTTTTCGGTAGGTCTCATGCCCAAAGGTGTGACTCTGCATTGCATACATTGGACTGCAAGAGATTCTTAGCCTTCTATCTGAAGTGGACTGAAGCTCTTAGAAATCTTTCTGTTTCCTTTGACCCAAACAGGCCAGGAGTTGCCATTAGCAAATACAATCTATTTTCCACCACAAAATTGATAAAGATACATATTGACATAGACCCAATCTACCAATCCCTATGGACCAAAGAGCTGAGGCACCACCAACACCCGGGAACAACATCCACACCCCAGCAGCACTCAAGGAAATCATCCAACCAATCCCTGCAGACCAAAGAGCTGATTTATCACCAGAAAGGCTCAGAAATAACAACCACACCCCTGTAACCCTCAGGGAGATCAACCAATCTATCCCTGCGAAACAAAGAACTAAATTACCAACAACCCCAATATAAGTACAAATGGAAACATTCAAGCTTGTTACCATCCGGAACCCCAAGCTCGGAGAACAATCCAACATCAAAATACATTCTATGCAGATGGCTTAGCAGACGGCTTTTCCTTCTCTTCTGCCTGGGCTGATTTGACTCTTGAGAGTCATGTCATGTCTCATGATGTACGAGTTATGGCTGCATCGATCGCCCACCTGAGATCACCCTCCGTGGAGGAAATGTTTGAAGTTCTGTCCATACATTCAATCACACTACTGTCTAGAAAGAGACTCCCATAGGTATGGCCAGTCCATCATCCTGAATCTGTTTGTGGATTAGAATTCAACTCCATGTCCTCTTGGCCCATTTTTTATTTTCCAAGATCCATTACAAACGACAGAGAAAATTATAAACTGCTAATTGTCTTCAAAAAGATTGTTGGTGTTTGCCTGTTGCAGTAATATTCAGGTTATTTTCCTCTTTTTCTGTTGAGGGCAGCCTGTAACTAGGGAGTTCCCATCTGTCAGGACTTGCTATGCTGCCTGTCATCAGAGACAACCAAGTTACTTACCTGTAGCGGGTGCTTTCTGTGAACAGCAGGATACATATCCACCCACCTCCCCAAGGAGTTAGATTTTGCTGTCAGCTTCATTATAAGACTAAGGTGGTCCTGTGAGACAGTGGGAAATGGTGCAGATATGCAATGAGCTCTTTCACAGGTTTCAGGGACTTCCCAAGCTGGAAAACCGTTTCCCATGCTGGGTCCTGTCAGTGATGTTATCCAGCTGTAAGGATCTGTATCCTGCTGTCCACAGAGAACACCTGCTACAGGTAAGTAACATGGTTATACCTTGTATAACTTAGAGTGGAGGAGTAGCCTAATGGTTAGAGCAGTGGCTTGGGAATCAAGAGACCAGGATTCACTTCTCGCTAGCACTCCTTGTGGCCTTGGACAAGTCACTTAACCCTCCATTATCTCAGAAAAATCCAAGTTATCAATGTCCCTGTTTAATGTGCAATACCAAGTTTAAGTTACAATATAAGCCGCTTTGACTGAAATAATAAAGCAGCATAAAAAATCCTTGTAAATAAAATATTCCTGCACTGTTTTCTATAGGGGACACCCTGTGATAATAAAGATACCGACACTCACCTTGTATTCCTGCACGGCCTCCTCTATGGGGATCACGTGGTGAGATCTGTGATCTCGGGATTTGTCACATATCAGACAGATCGGTCTCTGATCCTCTGTGCAGAACAACTTCAGTCTCTCTCCATGCGTCTCACACAGATTCTCCTCTCGTTTTCTCTTTGACTGATTTTTTAGCATTTCTGTAATATTCACCAGCTGCCTGTTAGACCTGAGGTTCCTCTGCTGAGATGTTTCTCTGCACTGGGGACAGCGAACGTTTGTATCTAACACCTCCCAGGCCTGAGTGATACAGACGTTGTGCCCACAATCTAGTCACCGGGTCTGTAAAATAAATCATACAGATGGGACAACAAATTTCCTCCTGCAGACTCTCAGCAGTGCTCCCTGCAGCCTTGATTCTGAGAAAAATGAGAATAACCTTTAGTTTTGGTTCATGTCCTCTACATATGCGTCAGAGGAGGGTGTGTGTGCCTCTCCCTCGAATGTCCTCTCTTAAAAATTTGCAAACTGTATAAGAGATTTCAGGAAGTTCAGCTCATAGTTTAGGTTACCAGATGGTTCAGTCCTGGTTTTGCCTCACTGCATGCAACTCCTTCCAAATGTCTCCCATCTGCCCAGGCTACCCAAATTGCTAATTATGTTAGTTGTTAAAAAAAGGAAAATAAAGGATTAGCTTAGTTAAGGTAGTAGGTTTTCTTCACTATTACCGGGTTCCAGGATGATGACAGCAAGTGTGTAGCAAACTGGAAGGAGCAACGTGAGAAGAGTATCACCACTGACGTGAATGAAGGGAGATAAGTGTACACCAACAGACATTGTGCTCTTTTTACCCTGGCCAAAGTTAGTTATTTTTTTAAGGGCAGAAGCAAGCAAGATTAAAACAGGAACAGTTGTTTCTCCAGGACCAAGCAGGAAGTCAGTCCTCACATATGGGTGACATCGGCACCAACGGAGCCCTCGTGCGGAGCATTTCCCCAGCTTTCAAAGAAAGCCTTTGGAAATTGCAGTGCGCATGCGCGGTCCCCTTCCCGCCCAAGGATGCCATCTTGCTCAGTCTTCTTTTTTCCGCGGAGCCCGATGGATGTAATTCGTTTTTCCCAAAGGAAAAAGTTGATTTCCCTGTTTTTTCTTTTTCTCCTTTGGTTCGACGCCGGATCCTTTTCCCGCCTTGGCCCGATACGCTGGTATCGAGTCCACTCTCTCTTTTTTTGGTTTTTGACCTTTGTGACTAGCGTTCGCGCCATTTTTTCTTTTTTCACTGGCAGCCCGGTCTTTTGACCTTGCAGGGGCCCTTTTTCCCCCGATGGCTACCAGCAGGTTTAAAAAGTGTGATCAGTGTAAGAAACTTATGTCTCTTACCGAAACACATGACTGCTGCCTCCGCTGCCTCAGACCCAATCATGACCCGATGATCTGTGGTCCGTGTGGCAAAATGTCCTCGAAGGCGTTGAGGAGTCGGCAGCACCAGAAGGATAGGATCTTCTCTGACTCCGCGTCCGGACGGGCCCGGACCTCGTCAGAGGCCTCGACGTCTCGGGACTCCGGCCCCGAGCAGCGTCGGGGTTCCTCTGAGAGGGGGTCTCCTTCGCGGGAACATCGCAGGAAGAAGAAACCCGCGAGGGCGGTGTTGGTGGACGCTCCTGGTTCCTCGAGGGCCGGGTCGCATAGCCCCGATAGCCGTCCAGAGTCTTCGGAGTCGGAGAGGCCTGCCAAGCATCCTCGTATCGAGATGGAGTCTCCTGGACACGTGAGTGCTGTAGTCCTCGTGGACTCTCCTCCAGGGGAGCCGCCTTCGGGCCCAACGCCGTCGGGGCCTGAGTCGGGGGCTGCTGGGTCTCCTGAGCTCGGACTCAGGTTGACGGCCTTGGAGAGCAGCCTCGCTGCCTTCATGGAACAGCAGCGGGCATTGATCGCCGGTCTCACCGGTGCATCTGCCCCGACCACCGGGACCTCGACGTTTAAGTCGACCCCAGAGGCCGAGCCGATCCTCGAGTCCATGCGGGCTCGAGTCAATCCTCGGCCACGGTCTCCCTCAGCCTCCTGTTCGGGACCGAGGTCGTCGACGCCGGTACCCTCGGCGTCGGAGCGGATGGCATCGGTGCCCGCCCGGCCGGAGCCGCTCGATTCCTCCTCCGAAGAGTCGGGCTGGGAGACGGAGGACGAAGAGTCACCCGACACTTATCGGACTCGGTGTGTCCCATCGGACTCGCCAGAGTCCGAACCTCGGAGATGATCCCAAACGGAGGATACCCGGTTCTCGGACTTTGTGCGGGATATGGCCAAGGCCTTGACCTTCCCCGCGGATCCCGAGGAGGAGCCTCGAGCCAAGGAGCTCGAGGCCCTCCAGTATGACTCTCCCCCAAAGGAGGCCTTTACTGTACCGGTTCCTCCGATGCTGGAGCGGCTGCTCTTCCGCATGTGGGAGACCCTGGCCTCGATGCTGGTGTTAAGCAAGTGGGTCGATTCCATCTATCGAGTCCGCAAGAGCCCCGGGTTCCAAAAGGCACAATTACCGCACCACTCCATGGTTGTGGAATCGGCCATGCATCGACTGAAAAGTCAGAAGATGCACTCCTCGGTGCCTCCCGGCCGGGAGGCCCAGAACCTAGATGCCCTCGGTAAGAAGTGCTTCCAGGGCTCTATGCTTGCTTGCCGTGTCCAGACTTACCAGCTCTACATTTATTTTAGAACACATTTATATACCGCTGCTTCCAGCGATCAGTATCCAGTACCGCTGCTTCCAGCGATCACCAGGCATGTATCTCCGAGACCTGGCAAAGGAGATTGCCGGGTTCTCTGCTGGTCTCTCCGAGGAACCTTTGCAGCGGTTCCAAGCCTTGTCCACTGGTATTCGAGAGTTCTCGAAGTTTATCTCTCGAGCAGCCTACGATGGCTTCGAGGCTTTGGCCCAAGTAGCCGGGGCCGGCATCGGTGCCTGCCGACAGGCTTGGCTACAGTCATCCGACCTCGAGCCATGGGTGCAGGACAAGTTGGTTGATGTCCCCTGCCGAGGTGAAAACCTCTTTGGCAAGCCCATGGCTGAAAAGGCTGCAGAACTCGAGACTGAGACTCTGACCAGGACTAGGCTGTCCAGAAAAACCTCTGCCCCTTCTCAGAAGAAGGGCTCGGGAAAAAAGACCTTTTACCCGAGGAAGTCATCTGCCTATAAACAATACCCTCATTATCAGACCTCTGCAGCTCCCCACAGGTCAGCAGGCCAAGGGGCAGGGTCATGGGTCCCGTAGGCAGAAAGCCCCCAAGCCACCAACACCGGCCCCTGCTCAGCAGGGTGGAGGTTTTTGACTCAGCAAGCATAGCCTCTTCTCCTCAGCTGGCTCACATCAGCACAGGAGGCCGGCTGGCCCACTTTGCCCACAGGTGGTCAGCCGTCACATCAGATGCCTTGGTGCTCCATATAGTCCAGAAGGGCTATCTTCTCCATTTTCACCAGGTACCTCCCTCCTATTTTCCAGGGGAGCCTCCAAGACTCCCTCTGCACAGGGACCTTCTCCTTCAGGAGTTAGCAAGTCTGCTAAAGGAACAGGCTGTGGAACCGGTGCCCCACCACCTGAGAGGTCACGGCTTTTATTCCAGGTACTTTCTGGTACCAAAAAGAACAGGAGGTCTCAGACCCATCCTAGACTTGCGCAACCTCAACAAGTTCCTGGAGAGGGAAAAGTTCAAGATGCTTACCCTTGGAATCCTGCTGCCCTACATCCAGCAGGGAGATTGGCTATGCTCCTTAGATCTAAAGGATGCTTATACTCACATCCTTATTCATCCAGACCACAGACAATATCTCAGATTGTTGTGGGGGGAAACCACTACCAGTACAGAGTACTTCCCTTTGGCCTAACCTCCGCTCCCAGGGTATTCACCAAGTGCCTGGCGGTGGTGGCGGCCTACCTGAGGCTTCAAGGTCTTTTTGTGTTTCCATACCTGGACGACTGGCTCATAAGGGACCAGTCTTCCCAGGAGGCCAGTCAAGCCACCCTTCGCACTGTGGCTCTGCTTCAGCACTTGTGGTTTGTCATAAACTTCGCAAAGTCCACTTTGCTCCCATCCCAGAACTTGGAATTCATAGGAGCAAGGCTAGACACTCTTCAGGCAAGGGCTTTTCTGCCAGTGGACAAGGCCCTCCGGTTGATGGATGTAGCCAGGCAGTTTCACAGCAATACCTTGGTCTCCGCCAGGCAATTCCTGAGACTTCTCGGCCATATGGCTTCCACGGTTCATGTAACCCCCAATGCCCGCCTACACATGCGGCCTGCTCAGTGGAGCCTTCCGACTCAGTGGCATCAGGCCACAGGGAGCCTTGCAGACTCGGTGAGAATATCCACCCTGCTCGTCTCCTCTCTACAATGGTGGCTTCATCTTCCGAATCTGGTACTCGGAGTGGATTTTCAATCCCCTCCGCATTCTCGAGTGCTGACGACAGATGCTTCTCTTCTAGGTTGGGGAGCACATTGCCAAGGGGCATGTACTAAGGGTCTCTGGACTCCTTGGGAGGCTGCTCAGCAGATAAACGTCCTGGAGCTCCGAGCAATACGCCTAGCTCTGAGAGCCTTCTCCCACCTCACATCTCACCAGTCTGTGCTGGTCCAGACGGACAATCATGTTCTACGTGAACAAACAAGGAGGCACAGGCTCCTTCCTTCTCTGTCATGTTCTACGTGAACAAACAAGGAGGCACAGGCTCCTTCCTTCTCTGTCAGGAGTCACAACGGCTGTGCTCTTGGGCCGTCAATCACGGAATCCTCCTCAAGGCTGTCTACCTACCCGGTCAAGAAAATTACCTGGCGGACAGACTGAGCAGGATCCTGCAACCACACGAATGGAGATTGAATCCATTGGTGGTTCAGCAGATCTTTCTCAGGTGGGGCCTCCCCATCATGGATCTCTTTGCCAGACCTCTGAACCGGCAACTCCCGAGATTCTGTTCCAGACAACCGCATCTTCTCAGAGTAGCAGCGGATGCCTTTCTGATTCCGTGGTCCCAAGGCCTACTATATGCGTTTCCTCCCACGCCGCTAGTGTCTCGAACACTGTTCAAGGTCCTCATGGACAGGACCTCAATGATTCTGATAGCCCCCAGGTGGCCGAGGCAACCATGGTTCTCACTCCTGCTGCAACTGGCGGTGGACACTCCCCTGCCTCTGGGATTTCAACACGATCTCCTGTCTCAGGACCAGGGGTCTCTCTTGCACCCCAACCTCCAGTCCCTTCATCTGATGGCCTGACTGCTGAAAGGGTAGTCCTGGCTCCCCTACTCCTGCCTCGAGAGGTGGAATACGTGGTCTTAGCCTCTAGGCGGCAATCCACCAGGAAATCCTACGCTCTTAAGTGGCGTAGATTCTCCACATGGTGTGCTCAGCACAGCGAGAATCCCTTCTCGTGCTTCGTATGCGGTAGTATTGCAATATTTGCTTTACCTCTCCAATGTGGGCCTTAAGTCCAACTCTGTCAGGGTTCACCTCAGTGCTCTCTCAGTGCACCACTCGCCAGTGGACGGGAGGCCTCTTTCCAACCACCCTTTGGTGGCTCATTTTCTCAGAGGCCTCCTCCTGCTTAAGCCTCCTTTGCATCCACCAGCCCGAGTGGGATCTGAATGTGGTCTTACAGCGGATTACTTGTCCGCCATTTGAACCTATGGCTACCTGCCCTCTCCATTTTCTCTCCTGGAAAACCTTGTTTCTGGTAGCTCTTACCTCTGCTAGGCGAGTGAGTGAACTTCAGGCACTAGTGTCTGATCCTCCTTACACTAGGTTCTACAGGAATAGGGTAGTCTTACGGACTCACCCGAAGTTTCTTCCTAAGTTTGTCTCCCCTTTTCACCTCAATCAGGAGGTGGTTCTTCCAACCTTCTTTCCCAGGCTGCAAGCCAACCGGGCTGAGATGGTCCTGCATACCCTGGACTGTAGGAGGGTGTTGTCCTTTTACCTCGACCGTACGCAAGAGCACCGGAGGGCTGTTCAGCTCTTTGTTTCTTTTGACCCCAATAAGTTGGGGCTACCTGTTTCAAAGCGTACTTTGTCCATATGGGTCACTGACTGTATCGCCTGGGCTTATGGGGCAGCCGGCCTCTCATTGGAGTGTCGAGTCACGGCTCATCGTGTCAGGGCGAAGGCTGCGTCAGTGGCTCATCTCCGCTCTGTTCCGTTGACAGACATCTGCCGGGCCGCTACTTGGTCTTCAAGCCAAACTTTTGCGGCCCATTACTGCCTTGAGAGGGAGTCCCACAGGGACAGTGCTTTCAGACAGGCAGTACTCCATAATCTCTTTGGGGTTTAGGCAACTCCTACCCTCCAGCCCTGGTGTTGGGCTACCGGTCGGGGGCGTTCTCAGAGAAGATTCCTTCCTTACGTACTGACGAGCTAGAGGGAGCTCATTTTTTCGGCTTGAGGTCTCAGGTAGCCTTAAGCTGGGGAGTCCCATCTGTGAGGACTGACTTCCTGCTTGGTCCTGGAGAAAGAGTAGTTACTCACCTGTAACAGGTTTTCTCCAGGAGCAGCGGGAATCAGTCCTCACAACCCTCCCTCCTCCCCTTGGAGTTGCAGTCATATGCTTTATTTTTGCTATTTTGCTGTCTTTTAGCTATATCATCAGACTGAGCAAGATGGCACCCTTGGGCGGGAAGGGGACTGCGCATGCGCGCTGCAATTCCCAAAGGCTTTCTTTGAAAGCTGGGGAAATGCTCCGCACGAGGGCTCCGTCGGCGCCGATGTCACCCATATGTGAGGACTGATTCCTGCTGCTCCTGGAGAACACCTGTTACAGGTGAGTAACTACTCTATTTGTTAAATGTTTTTCTTTGCTACATAGAGACAGTCATTTGAACACATAAACATACTTATATACTTGATAGATGGAGAGCACTGCTGCAGACAAAAAGCAACACAAAGCATCAGTTCTTAGGTTACACGAATCATGAGTAATGTAAAATAGAGAAACAGTAAGAGAGAAAGGTAGATATTAATCTGAGTTAAGCAAAATGTACTTGGAGAAAATGCACTGTGACCAAGAATACATGTTTTGTACAGCGCTGCGTACAACTGGTAGCGCTATATAAATGCTCAGTAGTAGTAGTAATAGTAGTAAGAATAAGTAATAATTGCTTCTATCTGATTAAAATATTTGCAGTCCATAATAAGAAAGACCCCAGAAAACTGCCAAAGAAGACGTAGGTTGTAGCTCTACCTCCTGCATTGGCCAAAAGCAAACAGACAACCTGCGCTCGGGCATTTTCCCTACATTCACCTTGCTAATAACCTATCTGTTCCAGGAACATTTCCATGGGATTACCTGACCTGTCCCTCATCTGAGCTCAACCTTCACACACCTTCCCCTCCCCTCCCCTCCATCCCTCCCTTCCTCCTGCCCTCTTAGCTTAAGCTGAAACTATGGCTGCTAGTCTCCACCAAGCCATTTTCTTTAGTGTAAATAGTTTAATAATTGAACTGTTCAATGTTACCCACAGAATTCATGGTGTCTCTAGTCTCCTTGTACTCTCTTTCCTTGTCAAAATTAATCTAACAGTTGTTGAACCATGTTATGCCAGCTTCACCTCGTTAATATGTAAAATTGTTCCATGTAATCTTGAAGCTGTGTTCTATGTAAACCACATTGATACTCAGAAACACGGTATATAAGAATAAATAAAATAAAAAATCTATTTAATTTAATAATTATCATGAAATTCTCCAGGACCAAGCAGGAAGTCAGTCCTCACATATGGGTGACATCGGAGCATTTCCCCAGCTTTCTAAGAAAGTCTTTGGGAATAGACCCACGCATGCGCGGTCCCCTTCCCACCCAAAGGTGCCATCTTGCTCAGTCTTTCTTTTTCTGTGGAGCCTAACAGACGTCTGTCCTTGTCACCCGGAAAAGTTGGATTTTTTTTTCTGCGATTTTCGCGACTCTCTTGTCCGGTTCGACGCCGGTTCGCTTTCCTGCCTGGGTTTGTTACGCCAGTATCGACCAGATCTCTATTTTTTGTTTTTTTGCCCTTTGTGGCACGCGTTCGCGCTGTTTTTTTCTTTTCCCTGGAGGACCGGTCTTTTGACCTCGCAGGGGCCCTTTTTTCCCCGATGGCCTCCAGTAGGTTTACAAAGTGTGATCGTTGTAAGAAGCTCATGTCTCTTACCGACACACACGACTGCTGCCTGCGTTGCCTCAGGCCGGACCATGATCCCAAGGTCTGTGTCCCATGTGGGAAAATGTCCACTAGGGCACTCAGAAGCCGGCAGCATCAGAAGGAAAGAATTTTTTCGGACTCTGCCTCCGGACGAGCCCAGACCTCGTCAGAGGCCTCGACGTCTCAGGAGTCTGACCCCGAGCTTCATTGTGGTTCCTCTGAAAGGGGGTCCCCCAGTCGGGAGCATAAGAGGAAGAGAAAGCTCATGAGGGCGGCGTCGGAAGAAGCCTCTGGTTCCTCGAAGGCCAAATCTCGGCCCCATGACTGCTGCCCCGGGCCCTTGGAGCTGGAGAAGCCTACTAAGGTATTCCATGTAGAGCCGGAGTCTGTCGAGCACATAAGTCCTGTTATCCTCGAGGACTCTCCTCCCAGGGAGCCGACATCGGGCCCGGCGCCGCCGGGGCCCGAGTCGGTGGCTGCTGAGTCTCCTGAGCTTGGACTCAGGCTGACAGTCTTGGAGTGCAGATTGTCTGCCTTCATGGATCAGCAGCGGGTGCTGATGGCCAGTCTGACTGGTGCATCTTCCCAGACCACCGGGACGTCGACGTCTAAGTTAACCCCGGAGACAGAGCCGGTTCTCGAAGCCATGAGGGGCCGAGTCCGGTCTCGGTCACGGTCTCTCTCGACCTCCCGTTCGGGACCAAGGGCGTCGACACCGATGGCCCCGGCGTCGGGGCAGGTGTTGCCAGAACCCGCACGGTTGGAGCCCTCGACTCTTCCTCGGATGAGTCTGCATGGGAGACGGAGGACGAGGACTCCCCCGATACATTTTGGACTCAGTAGAACCCCGGAGTAGGTCCCCACCGGAGGACACTCAGTTCTCGGAGTTCGTAAAGAACATGGCCAAGGCCTTGAATGTTCCTGCGGATCCCGAGGAGGAGCCTCGAGCCGAGGAGCTCGATGCCCTCCAGTATGACTCTCCCCCGAGGGAGACCTTTACTGTGCCGGTTCCTCCGATGCTGGAGCAGCTCCTCTTCCGAATGTGGGAGGCACCAGCCTCGGTGCCGGTTTTGAGCAAGCGGATCGATTCCATGTATCGAGTCCAGAAGAGCCCTGGGTTCCAGAAGGCGCAGCTGCCACACCATTCTATGGTTGTGGAATCGGCCATGCATCGTCTGAAGAGCCAGAAGATGCACTTTGCGGTGCCCCCCGGCAGGGAGGCCCGAAGCCTAGATGCCATCGGCAGAAAGTGCTTCCAGGGTTCGATGCTTGCTTGCTGTGTCCAAGCCTACCAGCTGTACTTGGGCATGTACTTGCGGGACCTGGCTAAAGAGATAGCCGGGTTCTCGGCTGGGCTCTCCGGGGAACCTTTGCAGAGGTTTCAATCCTTGTCCTCGGGGGTTCGGGAATGTTCCAAATTCATCTCCTGGGTGGCCTACAATGGCTTCGAGGCTTCAGCCCGCGTAGCAGCCACCGGCATCGGTGCTCGATGCCAGGCATGGCTACAGTCATCAGACCTCGAGCCATGGGTACAGGACAAGTTGGTCGATGTCCCATGCCGAGGTGAAAACCTCTTCGGCAAGCCCATGGCTGAAAAGGCCGCTGAGCTCGAGACTGAGACTCTGACGAGGACTAGGTTGTCCAGGAAAACTTCTGCCCCTTCTCACAAGAAGAAGGGCTCGGGGAAAAAGACCTTTTACCCGAGGAAGGCACCTCCCTACAAACCTTTCCCTCATTACCTGGCTTCCCCAGCTCCCCAGCAGGGTCAGCAGGCCAAGGGGCAGGGACGTGGGCCCCGTAGGCAGAAGGCCCCCAAGCCTCCAGCTCCTGCTCCTACTCAGCAGGGAGGGGTTTTTGACTCCCACTGCATAGCCTCTCCACCTCTGCTGGCCCACCTCAGCACAGGAGGTCGGTTGGCCCTGTTTGACCACCAGTGGCCACCCATCACAAAGGATGCTTGGGTACTGAGCATAGTCCAGAAGGGCTATCTGCTCCATTTCAATCAGGTGCCCCCCTCCTACTTCCCAGGGGAGCCTCCAAGGCCTCCTCTGCATCAGGAACTCCTTCTCCAGGAACTGCAAGGTCTGCTTCGAGACAAGGCGGTGGAGCCTGTGCCTCCCCACCTGTTGGGGCAAGGCCTCTACTCCCAGTACTTTCTTGTGCCAAAGAGGACATGAGGTCTCCGGCCCATTCTGGACTTGAGAAATCTCAACAAGTTCTTGGAAAAGGAAAAGTTCAAGATGCTTACTCTTGGAACACTGCTGCCCTACCTCCAGCAGGGAGATTGGCTATGCTCCTTGGATCTAAAGGATGCGTACACTCACATCCTCATTCATCCAGACCACAGAAAGTACCTAAGGTTCGTGGTGGCAGGAAACCATTTTCAGTACAGGGTACTGCCCTTTGGCCTAACCTCCGCCCCACGAGTCTTCACAAAGTGCCTGGCAGTGGTAGCTGCCTACTTGAGAAACCAAGGTATCTTTGTCTTCCCCTATCTGGACGACTGGCTCCTCAGGGGTCAGACACTCCAGGAGGTCAGACATGCCACCCTCCGTACTGTCTCTCTCCTGCAGCAACTAGGTTTTGTCATAAACTTCGCAAAGTCCACTTTGCTCCCCTCCCAGGACCTAGAGTTCATAGGGGCAAGGTTGGACTCCCTGCAAGCAAAGGCTTACTTGCCAGGGGATAGAGCGGAAAGGCTGATAAACTTGGCCTGCCAGTTCATGAGCAGTCCACTGGTTTCCGCCAGGTTTTGCCTGAGGCTTCTAGGCCATATGGCATCGACAGTACATGTGACTCCCAATGCTCACCTAAATATGCGGCCTGCACAGTGGTGTCTCAGAACTCAGTGGAGGCAGGCCACAGGAAGCCTCCGAGACAAAGTAAGGGTGTCCAAACTCTTCCTGAACTCCCTACGGTGGTGGCTACACTCCCCCAACCTTCTACAGGGGGTTCCATTTCAGGTACCTGTTCCCACTGTGGTACTCACAACAGATGCCTCCTTGCAGGGCTGGGGTGCACATTGTCTGGACAAGTGCACACAGGGCCTGTGGTCTCCATGGGAGGCCACACAGCAGATCAACCTGCTGGAACTCAGGGCGATAACTTGGCCCTCAAGGCCTTCTCTCACACCCTGGCCCACCAGTCTGTCTTGGTGCAGACAGACAATCAGGTGGCAATGTTCTATGTCAACAAACAGGGGGGCACAGGGTCCAGGCTCCTGTGTCAGGAGACACAGGCCCTTTGCTCCTTTGCACTTCGACACAATATGTTGCTCAAGGCAGTCTATCTTCCTGGCCAGGAACTTTTCTGGCAGACAGATTGAGCAGAGTGCTGCAACCTCATGAGTGGCAACTGCACCCTTTGGTGGTTCAGAACCTTTTTCTGAAATGGGGACTTCCAGCTGTAGACCTTTTTGCCAGTCCCCTGAACCGGCAGCTGCCCCAATTCTGCTCCAGGCAACCACATCCCAAATGATTGGCGGTGGATGCCTTCCTGATCTCATGGTCCAGGGGACTTCTGTATGCGTTTCCTCCCACACCCCTGGTGGCTCGAACCTTGTTCAAGATTCTAAGGGACAAGGCCTCGGTCATCCTGGTGGCCCCCAGATGACCAAGGCAACCCTGGTTCCCACTTCTGTTACAGCTGACAGTGGACACCCCAATCCCTCTGGGGTTGCAACTTGATCTTCTCTCTCAAGATCAGGGATCCCTTCTGCACCCCAATCTCAAAGCTCTCAATTTGATGGCATGCAGGCTGCAAGGGTAGTACTGGCTCCCTGGGGCTTGCCTCAGGAGGTTGAAGAGGTGGTCTTGGCCTCTAGGAAGCAATCCACCCGAAAGACCTATGCCCTGAAGTGGAGGCGGTTCTCCTTGTGGTGTGACCAGCGCCAGGAGAACCTCTTCTCATGTCCTGTGCCAGAGGTGCTTCAGTACCTGCGGCACTTGTCTAATCAGGGTCTCAAGTCAAATTCTGTTTGGGTACACCTCTCTGCTCTGGCAGCCCACCACTCAATGGTGGAAGGGCACTATTTGTCGGTTCACCCCTTGGTGGCCCGGTTCCTCAGGGGCTTGCTCTTGTTCAAGCCTCCTCTCCGTCCACCTGCCCCTGAGTGGGAGTTGAATGTGGTCTTGCAGCAGCTTACTCGTCCACCCTTTGAGCCGATGGCTACATGTCCTCTTCGCTTCCTTTCCTGGAAAGCTCTCTTCCAGGTGGCACTAACCTCGGCCAGGCGAGTGAGTGAACTTCAAGCCCTGGTCTGTGACAGGCCATGCACTCGTTTCTATAGGAACAGGGTAGTCCTTAGGACTCATCCTGAGTTTCTACGGAAGGTTGTCTCCTCTTTCCACCTCAATCAGGAGGTGGTTCTTCCTACATTCTTCCCTAGGCCCCATGCAAGCAGGGCTGAGGAAGTCCTGCACACCCTGGACTGTAGAAGGGCCTTGTCTTTCTACCTGGAGCGTACTAAGGGTCATAGAAGGGCTACTCAGCTCTTCGTCTCTTTTGACCTAAACAACTTGGGGGTGCCTGTCTCCAAGCATACCTTGTCCATATGGGTGGCAGACTGTATCACCTGGGCTTACAGGGCGGCAGACCTTCCCTTGCAGGGTCGAGTCACAGCCCACCGTGTCCGGGCCATGGCTGCATCTTCTGTACCGTTGGTAGACATCTGTAGGGCTGCAACTTGGTCCTCAAGACAGACATTTGCAGCCCATTACTGCCTGGAGAGGGAGTCCCATAGGGACAGTGCTTTTGGTCAGGCAGTACTCCGGAATCTCTTTGAGGTTTAGGCAACTCCTACCCTCCTGCCCTCTTGTTGGGCTACCGGTGGGATCAGTTTCAGTGAAATTCTTTCCTTAATGCTGAGGCTTCACAGAGGGAGTCTATTTTTCAGCCTGGGTTCCTGGTAGCCCAGAGCTAGGGAGTCACCCATATGTGAGGACTGACTTCCTGCTTGGTCCTGGAGAAAGAGTAGTTACTCACCTGTAACAGGTGTTCTCCAGGAGCAGCAGGAATCAGTCCTCACAACCCTCCCTTCTCCCCTGGGAGTTGCAGTTGTATATAGTTCTTTTTGTTTTTGTGCTGTCTTTTAGCTATGTCATCTGACTGAGCAAGATGGCACCTTTGGGCGGGAAGGGGACCGCGCATGCGTGGGTCTATTCCCAAAGGCTTTCTTAGAAAGCTGGGGAAATGCTCCGCATGAGGGCTCCATTGACGTCGATGTCACCCATATGTGAGGACTGATTCCTGCTGCTACTGGAGAACACCTGTTACAGGTGAGTAACTACTCTTTCTTAATTTCATCACTGCATATTAAACATTAAGTTTCCTCCAGAGTCAAGCCAGGGTATAAAGTTCTGATCACTAATTCAAAGGAAAGCCTCAGTATCTTTTTTTGTGATTTGTTGGAAATGTTGTATGAAACAACAGCTTCCTTAACTTTTGGCCTGAAGCACAGCCTGTGTCGCTGCTTTGCATAATTCCGACTATGGTGCGATTCTTTGGCATCTTACACTTTGACAGTTGATGTCATTGAACCCTATGAAGTCTTCCAAGCTAACTGTTACATGCTAAGTGTTAAGTTACAGTATGACAGAACTTTCTCTCTCTTTTTATTGTGGTTCACTTTGTGGTGTTTCACGCTTGATGCCATTGAGCATGTAAAATTTAGAATAAAAAGGAAGCTGCTGTTTCTTGAGGAGCGTTAACTTCTCCATATAACATTCCCAACAAAACACAAAAAAGATAGTGAGGCTTTCCTTTGAATTAGTGATCAGCGCTTTTATATCCTGGCTTGATTCTGGAGGCTTTATTGTTTGGCTGGATTTCTGATGTATTATATTTCATTTAAAAATTAAGTTTCAGCATTTAATCTCTCTTTGTGAAAGACAACTGGTGTCACCCATTGAACGCATTTTGATCTTATCCACTCAGCACTGACATAAACAAAGCAGGAGGGGTTCAAAACCAGGCTTGCTTACATAGGGAAGAGAGAAGGGGGATATCGTGGATCAGTAGGGAGTAGGGAAGAGAGGAGGAGATGCTGGATCATGGAGGGGCAGAGGAAGACAGGGGTGTACTGGACACCGGGCATGGGAGAAGGGGGCTGATGCTGGCAGGTACTGAGAATTCATGGTGGGAAATACAGGACTGGTAGTTGAAGCCTGTTCTGAACCACTGTGGCCTGCTCAGACCCAAAAGCCTGAACTAAAGTTAAATCAGTCAAGATGGCTTCTTGTTACAAGAAGCCCTTGCTGTGCTGCAAGTCTCAGACCTGACCTTCAAGCAATTGCCTGACAGATTTTATGTGCACATATGCAAAGCTAGTGTTCCAAACAATGTCTATGTGCAAGAGAACTCAATCCTGAGGCCATTCTCAGCCACAGACTGTTTTACTGGTCCTGCACATTTGCAATAATGTAAGAAACTGCATACCATCATCTTCTCTCTCACCATGGACTTTTGACTGAAGAATGACCACCTGATAACCACTAACTGATTCACTGAAGATGTCTCACACTATCTCAGACCAGCAATCACTGTTGTGATGAGGAATTCACCACAAGGAATGGGGCGGTATAGAAAAGACTGTTAAATAAAAAGGAATTATACACTGTGGACAAGGGCACTTGGAACCCACTTTCTGCTGTTATGCCACACTTTGCCATTTTGCCATCTGGCCTTTTGTCATTTTGTGCACTTTATGTGCCTCCCTGCCTGCTCCTTTCTCCTTCTGAAAAGACAGTGTGCAAGGCCGAAGACTAACCTCGAGCAGGAATAATAAGACTCCCACAGACTAGGGGGTGTGTTTACTATTCGGCGGTAGCAACTTCTGTATGTTATCTGAGCCACGATCCCGATATTGCACAGAAGCCGTTACCACCGAATAGTAAATATACCCTTAAGACTATGTTATCACATGGCTGGCCCTGATGGCTGCAGCCTCCAGTGGACAGCTGCCACCCTTGGACTTCATGCTGTTCAGTTGACTGCTTTGGACCCGGCCCAGGTACCTCCTGGCAAGGCTAAAGGTACAGATTCTAGTCTGGCATTTCCCAATGGGATTAGAAACATATAAATACAGAAACAAGACGGCAGAAAAAGATCACATGGCCTATCTAGTCTGCCCTTCCAGATCAACCACTACAACAGTCCCCTTTTTTCCTTTAGAGATACTCTGTGTTAGTCTTATGCTTTTTTGAATTCAGATATTGTCCTCATTTCTACCACCTCCACTGGAATACTATTCCATGTATCTACCACTCTTTCTGTAAAGAAATATCTCCAGGAACAAGCAGGAATGTAGTCTTCACATATGGGTATCATCGGTACCGACGGAGCCTGCGTGGGAACGCTCCCCAGCGTCCATTAGGAAAGCCCCTGTGTGCTGCCTTCCCACCTTTCCAACTGTCCCTCTCCAGTTCTTCATTTTCCGCAGAGCCGACAGGTCGCATAGTCTGCCACCGCAGAAAATTTCATCTTTAATCTTTGTTTTTGTGGTCGCATCTGCCTTCCCTCAACGCTATTCCGGTACCGCCAGTTCTTTCTTTCTTCTTCTAAAAAAAACCCCAAACAAACTATAGTTTCTGAAGTGGTTTACTTCAGGAACTTTTTTTCCTTGGTGCTAGGCACCATTTTGGGCACTAGGCCCAATTTTTCCTTAAAAATGGAAAAACATACTTCAGGTTTTAAGAAATGTTCTAAATGTGGCGGTACCATTTCCATCACCGACACCCATGATTGGTATCTCAAATGTTTAGGTCCTGACCACTCTATTTCAGAGTGCCTCTCCTGTGGAATGATGTCAAAAAGGGACCGGCAGAACCGAGCTGCTAAACTTAGCACCCTTTTTCCCTCAGACGCAGTGTCTGTTGCATCAACGTCCTCCAGGGCTTCATCTTCCTCCCATGGATCTTAGGTAACTAAACATAAATCTAGACGGTCCTCAAAGGGTAGATCTCCTTCTAAGGATCGAGATGCCCCTGGCATTGCCCTTGATGAATTTTCACCGGCAAAACTGCCCCGGCGGGAGGCTACGGCTTCCAAAGCATTAACGGGGCTCCAGGATGTTCTCGAGGCCTCAACCTCGGCAGAACTACTGGCGCCATGCTCTGGGGTTTCGATCGCTTCTACTGGTACCGACACCCAAGCATCGGCAGCGTCGATAGGCCAGAGATTCCTTGCTATTGAACGCAGTCTAACGGCTCTTCTCACGACTTCGGTATCGTTGAAACCGCTTCAGACACCTCAACCGATACTGGTACCGGTACCGACTGCATCGAAATCGGCGGGTATGCCACCTGTACCGAGTCATTCTTCTCTCTCCGGCATTGACAGATCGGCACCTGAACAACCCGATACCGACTTCGATCGATACCGGTACCGTGCTTCGCGCGATCACCAGGATCGGAGATATTTTGAATCCTCGGATGAGTCTGAAGACTCCAAAGACTCTGCCAATACCAGAGTACTTCTCCCTGAGGATTCCTCTTCTCCTCAGCGCAGAATGTCTCCACCAGAGGATATGTCCTTTCAGGACTTTATCCGTGATGGGAAAAAAGGCCTTTCCATCACAGTAGCTCCTCAAAAAGAGCCTAGAGCAAAGGAGTTGGAAATCCTCCAATACCCTAAGGCTCCCAAAGAGGCAGCTACTCTGCCTATTCATGAGATCGCCTTTGACTGTTTTGAGTGCATAAGCAGAACCTCTGCTATTGCCTTTGGTGCAAGTCAGATCACCTGGCTTCAGGCATCTGACTTGGAAATTTGGGTACAGGATAAATTAGGAAACATTCCTTGCACAGGAGAAAATCTCCTT
The DNA here is from genome assembly GCA_033557465.1 of Ichthyophis bannanicus. Classification (NCBI taxonomy): domain Eukaryota; kingdom Metazoa; phylum Chordata; class Amphibia; order Gymnophiona; family Ichthyophiidae; genus Ichthyophis; species Ichthyophis bannanicus. The sequence continues at coordinate 96,959,804 of CM066031.1, read as the reverse complement.
GACAAGAATTGGCAGGAGAAGGCTAATGAAATAGATGCTGACAATATCACATTGGATAGAATGTCCAAATCTACAGCTGATCCTGCAAAGAAAAGATCCTCTAAGAAACCATTTTTATATAACAAAAAGAAGTTTTATCCTTCCTATACCCAACAGGGACACCGTCCAGGTCAGACTGCCCAAAAGGGACAGCAGCAACAACCTAGACAACAAAAGAAGCCAAAAGCTGCAAAACCTCAGCCAGCTCAGCAGGCTCAGCCTCCTCAGGGGCTTTGACTCCTTTCTAGAGAACTTCGCCTTCTGTTAGTGTGTTTTTTTTTCCTTTCCCAGCACTTTATATCACTTACCCTCGGGACATCCGTTAATCTTCTGGGCTGAGGAATCACCTTACCTTCTCTGTCTGGAATTCCAGGGGAACAAACACAAACACACACTCGCACATAAGTGGTATGTAAGTTTATTCCATCGGTTAAAGGGGCTGCCTGTCTTTTATAAATTAACAGAAACATATACATACATCATCAACTCATCCCCTGAGGCCCACTACAGCTTATCAGCAACTTCATAGATGTTTTAGCCTCAGCACAGCACATTCCTTTTTCCATATATAGACATATACAGGATTGCCATCTTCCCTCTTACGGGCCCCTTTATACACACTTTACTTTTTCCCTATCAATCCCCCCTTTGGGCCTAAACAGGCCCACTATAAGAGCAGCCAAACAGTCTTCTGAAGGACAGTTAAGCAGACAATATTAACTGGAGGTCAGTGGTGGCATGCTCAGGTACATCAGCCACCGTGGAAACAGGTGTATCTAAAGAAGACAGGAAAGGCTTGGAAGAATAGAGAGACAAATAAACAAACACCGCCTGGTCACTTGCATTCCAGGGACTCTGAGTCGACGGTTTTACCCTCGCCAGAGACTGGGGGCGTCTTACAGGCACATAGATAAACTAAGACACAGGATTCCGGGAGACCGGTACTACCGCAGTACAAAAGCCAAATTGGTCGAGGGCTACCGCAGCCAGTCTTCTAGTGAGAATTCGAGGAGTGGGACCAGACAAACAACAATGTGTTACTTACCCAATCCATTGAATCCATACAATGTGTGTGTATTGCTTTTGCAAGGCTAAGCGAAAAAGGCTTTTTCTGCAAGGTTAGCAAATGACCTTTGTCCTACCTTCACAGTAAACAAGCTAACAGACTTCTGCAGATCTGGCAAATGTCCTGTGGCCTACACTGACAGCATATGTCTGATACATATCAAGAATAGGATGACTTCTTAGCTGCAGTTTTAAACCTTATCACAACATTTGGCTGCACACACACTCCAGCGGATTCTGGGGCGGTCCCCTTACCTTGGAACTCCCCCCATCCTCTAATTAATATCCAACAATCGCACGCTGGGCCACTTGCTTTCTGCCAACAACCTCACTAGTGCTATCGCTTCAGGCTGAGGAAGGGGCATCTTGCCAAGCTCACACAATCACACAAGCCACAGAGAAGGAAAATGTATTACTACAGGCCCAGCAGGACGTCCCGGTTATGCATAGCGCTAGCAAAGCGCATGTTATGCACAGCGCTACCAAAGCGCATGTTATGCACAGCCCTACCAAAGCGCATGTTATGCACAGCGCTACCAAAGCGCATACCCAAGATGGGCTACCAAACTTTAACTTTAACTTTATTTCAAATTTGATAAACCGCTTACGTTAAAAGAAACATTTAAGCGGTGTACAAACAATATAAAAAAGCGGCACTGCAAACTACGGAAAAGAACGGCAAAGTAAATAGAAAAGAAAGAAAAGCATAACAACAATACAAAAGACAATAAGTAATAATAAATAAGACACAAACTATGTACAATATCAAAACATAAAATATTTAAAACAATAAAATCATACTATAAAAACCATAAAAGCGGTTTACAAATTAACAATATACAAAATAAGAAACAATGATTTACAACAATAAAAGAGGCAAGACCACTCAAACACAAACAGACAAAGGGTAAAAGACAAGACTAATAGACTAAGACAAAACCAATAACCGGGGATAATGACAAGAGGAAAAAAACAGAGGAAGGGGGGGAGTCAGGAAGGGAGATTGAACACTGTCTGGAACAGGTGGGTTTTGAGGGCAGATTTGAACTGTGAATATGAAGACTCTAAGCGGAGGGAAATTTAAAAATCCTAGAAATCCCAGTGCAGCTACCAAAGCTGCTTCAATTGAGGAAGTCTGAAAATCCCAGTGCAGCGGGGAAATCCCACTTCTGACACCAAATTGTTAGTGTGGGTTTTTTCCTTTCCCAGCACTTTATATCACTTACCCTCGGGACGTCTGTTAATCCTCTGGGCCGAGGAATCACCTGTCTGGAATTTCAGGGGAACAAACACACACACTCGCACATAAGTAGTATGTAAGTTTATTCCATCGGATAAAGGGGCTGCCTGTCTTTTTATACATTAACAGAAACATATACATACGTCATCAACTCATCCCCTGAGGCCCACTACAGCTTATCAGCAACTTCATAGATGTTTTAGCCTTAGTACAGCACATTCCTTTTTCCATATATAGACATATACAGGATTGCCATCTTCCCTCTTACGGGCCCCTTTATACACACTTTACTTTTTCCCTATCACCTTCCTGCCCCTGAAGGGTCCAGAACCCTTAACCATCCCGGGCAGGTTATGTCATTTTGCCCACAGATGGTACCAAATAACAGCAGAAAATTGGACTCTGTCCATTATACGAGAGGGGTACAAGCTTCATTTTCACAGCCTGCCCCCCTACAATTATAATTGACAATTAATAAAAATCACTCCAATAACACAAATTTCCTCAGTGGAAAATAAATTTAATATGAACATCTAAATGGTGTAAATACTGAGATAACTGTCAGCTCCAGTGTTCAGAATTGTGTGTTAGTAGTTAGTGTTGTTAATAACCCAGGGGGTTTCAGTTCCATCCAGCGCTTTAAATGCTTTTCAAAAGATTTGTTGAAGCATTAGCGCTTAAATAACATCAGCAACCACCCTGGAATGTAAGAAAGTTTTCTCAAAATAAACACCCGTTCTGCCGTCACCAAGTAAGTTAAGAGACTACTGAGAAGGTCTCAATATGGCTACCACATGTGTCATTATAAAGAACTTTTTTTTAAAAATGAATTTCTTCAACCGCACTATTCGTGCTCAATTTGTGGTCTCAAATTTCTCTATTGTCCCAATGTAAACACCAATCTTCTTTTAACAAATGTCCAAAAAGACTATTGCACAAGAAATTTCTTAAAAACTATGTCTCATCAAGAAGCCTTGCGTGGCTTAAAAATATGCCGAAATTCTGAAATCTTATCTTCTCAAAAAGTAGCCAACTGCTTGTTGTTCATTTTCATTGCCTCTTGTTGTTTGTTTTCATTGCCTCTACGCTTCAACCGGCGCCCTCATAGCGTTTCAGTCTATGTCAGAGTTTCTTCAGGAGGGTCTATAAAAATGGACATAGCAATAAATCTAACTACTCCACTAAAGACGGAAGAACATCACTTATGCAAAATGTCAGGAATAAAACCCTTGGTTACTTACAGGAGAATGTTGCTGCCCACGTTTGTCCAGGTTTCGTTCTGAGAGTGTAGAAAAACGCCGCGCATGCGGACTTGCAAATTAAAGCTGTTCTTATCGTGGGCATTGAAGCTCCTCCCAAAAAAAAAACAGACCAACCTATTGGAACTCACTATTCAATGTTCTACAATTAAAGGCATACTTGCCAATCTATAGCGCGGCGTTTTTCTACACTCTCAGAACGAAACCTGGACAAACGTGGGCAGCAACATTCTCCTGTAAGTAACCAAGGGTTTTATTCCTGACATTTTGCATAAGTGATGTTCTTCCGTCTTTAGTGGAGTAGTTAGATTTATTGCTATGTCCATTTTTATAGACCCTCCTGAAGAAACTCTGACATAGACTGAAACGCTATGAGGGCGCCGGTTGAAGCGTAGAGGCAATGAAAACAAACAACAAGAGGCAATGAAAATGAACAACAAGCAGTTGGCTACTTTTTGAGAAGATAAGATTTCAGAATTTCGGCATATTTTTAAGCCACGCAAGGCTTCTTGATGAGACATAGTTTTTAAGAAATTTCTTGTGCAATAGTCTTTTTGGACATTTGTTAAAAGAAGATTGGTGTTTACATTGGGACAATAGAGAAATTTGAGACCACAAATTGAGCACGAATAGTGCGGTTGAAGAAACTCATTTTTAAAAAAAGTTCTTTATAATGACACATGTGGTAGCCATATTGAGACCTTCTCAGTAGTCTCTTAACTTACTTGGTGACGGCAGAACGGGTGTTTATTTTGAGAAAACTTTCTTACATTCCAGGGTGGTTGCTGATGTTATTTAAGCGCTAATGCTTCAACAAATCTTTTGAAAAGCATTTAAAGCGCTGGATGGAACTGAAACCCCCTGGGTTATTAACAACACTAACTACTAACACACAATTCTGAACACTGGAGCTGACAGTTACCTCAGTATTTACACCATTTAGATGTTCATATTAAATTTATTTTCCACTGAGGAAATTTGTTATATTGGAGTGATTTTTATTAATTGTCAATTATAACTCACCCCGTAAGGACCAAACAAATTTTTGTATTGATATACATATGGCCCCCTACAATCAGGGGCGGCCCAAGGGGGGTGCGGGGCCATGTGCGGAGACTTGGTGCGGGGCCTCATTTGCATAAGTGGTCTTATTTGCATAAATATTTGCATAATGTTACCATTCACTAACTTTTAGTAAACATGTCTCTTAATGAGTGTATGGATAAAGAAAGATTAAAAGATTTCTACATTACTATAATCCAGTGCCAACCGCCAGGCACATTAGGAACTACTACAAACGCTGCCCATTTAGAACCCATAGCAAACCCGCCGTATCCTGACAGCATTACCAGGACTCACAAAGCACCATACCCTACCTATCAAAAGGCAACACTGCAAATATTAAACCAATACATTTCAGAGAATACTGGGGAAAGAGAACAAGTGGCAACGTCAAATAGGAATTACATAAACAGAATACCTCAGCTCAGTTACACATGCAGAACATAGACCATCACCAAACAAGGAATCACAATTTAGAAACAGGAAGGCAATAATTAAACTGGGAACCCCAAAAGCCAAACTTGGAATGTACAACAACACTGTAGAAATAAAACTATAAATTAATTTCCTCTTGTACCAAACAAAGCGCAGATGTTAATGATGCACATTTCCCAGAGCTGACATATTCCAGTTAATAAATTCAAAATAAAGAGATATCTTTCTACCTTTTGTGCATTTTTTTTTTCAGTTGCAATTGGTCCAGCCACTTTCTTCTGGTTTCTTCATGTTTTCTGCTAACTCTCCATCGTCTGCTGTCCATTTGTCCTTTCTTCTCTCTTCTAGTTTTTTTTCCATTCTCTCTCTCTCTACATCTGCTTTAACATACTAATCTTTCTCCTTTTGCTCTTTCCTCATTCCTATTTCATCCACACAAATTTTACCCCTCCATCCTCAATCCCCAATTACTCTCCCAATACCTGGCCAATTGTAGATTTTTTCATCCCTCCTACACAAAATATTTTTCCCCTCTCCATTTTAATCTCCCAGCCCCATCCCATTCTAATCCTCCCCCAACATCAGCTCCCTTCTAGTTCCAGTCTCACCCAGCATCCATTCCCTTCTAGTCCCTGCATCAGCCCATTTCCAGTCCTAGCCCCCCATCAGCCCATTTCCAGTCCTAGCTCCCCCATCCATTTCCAGTCCAAGTCCCTTCATCAGCTCATTTCCAATCCTAGCCCCCCCATCAGCCCATTTCTAGTCATTTCCTAGCCCCACCATCAGCCCATGTCAAATCATAGCTCCCCTCCACTCAGCCCAATTCCAGTCCAAGCCCCCCCCATGAGCCTACTTCCAGTTCTAGCCCCTCCATGAGTCCATTTCAATTCAAGCCCCCACCACAGCCCATTTCCAATCTTAGCTCCCCCCAACAGCCCATTTCCAGTCCTATCCTAGCTGTTCCATCAGCCCTTTTTCAGTCCTAGCTCCCTTCCCTCACAGCCCATTTCCATTCCAAGCCCCCTCCCCATCAGCTATTTGCAGTTCAAGCCTCCCCTTCCACTCAGCCCATTTCCAGTCCTAGCAACCCCCCAACCCATTACCACTCCTAGCCCCCCGTCAATCAACTTCCAGTCCTAACCCCCATCACCCCATTTTCAGTTTAAGCCCCCCCTATAACCCATTACCAGTCCTAACCCCCCATCAGCCCATTTCCAGTCAGCCCCCCATAGCCCATTTCCAGTCCTAAACCCCCCCCCCCATCAGCCCACAGCCCATTACCAGTCCTAACCACATCAGCCCACCTCAAGTCCTAACCCCTCCCCATCAGCCAATTTCCTGTCCTAGCCCCCCCATAACCCCTTATCAGTCCTACCCCCCCATCAGCCCCCTACCAGTCTTTACCCCCCCCTCGCCCATTACCATTCCTAACCCCCCCCATCAGCCCACTACCAGTCCTATCCCCCCCATCAGCCCACTACCAGTCTTAACCCCCCCCATAGCCCATTGCCAGCCCTCATCAGCCCACAGCCCATTACCAGTCTTAACCCCCCCCATTGCCCATTGCCAGTCTTAACCCCCCCCCATTGCCCACTGCCAGTCTTAACCCCCCCTCCCTAGCCCATTGCCAGTCTTAACCCCCCCCTCCCTCCCTCCCTAGCCCATTGCCAGTCTTAACCCCCTCCCTCCCTAGCCCATTGCCAGTCTTAACCCCCCTCCCTCCCTCCCTAGCCCATTGCCAGTCTTAACACCCCTCCCTCCCTAGCCCATTGCCAGTCTTAACCTCCCTCCCTCTCTAGCCCATTGCCAGTCTTAACCCCCTCCCTCCCTAGCCCATTGCCAGTCTTAACCTCCCTCCCTCCCTCCCTCCCTAGCCCATTGCCAGTCTTAACCTCCCTCCCTCCCTAGCCCATTGCCAGTCTTAACCCCCCTCCCTCCCTCCCTAGCCCATTGCCAGTCTTAACCCCCCTCCCTCCCTCCCTCCCTAGCCCATTGCCAATCTTAACCCCCCTCCCTCCCTCCCTAGCCCATTGCCAGTCTTAACCCCCCCTCCCTCCCTCCCTCCCTCCCTAGCCCATTGACAGTCCTACCCGCCCCCCTCGGCTCATGGCAATTAAAAAAAAAAAAAGCTGGCCACTGCCGCCGCGGCGGCATGGAGTGTCCCGCGGGGCTCCCTCTGCCCGGCGGAACTCTCCCGGCGCGGCTGAGCCCCTCTCTGCCGGCTTGCAGATACGCGAAGGGAGAGAGTCTCCCTTGCGTCTCTGTTAAGCCCGCAGGGGCAGATGGGAAATTTCCCATCAGCCCCTGTTTCCCATCAGCCCCTGCGGGCTTAACAGAGACGCGAGGGAGACTCTCTCCCTTCGCGTATCTGCAAGCCGGCAGAAAGGGGCTCAGCCGCGCCGGGAGAGTTCCGCCGGGCAGAGGGAGCCCCGCGGGACACTCCATGCCGCCGCGGCCAGCTTTTTTTTTTTTTTTAAATTCAATTAAGAAAAAGCAGAATGTTCTTTGCGCGGGGCCCCCCGAAACGCGGGGCCCTGTGCAAAAAACATTCTTGCTCAATGGACGGGCCGGCCCTGCCTACAATTATAAGACAGTTCAATTCTCAGACCTCTCTCGACAATCTCTTAGGTCAAGAAGTCACAATGCTCCTTGCTCAAGGAGCAATAGAGGAAGTACCCATTCCTCATCTGGGTACAGGGTTCTACTCCCCCTATTTCCTTATTCCAAAGAAAATAGGAGGACAAAGACCCATTTTAGACCTCAGAGAATTGAACAAATATCTGTTCCGAGAGAAGTTCAAAATGGTCTCTCTAGGAACTCTGCTGCCATACCTTCAAAGTCAGGATTGGCTTTGTTCTCTAGATCTCAAGGATGCTTATACTTATTCTCATCCATCAAAATCACAGGAGATTCCTCCGATTCCTGTTTCAGGGAAAGCACTACCAATAAAAGGTTTTTCCCTTTGGCCTGGCTTCTGCAAAATGCATGGCTGTGGTAGCAGCATTTCTCCGCACTCTGGGAATATTTGTCTTCCCTTACTTAGGCGACTGACTCATTCGAGCCCCTACAGTGCCAGAAGCCAGCTCTGCTCTGTCTCGCACAATGCGAATCCTTCAGTATTTGGGACTGGTCATAAACCTCCCAAAATCTAATCTTGCTCCCACTCAGTCCCTAAAGTTCATAGGAGTTCATCTGGATATCAGACAGACAAGGGCTTTCCTTCCGCAGCCCCGCTGTCTTTGCATAGTACAACTAGCTTCCCAAGCAGTGCTCAAACCTTGTCTCACTGCTCGGGAAATGCTACAATTGCTAGGCCACATGGCATCCACCGTGCATGTGGTTCCTTATGCTCGCCTCCATATGCGAGCAGCCCAGTGGACTTTATCTACTCAGTGGACAAAGGCCTCAGGTTGCCTGTCGGACAAAATAACAAACTCAGATTGTCTTATTTCGTCCCTCCAATGGTGGCAATCACCGAGAAACCTTCTGGTGGGGTCCTTTCCAGCAACCCCTATCCCAAGCCACCCTAACAACAGATACTTCACAGGTGGGATGGGGAGCCCATCTGCACGATCTCTCTACCCAGGGTACCTGGACTCCACAGGAGGCCTGTCTTCACATCAACCTCCTGGAGCTCAGAGCAATCTTCCTTGCTCTTCGAGTATTTCACGCCCAGCTCAGCTACAAAACAGTCCTAGTTCAAACGGACAATCAGGTAGCCATGTTCTATGTGAACAAGCAGGGCGGAACAGAATCTCTGTCGCTATGCAGCAAAACTTTGTGACTATGGGCCCTCGCCAGAGAGCATCAGATTCATCTCCTTGCGGTGTATCTTCCAGGCATTCAAAACTCTTGGGCAGACAAACTCAGTCGAGTTCTGCTTCCATACGAATGGTCTCTCAATGCAGACCAGGTTGCCAACATTTCAGATTTAGGGAACCCCGGACATAGACCTCTTTGCAAGTCCGCTGAATGCCAAACTTCCCCGGTTCTGTTCCAGAATTCCGGCTTGATGTTGTCAGGCAAGGGATGCCTTCCTCCTTCACTGGGGTCAGGACTTCCTATATGCCTTCCCACCCATTCCCCTCATCCCCAAAACACTATTCAAGCTTCAGAGAGATAGAGGTCATATGATCCTCATAGCTCCACGTTGGCCACGGCAAACGTGGTACCCTCTGCTCCTACATCTCTCTCAAGCTCTGCTTCTGGAGTTGGGATCCACTCCAGATCTTCTCTCCCGACGGGATGCTGTGGCATCCGAATCCCCAGTCTCTGCATCTCAGGGCCTGGTTGCTGAAAGCCTAGAACTTCAGGTAAAGAATATCTTTCATGCTTCTAGGAAACCCTCCACAAGATGCTCGTATGCCTTTAAGTGGAAAAGGTTTACCATATGGTGCTCGCAGATGGGTCTTAACCCTCTTGCCATACCTCTGGAATCGATACTGGAGTATCTCCTTCATTTGTTAAATGCGGGTCTCAAGACAAATTCAGTAAGAGTCCATCTTAGTGCTATTGCAGCTTCTTACAAGCCTCTGACAACCTATTTCCTCTCATTCTCTCATAGTGAGATTTATGAGAGGCCTTCTTTTAACAAAGACTCCCATTAAGCAACCACCGGTGGCATGGGATTTAAATCTGGTGCTCAGGCAGCTCATGAAACTGCCCTTTGAACCATTAGACACTACATCTTTGAAATTTCTTTCCTGAAAAGTCATCTTCCTCATTGCAATCACATCAGCACGTTGCATCAGTGAATTGCAAGCGTTAGTGGCTGAACCTCCTTATACAAGGTTCCACCATGATAAGGTAGTTCTTAGGACTCATCCACACTTTATGCCAAAGGTGGTTTCGCCTTTCCATTTAAACCAAGCGGTTTACCTTCCTGTTTTCTTTCCGAGGCCTCATACCTCCAGTGCAGAAAGGAACCTTCATACCTTGGACTGTAAAAGAGCTTTGGACTTTTATTTGCAAAGGACACAGCAACATAGAAAATCTTCTCAACTCTTTGTTGCTTTTGATCCTAGTCATTTGGGACTTCCAGTTCCAAAAGAACACTGTCCAACTGGATCGCAGGGTGGCAGCAATTTCCTCTAGACCAATCGAGCAATTATTATATATTTGCTACTAATAATCCCTACAGTTCTAGGTGCATCATCCTATTTGGGCAATTCTGAATAAGCCACGTCTTATATCTTAGAACTCTCAACCAAAGGGATGTGCAACTCTAGTCGAGCTACTTTAGTTTGGGACAGTTCATTGTATTGTTTTATTATGGCTGACGAGCAGTCATTGGGTATACAGTACTGCAGAACCCCATGTATGTAAATGTAAGTTACTGGAAGACTTGTGACACGCAAGCATTGAAGGAGTACTTTCCTAACAGGGGCTCTACAGATCAACCAACAGTAAGGATTTGAGGGTTTATTGTATTATATTAAATTGCTAGCTCTCTGACTGGGAGCTCTTAAAAGGGTTTTTTGTATATTTTTAAAGCAAGGTTACTTTCTTTTTGGTACTTTAGTGGAACTTTCCTTGAGCACAGTAGGTTGCTGAACTCTAGTAACCTCCTCAGTTTTGGGAACTGCTAACACCTAATCAGGAGTTAGTGGGCCTGATTACCTGAGAGCAGCTGAGGCCTGCATAAAAGGCTCCAGTGCCCTGCCCTGTTGAGGCTTTCCTAACAGGGGCTCTACAGATCAACCAACAGTAAGGATTTGAGGGTTTATTTTATTATATTAAATTGCTCTTTGCGGATGATACCAAAATCTGTAATAGAGTAGACACCCAGGAAGGTGTAGATAGCATGAGGAGGGATCTAGCTAAGCTTGAAGAATGGTCTAGAATTTGGCAGCTGGGATTTAATATTAAAAAATGTAAGGTCATGCATTTGGGCTGCAGCAATCCAAGTGAGCAATATAGTATAGGGGTGAAGTACATTTGTCCACTAAAGAAGAGCGGGACCTAGGCGTGGTTGTGTCTGATGATCTTAAAGTAGCTAAACAGGTAGAAAAGGTGATGGCAAAAGCTAAAAGGATGCTTGGGTGCATACGGAGAGGAATGGCTAGCAGAAAAAAGAAGGTGATAATGCCTCTGTATAAGTCTTTGGTGCAACCTCATTTGGAGTATAGCGTGCAATTCTGGAGACCGCACCTTCAAAAGGATGTGAACAGGATGGAGTCGGTGCAGAGGGTGCTACTAAAATGATTAGTGGTCTTCATTATAAAGCATATGAGGACAGACTGAAGGATCTTAATATGTACACCGTAGAGGAAAGGCGGGATAGAGGTGATATGATTGAGATGTTTAAATACCTCCGTGGCATAAATGTTCAGGGAGAGAGCCTCTTTCAATTGAAAGCAAGTTCTGCTACGAGGGGACATGGGATGAGGGTGAAGGGAGATAGATTCAGGAGTGATATGCGGAAATATTTCTTTACGGAAAGAGTAGTGGATCCGTGGAATAGTCTCCCAGTGGAGGTGGTAGAGATGAGGACAGTAACTGAATTAAAAAAAGCATGGGACAAACACAGAGGATCTCTAAAGGTAAAAAGGGGACTGTTGTAGTTGTTGATATGGAAGGACAGACTAGATAGGCCATGTGGTCTTTTTCTGTCATCATATTTCTATGTTTTTATATTTCTATGTTTAACGATCTACACTGTACTCATACCTACCTACACCTGAAGGGAAAGATGCAGTTTTTGAAGTATGTAAGTACTCATTTACATCTGAATTCAATTGTCATTTCCTAGAACCTCCCGAAAGTGGTTTGACTTCATTTTGTACATAGTTTGTTTGAAGGGAAGAAAGAAACTAACTTCTATTTCTAATTGTTTGTCTATAAGAGATCTTAATTTAACTCTTTATCCTTGCTCAGTTAGTCTCCTTGGAGACTGAGCACATGTAGATTTAGTGAAGTATGGAATTTGGGAGTCACACAGAGGACAGCCTCCTGGCTCAAGTGATTTTAAAAGTTCTCTTTTATTAATCACACTTTTGATTTTATGAGGCTATAAGTAAAAGACACTTACAAAAAAGAGAATTCTTGATTCTCTACAGATGCAGAAGTTGCATAAGAACATAAGATATGCCATACTGGGTCAGACCAAGGTCCATCAAGCCCAGTATTCTGTTTCCAACAGTGGCCAATCTAGGTCATATGTACCAATCAGTTTCCCCAAGAGACACAAGTTCCACAATGCTTGTACTGTGTCAAGCATTGATATCTTCGGTCACTTCTTAATAATGGTTTATGAACCTTTCCTCCAGGAACTTGTCCAAACCTTTTTTAAACCCAGCTACACTAACAGCTTTTACTACATCCTCCAGAACCAATTCCAGAGTTTGATTACACGTTGAGTGAAAAAATATTTTCTTTTATTAGTCTTAAACAGTTTACCCTGTAGCTTCATTGCATGTCCCCTAGTCTTTCTATATTCTGATAACGTAAACAATCGATCTACGTTTACCCGTTCCACTCCGTTCATTAATTTATAGACTTCTATCATATCTCCCCTCAGCCGTCTCTTTTCCAGGTTAAAGAGCCCTAACCTTTTTAGCCTTTCTTCATAGGAGTATCCTTCCATCCCCTTTACCATTTTGGTGGCTCTTCTCTGAACCTTTTCTAAAATCGCTATATCCTTTTTAAGATACGGCGACCAGAATTGCACACAATATTCAAGGTGCGGTCTCACTATGGAACGATATAGAGGCATTATAATATCTTTTGTTTTATTTTCCATTCCTTTCCTTATCATACCTAGCATTCTATTTGCTCTCTTGGCCATTCTATTTGCTCTCTTGGCCAAAAGGTGAAGTCTATATATAAAATAAACATAGTATATAATGGCAGATTCAAACCAGTATGGTCCATCTAGCCTGCCCAGCAAGGCGGCAAGAGTAGGTGTACCACTTCATGCAGGTCACCCCTCCCCCCATTACTTTGTTTAGGGGTGTACCCAACGCTCTGTGCAGGTCACCCCTTTTTGTTGAGATATAAGAGATAGTTATTTTGATTTTATCCTCTTGCTATAAAGGGATCTACTGTGTTTGTCCCATGCCATTTTGAATTCTGTCACTGTATTTGCCCCCACCACTTCTATCGGGAGGGCATTCCAAGCATCCACCACCCTTTCATTAAAAAAGTATTTCCTTACATTGCCTTTCAATTAACCCCCTTGCAGCTTCATGTTATGCCCTCTAGTTTTACAGCTTCCCTGTTTTTGAAAAAGGTTTGTTTGTTCATTAATATTCTTTAAGTATTTAAAGGTCCATATCATATATCCTCTGTCCCTCTTCTCCTCCAGAGTGTACATATTTAGATCTTCAAGTCTCTTCTCATACATCTTTTGGCACAGGCTCCAAATCATTTTGGTCACCTTCTTCTGAAACATTTCCAGTCTTTTTATATCCTTTGTGAGATATGGTCTCCAAAACTGAACACAATATTCCAAGTGAGGCCTCAACAGCGACTTGTACAGTGGCATTAGTAGCTCTTCCTTTCTGCTGGTGATTCCTCTCTGTATGCAATCCAGAATCCTTCTGGCTTTGGCCACCACCTTGTCACACTGTTTCACCAGGGCAGAAAAATGAACTGGAACATAATCATTAAAAAATGTAAACAAAACTAAGCAAAACTTAAAAAGAATCTGTTGCGAAACTTTGAGCCAGTGTAATTTTTGCAATAATGGAGTAACTGCAGTATATCTGGGAACACCAAAAATCAATCAAGCGGTGGTATTTTAATATAATTGCATTCTTCGCACTTGATATTTAAAACAATTAATCAGTAGTAAATTACCATAGTCTAAAAAAGCTAAGATGGGCTAATACAAAATAGAAATAAATAATACAATGAACTAATACAAAATAGAAAGAAACAATACCACACAAACCCATTATGAAATCACTAAACCGCCCAAGAGAGCTCTTTGCAATAGTAAAGAACCTTACGGAATCTACACAACTCCAGACAGACGATTCAATTTCTCCTGAGGCATTCACACCTACAGAACACATTTGCCAGCTCAAACCATTCAACAATTCAAACACCAGTGCCTAAGACGAATCAAGACTACTCAAATAAATGGACTTCATTCTTCTCTATTACCACCACACTACACTACTGAAATCTCTAAATACTACCACTTCACCTCTTGATCCCTGTCCAACAGCCTGGATAAAAACGAACTCACAAGAACTATCACTGGTGATATCCAAAATTGTAAATATATCCCTAACACAAGGATTCATGCCTCCTGAACTAAAGATCTCATCCATAAGGCCACATTTAAAGAACTCTCCAAACACAATTATATCACCAAACCCCCTGTGAAACAAATTCAACTTTTTTTGTTGGATAATACCGGAAAGGGACATGGATTGAAAACCATGTTCTCCACACGGCTGTATCCTATTTAATCATTTTGGGTTTTTTAACCAAAATGATTAAATAGGATATAGCCGTGTGGAGAACATGGTTTTCAGTCCATGTCCCTTTCCGGTATTATCCAACAAAAAAAGTTGAATTTGTTTCACAGGGGGTTTGGTGATATAATTGTGTTTGGAGAGATCATTTGGATATCACTAATTTGGGGGCTTTTTTGTTCGCACATTTAAAGAACAACAAATCTGACCCTAGATCTCCAGCGTCATATTGGCCCATCTCCAGCACACCACTACTTGCAAGAATAATCGAAAGGGCAGTGCAAATGCAGTTACAAGACCACATCGAGACAAATGCTCCCCTAGACCCACAACAACATGGGTTCCGGCAATATCATGGGGTAGAGACACTCCTAACCTCTCGAATGAACACACTCCTCAAAGGAATCGAAACTTCCAAACAAGACTTCATACTCATATTCATTGACATATCATCTGCATTCGACCCAATAATCCATTCCATACTACTGGACAGACTGACCGAGATAGGTATTAATGGCACACCTCTGACATGGTTCTCCTCATACCTCTCGGGTCGCCAATCACAAGTCAAGATAAAGAACACAACCTCCAAACCTTTCCAAATCCACCAAGGGGTACTGCAGGGCTCCTCACTGTCAGCCCTCCTATTAAACATATATATTCAACCGATCTGCAAAATTATACAAAACCACAATATACATTACCACCTCTATGCAGATGACTTGATGGTCTATACCCCTTTTGACACAAGTAAACCTGACTACTCCACAATCACCAATTGCATGATATCAATCTCAGAATGGCTCAAATGAACCAAGGAAGCTTCTTTCTAGCCTTGAGTCTTCTTTTACTAACCACTGAACCAATTTCTTCCATTATATTAGGGTTCAGGTAAATGGAGCTCACTTTGAAGAGAAGGAGGTTATCAGTGGTGCACTGCAGGGATCTGTCGTTGGCCCAATTCTGTTTAACATCTTTGTTAATGATATGCGGAAGGATTGTCGGGTAAGGTTTGTTTGTTTGTTTGCGGATGACACCTAAATCTGCAATAGAGTAGACACACAGGAAGGAATCAATAACATGAGGAAGGATCTAGCTAAGCTTGAAGAATGGTCTACAATTTGGCAACTGAAATTTAATGTTAAATATGCAGGGTCATGCGTTTCGGCTGCAAAAATCCAAGGGAGCAGTACAGTGTAGGAGGTGAGGTACTTCTGTCCACAAAAGAAGAGCAGGACCTGGGTGCAGTTGTGACTGATGATCCTACAGTAGCTAAATGGGTGGAAAAGGTGACTGCGAAAGCCAGAAGGATGCTTGGGTGTATAGGGAGAGAAATGGCCAGCAGAAAGAAGGAGGTGAGAATGCCTTTGTATAAGTCTCTGGTGTGACCTCATTTGGAGTACTGCGTGCAATTCTGGAGACCGCACCTTCAAAGGGATATAAGCAAGTTGGAGTCGGTGCAGAGGGTGGCTTCTAAAATGATTAGTGGTCTTCATTACGAAGCATATGAGGACAGACTTAAAGATCCTAATAAGTATACTTTAGAGGAAAGGTGGGATGGGGCCAATATGACAGACATTTAAATATCTCTGTGGCATAAATGCACAGGAAGGTCTCTTTCAATTGAAGGCAAGCTCTGCTATGAGGGGACATAAGATGAGAGTGAAAGGGCATAGACTCAGGAGTAATATGCGGAAATATTTCTATATGTAAAGAATGGTAGATGCGTTGAATAGTCTCCCAGTGGAGGTGGTGGACTTGAGAACAGTATCTGAATTCAAAAAAGCATGGGACAAACACAGAAGATCTCTAAAGGTAAAAAGGGGACTATTTAATTGATATGGAAGTGCTGACTAGATAGGCCATGTGGTATGTTTCTGCCATCATGTTTCTATGTTTCTATATTACACGAGCTATTATTCCACTCAACCAATGACTGAGTTGTTATCTCTGTATCAAGCAACCCACTCGCTTATATCTTGTTCCAATAATCCTCAAGGGAAAAATGTTTACACACATTCCAATATTCAAATGATGAATGAGTTAGCAGCATAACAGTTGGACTATGAAATGTAAACTCCATTAAATAATGATCTGACCAAATTAGTGAGGATGCCTTAACATCACAAATAGAACCACCCAATGAGGGTGAACAATAGTAGGCACATTGGTCTAAATAATGGCCTGAATCATGAGTTGACATCAAAGGAGATACTATAAAACCTAAAGCAAATAGGGAAATAAGATACTCCCATACATATACATCATTCTTATCTTCCAAATGAAGATAAACATCATTTAATAAAATATGTTGCTGCTGTTTACCGGATGAAGGCAGTGTGCATTCAAGTATGGTATATATTTCCCTTGTCCCCCAAGGCAAGGGAGGGTTAAGTGGTATCTCCAGGAACAAGCAGGAATGAGTCTTCACATATGGGTACGTTGGTACCGACAGAGCCTGCGCGGGAACGCTCCCCAGCTTCCCAAAAAAGGAAAGCTTTGGGGAGCATCCCACAGCGCCTGCGCGCTGCCTTCCCGCCTTTCCAACCGCCTCTCTCCAGTTCTTCTTTTCCACGGAGCCAGCAGGTCGTGTTCCTGTCACCGCTGAAGAAGTTCTTTGTTTTAATTTATTTCTTTGGTCGCGCGTCTGCCTTCTTCGACGTCGGACCGGTACCGCCGGTCTTTTCTTTCTTTTCTTTAAAAAAAAAAAAACGAACATATTTTTCCTCACTTAGTGTATTTTTCCTATTTTGGGCCTTAGGCATCTCAGGAAATTTTCCTCATGGAAAAACAAGCCTCCGGGTTTAAAAAATGCACTAAGTGCAGTGGTACTATTTCTGTTACCGACACCCATGACTGGTGTCTCAAATGTTTGGGTCCTGACCACTCCATTTTGGATTGTTCGTCCTGCTCCTCGATGTCTAAACGTGGCTTACAGAACCGAGCAGCCAAGCTCCATGTCTGTTTCCCTCTGATGCAACTTCAGTAGCATCGACGTCTTCCAGGGCTTCTTCTTCCTCCCATGGATCTCAGGTAACCAAACATAAATCCAGCCGGTCCCCAAAGGCTAAATCTCCTTCTAAGCATCGAGATGCCTCCGGGCTTGCCCTTGAGGATCCTGCACTGGCAAAAGTACTCCGGCGGGAAGCTCCGGCTTCCAAAGCTCTACCTATGGGGTCACAGGTTGACATCGATGGCACGGCCTCGACCGATCACCTGTTAGAATGCTCTGGGGTACCGGTACAACCATCCGGTACCGACTTCCAGACATTCATGGCATCGATGGACCAGAATGTTCTGTCCATGCGGCAGGCCATCACAGCCTTTATACAGGCTGCGACGCCACTGATACCGCAACAAATGCCATTATCGGTACCGGCCCAAGTATCGACACCGAGGCCGGTACCGGTACCGATTGCATCGACATCGGCCACGGTGTCGACTGCAGCGGTTCCCTGTTCAGGGATGCCCTTCGGTATCGAATCGGTACCGATAACTCCCGATGTCGATACAGCTCGATACGCGTATCGAGCTTTAAAAGAGCATCCTGACAGTCGATACTTCGATTCCTCCGAAGACTCTGATGCATCGGAGGCGTCTGCTGAAGTATCAATAGCCCTTCCTGAAGAGCCTTCTTCTCCAAAAAGAAGAATGTCTCCTCCAGAAGACTTGTCCTTTCAAGACTTCATAAGGGAAGTGGCTAAGGGGCTCTCTATTTCAGTAGCCTCTGAAACAGAGCCTAGGGCTAAAAAATTAGATATTTTAGGTTATCCCAAGGCTCCCAAGGAGGCAGTCACCTTACCAATTCATGAGATTCTTCATGATCACATGATTGACTTATGGGAGACTCCTCTCACCATCTCTCCTCATTCTCGTAGGTTGGACACCATGTACCATGTCCCTCCTTGTCCTGGATTTCAAAAGACACAGCTTCCTCACCATTCTATTGTGGTGGAGTCAGCTATGAAGAAAATAAAGAGTACAAAGAGGCACTCCTCTGCTCCTCCAGGAAGAGAATGCAGGACCTTGGATGCTTTTGGTAGGAAAATCTTCCAAGCCAATATGCTCATTGCCAGAATCAACTCCTATAGTCTCTATATGGGGATGTTTCTGAAGGAAGTTGCAAATAAACTGCACACTTTCCTCCCTTTGCTTCCAGAGGACAAAAGGGAGGAATTTCTTCTCTGCCTTAAGCATACTCAAGATATTTCAAAGTTTTCCAACCGTGCAGCCTTTGACTCCTTTGAGGGTGCCAGCAGGGCTTCCGCCATTGTCATAGCTGCACGCAGAATTGCTTGGCTCCAAGCTTCTGATTTAGAATCTTGGGTCCAGGATGGTTTGGGAAATCTTCCTTGTACAGGAGAAAACCTGTTTGGCAAGGACTGGCAAATAAAAGCCACTCAAATGGATGCAGAAAATTCTGCTCTGGATAGACTTTCAAAGTCAACCTCCATTTCTGCCAAGAAAAAACCTTTTAAGAAGTCTTTTTTCCCCAAAAAAGGAAGATTTCCTGCTTCTAGCCAGCAATCTTCTACAAGTCGTTTTGCTGGTAAGCGTCAGCAACCTAAGCAGGCCAGGACTAAGTCTGTAGGGGCTGCTACAACTCAGCAGCCTCAGCCTCCTCAGGGTTTTTGACTTGCTGCTAGAGAACTTGGCCTTTCTGGCTCTGGAACAACCAGAGCCTCTCGCCATCCCAGGAAGGTTAGCTCACTTTGCTCCCAGATGGGTCAAATCACAACAGAGCAATGGACCCTATCCATCATAAAGGAGGGGTACAAACTTCATTTCTCAAACCTTCCTCCTTACACCATGGTGAGATGTTTCAATTCTCCAGCACCTCTCCTAGACCTTCTAGGTCAGGAGGTGGCTACCCTTTTTGCCCAAGGGGCAATAGAGGAAGTGCCTCTTCCTCAACAAGGGTCAGGGGTTTACTCCCCCTATTTTCTAATCCCAAAGAAAACAGGGGGCTACAGACCCATATTAGATCTCAGAGAATTGAACAAATTCCTTTGCAAGGAGAAATTCAAGATGCTTTCTCTGGGTACTCTCCTTCCATACCTTCAGAGTCAGGATTGGCTTTGTTCTCTAGATCTCAAGGATGCGTACACTCATGTCCTCATCCATCCATCTCACAGAAGGTTCCTTCGTTTCCTTTTCCAAGGGAAGCACTACCAAAACAGGGTGCTTCCTTTTGGTCTGGCCTCTGCTCCAAGAGTGTTCACCAAATGCATGGCTGTAGTAGCTGCATTTCTACGCACTCTGGGAATATTTGTATTCCCATACCTGGACAACTGGCTCATCCGAGCTTCATCTCAGTCAGAGGCCCAGACTTCCCTGGACTGCACACTGCGCCTTCTGCAGTATCTGGGACTTGTGGTAAACCTTCCAAAGTCCCAGCTTACCCCTACTCAATCCCTAGAGTTCATAGGGGCCTTGCTAGATACTACCACTGCAAGGGCCTATCTTCCTCAGGCCCGTTGCCTACGCCTGGTGCAGTTAGCCTCCCAGATTCAGTCAAAGAACCATTTAACTGCCAGGGAGATGTTACAACTACTAGGCCACATGGCATCCACAGTGCATGTGGTCCCCTATGCTCGCCTTCACATGAGAGCAGCTCAATGGGCTTTGTCCACCCAGTGGACTCAAGCATCAGGGGCTCTGTCAGACCAAATAGCAACTTCCAGGCGTCTCTTTTGGTCTCTCCAGTGGTGGAAATCCACCCAAAATCTGTTGCTGGGGTCCCCCTTCCAACAGTTGTTGCCCCAAACAACCCTCACAACAGATGCCTCTCCAAGGGGTTGGGGAGCTCATCTACAAGACCTCTCTACTCAGGGCATTTGGTCTCCACAGGAGACTTCTCTGCATATCAATCACTTGGAGCTCTGAGCAGTTTTTCTAGCTCTCAAGGTCTTCCATACGCTGCTCAGCTACAAGACAGTCCTTATTCATACGGACAATCAGGTAGCCATGTTTTACATAAACAAGCAAGGAGGAACTGGCTCTCTGTCGCTTTGCAACGAAGCTTTAAGATTGTGGGCCTTCGCCAGAGAGCATCAAATCCATCTCCTGGCCGTTTACCTTCCAGGAATCCAAAACTCTTGGGCAGACAGACTCAGTCGAGTTCTGCTTCCACACGAATGATCCCTGCACATGGATCAGGTACTCAGAATCTTTCAAGAGTGGGGAATCCCGGACATAGACCTCTTTGCCAGTCCGTGGAATGCCAAACTTCCCCGGTTCTGTTCCAGAATTCCGTGTCAGGGAGTTCAGGCCAGGGATGCCTTCCTCCTTCACTGGGGTCAAGACTTCCTGTATGCCTTTCCACCCATTCCCCTAATCCCCAAGACTCTGTTCAAGCTCCAGAGGGATCAGGGATCCATGATCCTCATAGCTCCACGCTGGCCACGCCAAGTGTGGTACCCTCTACTTCTGCATCTCTCCCAAGCTCCCTCGCTAGACTTGGGAGCTGCTCCAGACCTCCTCTCTCAGGAGGAGGGAACGTTGTGGCACCCAAACCCCAAGTCCCTTCACCTCAGGGCTTGGTTGCTGAAGGCCTAGACCTTCAAGATTAGAATCTTTCTCAGCAAGTGAAGGATATCCTCCATGCTTCTAGAAAGCCTTCTACTAGACGTTCCTATGCTTTTAAATGGAAAAGGTTTTCCATTTGGTGTGCTGAGAAGGGTCTTGACCCTCTAGCACTACCCTTGAATTCTCTATTGGAATATCTCCTGCATCTCTCCAATGCAGGCCTTAAAACGAATTCAGTAAGAGTCCACTTGAGTGCTATTGCAGCATCCCTTAAGCCTCTCAATGGACAGCCTATTTCCTCTCATCCTCTTATTGCAAGATTCATGAGAGGCCTACTTTTAACTAAACCTCCCATTAGGCCTCCTCCGGTGGCATGGGACTTGAATCTGGTTCTTGGTCAGCTTATGAAGCCACCCTTTGAACCCTTAGCTACCACTTCCTTGAAATTTCTTTCCTGGAAGGTTATTTTCCTTATTGCAGTCACCTCTGCTCGCCGCATCAGTGAGCTGCAGGCCTTAGTGGCTAATCCACCTTATACAAGGTTTTATCATGATAAGGTAGTCCTCAGGACCAATCCACACTTTATGCCTAAAGTGGTTTCACCTTTTCATTTGAATCAAGAGGTGTATTTACCTGTCTTCTTTCCAGGTCCTCATGCATCAAGTGCAGAAGGGAATCTTCATACCCTGGATTGTAAAAGGGCTCTCGCCTATTACTTACAAAGGACTCAGCAACATAGAAGGTCTTCCCAACTCTTTGTTGCTTTTGATCCTTCTCATTTAGGACTTCCAGTCTCTAAGAGAACACTGTCCAGTTGGATTGCTCAGTGTATTTCTTTCGCCTACCAAAGTAAAAACCTTTCTTTGGAGGGCCATGTTACAGCTCACAATGTGAGGGCCATGGCAACCTCTATGGCTCACCTAAATTCTGTGTCCATCGACCAAATCTGTCGAGCAGACACATGGGCATCTGTTCATACCTTCACGGCCCATTATTGTTTGGACAACGACTCCCGCCGGGATGCCTTGTTTGGTCAGGCTGTTCTCAAACACCTGTTCCATACTTAAGCAACTCCTGCCCTCCATCCCTGTTTGGATGCTTGAGATCCAAGGGGGAGGTAGAGCCCTTCTCAGGGTCTCACAACCCTGGGGATCTCCCAGGCATCTCTAGCTGGGGAGTCCCCATATGTGAAGGCTCATTCCTGCTTGTTCCTGGAGATAGCACAGTTACTTACCTGTAACAGGTGATCTCTGGGAACAGCAGGAATAAGTCTTCACAACCCACCCACCTCCCCTAGGACTTGTATCTTTCTATCTCTCTCTCTCTTTCCTTTCCTCTCTCTCTCTTTGTCTCAGCTCTGAAACTCGAACTGGAGAGAGGCGGTTGGAAAGGCAGGAAGGCAGCGCGCAGGCGCTGTGGGATGCTCCCAAAAGCTTTCCTTTTTTGGGAAGCTGGGGAGCGTTCCCGCGCAGGCTCCGTCGGTACCGACGTACCCATATGTGAAGACTTATTCCTGCTGTTCCCAGAGATCACCTGTTACAGGTAAGTAACTGTGCTTTGCCCAAGGCCATAAGGAGTGCCTGTGTGACTAGAAAACCCAAGGTTGCCATTGACTCAACCACTAGAGCAATCCTCCCAACCATAATGTCAAAAAATCTAAGTAAACATCCTGGACTCTTGCCCAAGGGCCAGGTGGTTAATAAACCAAAATAAAAATGCATTTTCCCCAAAAATCATTAGTTGAAATTTCACAGCATAAAGCTTCCAATTCTGGAGAAATAATAGTATCTAATAAAGTCTAGTGGTAAAACATCTTATGCAAAACTAAAAGATCCCTCCACCCCCCTTTTACGTCCTATCCAGGGAACATTAACGAAATTAATTTCCCAGTGGAGAAAGGTGAATAGTGGAATACCCCAGGAATCAGTGTTGGGTCCACTATTTTTTAACGTATTCATAAATGACCTGAAAATGGGAATAACAAGTGAGGTTATCAAATTTGCAGATGACACAAAACTATTTAAAGTTGTTGAAACCCAAGAGGATTGTAGAAAATTGCAAGAGGATCTTTATAAATTGGAAGACTTGGCATCCAAATCACAGATTAAATTTGATGTGGACAAGGGCAAAGTTTTGCAGCTAGGAAAGAACAACTCAAACTATGGTTACACAATGCAAGGTTTCACATTAGGAACCACCACCCAGGAAAAAGATTTAGGCGTCATTGTGGATAACATGTTAAAACCCTCCACCCAGTGTGCAGCAGTGGCTAAGAGAGCCAGTAGAATGCTAGGTTTCATAAGG
Source organism: Ichthyophis bannanicus (assembly GCA_033557465.1). Lineage (NCBI taxonomy): Eukaryota > Metazoa > Chordata > Amphibia > Gymnophiona > Ichthyophiidae > Ichthyophis > Ichthyophis bannanicus. The sequence goes on along the minus strand of CM066031.1, from coordinate 96,936,447 downwards.
AAAGGAATGGAAAATAAAACAAAGGATATTATAATGCCTCTGTATCGTTACATGGTGCGACTGCACTTTGAATATTGTGTGCAATTCTGGTTGCTGTACCTTTAAAAGGATATAGCGTTATTAGAAAAGGTACAGAAAAGAGCCAACAAAATGATAAAGGGGATGGAAGGAATCCCTTATGAAGAGAGGCTAAAAATGTCAGGGCTCTTCAACCTGGAAAAGAGACGGCTGAGGGGAGATATGATAGAGGTCTATAAGTTAATGAATGGAGTAGAATGGGTAAACGTAGATCGATTGTTTACATCATCAGAATATAGAAAGACTAGGGGGCATGCAATGAAGCTACAGGGTAAACTATTTAAGACTAATAGGAGAAAATATTTTTTCACTCAATGTGTAATCAAACTCTGGAATTTTTTACTGGAGGATGTAGTAAAGGCTGTTAGTGTAGCTGGGTTTAAAAAAGGTTTGGACAAGTTCCTGGAGGAAAGGTCCATAAACCATTATTAAGAAGGGACCCGGGATGTCACTACTTGACCCAGTACAAGCATTGTGGAACCTGTGTCTTTTGGGGAAACTGCTAGGTACATATGACCTAGATTGGCCACTGTTGGAAACAGGATACTGGGCTTGATGGACCTTGGTCTGACCCAGTATGGCATATCTTATGTTCTTATAACCTAGGGGGAAATATCATACATGACTGGATCATTATTAAAAGACCACAGCAATGTTTCTGTAATGAACACAAAACCAGGATCCCTTTCCTGAATTAAATCATAAATTAGAAGGGCCTCATTGCAAACAGAATGAGCATTTAAGCTTAAACATGGAATAAGAACATCCGCCAAATAAGGTTTATTGGAACTAGCACGTGCAGCAGATGCTCTCTATTACTCCACCTACAATCATTACGTAAGCGCAATCACCTAAATCTGGACACCAACACTTCAATAGGAGAGACTAAATAATATTGCTGCTGAGAATCAGACCATTGTGGTCCACTAAATATGAGCCTTTCATTCCTTAATAAACATCCCACATTTAGATGATTATAAATCCCCACAATAGCAACATTTCCCAGATAGTATGTCATTAATAATAACAGATAGATCCATCCCATCATCTTTATTACTTAGAAAGGACTATTCTTCTTAAACTATTTTAAGTATAACCTTGACCCACTGATATACCCAACGCCTGTATACGAATCACATTAATCCCCAGTTGCCCCTCTAAGCTGAAATCATTAATCCTTAGCTATCATTCAGCACTTTATCCTGTGACCAACCTCATGCCAAGTGGCATGCTAAGCTGGGGCCCACCAGATGGGGCCCACCTGGGCCACTGTAAATTGATGATGGTGATTTCAACGGTGAGGGTGGGGTCTTACGCAAAACATCTTCTCGACTCATATCCCAAAGCTCTCAGTGGCTGTTCTTTCAACAGACAGGCAGGTAAATGCAGATGGAAGAAGCTACACAGATGTAACAGCAGAGTCAAACAACAAAATCAGACTCTTGTAGCAGACAGAAAGGTAAATGCAGGTGGAAAACGCTGTGCAAATAATATGGTGAAGTTAAACAGCAAACAGCAATCCGGATCTTTTCCAACTTCTGCATCTGTAGAGGTTCAAGAATTCTCTTTTCTATAAGTGTCTTTTACTTATGGCCTCATAAAATCAAAAGTGTGATTAATAGAAGAGAACTTTTAAAATCACTTGATTCGAGAGGCTGTCCTCTGTGTGGCTCTCAAATTCCATACTTCACTAAATCAACATGTGCTCAGTGTCTAAGGAGACAGACTGTGCAAGGATAAAGAGTTAAATTAAGATGTCTTATAGAGAACTATTAGAAACAGAAGTTAGTTTCTTTCTTCAGTTCAAACAAACTATGTACAAAATGAAGTCAAACCACTTTTGGGAGGTTCTAGGAAATGACGTGAATTCAGATGTAAATGAGCACTTACATACTTCAAAAACTGCACCTTTCCCTTCAGGTGTAGGTAGGTATGAGTACAGTGTAGATCGTTAAGGAAGTACACATTCAATGCTTAAAAAGGTGCATCTCAAGTGCAGATTTAAATCTGGGGTATGAGTGTTCCAGATGGATGTCCAGGGGAACAGAGTTCCAGAGGTGCAGACCTAGGAAGTAGAAGGCAGCATGGTGTGTTGATTCTAGGTGGGCTTGTGAGGGGGGTAAGAAGGTGAAACAATTCCCGTGAATAGAGTGGAGCACCCGGGGGGCACCCAGGGATCAGGAAAGATGACAGGTAGAGTGGAATCCCAGAATGTAGGATTTTATGTGTGAGGGTAATGATCTTGAACTGTATCTGGTAGCTAACAGGTAACCAGTGAGACTTAATAAAGAGACGGGTGACATGATCAAGCTTAGAGGCATGTGAAAAACATAGAAATATGACGACAGAAAAAGACCACATGGCCTATCTAGTCTGTCCTTCCTTATCAACAACTACAACAGTCCCCTTTTTACCTTTAGAGATCCTAAAAAGGTGAAGGGCGGTATTTTGCACAGACTGGAGTTGTTTCATTTGGGATTGAGGTAGACCAGCATACATAATATTGATGTAGTCGAGGCATGATATGACTAGTGTAAGCAACAGGGTACGGATAGCTGTGTCTGGAAGGAATGAATGGATCGAGCATATCTGATGCAAAGTATAAAAGAAGCATTTCACCACCATACCAATGTGATCATGAAAGGAGAGGGACTAGACTAGAATTATACCAAGGTATTTGAGGAAGGGGACCAAAGGGATGGGCATGTTTCTGACAACAGGGGATAGGAGGGGGAGCAGATAAAAAGCAGGTTAACCACAAGGCAGGGATTTTGGATGGATATAGCATTAAGCAGTTGTCGTGAAACGAGTCGGCCATAAGGGAGAGGTAGTTACTGATGGAAGTCAAATCAGGTGAGATCGAGTGTGTGTGAACCAGCAGTGGACACACCCTGCTGCTGTATGATAGTGGCAAGAGAGGCCAAGAAAACATTAAAGAGGAGGGGGCAAGAACAGAACCCTGGGGGACACCACAGAGCAAAGGAAGTGAGGTAGATATGGAATCCTGAAATGAAACATGATACAAACGGTTGGTGAGAAAAGACTGGAAGCATTGGACGACCGTGTCATGGAAACTCACAGAGTGTAGACACGAGAGTAGGAGAGAGTGATTGACAAGATCATAAGCCAAGGATAACTCAAGTGAGATGTTCCCCCATCCCAAGAGTGCCTAACCTTGTTAAGAACAGAACGATTGACAGTCTCAGTGCTTTGAGGAACAAAAAAAGCACCCCAACTGCTGAAAAACAGTGCTCACGGTTTCCTGAAGAAGGCCAGTGTGGCCGACTGCCTGCTCCCTGTTTTGTAGTCTCAGTGCTGTGGCCAGCCTGAAAGCTGTTGAAGTGATTATGTTCATACAGGAAAACATCCCGCGGGTACCTTGTCTGGGCTCCTTGGGAATATGAGCTGATTGGTTGGTTCTCTGTAGATGAGATAATTTAAATAACATTGGAAACAAAAATGAAGGAAATAAGTAGGAAAAAGCTTTAAAATAAACATGAGAAGAGAGGGAGAAGAGGTTCCGTCCTGCTTAGCCAGGCAGATGAAGTAGACTGAGGAGTGGGAGGGGCTTCACTAACAGAGGAGGAGTCACTCGCACATGCTCAGAAGAGTTTTCCAGACTTCTGGGCTCTAGAAGAGCAAATCCAGCCTGATGCTGTCAGCGACGACGTTAAACCCATCTGTGTGGCCGATTCTATCCTGCTTGTTCATGGAGAACCTTTTACCCCAGCTACAAGGCAGCTAGTGACACCACGATCACAAATATATACAGTCCTGTAATATACATCTAGTGCAGGGGTAGCTCAAGGGAATCTGCTGCCTGAGGTGAGGGATAAGATGGCGCCCCCCCCCTCCCCACAGCAGAAGGGGGGGGGGAACTTTCTCAAAACCCCAGTCAGGGACTGAACCAAACCAAAAAAGCCAATTACATAATGTGGAAGAAATGGAAGATGTTCTCGCACCAAGGAACGAAAAGAAAAAGTGAGAACCACAGCACAGTTTAACACCAAATTATAACTTATTTTTATTTTGTTGTTATAAACTTGCTTTTACTTTTTGAACATATATTTTGTATTCACAGAATCCCTTCCCTCAACAAATGGGTGCAGAAGAGAACTAGGACATTCACCCACAGAACTCAATATCTAAACAAAACAAAAAAAATCTGCTTCTGGTCATCTCACTAGAAACAACAAACATTCTCCAGTACCAGACATATTGTGAACTAATACAAAATCCTACTAGGACGTCACTGAGGATCTATAGAGCAAATCTACCATACCATACCAGCACCAACTTCTAAAACTCACATAAGGAGCCTACCCAAAAAAAGCATCACTGTAAATACTGCAAGTGGGCCCTGGAATATCCAACTCCTATTTGAAAAGCTGAACAATTTAGATTACTGCAGTACAGATCCCTATGTACAAACTCCATGTTAATTGAACACTGGGACAAGGTCACACATTCAGAATACAGACCCTCACCAAGTTCAGAATAAATGACCATAACCTAAAATAAACATATGTAGATAAAAATTAAACTGCAACCCCAAGAAGCCAGATTCTGCATACAATGCAACACCAGAGAAATAAAAAGGCATGTATTTCCCCGTACTTTATAAAATATAAAGATAGCACCAAGTCCAGTAATTAAATTGAAAGTAAAATTCTCTTCTACCTTTGTTGTATGACCATTTTATTCCCTGATCATGCTGGTCCCAATCTGAGGTTTCTGCTTTCCTCAACATCCCAGTACCTACCCCCCCCCCCCCCACCTACTTCCCCCAGGAGCAGTATGAGGATGAAGCAGGGCCAAGAGCGGAGACTCACTGCGGCATCATTTGCATAAATTTAGTATACTTTATTTTAACATGTACATGCCACCAATCTCAAATCCTAGGTGGCTTCCAAACATACACATGCAACTTAGTAAAACAGATGTTACAGTAAAACAAACATAATAATAAAACATTAAATTTGATTAATGAAAAGCCACTTACACAGCCCCTCCCCCCAAATCAAACCATTATAAGTATCTGCACATCACATTAATTTTGCTATGACCAGACTACTGAAGAGGAGGGCAGATATAAAATGAGATAACTAATCCTGGTAGCCATGAATTCAAAGGCTGGATTAGATTGTGCTAGAGCCGGAAAAGTCCAGAACTCAGCAGTGGTGAAGCTATCAGGTTACTAAACAAAATTAAATTAAGACTTTCTCTTAAAATTTGAAATTTCTTTGAATCTGAACTGACAAATTATTTTAAATTTCAGTCTGGCAGCATAAAGAATGCAAAACTGCAAATCTCAAAGACAACACATATTCCAGTACCCTACAGTTAATCTCACCAAGAACTCAGAGTGCAGGACCCATAGAGCAAATCTTCTATTCCATAAAGGCACTAACTTCCGAAACTCACACCACATGGAGTGTACCCAGAAAAGGGCAGCACCATAAATATTGCAGTGGGCCCTAGAACATCCATATTCCTATTCAGAAAACTGAACAGGCTCCCTACATAGAAACTCCATACTAACAGAATATGTAGCCTCAGTCACACTTATGCAGAACAGAGATAGATCTTCACCACATAGGGAATATAATAATGATGCGCGGCGTTTTTTTGGGACATTCAGTAAACCAGGTCAGAAGGAAGCCCTGATGATCGCAAATACAAAGAATGATCGTGAGTGTCATAGATCGTGCTATTAATAGTTCAACAGTGCAATAATATCGAGCTGTGATCATTTTAACTCCCCCTGAAGAGGATTAACGAAACGCAAAGTGCGGTACCTATTAGATGGCGTCGGGGAATTGATCAGCGATCAGCGATGACCAGATAAGCAATAATTAAATGCTACAATCAGTAGATGAAAATGCACGTATGAACAAGCAGTAATACACATTGATTTAGCTGTGAAGCACATTCTCAAGTATGCTATTAGAAGACTGAGATGTGACAGTTCAAAAGCTTTAGAGGATTTCAAAATATGAGATAAAATCCATAGTATTTGAGCATTGCAAGTGATAACAGAAAAACATTGAAAGTGAGTTTTTAAGTATAAAAGAAGAAGAAAAAGAGATAAGAAAAAAGAAAAAAATTCAGAGGCATATTGGGGTCGTTGATGCAATCAGGCACATTGCTCGTAAAAATCATTGGAGCATTGCCGCTGAAAGTCTGAGACCTCTTGCCACTGGTTAATTTGTATAGTGAGGCAATGCTTGTTTAATTAATATAGTGTGAATACTATCACCATCCTTCGAAGTATTAATTGAGGGCTTATTTTACATATTGATTAACTTCTATACCCTCTGGAATTAGACCTATTAATTGGTGTAATATAATAATACAAACTAAAAACAGACGTATGTAGACAAAAAATGCTTTTACCCCCATTACTCTTGGGTTTACAGGATTCTTTCCCAAAGTTATACTTTACTGCAGAGTGAGGCAAGAGAGAGTATTCTCGCACATACAGGCATCTGCATTGTCGGCAGAAACTAACAAAATGGCTCAGCGCAAGTAGCGTGAGTGCAACTAATGCCACCTCAGTGTCACCTCGGTGGGCGGCCTTAGTTGCCTTGGCAGCTGTTTTGTCATGGAGAAATGGGGTAACTACAGCGGGATGTATCCTCTTTCTAGACATCTCTGCAGCGTTTGACAGTGTACACCATGCTGTAATGCTTAACAGATTAAAACAAATAGGAATCCACTCAACTGTACATAATTGGTTCACCTCATATCTAAATGATCGAACCCAAACCGTCCGAACTAACACACAAACTTCTAAAACATACAAACAGGAAATTGGTCTCCCCCAAGGCTCCGCCCTCTCTGCCCTCCTATTTAATATCTATATTCAACCAGTCTGCGACATTTTCAAAAAATTTAGCACGAAGCAACTGGAAAACCCAGACCAAGTAATACAAAAAAGTTTTCCACCCTAGCCCACAATGGAGGTGGAGGAGCCAAACCATCATTAACCAAAGATGATAAAAAAAAAGAAAAAGGGCAAATGCTACACTAGAATACACTTTATGAGATAGCTGGAGAGTCTCCAACCGAGGGCTCCAGACGTTTAGCAGTAATGAAAGCTAACAGTTGGGACGGTTCGTAAAAAACATAGGAAACTGAATGCAACTTAACTAAGCATTTACAAGGATGTTTAAGAAAAAACAAACCGCCCAACTGTAAAATACCTGGGCGCAACAAAAGAAATTCTTTTCTACGCTTCTGAGTAGTTCTAGCCAAATCAGGATAAATCCTAACTAACAAACCTCGAAAGGGTACATTTATTTCTTGGAGTTTTTCCTGTTTCTTCTTCAGGAATGTTTGTACTTTCTTGATATATAATGAAATGTTGTAAAATATAAAATAAAAATAAAAAAATTTAATGTCCTCTATCACATATATGCAGACAATATGATGATGTACATACCATTCACAATCCCAACACTCCCATTACAACTGTTAACAGAATGCTTCTCTGAATTAACAATCTGGCTAAAAGACCACAATCTCCATATCAATCATTCTAAAACTGATATTTTAATAGTAACTAAAAATCAATCCTACATACCTCCAACACACATCACTCTCCAAAATCACAACATTACTATAAAAAAACGAAATAAAATACCTAGGTGTCACCCTTGACACACACCTTAGTATGGACACACATATTAGAAACATTACTAAAAAAGTCTACTTTAAGCTCAAAATTTTAAAGCAATTATGTCCACTTGTACTTCTACACGATTTTCTGAACATTATTCAAGCTATCATTACGCCACACTTTGATTTCGCCAATCTCACTTTACTAGGCACAAAAAAAACAAAACATTAAGAGACTCCAACTTGCCCAAAATGCAGCAGCAAGAATTATAATGAAGGTGCCACCATTTGAACACATTACACCTATACTCGCAAACCTACACTGGCTCCCAATTCAATCCAGAATAAATCACAAATTGATTATCACTACATTTAAGACATTAAATAACATGGCCCCAGTCTCTTTAACAAAACTTATCACTAAAGACACATCCCAAACTGCGCTACGGAGAGGCCACACGAATAAAATTAGGATCCCAAAAGATTTCACAACTACCAAAAAAACAACTAATAAAAAAGCGTTTTCGCATGCAGCTCCCACCCTATGGAACTCCCTCCCTGAAGAAATAAGAGCATTAAATGATGCAAAGGAGCTCCGCAAGAAATTAAAAACATATTTGTTCATCTCCCATTTCGGCACACTAGAAAATACCTTACCACTAACAGGAAATGGCTAATAGATATCTCAGCGAATATCAATTCCAATTTTTTTCCTCAAACTACAATTTAAAGTTGATTTAATAACTATTTGTAAATCCTGTAAATGGAAATATGTAAATAGTTCGAAATATGTAATAGTTCGTTTGTTATAGAACAAATTATTTATCATACATAGTTCAATCATGTTTAATGTATTTAGCAAATTTGTACCTAGTTAACTAATGTTTCATGTAAAACAGATCTGTTACTCTGTTCATTTTTCGTTCATTGTAAACCGCACCTGATCTGTGGAAGGTAGCGGTATATAAGCAACTGTTAAATAAATAAATAAAATAAATGTAACTGCCTCCCTGCAGTTAGCCTATAGCCCTTCGTAATCAAACTCTGGAATTAGTTAACAGAGGAGGTAGTAAAAGCTGTTAGGGTAGCTGGTTTTAAAAAAAGTTTGGACAAGTCCCTGGAGGAAAGGTCTATAAACTATTATTTAAGAGGACCCAGGAAATCCATTGCTTATCCCAATACAAGCATTATGGAACCTGTGTGCCTTTTTTGTGAACCTGCCAGGTACTTGTGACCTGGATTGGCCACTGTTGGAAACAGGATACTGGGCTTGATGGACCTTAGTCTGATCCAGTAAGGCATTTCTTTGGTTCTTATGTTCATATGTTATTAGCGCAGAGCCTGGGAAACATGCTGCTAAAAATGCCAAACAAGATGGGCTCAACAGCACACATGCAGCATCTCCCACTTCCACTAAAACAAGAGCGACTTGGTACCCCAGTACAGCACTTCCCACCCTCTGTAAAACAAGAGGGACTTTGTGACCTCAACACAACATCTCCCACTCCAAAATAAACACCAAGAAGGGCTTAGCAACCACAACATAACTCCTGAAACTGCGCAGTGGACCAGCATGGTGTTAATGTAAATATATATTCCATAAAAATCAAAGGAAATGCAAATGCAAGATGCTCGCACACCAAGGAACTAAAAGATAAAGGGAGAACCACAGCACAGTTTATAAAACCAAATTATAACTCATTTTATTTTGTTATAAACTACATTAAAGCGGGATGGTGAAATTAGACTTACCTGCTTATTGTTGTTCCTTTAGAAACTCCAGTCCAGTCCTGGAATCTCTGGGATATAGGTTCCTCCAGCAGCTTGGAGACTGAACAATGACATTCTTTGATGTCACCAGCATAACTACCCGAGGGACCGCCTCCTTGCTCCAGTTTACCTATTGACAAAGCAGACTCACCAGAGCAACAATTAAGTAACTATCATAGGGGTATGTTTACTAAAACCCCGGTAATGTGCGGGCCGCGCTAGTGTGCGGGTGCCATATAAGGAGTGGGCGTTTCTTTCTGAAAAAGAAAAACCGGGATTTAAATATGCGCTAAGGTGCGCAACGCCCATGTGCGCCCCGCACATTACCGCATGAGAAAGCTGCGCGAGAGGCATAAGTGGCGCGCTGATGGACAAGCCAACGAGCAGAGCCACAGCACAATGGGTAAGACACTGACCAATGGTGCAGGAATCAGGGGTTCAATCCCCCACAGTGCCCAATGAACAAGGCTGGCTGAGGCATTACATATTATGGGGAAGATTGCTTTAGGAGGCATTTTATTTTAATTTTAATTATCACTACTAGCAAACGCACTCTCAAAGCGTGTTAACATAAGGCGCCCCATAAGGAACATTTTAAAGTGCACTGTCCGCCAAGGCACCCTAGAATGTTGCTTATAGGGCGCTTTATAGGGTGCCGTATGAGGTACTGCAAGGTCAGAGTACTGTTTTTGATGGCAGCACTGTGCAGTTTAAAGAATGAAAAGCATAAGTAGGTGCGCTGACATGCAAGGAGGAGCAGTAGTGGAGCACAATGGTTAAGGCATTGACTGCTGATACAGGGGTCATGAGTTTGCTCCCCAGTGTGCCTAATACGTGAGGCTGACTGAGGCATCAGCTTTGCAATATCCCTGCAGCACTTTAGTTTTATTTTATTAATTGCTGCCAGCAAACACGCCCTCACGTGCCGCAATTGAAAATGCCATATAAGGCACCCTATAAGGCACTCCATAGGGCACATCATAAAGTGCACTGTCCGCCACGGCACCCTAAAATGTCCCCTATAGGGCACCCTATAAGTTGCATCACAGGATAATGTATAGTGCACCTTATATGGATGGGAACCATAAGGTGCCCTATAGGGCGCCCTATAAAGCACCCTCAGAGGCACCTTATGGGTACAGTTCACTAAGGGTGTTTTTGCTGGCAGCAAAAATGTACATTAAAAAGAGATAATGCTTTGGGCAGCCCTATCAAATAACCCCACTGTGGGTTTGAACCCATGACCACTGGCTTCACAGGCAGTAAAGTAACCAATGGGCTACAGCTACCAACAAACCCCTGGCTGGCTGCAGAGAGCCTGCACATCACTACACAGACAGTCTGCTGTGGTCACCAGGATAGGGTTAGCCCACCCGTACCCATGATGCACTGCACATGCAAATCAGCTGTCCACAGATAAACACAAGATGGGGTATGCACCCCCACAGCACCTCGGCCTGGTAGGGGGAACTGACCATGTGCACCCCCACAGCACCTCAGCCTGGTAGGGGGTACAGACCATGTGTTTTACTGGCACAGAGTAGCTACACACCATCACATTGTGCGGGTACTGTGCTCACCCTGAGGGTGCGGTGAGGCGCCCAGCACCAGGTCCACAGCACCTTCCATGCCTGAAATAGGCCATGCTGGAGGTCCAAAGCAGTGTTAATGTATGAGATAGGTAGCTTCTGCATGAAACACCTTGGATATCCCTGTCTGTCTCAGTCAGGTGTATCCCCTAGGAGGATAATGCACCACCACCCTCCTCCCCCAGGGCCAAGGGTGGCAAACAGGGTCCCCCACCAACAGATCCACACTCTACCTCCCTGCAATGGTGGCAGTAGAGGGGACCATCAACCCCAGTCTTGCTGGGGAAAAGACACCCTTTAGGGCAGTCAATGCAGCTCCATACATAACCATAACACAATAGCAGACAGACATTTCTCCTGCAGCAAGCCTTCAGCCACTGCACCCTGCAAGGCACTCCATCAAGACACATACCAGCTGCAAACAGTCTGCTAGTTAGTCCATAGTGCATGTTGTCTGGTCCATCAGCTCAGACCTACTTCCTTCCATTACTTGTGCATTGTCTTTCCTTGTTGCTCTGTGCAGTGTTAGGGTTACATCTGTGTTTGGCCCATACCTCTCTTGCTTTTCAAATTGAGGGACCTTACTGCCCTTGGCCAACATTTTTGGCTTCACCTATACATCCTTGGGGCATCTTACGCCACACCTTAGATTCAGCCAGCTTATGGGGTGCCTACTATGGTGACTTGGGAGTTGGCAACCTTTCAACATGGCCTCTGGGGCACATTATAACCCGCCTTCACTGACATGGTGGTTTAGGATGTGCCTTCTGGTGCTCCCTAAAAGGTGCATTGGTTTATGTCACTGGGGTGTAGGTATTTTTAGCTGGCAGCACAGATTGTTGTACAGTTGCATGCAGGAAAAGGAATTGCCTCAGCCAACCTTATTCATTAGGCCCATTGGGGAATTAAACTTAAGACCCCTGTACCATCAGTCAGTGTATCAACCACTGTGCTACTCCTCTGCTGCTGCATTTGGAGGTCAGCGCGCCTACTTAAGGTTACCGCACAGTAACATGCACGGCTCCCTCTATCGTGCAATAATCCAGGATTGCTACATTTAGACCAGAACGCCCACTCCTTTAATGGCATCCTGCACATTATCGCTGGGCGCACGTTAAGACGCTTTAGTAAACATACCCCTAAAAGTCCCAAGAGCAGTTCTGTATTACGACCTACGGAAACCAAACTGGGAATCATTTAATCATTCAAAACTATATAAAAATTGTGTAAGTTGCTTCTCAACCAATGCTTCCAAACCTTTAGCCATGCTTAAAGGTATATTCGCAATCAGGCAAAATTTAGAAACATAGAAACATAGAAATATGATGACAGAAAAAGACCACATGGCCTATCTAGTCTGTCCTTCCATAACAACTACAACAGTCCCCTTTTTACCTTTAGAGATCCTCTGTGTTTGTCCCATGCTTTTTTGAATTCAGTTACTGTCCTCATCTCTACCACCTCCACTGGGAGACTATTCCATGGATCCACTACTCTTTCCGTAAAGAAATATTTCCGCATATCACTCCTGAATCTATCTCCCTTCACCCTCATCCCATGTCCCCTCATAGCAGAACTTGCTTTCAATTGAAAGAGGCTCTCTCCCTGAACATTTATGCCACGGAGGTATTTAAACATCTCAATCATATCACCTCTATCCCGCCTTTCCTCTAAGGTGTACATATTAAGATCCTTCAGTCTGTCCTCATATGCTTTATAATGAAGACCACTAATCATTTTAGTAGCCACCCTCTGCACCGACTCCATTCTGTTCACATCCTTTTGAAGGTGCGGTCTCCAGAATTGCACACTATACTCCAAATGAGGTCACACCAAAGACTTATAGAGAGGCATTATCACCTCCTTTTTTCTGCTAGCCATTCCTCTCCGTATGCACCCAAGCATCCTTTTAGCTTTTGCTGTCGCCTTTTCTACCTGTTTAGCTACTTTAAGATCATCAGACACAACCACGCCTAGGTCCCGCTCTTCTTTAGTGGACAAAAGTACTTCACCCCCTATACTATATTGCTCCCTTGGACTGCTGCAGCCTTACATTTTTTAACATTAAATCCCAGCTTCCAAATTCTAGACCATTCTTCAAGCTTAGCTAGATCCCTCCTCATGTTATCTACACCTTCCTGGGTGTCTACTCTATTGCAGATTTTGGTATCATCCGCAAAGAGGCAAATCTTACCCGACAGCCCTTCCGCTATATCACTAACAAAGATGTTAAAAGAATCGGACCAAGGACAGATCCCTGGGGCACACCACCTTCTCCTCAGGGTGAGCTCCATTTACTTGTACTCTTTGTCGCCTCCCACCCAACCAATTTCTAACCCAAGCAGTAAATTTAGGGTCCATCCTTAGGGTGCTCAGTTTAAGTCACCTGTGAGGAACAGTGTCAAAGGCTTTACTGAAATCTAAATACACCACATCTAGAGCTCTCCCTCGGTCCAACTCCCTGGTCACCCAGTCAAAGAAATCAATCAGATTTGTCTGACAGGACCTGCCTCTGGTGAATCCATGCTGCCTCGGATCCTGTAATCCGCTGGACTCCAGAAACCTCACTGTTTTCTCTTTCAGCAGCGTTTCCAATAATTTACTCGCCACCGAAGTTAAACTAACCGGCCTGTAGTATTCAACCACATCCTTACTTCCGCTTTTGTGTAAAGGCACCACATGAGCCTCTCTCCAGTCCTTTGGCACCACTCCCGACTCCAACGAGGCATTGTAAATGTCAGTCAGTGGAGCTGTTAGAACGTCCCCAAGTTCCCTCAGTATTTTAGGGTGTATCCCATCCGGTCCCATTGCTTTGTCTACTTTAAGTTGAGCTAGTTTCTCACGAACACAGTCTTCTGAAAATTGTTCAAGATGTCCCTCGCTTTTGTTCCTATTTGTGGGTGTTTTCTGAGGTCCTGCTCCTGGTTCTTCATCTGTGAACACAGAGCAAAAATATTTGTTAAGCAATTCCGCTTTATCCTTATCAGTTTCTACATATTCCTCCCCTGCACCCTTGAGTCTGACAATACCACTTTTGCCCTTCCTCTTCTCACTAATATATCTGAAAAATGTCTTATCCCCCCATTTTATTGCATTGGCTATTTCCTCCTCCTTTTGAATGTTTTTCTTCTTGACTACTTTGCTAGCTTCTCTAAGTTTTTCCAAATACAGATGCCTGTCTTCCTCTCTCAGTGATCTCTTGTATTTCATGAAGGCCTCCCTCTTTTTCTTCACTTTTTCAGCTACGTCTTTGAAAACCATAGCGGTCTCCTTTTCCTTTTACCTTAATTTACCATTTTAGCAAAAAGGTTGGTTGCCCTTAAAATATCCCCTTTCAGTTTTGCCCACTGTTTTTCTACATCCCCCAGCTGTTCCCATCCCACTAACGACTCCCTGAGGTATTGGCCCATCTTCGCAAAGTTAGTCTTCCTAAAGTCTAAGATCCTCACCTTTGAATGGATTCTAACAGCCGTAGTCCTAATACTGAACCATACCATCTGGTGATCACTGGATGCAAAATAATCTCCCACTACAACATCAGAAACACTTTCACCATTGGTAAGCACCAAGTCCAGTATGGCCCCTTCATGTGTGGGGTCTGTTACCAATTGCCTGAATAGTTCTCCCTGTAGAGAATCCAGGATCTCCTTACTTCTAGATGATACTGCAGCAGGAATGTGCCAATCAACATCTGGCATATTGAAATCTCCTATCAGTAGCACTTCCCCTTTCCTAGCAATGCTGTGTATGTCTTCAATTAACCCTCCGTCCACCTCTTCCTCTTGTTAGGGAGGTCTGTATATCACTCCAATGCAAATAGATATCTCTTTCCCTCTTTCAAGTTTAACCCACAATGCCTCCTCTCTCCCTTTTAAGCTTTGTAATTCTAAAGCTTTAATAGTAGTTTTTACATATAGTGCCACTCCTCCTCCCCTTCTTCCTACCCTGTCCTTTCTGAATAAAGTATAGCCATAAAGAATATAGTATAGAAACCTCAGTGAGACCAGCCTTTGTATCCTTTGGAACAGGAATATGATTTATATCTCCTATTTCTTTTGGTTAAATACCCTTGAACAATAAAGCTATAATATTCTTATAAAACCAAACTTTAAAAGTGAGTGGCACATGCTTAAATAAAAAGATGGGACATGGATCTGCACAAGAAAATGTCTTAGAGTATTTCTTGAAGAGAGTGTCATCCTCCCTAAAAGATGGTCTAGAAAATGTTGACCAGGACTGATTCAGCAGACATGGTTCTTCTTCTACTTGTTTTGGAATCAAAGACAAAATTGTATCTACATCAGAGTTGGCCATAAATAAATTCTTGCGTATATTAAATTATTTTTTCCTGAAGAAAATCAGCAAACTGTTGTACTGGCAAAGATACATTAGGTCATAGTCTTATCTTATCCTGCAATATCCCAACTGTCAACTGGAATAATGATTGATGGATCCTGCAAAATCACCCTATCATAATATTGCTTAAGAGATAATCGAAGCAATGCTTTACATCTCTGATATTTAATCCTCCAGTTTAATTTATCCTGAGTATCACATGGCTTTCTCCAAAACTAGGTGCAAGGAGCTCTTTTCTCTCAGGGAACAAGTCCGTTCTCTAGAGGCTAAAGTAGCAGACTTGGAAAACATAAGACAAACAGAGAGGTACATAGACGAGACCTACAGGGATATAGTCCTGAAGTCCCACCTCCAGTCTGGCAGCACCCCTGTTGCCATGGAGGAGAGAGGTCACGTGACAGGAGAGCATCACCCTGGTGTGGCAGGAAGTGATCCTGTAACTAGGACCTGTCCTCCAGGTGATGTAAAACCCTCTCGCACCGAGGAAGTTTCTCCAGGGCCATGTGCCCATGAGGGAAGGGTTAGGACAGCCGTTATAGTTGGTGATTCGATCATTAGGCATGTAGATAGCTGGGTGGCAGGTGGACGTGAGGATCGCCTGGTAACATGCCTGCCTAGTGCGAAGGTAGCGGACCTCACGCGCCACCTAGATAAGGTCTTAGATAGTGCTGGGGAAGAGTCTGCTGTCTTGGTACATGTCGGTACCAATGACATAGGAAAATGTGGTAGGGAGGTTCTGGAGGCAAAATTTAGGCTTTTAGGTAGGAAGTTGAAATCCAGAACTTCCAGGGTAGCATTCTCCGAAATGCTTCCTGTTCCACGCGCAGGACCCAAAAGGCAGGCAGAGCTCCGGAGTCTCAATGCGTGGATGAGACAATGGTGCAGAGAAGAGGGTTTTGGATTTGTTAGGAACTGGGGAACATTCTGGGGAAAGGAGGGGCTCTTCCGAAGGGATGGGCTTCACCTTAACTGGGATGGAACCAGGCTGCTGGCATTAACCTTTAAAAAGGAGATAGAGCAGCTTTTAAACTAGATATTAGGGGAAAGCCGACAGTCACCCAAGAGCGGATGGTTTGGAAGAATGTATCCTTGAAGGATACTACCAAAAGCAGAGAGGTTCCACAAAAGAGTAAAGTAGCCCAAATGCCCTCAAGTATGGAGCAGACAGAGCTTAAAGATCCCAATTTACCCATGTCTAACAATAGCCAAATTAACATGAATAAAATACATTCTCTAAAATGCTTGCATGCAAATGCTAGAAGTCTAAGGAATAAGATGGGAGAGTTAGAATATATAGCACTAAATGAAAGGTTAGATATGATTGGAATATCAGAGACATGGTGGAAGGAGGACAACCAGTGGGACACTGTGATACCTGGGTACAAACTATATCGTAATAATAGAGCTGATCAAATTGGTGGAGGAGTTGCACTCTATGTTAGAGAGGGCATTGACTCAGAAAGGATTAAAGTTTTGCAGGAAACAAAATCTGTTGTAGAATCTATATGGATTGAAATTCCATATAAAAGGGGGAAGGCGATGGCAGTGGGGGTGTACTATTGAGCACCTGGCCAGAATTACCAAATGGATGATGAAATACTCAAAGAAATCAAGAAAGCTAACAAACGTTACAGTGCAGTAATAATAATGGGTGATTTCAATTACCCCGGTATCGACTGGGTCAGTGTCACGTCAGGACATGCTAGGGAGATAAAGTTCCTAGATGAAATTAATGACTGCTTCTTGGAGCAGCTGGTTCATGAACCGACCAGAGGGGAAGCCATATTAGACCTAGTCCTTAGTGGAACACCAGATCTAGTGCAAGTGATAAGGGTGTTGGGGCCACTTGGCAATAGTGATCATAGCATGATCGCCTTTGATTTAATTAGTGGAGGAGGGATAGTAAGGAAATCCACAGTACTACCTTTTAACTTTCGAATGGGAGACTATGATAAAATGAGGAAAACAGTTAAGAAAAAACTAAAAGGAGCAGTTGCGAAGGTTAAAGACGTACATCAAGCTTGGGTGTTGTTGAAAAATACTATCTTGGAAGCCCAGACCAGCTGTATTCCACGCTTTAAGAAAAGTGGAAGGAAGTCCAAAAAACTGCCAGCATGGTTTAAAGGTGAGGTCAGAGAGGCTGTTGCCAAAAAAGCATCTTTCAGGAAATGGAAAAAAGAGCTAAATGACAAAACCTGGAAACAGCACAAGCACTGGCAAGTCAAATGCAAGGCATTGATAAGGCAGGCAAGGAGAGAATTTGAGAAGAAGCTTGCTGCGGAAGCAAAAACGCAAAATAATGACCTTTTCAAGTACATTCGTAGCAAAAAACCTGTGAGAGAGTCAGTTGGTCCATTAGATGATAAAGGGGTTAAAGGAGCACTAAGAGGCGACAAGGCGGTAGCGGAGAGACTGAATGAATTCTTTGCTTCGGTCTTTAGTGAGGAAGATGTAGGGATGTTACCCATGACTGAAGTGGTATTTAAAGGTGCAGAAGAATTGAAGGAAATATCGATACATCGGGAAGATGTCTTACAACTATTAAATAAACTGAAGAGTAGCAAATCACCTGGGCCGGATGGTATACATCCAAGGGTGTTGAAAGAACTGAAATATGAGATTGCAGAACTGCTATCAGCAATCTCTGAACTATCATTAAAATCATCTCTAATACCTGAAGATTGGAGGATCGCCAACGCGAATGAAAACCTGTCGTTAAAGGCATATTAAAGGGAAGAGAAAACATTTCCGTCAGCAATCTACAGCAAAACCGGGGAAACCTACAAAACGTGAGCAGTGTGATACATGTGCAAAGACCAAAGGTTCACATAAAACCTTAAGAATGACCACAAGAAACATTGTAAAAAGCATAATTCAACTGGGCAACAGTGATAGCAATGGGCAACAATGAACAACACTCCCTGGAAAGCACCAAAGAAAAACCCTTTCAAAGATCATTTCATTGTGATGGAGCTTTCCTGGGAGTGTTGTGTAATGTTGCCCAATGATATCATTGTTGCCCAGCTTGGTTATGGGTGTTTGCCCCTTTTTTTGAGGTCTGTTTTGAGGTTTATGTGCACCTTTGTCTCCATACAAGGTAAATGAGCCCACAGTAAACTTGTGCAGAGCAGGGTTTCTGACTCATCAGGCCGGTTTAACTAACTCCAGGGACTACAGCATCTCTGTGGCCACAGTGTGGTACAACAGACACAGCCAGTACCTGTAAGACCAGAGGGTCACAGGTTCAAATCCCAGCTGGGGCTCATGCCAACCCAGTCCCCATAGTTTTACCCACCACTAAACAGTGATAGTAAGGAAACCTCTTTATTGCAGAGAACATACGCATGGTTCATACACCTATATTTTACCACACCAAATACAGACACCAGAAACAGGCGCATTACCCAGAGCAGAGTCTCGCAAATGCAGTCCTGGAGGGCCCCACACCATTCAGGTTCCATGCTGCCTCTAATAAAGATGCCTGTGCTGCATATCTATGCACCACCCCCATGGTATGCAGATGTAGCTCGTGCATATTTATGAGTGACAGCAGGAAAACCCAAACAGTGTTTGGAACACCAGGACTGGAGTTGGGGAACTCTGCCGTAAAGCAGCAGCCAACAGGGCCAGACACACACCCACAGGCCCCATTGGCCAATGCCTCCTGGAGAAGCAGGACATTGGGCCCTGCCTGTATCTCCCAATACTAGCAGTTGTATACCTTAGCAATGCCACCCTACACCTGGGTATGTGGTACACAGCTCTCAAATGTTTCCTGTGATAACTGGTAAATATCAATTCCTACGTTAAGCACAGTTTGCTCAGTGAGCTCCACCAAAACAGGCATTCTGATGTCTGCGGTGTGTGCTGCAGGTCTGGTCTCTGACAGTGTTTACCACCCTGGGGAGTGACCCCCAACAGCCTGGCGTACTATATCCATGCCTGAACTGTGCCCAGGACTGGTGTGGTGGGTATGGCTGCTGAACACCTCTATAGTTGCACAATGCTGGCATAGGTGTGGGGATGGCTATCTGTCTATCCAGTGTGTGGTGGCTGCAAACACCTGCCAGAAATGTTGCCAGCATTGGGCTGTCAATGTGCATAATGAGGAGCAAGGTACCATGGGTATAGGCCGGACAGGGTGGTCTGGCCAGGGTGCATCTGCACAGGGCATAGGGCACTGACTGGGACATTTTAGTGCCCAGCCACCACCTACACAGACAGGGTGACCTCAGTATGTCCTGCTGAGAGATCACTCTCACCCTGACTGTGCAGTGACCACAGCATGGCTATATAGTATTTCTCTCATATGATAAATATGGGTTTCCTTTGGGGCCCAGTCACTGATTTATCTGCTTGCTGTGTATGCATCTCCACTGGGCACATGCATTATGGACTAACTAGCAGACTGTTTGCAGCTGGTATGTGTCTTGATGGAGTGGCTTACAGGGTGCAGTGGTTGATGGCTTGCTGCAGGAGAATATCAGATAGTGGTGGGGTGCAGCTTACCATATCCAGGCCTAATGTCTGTCTGTGTACAGAGCTGCAGTGCCTGCCCTGTGGGGGTGTCTGTCCCTCACCAGAACTGGGGTTGATGTTCCTCTCTACTGCCACCTTTGCAGGGAGGTAGAGGGTGGATCTATTGCTGGGGGACCCTGTTTGCCACCCGCAGGGGCATGCGCGTGGCCATGGGGGCTACACCTGACTGCAAGGTGTTCATGCAGAAACTACCTATCTTGCACATTAACACTGCTTTGGACCTGCGCCATGGACGGTGCTGTGGACCTGGTGCTGGGCGCCTCATTGCACCCTCAGGGTGAGCACAGTACCCGCACAATGTGACGGTGTGTAGCTACTCTGTGCCAGTACAACACACGGTCAGTACCCCCTACCAGGCCGAGGTGCTGTGGGGGTGCACATGGTCACTTCCCCCTACCAGGCCGAGGTGCTGTGGGGGTGCATTCCCCATGGTGTGTATCTGTGGACAGCTGATTTGCATGTGCAGTGCATCATGGGTGTGACTGGCACAATCCAACCCTGGGAAGATCCAGCGCCTGCTCACAGGCTCTGATAAACCATAGGCCATCACACGTACATCTGTTAGCATAGTGCATAGGTGCAAGACACCTAAAGTGTCTGTACTACAAGGTGCCCACGCTGGTAAAAACACACGTACCCACGCACGATTGTACGCACGTACCAACGCACGGGGCTACGCCCGTAACAATGCACGCAGCCACGCACGTACCAACGTACATGGCTACGCGCACTGCGAGAGTGTGTTTCAGTAACCACTACTGAACGTAAAGAAAAACATGCCTCCTCATTCCCTATGTAATGTACAGGGTGCTGCCTGGGACAGCATTCTGCATTAGGCACACTGGGGACTCGAACCCATGCTGCCTGTAACAGTAGTGAGTACACTAACCATTGTGCTACAGCTCTGTTTCAGTGATTTGTGTCTGTACGCCTTCATATGATTAATGCGCAGTAACGCGCCACGGCGCCCTGTAACGCTCGTTAGTTTTTGGAACGCGCGTTAGTGGTTACGATGTCCCGCCCATGTCCTTTTTTGGCTTTCCTTTCACTAACGCGGCTCCTAACGCGATTTGCACTAACGCAGTTTAGTAAACATACCCCGTAGAAAGACTAGGGGACATGCAATGAAGCTACAGGGTAAACTATTTAAGACTAATAAAAGAAAATATTTTTTCACTCAACGTGTAATCAAACTCTGGAATTTGTTACCGGAGGATGTAGTAAAGGCTGTTAGTGTAGCTGGGTTTAAAAAAGGTTTGGACAAGTTCCTGGAGGAAAGGTCCATAAACCATTATTAAGAAGTGACCGAAGATATCAATGCTTGACCCAGTACAAGCATTGTGGAACTTGTGTTTCTTGGGGAAACTGCTAGGTACATATGACCTAGATTGGCCACTGTTGGAAACAGAATACTGGGCTTGATGGACCTTGGTCTGACCCAGTATGGCATATCTTATGTTCTTATGTTCTTATGTTCTAACTCTAATTTTCTACATAAACCTTTTAATAATACAAACTCCTGTGTGAACCAAGGAATCTTCTTCTTGGCCTTGAGTCTTCTTTTACTAATCATTGAACCAATTTCTTCCATTATATTAGGGTTCAGGTAAATGAAGCCCACTCTGATGAAAAGGAGGTTCTCAGTGGTGTGCCGCAGGGATCAGTCCTTGTTCCAATTCTGTTTAACATCTTTGTTAGTGATATTGCAGAAGGACTGTCAGAGAAATATTGCTATACCTGGAAGATGTATTACAACTATTTGATAAACTGAATAGTAGCAAATCCCCTGGACCGGATGGTATACATCCAAGAGTGTTGAAAGAACTGAAATATGAGATTGCAGACCTGCTATTAATAATCTGTGAACTTTCACTAAAATCATCTGTAATACCTGAAGATTGGAGAATCGCCAATGTAACACCAATTTTAAAAAGGGTTCCAGGGGTGATCTGGGAAACTACAGACCAGTGAGTCTGATGTCAGTACCACGGAAAATGGTAGAAACCATCATAAAAAACAAAATTACTCAGCATGCTAGAATATTGGTGGGAGCAGCAAGATGCGACCATATAACGCCTATCCTGATACAACTTCATTGGCTCCCCGTACAAGGAAGGCTTACATTCAAATCGTTATTACTCACCTTCAAATCTATCCATGGCATCACCTCCCCATCATTAACCAACATCATCCAGCCCGCTCCTCCCAACAGAACAAGGAGAACCCCATCTACAAATGTGCTAGTAATTCCAAAGGCTTCAACAAAGTACACAACCGCAACATCTAGTAGGGCATTCAGTATCTATGCCCCAAAATGTTGGAACGCATTACCACCAGGCATCCGTGCGATTACTGACCTATCACAATTCAGAAAGGCGCTCAAATCCCATTTATTTACTCAATACTACCAGATTAACCCTACCCCTACATAAGTGCCTCTCCCTCACCCCCTCAAGTTAATATATCAACTCTATTGTACACATGTTCACACTGAATTCCCAATACTCGATCTCATTGTACATATGTAAGTAGTTTAGTTTGCATACCCCGTTTATCCAAGTTATTACTCCTGTTCTATGTAAATCAGCAGCTTTTTATCCAAGTTGTTTTCTCCTGTTCTATGTGAAGCCAAACAGTTTGTTATGGTCATTTTGTTGTATGTAAACCGCGCTGACAATAGTGCGGTATATAAGAAATTGTAATAAATAAATAAATAAATAAATAAATGTAGATAGTCATGGCTTAATGGGAGACAGCCAACATGGCTTTAAACAAGGAAGATCTTGTCTTACTAATCTGATATGTGTTTTTGAAGGTGTGAATAAACAGGTAGACAAAGGTGAGTCGGTTGATATAGTGTATCTGGACTTTCAGAAAGCCTTTGACAAGGTCCCTCATCAGTGACTTTTGGCAAAACTAAAGAGTCATGGGATAGGAGGCAGTGTACTACTGTGGATCGGGAACTGGTTAAAAGATAGAAAGCAGAGGGTAGAGCTAAATGGCCAATTATCCCAATAGAAAAAGGTGAATAGTGGACTACCCCAGGGATCTGTACAGGGTCTGCTGCTTTTTGACATATTCATAAATGACCTGGAAAAGGGAATAACTAGTGAGATTATCAAATTTGCAGATGACACAAAACTGTTTAAAGTTGTTAAAACCCAAGGGGATTGTGGAAAACTGCAGGAAGATCTGGATAAATTGGAAGACTGGGTATCCAAATGGCAGATTAAATTTAATGTGGACAAGTGCAAAGTTATGCACCTAGGAAAGAACAACCCACACTATGTTTCCACGATGCAAGGTTCCACATTGGGAACCCCCACCCAGGAAAAAGATTTAGGAGTCATCGTGGATAACATGTTAAAATCCTCTGCTCAGTGTGCAGCGGCAGCCAAGAGAGTCAATAGAATGCTAGGTATCATAAGGAAAGGAATGGAAAATAAAACAAAGGATATTATAATGCCTCTGTATCATTCCATGGTGCGACCGCACCTTACATATTGTGTGCATTTCTGGTTGCTGTATCTTAAAAAGGATATAGCATTATTAGAAAAGGTACAGAGAAGCGCCAACAAAATGGTAAAGGGAATGGAAGGATACCCCTATGAAGAGAGGCTAAAAAGGTTAGGGCTCTTCAAACTGGAAAAGAGAGGGCTGAGGGGAAATATGATAGAGGTCTATAAATTAATGAATGGAGTTGAACAGGTAAATATAGATCGATTGTTTACGTCATTAGAATATAAAAAGACTAGGGGACATACAATGAAGCTACAGGGTAACATGTTTAAGACTAATAAGAGAAAATATTTTTTCACTTAACGTGTAATTAAACTCTGGAATTTGTTACTGGAGGATGTAGTAAAAGCTATTAGTGTAGCTGGGTTTAAAAATGGTTTGGACAAGTTCCTGGAGGAAAGGTCAATAAACCATTATTAAAAGGAACCTGGGATATCACTGCTTGACACAGTACAAGCATTGTGGAACCTGTGTCTTTTGGGGAAACTGTTAGGTACTTATGACCTAGATTGGCCACTGTTGCAAAAAGGATACTGGGCTTCAGGGGCGGCCCAAGGGGGGTGCGGGGCCATGTGCGGAGACTCGGTGCGGGGCCTCATTTGCATAAGGGGCCTCATTTGCATAAATATTTGCATAATGTTACCATATACTAACTTTTAGTAAACATGCCTCTTAATGAGTGTATGGATAAAGAAAGACTAAAAGATTTCTACATTGCTATAAACCAGTGCCAACCACCAGACACTTTAGGAACTACTACAAACACTGCCCATTTAGAACCCATAGCAAACCCGCCGTATCCTAACAGCACTACCAGGACTCACAAAGCACCATACCCTACCTATCAAAAGGAAACATGCAAATATTAAACCAATACATTTCAGAGAACAACAATACATGATCTACTGGGGAAAGAGAACAAGTGGCAATGTCAAATAGGAATTACATAAACAGAATACCTCAGCTCAGTTACACATGCAGAACATAGACCAGGGGTGGGCAAACCTGGTCCTGGAGTGCCGCAGACCAGTCAGGTTTTCGTGATATCTCTAATGAATATGCATGAGATATATATGCATTAGAGATATCCTGCCAACCTGACTGGTTTGTGGCCCTCCAGGGCTGGATATGGAGACCCCTGCCTTACACCTCTGTCATTTAAGATTGTGAGTGGACAAGGTGCAGATGTCCAAGACATCAAAAAGGTTAGATAGAATTTGTCACAGTCCTCCTCACTTCTCACCACCACCAAAAAATTGTCTATTAGACAACTTTTTCGTGGTGGTGAGAATCGAGGAGGAATGTGACAGATTCTATATACCCTTTCGATGTCTAGGACATCTGTACCTTGCCCACTCATGATCTTAAATGACAGAGGTGTAAGGCAGGGGTCTCCAAATCCAGCCCTGGAGGGCCACAAACCAGTCAGGTTGGCAGGATATCTCTAATGCATATATATCTCATGCATGTTCATTAGGGATATCCCGAAAACCTGACTGGTCTGCGGCCCTCCAGGACCGGAGGTGCCCACCCCTGACATAGACCATCACCAAACAAGGAATCACAATTTAGAAACAGGAAGACAATAATTAAACTGGGAATCCCAAAAGCCAAACTTGGAATGTACAACACTGTAGAAATAAAACTATACATTAATTTGCTCTTGTACTAAACAAAGCGTAGACGTTAATGATGCACATTTACCAGAGCTGACATATTCCAATTAATAAATTCAAAATAAAGAGATATTTTTCTACCTTTTGTGCATTTTTTTTCAGCTGCAATTGCTCCAGCCACTTTCTTCTGGTTTCTTCGTGTCTTCTGCTAACTCTCCATCGTCTGCTGTCCATTTGTCCTTTCTTCTCTCTTCTAGTTTTTTTCCATTCTCTCTCTACATCTGCTTTAACATACTAATCTTTCTCCTTTTGCTCTTTCCTCATTCCTATTTCATCCACTCAAATTTTACCCCTCCATCCTCAATCCCCACTTACTCTCCCAATACCCTGCCAATTGTAGATTTTTTATCCCTCCCACACAAAATATTTTTCCCCTCTCCATTTTACTCTCCCAGCCCCATCCCATTCTAATCCTCCCCCAACATCAGCTCCCTTCTAGTTCCAGCCTCACCCAGCATCCATTCCCTTCTAGTCCCTGCATCAGCCCATTTCCAGTCCTAGCCCCCCATCAGCCCATTTCCAGTCCTAGCAACCCCCCAACCCAATACCAGTCCTAGCCCCCCCATCAACCCACTTCCAGTCCTAACCCGCATTCACCCCATTTTCAGTTTAAGCCCCCCCTATAACCCATTACCAGTCCTAACCCCCCATCAGCCCACTTCCAGTCCTAACCCCCATCAACCCATTTCCAGTCAGCCCCCATAGCCCATTGCCAGTCCTAACCCCCCCATCAGCCCACAGCCCATTACCAGTCCTAACTCCATCAGCCCACCTAAAGTCCTAACCCCTCCCCATCAGCCCATTTCCTGTCCTAGCCCCCCCATAGCCCATTATCACTCCTAACCCCCCCATAGCCCATTACCAGACAGCCCCCATCAGCCAACAGCCCATTACCAGTCTTAACCCCCCCCCCCATAGCCCATTACCAGTTCTAACCCCCCCCACCAGCCCGCAGCCCATGACCAGTCCTAACCCCATCAGCCCACCTCAAGTCCTAACCACTCACCATCAGCCCATTGACTGTCTTAGGCCCCCCCCCATAGCCCATTATCAGTCCTAACCCCCCCCCATAGCCCATTACCAGTCCTATCCCCCCATCAGCCCACAGCCCATTACCAGTCCTCACCCCATCAGCCCACCTCCAGTGTTAACCCCCCCATCAGCCCTTTTCCTGTCCTAGCCCCCCCATAGCCCATTAACATTCCTTACCCCCCCCAATAGCCCACAGCCCATTACCAGTCCTAACCCCATCAGCCCACCTCCAGTGTTAACCCCCCCATCAGCCCATTTCCAGTCATAGCCCCCCATAGCCCATTGCCAGTCCTAACCCCCCCAGCAGCCCACAGCCCATTACCAGTCCTAACCCCATCAGCCCACCTCCAGTCTTAATCCCCCCAGCCCATTTCCAGTCCTAGCAACCCCCCCAACCCATTACCAGTCCTAGACCCCCATAGCCCACTCCCAGTCCTAATCCCACCAGCCCATTTCCAGTCCTAATCCCCCATCACCCAATTTTTAGTTTAAGCCCCCCCCAGAGCCCATTACCAGTCCTAACCCCCCATCAACCCACTTCCAGTCCTAATCCCATCAGCCCATATACAGACTTAGTTCCCCCATAGCCCATCACCACTCCTAACCCCCCCCCCCAGCCCCCCCATAGCCCATCACCACTCCTAACCCCCCCAGCCCAGCCCAGCCTAGCCTAGGGAAAATTTAAAAAAAAAAAGCTGTCTGCTGCCGCTGCCGGGGCCGCCGCGGCAGAATCGAGTGTGCTGCGGGGCCCCCCTGCCCAGCAGAGCCTGTCCTCCCCTGTATCACCTCTCTCTTTGCAGCTGCCGTCACCCGCGCCGGCTTACAGCGCGCGCAGGAACTAGTGGCCCATTCGCAGCTCGGTTACGCCCGCGGGGGCGGATGGGAACTTCCCATCAGCCCCCGCGGGCTTAACAGAGCAGCGAGGGAGAAACTCTCCCCTCGCGCTCTGAAAGCCGGCGCATGTGACTGCAGCTGTAAAGAGAGAGGTGATACAGGGGAGGGCAGGCTCTGCTGGGCAGGGGGGGCCCCGCGGCACACTCGATTCTGCCGCGGCGGCCCCAGCAGCGGCAGCAGACAGCTTTTTTTTTTTTTTTTAAATTTTACTTTTAGATCAGAATGTTTTTTGCGCGGGGTTCCCTGAAACGCGGGGCCCTGAGCAAAAAACATTCTCGCTCAATGGATGGGCCGGCCCTGCTGGGCTTGATGGACCTTGGTATGATCTAGTATGGCATATCTTATGAGTGGAATGGATAAACGTAGATCGATTGTTTATGCCATCAAAATATATAAAGACTAGGGGACATGCAATGAAGCTGCATGTAACCTATTTAAGAATAACAAGAGAGAAATCCCTCACTTGCTTTGCAGCTTGTCGTGCTATGAGGGCTTGTGTGTATCAGTGATGCTGAGGGCTAAGCTATTGGTAATTTAACTATTGACAGGGTCTCCCAAGATGGACAGGTCTCAGCTGAGGTGCCAAACCAAGACAAAACACCCATCTGGGCAGCAGCAGAATGGGACGGTGTTGGCGGCGGAGGATCAGATTTCTGTGACAACAGCAACAATACTAAACTTAAACTGCACAGAAGAAAGGCCCGGCAATCTACTTCTGAAAATCCAATGGATAGTCACAACAAGCAAATTGCACTATAGTGCTGGAAGATGAGACTCCCAGGTTGGAAGGCACTCAACTAGCTACTGTGGAAGACCTGAAGACTTTTCAGAGTAAAGCCAGCATTTATGATGTGGTTGGATCAAAGCCCTTGGGACGTCTGACTGCTGATGTAGCTGCACATGAAATGAGAGTCAGAAGCTGTAAAGATGTCTTACATGTTGGAACATGGAACGTACAAAGCATGAACCAAGGGAAGTTGGTCAAGAATGAAATGGAATGTGTACAACTTGATCTGTTGGGTGTCAGCGAACTGAAATGGACTGGCATTGGACACTTTGCATCAGATGATCACATGGTCTACTATGCTGGAAATGAAAGACAAAGAAGAAATGGTGTTGCATTTATAATAAAGAAGAAACTTGCAAGAACTATAATGAAATACAATGCAGTCAGGAATGCTTAATCTCTATTCGTCTATGAGTAATGCCTATCAACACTACTATAATTCAAGTATATCCCCCAACAACTGCTGCAGAAGAGGTTGAAATTGAAGAGCTACTGGCATAAAAAGGAGATAGCAGCTCTTAAAATAGATAATAGGGGAAAGCCGACAGTCGCCCAAGAGTGCATGGTTCGGAACAATGTATCCTTGAAGGATATAATCAAAAAAATGAAGTTAGGGCACATCAGCAGAGAGATTCCAATAAAGACAAAGGTAGCTCAAATGCCTTTGAGTACAGAGCAGACAGAGCTTAAAGATTCCAAATTACCCCTGCCTACTGATAACCAGATTCATATGAATAAAATACAGTCTCTAAAATGCTTGTATGCAAATGCTAGAAGTCTAAAAAATAAAATGGGAGAGTTAGAATATATAGCACTAAATGAGAAGTTAGACATGATTGGTATCTCAGAGACATGGTGGAAGGAGGACAACCAGTGGGACACTGTGATGCAAAATGTAATGTGTGCCTTTGAGTCAGTCCTGACTCTTGGTGACCCAGAAGCTCCTGGGTTCTCTTGGCAGTGTCACTGGAAGTAGATTGCCAGACCTTTCTTCTGAGATAATGGAGGGTTAAGTGACTTGCCCAAGGCCACAAGAAGTGCTAGTGGGACTTGAAACCTGGTTACTTGGGTGCCAAGCCAGTGTTCTAACCACTAGGCTACTCCTCCACAGTGATACCTGGGTACAAACTATATAGACACTGTGATACCTGGGTACAAACTATATAGTAAAGACAGAGCTGATCAAATTGGTGGAGGGGTTGTGCTCTATGTTAGAGAGGGCATTGAGTCACAAAGGATTAAAATTCTACAGGAAACAAAATTTGCTGTAGAATCTCTATGGATTGAAATTCCATGTAAAAAGGGGAAGGCAATGGCAGTAGGGATGTACTATCAACTGCCTGGCCAGAAAGAACAAATGGATGATGAAATGCTCAAAGAAATCAGGGAAGCTAACAAAAGTTACAGAATTGTAATAATAATGGGTGATTTCAATTACCCCAGTATTGACTGGGTCAGTGTCACGGCAGGACATGCTAGGGAGATAATATTTCTAGATGAAATAAATGACTGTTTCTTGGAGCAGCTGGTTCATGAACCAACCAGAGGGGAAGCCATTTTGGACTTAGTCCTTAATGGAACACCAGATCTGGTGCAAGAGATAAGGGTGTTGGGGCCACTTGGCAATAGTGATCATAGCATAATCGCGTTTGATTTAAATAATGGAGGAATGAAGGTAAGGAAAGCCACATTACTACTTTTTTAACTTTTGAAAGGGAGACTGTGGTAAAATGAGGAAAATAGTTAAGAAAAAACTAAAAGGAGCAGTTGCAAAGGTTAAAGACTTACATCAAGCTTGGGTGTTGTTTAAAAATACTATCTTGGAAGCCCAGACCAGCTGTATTCCATGCGTTAAGAAAAGTGGAAGGAAGTCCAAAAAACTGCCAGCATGGTTAAAAGGTGAGGTCAGATAGGCTGTTGTTGCCAAAAAAAGTATCTTTCAGGAAATGGAAAAAAGAGCCAAATGATGAAAACTGGAAACAGCACAAGCACTGGCAAGTTAAATGCAAGGCATTGATAGAGCAGGCAAAGAGAGAATTTATTTATTTAGCTGTATTTATATCCCACTTTTCACCAGGTCAAAGCGGTCAATTGGGAGATACATTTAACACAAGGGGATATGACACACATACGCTAATACTTACAGGGAACATGGGCAATGGAGGGTTAAGTGGCTGGCCCAAGACCACAAGGAGTACCTATAGGACTAGAAATCCCAGTCCCTCCGGCCTGAGATTGCTGTCCCCAGGTGGGACTTGAACCCCCAGCCCTCTGGCCCTTTGTATCTTGTCCTAACCACTAGGCCACTCCTCCCAACATTTGAGAAGAAACTTGTTGTGGAAGCAAAAATACTTAATAAAGACTTTTTCAAGTACATTCGTAGCAAAAAACCTATGAGTGTCAGTTGGACCATTAGATGATAGAGGGGTAAAAGGGCAGTAAGAGGGGACAAGGCTATAGCGGAGAAACTGAATGAATTCTTTGCTTTGGTCTTTACTGAGGAAGATGTAGGGATGTTACCCATGATTGAAGTGGTATTTAAAGGTGATGCTGCAGAAGAATTGAAAGAAATATCGCTACACTGGGAAGATGTATTGCAACTATTTGATAAACTGAAGAGTAGAAAATCACCTGGACCAGATGGTATACATCCAAGGGTATTGAAAGAACTGAAATATGAGATTGCAGACCTGCTATTAGTAATCTGTGAACTTTCATTAAAATCATTCGTAATACCTGTAGATTGGAGGATCGCCAATGTAACACCAATTTTTAAAAAGGGTTCCAGGGGTGATCCAGGAAACTACAGACCGGTGAGCCTGAAGTCAGTACCATGAAAAATGGTAGAAACCATCATAAAGAACAAAATTACTCAGCATGCAGATAGTCATGGCTTAATGGGAGACAGCCAACTTGGCTTTAGACAAGGAAGATCTTGTCTTACTAATTTGTTATGTTTTATTGAAGGTGTGAATAAACAGGTAGACAAAGGTGAGTCAGTTGATATAGTGTACCTGGACTTTCAGAAAGCCTTGGACAAGGTCCTTCATCAGAGACTTTTGGCAAAACTAAAAATTCATGTAATAGGAGGTGATATACTAATTGCTAGGCTAGCAAGCCTTGGAATAGGAGGCACTGTCCTCAAATTTATTTATTTAAAGGTTATTTCTATCCCGCCTTATCCTTCAATCAAGGCGGATTGAAGGATAAGGTTTATGTCAATCAAATGGTTTATGTCATATATATCTCACCGATTGGTACGTGTCCAACTAGGCCAATACACCTCAGAAACTTTCTCACAAGGACAGGGAATTCCACAAGGTTCGGCCCTCTCGGTCCTCCTTTTTAATCTATACCTACAGCCCATCACGAACATATTTAAAAAATACAAAATTAACCATTACATTTATGCCGATGACATCATGCTCGCTATCCCCATAAACACTAGCAGCCCCTCATACCACAATCTATCTGAATGTATCAGAGAGGCTGAATCCTGGCTAGAAACCAAATACCTCAGCATTAACCTTAAAAAAACAGAAGCTATGTTTGTATCAAGAAAACCCGATGCAATCTACCCAAAAACCATCATAATCAACAACACCACTATCCCTGTCAAACAAGAGGTAAAATACCTAGGGATAATATTAGATCACACACTCAGTATGCTCCCCCACATAAAGCAAACAGTAAAAACTGAATTCCTATAAACTAAAGACCGTACAGCACCTAAGACCCCTCCTCGACACCCATGATTTTAGATCTGTAGTCAACTCACTAATTACCCCCCACTTCGACTATTGTAATAGTCTACTGAATGGCCTACCACTTAAAAATACAAATATACTCCAAAGAGCCCAGAACATCTCCGCCAGGGTAAGAGCAAAAATATGCCTAACCGACCACATAACCCCCATTCTATATTAACTACACTGGCTCCCTATAAATAACCAGATAAAATATAAAATACTCTTAACAACATTCAAACTCCTCAGTGACATCTCCCCCTCACACCTAACCACCCTCCTACACTCCCCACCAGAATCCAGAACACGCAGACAAAATGCAATCCACTCGCTTGACATACCCAAAGCCATCTGCAAGACAAAGAAAACTACAAGCTCCAGAGCCTTTTCATTTGCTGCCCCTACCCTCTGGAATGAACTTCCACTGACCCTCCGCATGACAAAAGATTTCCAACTATTCAGAAAAGGACTCAAAACACACCTTTTCACTGAACATTTTGAAAAACCAACTGAAATCCCTCACCTCCCACGAGCTACCTCCCAACAAACGCAGAACCAACCTACTAACCTCCAGAACCCACAGCCTATTAACCACCCCCCCCCCCCACACACACACCCCTTACCTAAACAACCCCAGAGCTTCACCCCACCCTAACCAAAGAAAAAGACAAGTCAAGAAGAGGCCGACTCCTGTTTATGTGTAACTACAAAGATTGACATAAATGACCTGGAAAAGGGAATAATGAGTGAGGTTATCAAATCTGCAGATGACACAAAACTATTTAAAGTTGTTAAAACCCAAGAGGATTGTGGAAAATTGCAAGAGGATCTTGATAAATTGGAAGACTGGGCATCAAAATGGCAGATGAAATTTAATGTGGACAAGTGCAAAGTTATGCGCCTAGGAAAAAACAACCCAAGCTATGGTTACATGATACAAGGTTCCACATTGGGAACCACCACCCAGGAAAAAGATCTAGGTGTCATCATGGATAACATGTTAAAACCCTCCGCCCAGTGTGCAGCGGCGGCCAAGAGAGCATATAGAATGCTAGGGGGTATGTTTACTAAACTGCGGTAATCGTGAATAACG
The DNA here is from genome assembly GCA_033557465.1 of Ichthyophis bannanicus. Lineage (NCBI taxonomy): Eukaryota > Metazoa > Chordata > Amphibia > Gymnophiona > Ichthyophiidae > Ichthyophis > Ichthyophis bannanicus. Next base: position 96,903,748 of record CM066031.1, on the reverse strand, counting down.
CACATTATGTAACGTTAACGATCGTAAGCGCAGCATAACGCGCGTTATGCTGCGCTTACGATTGTTAGCGCATCATTAACGCGCGTTATGTAACGTTAACGATCGTAAAGCCCCGCGGCGCGGTAAAACAACGCAAAAGGTGGAGAGAAGGCGGAGAGAAGGGGTCAGTGGGAGGAGAGTGGGCGGGGAGAGGCTCCACTCACACTAACGCGCTGAATTTCAGGGCTGAATTCCAACGCGAATGAAAACTTGCCGTTAAAGGCACATTACAGGGGAGAGAAACCATTTCAGTGTCAGCAATGTACAGCCCAGGCAGAGAAACCAAAACAAAGTGATAAGTGTGATACATGTGCACAGAACAAAAGGGCACAGAAACACTGAAAATGACCCCAACAAACTGGAAAAAAACAATAACCAAGCTGGCCAATAGTGGTATCAATGAGAAACATCAACCCCTCCCTCCCCCGAGTAAGCTCCATAGAACAGATATAAATCGTGGAAGGGTCTATACTCCGTCCCCATACAAGGTGAATGGGCCCACAGTGAAATAGCGCTGCTCAGGGTTTTCCCCACCATCGGACAGCGTTCCTATGGCGTGCACATGTCCCGCAACATCAGGGCGGGCATGTCGGAACGGCAACTGGACAGATGCCGGAAAAGGGGATACAGAGGGCCGCAGGCGGCACATGCTGTGGTGGAGCTGGGCCACATTGCGGACTAGGGTGATGCCTAGGTGGCCCATACGAATGCTGAAACAGTGGAGCAGCCAGACAGCAACTGCTGAAGGCCCAACATGGGCATGAGTGTGTTTCCCAAAGTGTCACAGGAGATAGTACCCAACAGCTACCCCCAAGGGCATGGAACATTGGCAGGCGGGGCTGGGGGGAGAGTGGACGTCGATGCAGGCACCCCTACTCCAGAACCCGCACCATAGGCAGCCTCCTACCTGCACACTGGATGGCCTGAGACTGCGCACCACCAGCTCCACCAGCAGAAGGGCATGTCAGCATGGTGGCTGAGGGATACTGGTGGTGGAGGGGCAGTGGCAGCTGGCCAGAGCAGACCGTGGCCTAGCCCTGTGTAGGTGGGTGCCATGCACTGCAACAGACAGGCCCTGTCTAACCAACAGTCATGGTATCACCAGGGAATGCACCATCTCTGTGATAACATGGTGGTGCAGTGCACAAAACCAGTATATTCAAAAGCAGAAGATCACAGGTTCAAGTCCCAGCTGTGGTTTCCGCCAACCCAGTCCTCATATTTTACCCACTACTATAACATGCTAATACAGACAGAACCTTTCTTGCAGATGACGCAAACATGCCCAAAACACCTACATTTTACCCTACAGAGCACAGACACCATAAACATGCACATTACCTAGAGCAGAGCCTCCCAAATGCAGTCCTGGAGGGCCAAACACCATTCAGGTTCCATGCTGCCTCTGATAAAGATGCCTATGCTGGATTTCTATGCGCCACCCCCATGGTATGCAGATGTATCTCATGCATATTCATGAGGGACAGCATAAAAACCCGAACAGTGTTTGGCACCGCAGGACTGGAGTTGGGAACCTCTGCCATAAAGCAGCAGCCAACAGGGGCCGACACACCCGCACCCACAGGCCCCATTATCCAAAGCCTCCTGGAGAGGCAGGACTTTGGGCTCTGTGTGCATCTCCCAATACTAGCACTTGCATACCTTAGTAATGCCACCCTAAAGCTGGGAATATGGTACACATCTATCAAAAGGTTGCTATGATTACTGGCAGATAGCAATTCCTAGGTTAAGTACAATTTTCGGAGTGAGCTGCATCATAGCAACCTTTCTGATGTTTGTGGAGTGTGCTACAGGTCTTGTGTCTGACAGTGTTTACCAATCTGGGGAGTGACTCCTACAGTATTGCGTACCATAGCCATGCCTGCACTGTGCCCAGGACTGGTGTGGTGGCCTGGGCTGCCCAACACCTCTATAGTTGCACAATGCTGGCATAGGTGTGGGGATTGTGTGTCTGTCTATCCAGTGTGTGGTGGCTGCCAACACCCTCCACAGCCCACACTGCTAGCACTGTTGCCAGTATTGGCCTGCCAATGTGCATAATGAGGAGCAAGGTACCGTGGGAATAGCCTGGATAGGGTGGCCTGGCCTGGCCGCATCTGCACAGGGCATAGGGCAATGGCTCGGACATTGTAGTGTCCGGTACCACCTGCACGGACAGGGTGGCCATAGCATGTCCTGCTGGGAAGTCACTCTCAACCTGACTGAGCAGTGACCATGGCATGGCTAGGTTCCCCCATAGTGCTATATAGCATTTCTCTCATGTGATATTTATGGGTTTTCTTTTGGGGCCCAATCACTGACCTATCTGCTTGGTGTGTATGCTGATATCCCCGTTCTGGGTACATGCATCTCCTCCAGGACCATGCACTATGGACTAGCTGGCGGACTGTCTGCAGCTAGTATGTGTCTTCCTGGAACACCTTTCAGGGTGCAGCGGCTGGAGGCTTGCTGCTGGAGAATGTCAGATAATGGTGGGGGGCAGCTGAGCATTTCCAGACCTAGCAGGACTGGGGTGATGGTCCCCTCTACTGCCCCCATTGCAGGGGGTAGAAAGTGGATCTGTTGGCGGGAGATCCTCTCCCCCACCCTGAGCCCGAGAGGGTGCGTTGGGTGGTGGTATGTAATCTCCCTGTGGGTCCCAACACCCCCCTTCACTTACATCACGTGACCATGGCACCCACACAGGGTATGCACTTTTCTGGGTGCATCATCGTCCACAAGGGCTAGATGTGACAGAGAGATGAACACAGGAATATCCTAGGGGTGTTTGCAAGGACTACCTATCACACATTGGCACTGATGGGGACCTGCAGCATAGCCTATCTCAGCACAGCCAGGTGCTGTGCGAATTATGCTGGGCACCATACCTCTCCCTCAGGATGAGCACAGGACCCGCACACTGTGACGGTCTGTAGCTACTCTGTGCCACTAACACACACCGTCGGCACCCCCTACCAGGCTGAGGTGCTGTGGGGTGCATACCCCATCTTGTGATCATCTGTAGACTGCTGATTTACATGTGCTGTGCATCCTGGGTACGGATGGGTTGACCCTATCCTGGTAACCACAGCAGAATGTGGGTGTGGTGCCGTGCAGTCCTCTTGTAGCCAGCCAGGTGTTTATTAGCAGCTCTAGCCCACTGGTTACTTCACTGCCCATGGAGCCAGAGGTCATGGGTTCAAAACCCACAGTGGGGTTCATCAATAGGCCTGTCTTAGGCATGGTCTATTTTTATTGTATATTAGTGCTACCAGCAGAACCACAGGGTACTGTCACCTTAGGGTGGCCCTATAAAGCGTCTTATAAGGTGCCTTATATGGTGTCCTATAGGAGACATTATAGGGTGCCTTGGCAGACAAAGCACTTTATAATGTGCCCTATGGAGTGCCTTCTAGGGTGCCTTATGTGGCACCTTAGGTTGCGCCACTGTGAGGGTGTGTTTGCTGGCAGCACTATTAAAGTACAACTAAACTTCCTCACAGCCCAATACTTAACCCTTTCCAGGTCAAGCCCAACACTTTCGGGATCCACACTTCTGCCTAAATATTCCTATCAAATGGTATATAATACATGACCATGGCAGAGGGAACATCACTATTGGAACATATTGAATAAGACGGGTACAATTTTCCTGACATATGCAAACTTTAACCCGGCTGCAGAATGTGGAATAAAATATTATAGTAGGCCTTCACAGGATGCCTCAGCCAGCCTTATTCATTAGGCACACTGGGGAATCAAACCCATGATCCTTGTACTATCAGTCTGTGTAGTAACCATTGTGCTACAGCTCTGTTTCTGTATTTGGGTGTCAGCGCGCCTTCTTAAGCTTAACGCGCAGTAACGCGCCCTGTAACGATCGTTGCTGCGCGGCGCCTTATAACGCGCGTTATCGGTAATGATGTACCGCCCATGTCCTTTTTTGGCATTTCTTCAACTAACGCGGCTCCTAACGCGAATCACACTAACGCAGTTTAGTAAACAAACCCCTTGGTATCATAACGAAAGGAATGGAAAATAAAACAAAGGATATTATAATGCATCTGTATCGTTCCATGGTGTGACCACACCTTGAATATTGTGTGCAATTCTGGTCGCCGTATCTTAAAAAGATATAGTGTTATTAGAAAAGGTACAGAGAAGAGCCACCAAAATAGTAAAGTGGATGGAAGGATACTCCTATGAAGAGAGGCTAATAAGGTTAGGGCTCTTCAACATGGAAAAGAGACGGCTGAGGTGAAATATGATATATGTCTATAAATTAATGAACGGAGTGGAACGGGTAAACGTAGATCGATTGTTTACATCATCAGAATATAAAAAGACTAGGGGACATGCAATGAAGCTAAAGGGTAACGTTTTTAAAACTAATAAGAGAAAATATTTTTTCACTCAATGTGTAATCAAACTCTGGAATTTGTTACCGGAGCATGTAGTAAAAGCTGTTAGTGTAGCTGGGTTTAAAAAAGGTTTGGACAAGTTCCTAGAGGAAAGATCCATAAACCATTATTAAAAGGGACACGGGATATCACTGCTTGACCCAATACAAGCATTGAAGAACCTGTGTCTTTTCGGGAAACTGCTAGGTGCTTATGACCTAGATTGGCCACTGTTGGAAACAGGATATTGGGCTTGATGGACCTTGGTCTGACCCAGTATGGCATATCTTATGTTCTAATTCTATGAAGCTGAAATTCACAGAACATGCAAACAGGATATCCTGATAGTCATGGGTGAATGGAATGCAAAAGTAGGCAACAAAGAAGAAGACCAACAATCTATTCATCTCAAACACCTTCTTCCAGCAACATAAGCGGTGATTGTACACATGGACTTCACCCAATGGATTGTACAAAAATCAAATTGACTACATCTGTGGAAGTCAATGATGGAAAAGCTCTGTATCATCAACAAAGACATAACCTGGAGCTGACTGTGGTACAGATCATCAACTACTAGTATGAAAACTCAAGCTAAAGTTGAAAAAGAGCAAACCACTCATGAATGCAGCAAAATATGACCTTGATAATATAGCAATGGAATTTAAAGACTGCCTGCAAAATCAATTTGCTGCTTTAGATACAAATGACAGAGCTCCAGAAGAGTTATGGAATGACATCAAGAAGGTTCTGTTGGAAGAAAGCGAGAAGTCTCTACAAAAGGTGAAAAAGCAAAGACGGCCAAAATGGATGACAGAAGAAACTCTGAAAATTGCCAAGAAATGCAGAGAAGCTAAAGCCAGAGGAGAAAGAAAGACAATCACAGAACTCAACAGAGATTCCAACGTGCAGCAAGACAGGACAAGAAAAAGTACTACAATGACACATCCAAGGAAATAGAAGCAGAAACTATTAGAGGAAGAACAAGGTTGGCTTTCCTAAATCTACGAGAGTTAAAGAAAAAATTGCAGCCTTAAATTGGAATTTTACAAGATGCTCAAGTTTCTATGTTGGATGATGCTGAGAAGATCAAGAAAAGGTGGAAAGAATATACACAGTTTTTATATGATAAAGATTAAGTGGACCAACAGCCGTTTAAACCTGTACCTGATGATCGGGAACGATTGGTGATGAAAGAGGAAGTTGAAGCAGCATTGAAAGCCTTATAAAAGAACAAAGCCCCAGGCATTGATGGCATTCCCATAGAAGTATTACAGCAATCTAATGCAGCTTTTAACATACTTACAAGGCACTGCCAAGAAATTTGGAAGACAACATCATGGCCAACTGACTGGAAAAGATCTGTGTTTATACCAATACTAAAGAAAGGTGATCCAACTGACTGTGGAAATTATCGCACAATCGCTCTGATCCCACATGCCAGCAAGATTCTACTGAAGATTATTCAAAAGAGACTACAACCATACCTGGAAAAAGAACTACCTGAAGTGCAAGCAGGGTTCAGGAAAGGGCAAGGAACGAGAGACATCATTGCGGATGTGAGATGGATCCTTGAAAAGACTAAAGAATACCAAAAGGATATCTATTTGTGCTTTATCGACTATAGCAAGGCTTTTGACTGTGTAAACCATGAGAAAATCTGGGCCACATTAAGAAGCATGGGTATACCATAACACCTGATCGTTCTCTTGCACAATCTGTACATTGATCAAGAAGCAACAGTTCGAACGGAACAAGGAGAAACAGAATGGTTTAAAATAAGCAAAGGTATAAGACAAGGCTGCATTATTTCCCCCTACTTTTTTAATTTATATGCAGAACAAATCATCAGAGAAGCAGGATTGTAAGAATACAACAGAGGTGTGAAGATTGTTGGTGAGTCTTCCACCAACCTTTGCTATGCTGATGATACCACATTACTGGCTGAAAGTGAAGATGATCTGAAACATTTGCTTCTCACGATCAAAGAACATAGTCTCAAAATGGGCCTGAACCTTAATGTAAAGAAGACAACGATCATGACAACTGGCAAAATCAACAAGTTCATCATTGAAGGAGAAGAAATTGAAATTGTGGACAACTTTAACTTACTTGGATCAACTACTGTATCAATAAAGAAACAACAAGCAGTCAAGAAATCCGACGACGCATTACTCTTGGCAGAATGGCTATGAAAAACCTAGACAAGATTCTCAAGAGCAGAGATGTCTCTCTCCATACAAAGATTTGACTTGTTCAAGCCATGGTATTTTCAATAACATCATATGGATGTGAAAGCTGGACAGTGAAGAAGATAGGCAGGAAGAAAATTAATGTCTTTGAATTATGGTGTTGGCAGCGAATACTGCGTATACCATGGACTGCCCGAAGAACAAACCAGTCAGTAATAGAGGAGATCAAACCTAAGCTTTCTTTTGAAACTCAGATGAGAAGACTTCGACTTTCATACTTTGGACACATCATGTGAAGAGAGAGATCATTAGAGAAAGACATCATGCTTGGGAAGATAGAAGGTCAATGCAAAAGAGTAAGGCCAGCAATGAGATGGATCGATACCATAACAGCAATTACGTGTACCAGTCTGTCAACAATGAGCTGCCTGATTGAAGACCAAACACAATTTAGGACAACTATCCAGAGGGTCGCCTGAGTCGACACCGACTCGACGGCACTTAACAACAACAACAACAATTTTTCTTTTCACTCAACGTGTAATCAAATCTGGAATTCATTACCAGAGGATGTAGTAAAAGCTGTTAGTGCAGCCAAGTTTAAAAAAGGTTTAGACAAGTTCCTGGAGGAAAGGTCTATAAACCATTATTAAAAGGGACCCAGGATATCCACTGCTTGCTCCAATACAAGCATTGTGGAACCTGTGTCTTTTGGGGAAACTGCTATGTACTTGTGACCTAGAATGGCCACTGTTGGAAATAGGATCCTGGGCTTGATGGACCTTGGTCTGACGCAGTATGGCATATCTTATGTTCTTATGTTCTTATAATCTGGGGGGCAAATATCATACATGATTGGATCATTATCAGACCATAGCAATGTTTCTGTATTGAACACAAAACCAGGATTACTTTCCTGAATTAAATCATAAATTAGAGGGGCCTGATAGCAAACAGAATGAGCATTTAAGCTTAAACATGGAATAAGAACATCCGCCAAATAAGGTTTATAGGAACTAACACGTGCAACAGATCCTCTTATTATTCCACCTACAATCATTACGCATGTGCAGTCACCTAAATCTGGACACAAACACTTTAATAGGAGAGACTAAATAATATTGCTGCTGAGAATCAGACCATTGTGGTCCACTAAACAAGAGCCCTTCATTACTTAATAAACATCCCACATTTAGATGATTATAAATCCCCACAATAGCAACATTTTCCAGATAGTATGTCATTAATAATAACAGATAGATCCAACCCATCTTTATTACTTAGAAAGGACTATTCTTCTTAAACTATTTTAAGTATAACCTATACCCATGGATATACCCAACCTCTGTATACTAATCACATTAATCCCCAGTTGCTCCGCTAAGCTAAAATCATTAACCCTTAGCTATCATTCAGCACTTTATCCTGTGACCAAGCTCATGCTAAGCGGCAAGCTAAGCTGGGTCCCGCCAGATGGGGCCCACCTGGGCCATTCTAAATTTAAAGGGAAGCTTCATTGCTGCTGGTGATGTCAGCAGTGAGGGCAGGGTCTTACGCAAAGTGTCTCCTCGACTCATATCCCAAAGCTCTCAGTGGCTGTTCTTTCAACAGACAGGCAGGTAAATGCAGATGGAAGAAGCTACAATAGATGTAACAACAGAGTCAAACAACAAAAGGAGTGGAGGAGTGGCCTAGTGGTTGGGGCAAGGTACTTCAGGCTGGAAGGTCGGGGGTTTAAATCCCACTAGAGGACAGCAACCTTGGGCCAGAAGGACTGGGGCTTCTAGTCCCACAGATGCTCCTTGTGGTCTTGGGCAAGCCACTTAACCCTCCATTGCCCATGTTCCCTGTAAGTATTAGTGCATGTGTCTCATATCCCTGCGTGTTAAATGTATCCCCCAATTGTGTTGTGACTGCTTTGATTGAAGGATAAGGTGGTATACAAAACTGTCTAAATAAAAATAAAATAAATAAAAGCAGAAGACAGATAAATGCAGGTGAAAAACACTGTGCAAATAATATGGTGAAGTTAAACAGCAAACAGCAGTACTTCAAAAACTGCACCTTTCCCTTCAGGTGTAGGTGGGTATGAGTACAGTATAGATCATTAAGGAAGTACACATTCAATGCTTGCGTGTCACAAGTCTTCCAGTAACTTACATTTACGTAAATGTGGTTCTGCAGTATACCCAATGACTGCTCGTCAGCAATAATAAAACAATACAATGAACTGTCCCAAACTAAAGCAGTTCGACTAGAGCTGCACATCCCATTGGATGAGAGTTCTAAGATATAAGACGTGGCTTATTCAGAATTGCCCAAACAGAATGATGCACCCAGAACTGTAGGGATTATTAGTAGCAAATATATAATAAATATATATTACTCGATTGGTCTAGGGGAAATCGCTGCTACCCTTTGCCCTAGAATTCTATGGGACTGCTGGCAAATGAACCACGTGAGAGAGAGAGCCAATTCTGTGTATATATATAAATTAGACTTTATTACTGATAGACAAATAAAGTAAATATAGAATAAATTAAAATTATGAGGCAGCAAGTTATACAGCCCTATGATTACAATTATGCAAAGATATTAAATCACTGATCAACCAAAAGTCACAGACTAGCTCTACACCTGGGGAAAGCACAAAAAATTAGCTTACTATCAAGCTCTGCTACGAGGAGACATAGGATGAGGATGAAAGGGGATAGACTCAGCAGTAATATGCGGAAATATTATTTACAGAAAGAATGGTACATACGTGGAATAGTGTCCCGGTGGAGGTGGTAGAAATGAGAACAGTATCTGAATTCAAAAAAGCATGAGACTAACACAGAGGATCTCTAAAGGAAAAAAGGTAGCTGGGCCAAGTCCAAAGCAGTCTCTGGAACAGCACAAAGTCCAAGGGTGGCAGCTGTCCCATCTGGGCGAGCTGTGTTATAATATAGTCTTAGGGTATGTTTACTAAATCAATGGGTCAGGGCTCCAATATCACATGCAAGCCGCTACCACTGAATAGTAAACAAACCCCTTAGTCTGTGGGAGTCTTATTATTCCTGCCAGAGGTTAGTCTTCGGCCTTGCACACTGTCTTTTCAGAAAATGGCATAAAGTGAAGAAAATGGCAAAAGGCCAGATGGCAAAATGGCAAAGTGTGGCAGAATAGCAGAAAGTGGGTCCCAAGTGCCTTTGTCCACAGTGTATAATTCCTTGTGGTGAATTCCTCATCACAACAGTGATTTGTTGGTCTGAGATATTGTGAGACATCTTGAGTGAATCAGCTAGTGGTTATCAGGTGATCATTCTTCAGACAAAGGTCCATGGTGAGATGGAAGATGATGGTATGTAGTTTCTTATATTGTTGCAAATTTGCAGGATCGGTAAAACAGTCTGTGGCTGAGAATGGCCTCAGGATTGAGTTCTTTTGCAAACAGACATGGTTGGGAACAATAGCTTTGCTATATGTGCACATAAAACTTGGCAGGCAATTGCTTGAAGGTCAGGTCTGAGACTTGCAGCACAGCAAAAGCTTCTTGTAACAGGAAGCCATCTTGATTGATTTAACTTTGGTTCAGGCTTTTGGGTCTGAGCAGGCCACAATGGTTCAGAACAGGCCACAGGTACCAGTCTTGGATCTCCCACCACGAACTCTCAGTACCTGTTAGGATTAGTCCCCTTCTCCCATCCCCTGTGTCATCCCCAAGCAGCAGACTCTTCTAAAATGCTTCCCCCCTTCTCCCAACCTACCATCAGCCAGTACCAACTTTGTTTCTTTCCCGCTCCAATCCAGTATCTTCCTCCCGCTGTCCAGCACATCCCTGTCTTCCTCTACTCCTCCGTGATCCAGCATCTCCTCATCTCTACTCACCATCCAGCATCTCCTCCTCTCTTCCCTATTCCCCACTGGTCCACGATATCCCCCTTCTCTCTTCCCTATGTAAGCAAGCCTGGTTTTGAACCCCTCCTACTTTGTTTATGTCACTGCTGAGTGGGTAAGATCAAAATGGGTTCAATGGGTGACACCAGTTGTCTTGCACAAAGAGAGACTAAATGCTGAAACTTAATGTCTAAATTAAATATAATACACCAGAAACCAAGCCAAACAATAAATCCTCCAGAATCAAGCCAGGATATAAAAGGGCTGATCACTAATCAAAGGAAAGCCTCACTATCTTTTTTGTGTTTTGTTGGAAATGTTGTATGGAGAAGTTAACGCTCCTCAAGAAGCAACCGGTTCCTTTTTATTCTAAATTTTACATGCTCAATGGCATCAAGCGTGAAACACCACAAAGTGAACCACAATAAAAAGAGAGAGAAAGTTGTGTCATATACTGTAGCTTAACACTTAGCATGTAACAGTTAGCTTGGAAGAGCACACGCTGTTGACTTCATAGGGTTCAATGACATCAACTGTCAAAATGTAAGATGCCAAAGAATCGCACCATAGTCAGAATTATGCAAAGCAGCGACACAGGCTGTGTTTCAAGCCCAATACAATCACAAGGGCTCTGCTTCAGGCCAAAAGTTAAGGAAGCTGTTGTTTCATACAACATTTCCAACAAATCACAAAAAAAAGATACTGAGGCTTTCCTTTGAATTAGTGATCAGAACTTTATACCCTGGCTTGACTCTGGAGGAAACTTAATGTTTAACATGCAGTGATGTAATTAAGAATTTCATGATAATTATTAAATTAAATAGATGTTTTATTTTATTTATTCTTATATACTGTGTTTCCGAGTATCAATGTGGTTTACATAGAACACAACTTCAAGAGTACATGGAACAATTTTACATATTAGCGAGGTGAAGCTGGCATAACATAGTTGAACAACTGTTAGATTACCTTTGATAAGGAAAGAGAGTGCAAGGAGACCAGAGGCACCATGAATTCTGTGGGCAACATATTGAAGAGTTCAATTATTAAACTATTTACAATGTAAAGAAAATGGCTCGGGGCCGACTAGCAGCCATAGTTTCAGCTTAAACTAAGAGGGCAGGAGGAGGGGAGGGATGTAGGGGAGGGGAAGGTGTGTGAAGGTTGAGCTCAGATGAGGGTCAGGTCAGGTAATCCCATTGAAATGTTCCTGGAACAGATAGGTTATTAGCAAGGTGAATGTAGGGAAGATGCCCGAGCGCAGGTTGTCTGTTTGCTTTTGGCCAATGCAGGAGGTAGAGCTACAACTTACGTCTTCTTTGGCAGTTTTCTGGGGTCTTTCTTATTATGGATTGTAAATATTTCAATTAGATAGAAGCAGCTATTACTTATTCTTGGTCACAGTTGCACTTTCCCCAAGCACATTTTGCTGAACTCAGATTAATATCTACCTTTCTCTCTTACTGTTTCTCTATTTTACATTACTCATGATTCGTGTAACCTAAGAATTGATGCTTTGTGTTGCTTTTTGTCCGCAGCATTGCTCTACATCCATCAGGTAAGTGTGTTTATGTGTTCCAATGTCTGTCTCTATGTAGCAAAGAAAAACATTTAACAAATACAACTGTTCCTTTTTAACCTTGCTTGCTTCTGCCCTTAAAAAATAACTAACTTTGGCCATGGTAAAATAGAGCCCAATGTCTGTTGGTGTACGCTTATATCTACTTCATTCACTTCAGTGGTGATACTCTTCTCACGTTGCTCACGTTGCTGTCATCATCCTGGAACCCGGTAACATTGAAGAAAACCTACTACCTTAAATAAGATAATCCTTTCTTTTCCTTTAGCAAAAAGAAATGTTTTTTTTTAATAACAAACATAATTTGGGTAGCCTGGGCAGATGGGAGACATTTGGAAGGAGTTACATGCAGTGAGGCAAAACCAGGACTGAACCATCCGGTAACCTCAACTATGAGCTGAAGTTTCTTATACAGTTTGTTGATTTTTAAGGGAGGGCAATCTAGGGAGAGGCACACACACCCTCCTCTGACGCATATGTAGAGGAAACAAAACTGAAACTGAAGGTTATTCTCATTTTTCTCAGAACCATGGCTGCAGGGAGCACGGCTGAGAGTCTGCAGGAAGAAAATTCTTGTCCCATCTGTCTACATTATTTTACAGATCCGGTGACTATAGATTGTGAACACAACTTCTGCCGCTCCTGTATCACTCAGCACTGGGAGGGGTTAGATGCAAACTTTCCCTGTCCCCAGTGCAGTGAAACATCTCAGCAAAGGAACCTCAGGTCTAACAGGCAGCTGGCGAATATCACAGAAACGTTGAAAAATCAGTCAAAGAGAAAACGAGAGGAGAATCTGTGTGAGACGCATGAAGAGAAACTGAAGTTGTTCTGCACAGAGGATCAGAGACTGATCTGTCTCGTATGTGACAGATCTCGGGATCACAGATCTCACAACGTGATCCCCATAGAGGAGGCGGTGCAGGAATACAAGGTGAGTGTCAGTATCTTTATTATCACAGGGTGTCCTATATAGAAAACAGTGCAGGAATATTTTATTTACAAGGATTTTTTATGCTGCTTTATCATTTCAGTCAAAGCGGTTTATATTGTAACTTAAACTTGGTATTGCACTTTAAACAGGGACATTGATAACTTGGATTTTTCTGAGGTAATGGAGGGTTAAGTGACTTGTCCAAGACCACAAGGAGTGCTAGCAAGAAGTGAATCCTGGTCTCTTGATTCCCAAGCCACTGCTCTAACCATTAGGCTACTCTTCCACTCTAAGGTATATAAGGTATAACCATGTTACTTACCTATAGCAGGTGTTCTCTGTGGACAGCAGGATACAGACCCTTACAGATGGATAACATCACTGACAGGACCCAGCATGGGAAACGGTTTTCCAGCTTAGGAAGTTCCTGAAACCTGTAAAAGAGCTCATTGCATATCTGCACCATTCCCCACTGTCTCACAGGACCACCTTAGTCTTATAATGAAGTTGAAAGCAAAATGTAACTCCTTGGGGAGGTGGGTGGATATGTATCCTGCTGTTCACAGAAAGCACCCGCTACAGGTAAGTAACTTGGTTATCTCTGATGATAGGCAGCATACTAAGTCCTCACAGATGGGAACTTCCTTGTTACAGGCTGCCCTCAACAGAAAAAGAGGAAGTTAACCTGAATAGGACAGCAACAGGCAAACACCAACAATCTTTTTGAAGACAATTAGCCATTTATAATTTTCTCTTTCATTTGTAAGGGATCCTGGAAAATAAAAACTGGGCCAAGAGGACATGGAGTTGAATTCTAATCCACAAAAAGATTCAGGATGATTGACTGGCCATACGTACGGTCACGTTGGGAATCTCTATCTAGACAGTAGTGTGATTGAATGTATGGACAGAACTCCAAATATTTCCTCCACAGAGGGTGATCTCAGGTGGGCGATTGATGCAGCCATAGCTTGTACATCATGAGACATTACATGACTCTCAAGAGTCAAATCAGCCCAGGCAGAAGAGAAGGAAAAGCCTCTGCTAAGCCATCTGCATAGAATGTATTTTGATATTCGACTGTTCTCCTGGCTTGGGGTTCTAGTTGGTAATATGCTTGAATGTTTCCGTTTGTACTTATATTGGGGTTGGTTAATTCAGCTCTTTGATTTGCAGGGATTGTTTGGTTGGTCTCCCTGAGGGTTACTGGGGTGTGGTTGTTGTTTCTGAGCCTTTTTGCTAATAACTCAGCTCTTTGGTCTGCAGGGATTGGTTGGTTGACGTCCTTGAGTACTGCTAGGGTGTGGATGTTGTTCCCGGGTGTTGGTGGTGCCTCAGCTGTTTGGTCCATAGGGATTGGTAGATTGGGTCTATGTCACTATGTCTGTTTATCGATTTTGTGGTGGAAAATAGAGTGTATTTGCTAATGGCAACTCCTAGCCTGTTTAGGTCAAAGGAAACAGAAAGATTTCTAAGGGCTTCAATCCACTTCAGATAGAAGGCTAAGAATCTCTTGCAGTCCAATGTATGCAATGCAGAGTCACACTTTTGGGCATGAGACCTACCGAAAAATATTGCCAGGATGATCAACTGATTAAGATGGAAATCTGGCACACATTTAGGAAGTCCGGATGTGTGCGCAGAACCACCCTTTTGTAAAATTTAGTATAAGGAAGATTAGTTACTAGAACCTGGATCCCACTTACTTTAAATGTCAAAGTCACTGTCACCAAAAACAAGACTTTTCAGGTAAAGTATTTCAGATTGAAGTATTACATGGCTCAGACGGAGCACTCATTAGTTGGGTTATAACAACGTTGGACTCTCATGACACTGTGGGTGGCTCGATGGGAGCCTTACAAAAAGCAAGCCCCACATAGCTAACTAACAGCTGAACAGAAATGATGATATGTGCCAAGTGCACTTATGTCTATCCTAATAGAGTTAGTTTTATACCTGACTCCGACAGATGTAGAAGGCATTCAAGTAGTTTTTGTGATATCTTAGTTTTCTTACTCAATTAAAGTTAAATGTAAAAAAATGGGTTTTATAAGGAGTTAGCAAGTGTGCTACTGTAAGATGTTGCATGAAGATGAATAAAGGAAAAACTGAATAGGCTTAGAAGGGGAAATTTTCACTTACCGTTAATTTCCTTTCCTGGAATCCTGCTAGACCAGTCAAGACAAGCGGATTTAGTCCCCCTACCAGCAGATGTTGGAGACAGATAAATAGAAAAAAACTACCAGCAGCCTCATTGGTTGTTCCCTGGTAATATGTAGCTGAACCCAGTAGAGGACACTCCAGTATTGTAAAAAGCCATACACAAACAGATGTAACCATGAAACAAAAAGTAAGGAAAATAGCAACCATACTATGTACAAGAGGCGATAATGCTCCGCTCCAAAAGTCTTGGCTTCTCAGTAATACACCTCTGAACCAGATATCCAGAATAGGGAGGGTCCTGGACTGGTCTAGCAGGATTCCAGGAAAGGAAATTAATGGTAAGTGAAAAATTCCCCTTCCAGTACATCCTGCTAGACCAGTCCAGACAAGCTGGAAGTACCCAAGCTAACTGCTCTTTGAGTGGGAAGATACGGCTGTCGAGACAACCTTTACCCCAAACTGCGCCTCTTCCTGAGATTGAATATCGAGCCGATAATGACGCACCAAGGTGGACAGGGAGGACCAGGTGGCCGCCCTGGAGATATCAAGAGGATGAACGTGAGAGCACTCTGCCCAAGATGTAGCTTGCGCCTGCGTAGAGTGCGCCCAAAGACCGAGAGGGACAGATTTTCCCTTAAGGATGTATGCAGATTCAATTGCTAACTGCAACCAGTGAGAGACCATGCGATTGGAAGCAAAAGAGCACAAAAAGGTGATCAGAGATACAGAAAGGATTTGCCACCCGAAGATACCTACGAAAGATCCTGCTGAGATACAGAGAATGGAGTCCCTTATTCCCACCCATACACTGATCCTCAGAAAAACAGGGTAGGAAAATTGGCTCATTGATATGAAAAGGCAAAAGCAGTTTTGGAAGGAACGAAGGAATAGTATGCAAGAAAGCTACTTCTTTCAAGAAGGCAAGATAGGGATCCCTGCATGAAAGTGCTTGTATTTTGGATACCCTTCGTGCTGAAGTTATTGCTACTAGAAACACTGCCTTAAGCGTCAAATCTCTCAACATGATGTGTTTAAGCAGCTCAAAACGTGCCTGCATCAAGGCTTTTAGGATGAGGGACAGATCCCATGTTGACACCGGAGGGCGAACCGGTGGTCAGACTACCTTAGCTGCTTTAAGGAAACGGGACACATATGCATGCGACTCTATAGAGCAACCCCCAACAGGGCCTCTGAAACAAGTTAATGCCGCTACTTGAACCCAAAGAGACCCCAAGGCTAAACCTTTATCCAGGCTGTGCTGGAGGAAGGTAAGGATATTCGGGATTCCCGATCTCCAAGGAGAGATACGGTGCCACGCACAACAGGAATCGAAGACTCGCCAAACGCAAGAATACGCTAGCGAAGTCAACAGGCGGCGTGTCTTCAGAAGGGTCATGACCACTTGACTCGAGTAACCCTTCTTGCTTAGGCAGCGGTGTTCAAGAGCCAGGCCATAAGTGAGTAAGGAGCCGGATCATCCATTACAATAGGACCCTGATGTAATAGCCCCCGGCGAGACCCCAGAGACAGCGGCGGGACTTGCGTTAAGAGAATGCGGTCCGCATACCAGGGCCTCCAAGGCCAGTCCAGAGCTATTATGATCACTCTCCCCCGGTGTGCGAGAACTCTCCGAAGCACTTTGTCGATTAGTACTCATGAGGGAAAGATGTACAGCAGAGCCTCCTGCGGCCATGATTTAGCCAGTGCATCCAATCCGGAGGACTGAAACTCTCTCCTGTGACTGAAACGTTCTGGTACCTTGGTAATCACTGACGTTGCCATTAGATCCATTACTGGTTGCCCCCATGCTCGTAAAATCTTCTGAAATGCCCAAGGGGCTAGCTCTCATTCTCCAGGATCGATAGCATGTCAGCTGCGGAAATCGACCTGAAAGTTGTCCACCCCAGCGATATGCTGTGCCGAGAGAGTCTGCAGATGTGCCTCTGCCCAGGGAAATAGAAGGAACAAAAAAAGCAGGTACAAAGACTGGCGGATATCAAATTCATGTTTATGAAACCCCTTTTAGTGACCCCTACGCGTTTTGACCCACAGGCCTTCTTCAGGGGGGTTATTTGAGGAAAACAAACCTCGAAAAAACATAATAAAATAATAAATGTTAAGTCATAAAACATAAAAGACATATAAATTATTAAAAACCATAAAATGGTAATCTATAAATATATAATTGTAACATATAAAAAGTAACGTGAAAAAATAAATAAATGACAGTGTGTCTGGAGAAATAAAAAAAAGCCATTCACATACACACATTTAAATTAATAAATGAAAGTATGTTATAACATACAAGATAAAATATTAAATATCAAGAAGTTCAAGATACTGTAAACATGGCATTTTTAAGCAGCTTTATGTTAAAGTCTCAGTAATTTCTCTGACATGCTAGGATTTTAAAGTATATTTTAAAATACTGTTGGCGATTGCATTTTAGGGTCCCCGTTATTAATTATATGTTTTTAAGTACTTTGATACACTCACAGTCCAATCCCTGGTTTACAATAAAGGATGGCAACCACATTCATTATATGACACAAGGCTATTTCATAATATTTTACAGTATCTTATATGTAACACATTTTTATATTTATGACTGAGTTTCCTAATATAGGTCTTTTTAATCTGGCTTTTAACAGTTATGTTCTATATTGCATTATATAGCATTATTGATCTTTCACTTTTTATCTATTTTTAGTGGCAATTGTCTTTTTTAAATTGACAAGATTTTAGAAGGTATCGTCACACTTTTCTTATTATTTTTATCTTCTGTGTCCTCCTCATCTCTTTCTTTTTTATCTTTAGTTTGCTCCACATACATCTGTGAATGACTATCCATTATAAGAACATCTATGAATTTATCAAAGCTCCATAACATAATATATTAATGAGCACTATATATATAGGTGATATAATGGTTTCATAGAAAAAAGTTTTTTTATATAACCTCATTATTAACATCATTTGACATTTTTTGAACTTATTAATATTTTATCTTTTATGTGATAGCATACTTTCATTTATTAATATAAACGTGTGAGTGGCTTTTTTATCTCTCCAGACACACTGTCATTTATATATTTTTTCATTTGTTACTTTTTATATGTTACTATTATATATTTATAGATTACTATTTTATGGTTTTTAATAATTTAAGAACATAAGATATGCCATACTGGGTCAGACCAAGGTCCATCAAGCCCAGTATCCTGTTTCCAACAGTGGCCAATCTAGGTCATACGTACCTAGCAGTATCCCCAAGAGACACAGGTTCCACATTGTTTGTACTGGGTCAAGCATTGATATCCTGGGTCCCTTTTTAATAATGGTTTATGGACCTTTCCTCCAGGAATTTCTCCAAACCTTTTTTAAACCCAGCTACACTAATAGCCTTTACTACATCCTCCGGTAACAAATTCCAGAGTTTGATTACACGTTGAGTGAAAAAATATTTTCTCTTATTTGTCTTAGCTTCCGAGATCAGACGAGATAGGGCGCACTCAGGGTGGTGTGACCGTAGGCTACTCTTATTTGTCTTAAATAGTTTACCCTGTAGCTTCATTACATGTCCCCTAGTCTTTCTATATTCTGATAGCGTAAACAATCGATCTACGTTTACCCGTTCCACTCTATTCATTATATATGTCTTTTATGTTTTATGACTGTTAACATTTATTATTTTATTATGTTTTTTCGAGGTTTGTTTTCCTCAAATAACCCCCCTGAAGAAGGCCTGTGGACCGAAACACATAGGGGTCAATAGAAGGGATTTCATAAACCTGAATTTGATATCTACCAGTCTTTGAACACGCTTTTTTTGTTCCTATTTGCAGTCTGCAGGTACTTTGCTGCTCTGCTTAGTTCACCAGGGAAGGAGAAGGGACATTTCCCTGGCTACACCTAGGAACTTGGTGCCACCCTGGCAGTTGATATATGTCACTGTTGTTGCGTTGTCGCATAGAACCTGTACTGCCTGATCTTTGAGAAGAGGCAGAAATGTCTTAGGGCGAGCAAAAACGCTCGCGCTTCCAGTAGATTTATGGACTAGTGCACTTCGTGAATCAACCAAGTACCCTGTGTCGACTGATGCAGGCAGAGAGCACCCAACCCATAGAGACTCGCATCTGTTGTTACTAGGACCCAACGAGGGTTCTCTAGGGAAACACCCCTGAGGAGATGACAGGGCACCAGCCACCACTGGAGGATGAGTCAAGTCTCCAGGAGGAGAGGAAGCTGGAAGTCAAAGACTTCGGACACAGGTGACCAGCATGAAAGGAGAGACCTCTGAAGCTCCCTCATGTGTGCTCTGGCCCAAGGTATGACTTCGATAGTGGCTGCTATGGACCCCAGTACTTGAAGGTAAACCCAAACCCTCAGAGCTGTCTGAAGAAGAAACAAACGAAGCAAGCCTGTGAATTTGTGAAGCCGCTCGCGTGTCAAGAAGACTTTCCCCTGCATGGTGTCGAAGCAGGCTCCTAGAAATTCTAGTTGCTGGGATGGATGAAGATGGCTCTTGGACATATTGAGCACCCATCTGAGATTATTGAGGAAAGAAACTACTTGAGCCACTGCTTGATGCGCTTCCAACAGGGAGTCCCCCCGAATCAACCAGTCATCCAGATAAGGATGCACTCGGATTCTTCATTTGTGCAGAGCTGCTGCAACCACTACCATAATCTTGGAAAAGGTGCGTGGAGCCGAGGCCAGGCTGAAGGGCATTGCACAAAACTGGAAGTGCTGACCCAGTACTGCAAACTGTAGGAAACGCTGTTGGTCTAATGGGAATGTGGAAGTAAGCTTCCGCAAAATCTAGAGAGGTGAGGAACTCGCCTCCGCATACCTCCTGCATCACCGAGTGAAGCGTCTCCATTCGGAATTGTGGCACTCATAGACATCGATTTACGCTCTTGAGATCCAGAATTGGGTGGAAGGACCCATCTTTCTTGGGAATCACGAAATAAATGGAGTAATGACCGCAGCCTCTCCCTGCTCGAAGGACTGGTCGAATAGCCCTCAGAAGAAAGAGGAGCGAATCACCTTTCTCTTCAGGGATCTTCACGCATCGGGAATGGATCGGGAACATTTGAGAATGTAACTCTGGGAGACTATGTTGAGGACCCATTGATCCGAAGTAACGAGAGATCATTGTCGAGAAAACAGAGCCAAACGCCCACCCACCGGAGAAGTCTCTCTGGATGGGCCAACCTTCAGAAAGGTTCCTGGGGTGGACTGTCCGGCCAGTCAGCGGGAAGATCTCGCAAGGCCAGAGAACTTGGAAGGCCCCGAGTAGGACTCAGTTCCCTTGCGGGCACCCCGAAAGGACTGTGCCCTCTGACCAAAGCGTCCAGTTGTCGAAGAGGCAGAGGGCTTCCCAGGACAGTAGTGATGAGCATTGCGATACCTGGAGGTGTGCCGCGAGGTAGGCGAATATCAACAGGAGGAATGCTTAGTAGCAAATTTAGGCTTATCTTCCGGAAGACGTTGGGGTCGTACCTCCCTTAGGTCTTTGACCAATTTGTCTAGGTCCTCCCCAAAGAGAAGCTTTCCCATGAAAGAGAGCCTAGAGAGGTGTGCTTTAGATGCAGAGTCAGCCGACCATTGGCGAAGCCAGAGCTATCTGCGAGAAGCTGTGACTGCCGCCACCGATCTAGCTGATCGGCGCAAGAGATCATAAAAGGCATATGCGAAAAAAGCTGTGACCAATTCCAGATGAGCCAGAGCTGGATCCTCTGGCAGACATTGAATGTAGCACAGAAGAGCTCGGGCCACTAGGCCCCCACAAACAGAGGCCTGGAGAGATAATGAAGAAGGGAAAAGGCAGTCTTGAGAAGGCTCTCAACTTTCCTATCCTGTTGATCACGAACTGCTGCACCACCCTCCACTGGAATGGTAAGAACATAAGAACATAAGATATGCCATACTGGGTCAGACCAAGGTCCATCAAGCCCACTATCCTGTTTCCAACAGTGGCCAATCTAGGTCATACGTACCTAGCAGTTTCCCCAAAAGACACAGGTTCCACAATGCTTATATTGGGTCAAGCATTGATATCCTGGGTCCCTTCTTAATAATGGTTTATGGACCTTTCCTCCAGGAAATTGTCCAAACCTTTTTTAAACCCAGCTACACTAACAGCCTTTACTACATCCTCCGGTAACAAATTCCAGAGTTTGATTACACGTTGAGTTAAAAAATATTTTCTTTTATTAGTCTTAAATAGTTTACCTTGTAGCTTCATTGCATGTCCCCTAGTCTTTCTATATTCTGATTACGTAAACAATCGATCTACGTTTACCCGTTCCACTCCGTTCATTAATTTATAGACTTCTATCATATCTCCCCTCAGCCATCTCTTTTCCAGGTTAAAGAGCCCTAACCTTTTTAGCCTTTCTTCATAGGAGTATCCTTCCATCCCCTTTACCATTTTGGTGGCTCTTCTCTGAACCTTTTCTAATATCGCTATATCCTTTTTAAGATACGGCGACCAGAATTGCACACAATATTCAAGGTGCGGTCTCACCATGGAACGATATAGAGGCATTATAATATCTTTTGTTTTATTTTCCATTCCTTTCCTTAAGATACCTAGCATTCTATTTGCTCTCTTGGCCGCTGCTGCACACTGGGCCGAGGGTTTTAACATGTTATCCACAATGACGCCTAAATCTTTTTCCTGAGTGGTGGTTCCTAATGTGGAACCTTGCATCGTGTAACCATAGTTTGGGTTGTTCTTCCCTAGGTGCATAACTTTGCACTTGTCCACATTAAATTTCATCTGCCATTTTGATGCCCAGTCTTCCAATTTATCAAGATCCTCTTGCAATTTTCCACAATCCTCTTGGGTTTTAACAACTTTAAATAGTTTTGTGTCATCTGCAAATTTGATAACCTCACTCGTTATTCCACTTTCCAGGTCATTTATGAATATGTCAAAAAGCAGCGGACCCAGCACAGATCCCTGGGGTACACCACTATTCACCTTTTTCCATTGGGAAAATTGGCCATTTAGCCCTACCCTCTGCTTTCTATCTTCTAACCAGTTCCTGATCCACAGTAGTACACTGCCTCCTATCCCATGACTCTTTAGTTTTGCCAAAAGTCTCTGATGAGGGACCTTGTCAAAGGCTTTCTGAAAGTCCAGATGCACTATATCAACCAACTCACCTTTGTCCACCTGTTTATTCACACCTTCAAAAAAACATAACAGATTAGTAAGACAAGATCTTCCTTGTCTAAAGCCATGTTGGCTGTCTCCCATTAGGCCATGACTATCTACATGCTGAGTAATTTTATTCTTTATGATGGTTTCTACTATTTTTCCCGGTAATGACGTCAGGCTCACCTGTCTGTAGTTTCCCGGATCACCCCTGGAACCCTTTTTAAAAACTGGTGTTACATTGGCGATCCTCCAGTCTTCAGGTATTAGAGATGATTTTAATGATAGTTCACAGATTACTAAAAGCAGGTCTGCAATCTCATATTTCAGTTCTTTCAACACCCTTGGATGTATACCATCTGGCCCAGGTGATTTGCTACTCTTCAGTTTATCTAATAGTTGTAATACATCTTCCCGATGTATCGATATTTCCTTCAATTCTTCCGCACCTTTAAATACCACTTCAGTTATAGGTAACATCCCTACATCTTCCTCAGTAAAGACCGAAGCAAAGAATTCATTCAGTCTCTCCGCTATCGCCTTGTCGCCTCTTAGTGCCCCTTTAACCCCTCTATCATCTAATGGACCAGCTGACTCTCTCACAGGTGTTTTGCTACAAATGTACTTGAAAAAGTCTTTATTTTGCATTTTTGCTTCCGCAGCAAGCTTCTTCTCATATTCTCCCTTTGCCTGCCTTATCAATGCCTTGCATTTGACTTGCCCGTGCTTGTGCTGTTTCCAGGTTTCGTTGTTTGGCTCTTTTTTCCATTTCCTGCAAGATGCTTTTTTGGCAACAACAGCCTCTCTGACCTCCCCTTTATACCATGCTGGCAGTTTTTTGGACTTCCTTCCACTTTTCTTAAAGCGTGGAATACAGCTGGTCTGGACTTCCAAGATAGTATTTTTCAACAACATCCAAGCTTGATATAAGTCTTTAACCTTTGCAACTGCTCCTTTTAGTTTTTTCTTAACTGTTTTCCTCATTTTATCATAGTCTCCCTTTCGAAAGTTAAAAGGTAGTACTGTGGATTTCCTTACTATCCCTCCTCCACTAATTAAATCAAAGGTGATCATGCTATGATCACTATTGCCAAGTGGCCCCAACAACCTTATTTCTTGCACTAGATCTGGTGTTCCACTAAGGACTAGGTATAATATGGCTTTCCCTCTGGTCAGTTCATGAACCAGCTGCTCCAAGAAGATGTCATTTATTTCATCTAGGAACTTTATCTCCCTAGCATGTAATTGAAATCACCCATTATTATTACTGCGCTCTAAACTTTGTTAGCTTCCTTGATTTCTTTGAGCATTTCATCATCCATTTGTTCATTCTGGCCAGGCGGTCGATAGTACACCACATTCCTGCAAAACTTTAATCCTTTCTGACTCAATGCCCTCTCTAACATAGAGCGCAACCCCTCCACCAATTTGATCAGCTCTATCATTACGATATAGTTTGTACCCAGGTATCACAGTGTCCCACTGGTTGTCCTCCTTCCACCATGTCTCTGATATTCCATTCATATCTAACCTCTCATTTAGTGCTATATATTCTAACTCTCCCATCTTATTTTTTAGACTTCTAGCATTTGTATACAAGCATTTTAGAGACTGTATTTTATTCATATTAATTTGGCTATTGGTAGACATAGGTAATTTGGGATCTTTAAGCTCTATCTCCTCCATACTCATGGTGGTGTGCTTCGTTACTCCGGTCACAAGGGCATCCAATTTGGGGTATGTGAGCCACTTCTCAAAGTCAGGCGTTGCCCAGAGATAAAGCTAACCTAGGCGGCGGGCTGTACGGAGGGGAATATCCGGAGAGTCCCATTCTCGACACACCATTTGTTGTAGCTCCGCTGGGAATGGAAAAGCTCTAGATGGTTTGCGAATGCCTTGTAATATCGGGTTTGGCTGGGGAATGGAAGAAGACTGAGGATTCTGCTGATATGGCTGATCCATCAATCGTAGGGCTTCGACCACCTGCATAATTAGGGCCAGCAATTCCCCTTTGCGAAACAAGCGTATTTCCTGTGTTTAGCTTTGGCCCTCCGCAGAAAACTCTGATGGGGACCATTCCCCATCCTCCCGGTCCAACAGGCTCTCGCTGTTGCCCCCTGAAGACAGCCTTTCCTCTGGTGCTTTTGGCCAAGCTGTAGTAGCCCAGGAGACCTCTTTAGGTAGCCATGCATCCATCTTGGACATGTGCTCTTGTCTAGAGCACTTGCGGGATCCAGAGCCAGAAGACTGAGGGATTTGAGTCAGGGCATCCACTATGTTACTGGGGGAATTAGCCTGCCAAAGATCCCAGGCTTTTCTAAAGAGGGCCAAAAACTGGGTATCTGAGGGATTTATTCATTTATTTTATGTACAATTTCTTCTATACCGCACTATTCATTATCAGCGCGGTTTACATGGAACATAACAATCAGACGGGTACATAAGTCTGAGTTTACAAATAACAGGAAAGCCAACTTGGATAACTAGAGATAACTATTTACAAAAAACATTGTCATAGAAAAACAAAGAGAGAGATTTACTAGTCAAGGACCTCTTGCATGGTGTGGTCCTCTGGCTGACAGGGTGTGTTGGAACAGTTGTAAGAAATTGAGTGGGAATGTGATTCATTGCTCTCTAGGAAGTATTTAAGGAAAAGGAAGTGTTTAAGGGCCTTCCTAAACTGGATTAGGTTGGTGGTTGACCTGATGTTTGTTGGTAAGGAGTTCCAGATTCTTGGGGCGCAGAGACTGAATGCCCTGTTTGCAGTTGCCGAGGTGCATCTTGTTAATTCTCTTGGCAATGTTAGCATATTTACTGCTGTGGATCTTCTTGGTCTATTAGGGGCTGCTGTTTGGATAAGGTCAGATAGTGAAGAGGAGGAGAGATTATTGACCGCTTTGAATATCAGTAGCGCTGTCTTGAAGAAGATCCTGGCATGTATAGGAAGCCAGTGTAACTGCATTAGAAGGGGAGTCACATGGTCTCTCTTAGATGATCCAAGAAGAACCCTCGCTGCACTATTCATGGCGAGCTGTAAGGGGTTCAAAGTGGATTGGGGGAGACCTTGTAATATGGTATTGGCGTAATCAAAATGTGGTATTATCAGGGCCTGGTAAATTGTCCAAAAATCTTCAAGTTCAAGCAATGCCATAAATGCCATAGCATGAGCTAAACTAAAATCTAGTCACTGTCAAAACTCACCTTCAACTCATCAAGTGATCCGATTATCAATGTCAGATGTGCACAAGTTCAATCCCTGAGGACCGCAAACAGGCCAAGCTTTCAGGATATCCCCAATGACTATGTATGTGATCGAGTTACTTGCAAATCCTGGCCTCTTTGTGGCCCTCAAGAACTGAACCTGTGCATACCCGGTCTAGATATTCTGCACTATCCAATTTAAAGAGAGGACAAGTTATCTGATGGAGTGGTTCCATGACATAATTTTGCTCCCATCATAAAGGTCAGCAGCAACGATATTTCTAGTAGTTAAAATTAATCAAAAGCAATTCAATCTGAGAACTTCATAACAAGGAACTAATTTTATAAACCTTTAAATGCAGAGAGAGCTTCTTAAGGAATTAGGTTATGCCTAAAAGTACACATACGGTACAAGCTAGTTTTCATAGGGGTGGAGTTTGGGCAGAGCATGGCTGGTGTTCATAAAATACACTCAGCTGCACGTAAAGTATGCGCTAACATTTCTGCCTCCTCGAAAGCAGACATAGTGTCTGCACCAGGCTTCAAGGCATGGTTTCTGCCAGTTTGTGCTAGTATTTTATAAACCAACAATCAAAAGATCCCAAATGAAACAGTGAATCCCAGACTTGCAAAAAGTACCGAAACCACAAAGATCCCTTGTCAGGTGCACCATCAAAGGTGGAGGAAACAAGCGGCTCCTGCTGCCCGAAAGACCCCGGAGCAGGAGGAGTTAAGAGAGGAGGAGAGAGAGACTCTCTTGCCGGGGGAAGCTGTCTGGGTTCCTCTAACAGCTGAGAAAGTGCAGCAGGACTGCTTCTGTCCTGAGCTCCCTTGGCTAGGGTCGCCAAAGTCTCTCCAGGATGAGCAAGACATGCAACACAAATGCCATCCCTCATGCTTCTTTGTGCAGACTATGCATCGCTGAAGGGAAGGCATCTCACAGGCAACATGCAGCTGACTGCGATCCCCAGTGAACAGAAAAAGAATCAAAAAAGTAATAAATAGGAGTAGAAAGGGACCAGACAGTTGAAAAACTAGCAGGGATGACAGAAATTAAGAACCTAAAGTCTCCTCACAGTCACCAAAAACGGAGCTGTGCAGCAAAAAAAGAGCTGAAACAAAATGGCCGCCGCTATTAAACCTGCCAAAATAAAATCACTCCAAACACTGTGAAAACACAATAAAAACATAAAATTAATCAAATGGAAAGCTAGGGCAGTAAAGACATGAAGAGAAAACTCTCCAGGCGGACTAGGGTTGTCAACTTTTTCACCGAGAAAAACCCGACACCTGTGGCTCGCCATGCTCCACCCATTCTCCTCCCCCAGTCCCGCCCCTGCCCCGTCCCCAGCCCCACCCACAAAAATTACCGAGGATTCACTCACACCCCCCCTCAGTGCTGGTTCACTCAACCCCCCTCCCCTCAGTGCTGGTTCACTCACTCGCCCCCCCTCCCTGCTGGTTCACTCATTCACCCCCTCCCCTGCTGGTTCACTCACACCACCCCTCCCCTCCCTGCTGGTTCACTTACCCACCCCCGTGTCACTCACTCACCCCCCCCTTGCTGGTTCACTCACACCATCACCCCCCTCCCCTGCTGGTTCACTCACACCAACCCCCCTCCCATGCTGTTTCACTCACACCCCCCCCCCCCCTCCACTGCTGGTTCACTCACACCCCCCCCCCCCTCCACTGCTGGTTCACTCACACACCCCCCCTCCACTACTGGTTCACTCACACACCCCCCCTCCCCTCCACTGCTGGTTCACTCACACACCCCCCCTCCACTACTGGTTCACTCACACCACCCCCCCTTCCACTGCTGGTTCACTCACCCACCCCCCTGTCACTCACTCACCCCCTCCTGCTGGGTCACAAACACAAACCCCCCCCCCCCCTCCCTCCCTCCTGCTGGTTTAATCATACCATCACCCCACCCCCCCTTGCTGCTTCACTCACACCCCTGCCCTGCCCTGCCCAAGCCGCTGCTTCTGCTTTGTACAGAGCAGCGGCTGCAATACACTTACTTTGAAAAGTAAAGTAAATGTGTGAGAAGCCCTCCGGTCAACGCAGAGCCCGAGGAAGTGATGTCATAGGGGCGGGCTCCTCACGGGCTGTCTTTCCTTTTCAAATTAACTTTAGCTGCAATAAAGTTAATTTGAAAGGAAAGACAGCCTGTGAGGAACCCGCCCCCATGACATCACTTCCTCGGGCTCTGCCATGACCGGAGGGCTCCTCATACAGTTTCTTTACTTTTCAAAGTAAGTGTAGTGCAGCCGCTGCTCTGTACAAAGCAGAAGCAGCGGCTGCACTATTATGGGGAATCGCGTTCGCGTTCGCATTCGCGCCGCGGACTTCGGGAGGAAAACCGGTTTTTTGCTCTGGCCGCTCCCGATCTTGCGGCCAGAGCAAAAAACCGGCTTTTCAACGGCCGGTTTGACATCTGTGCCGGCAGCCGGCCAGGCCGGCTGAAAACCGGCCGGTTGGCAACCCTAAGGCGGACAGAGGTTGACCCGACGGCGTCCCGATTAAAATCAGGAGAAAGAGGAGTATCTTTGAAGTTTTCTACTCACTGCGCTGGAACAGACTGCTGAAGAGCCAAGGCTGACCTGAAACAGGCAGCAGGCAGAAGCTGTTGTAAGGCTGCCGATAAGCTGCAGACTCCTCCGATGACCGGCTGCTCAGGTCCTCATGAGTTAAGGCCAGTTTTCTCCCCTGACTGAGAGGGAACCTCACATTGTCCTCCTGACCAGGAGTTCAACCTCAATCTGTCCCACAAACTGTAGCTGGGAAACCCAGAGGGGCAGCTCAAGCGTGCCCTGGGTGCATCCAGCAAAATTACTGCAAGTATTAAATACTAAAAATAATAGAAATAATAGAGAGAAAAAGATAAAGCCCTACATCTGCTGGAGACAGAAAAATACTGAAGCGCCCTCTACTGGGTTCATCTACATATTACCAGGGAACAGCCAATCAGGCTGCTGGTAGTTTTCTTCTATTTATCTGTCTCCAACATCTGCTGGTAGGGGGACTAAACCCGCATGTCTGGACTGGTCTAGCAGGAAGTACTGGAAACCATTTTTTTGCTCATGATAGTGGTAAAAAGCCAGAGAATTATCTCAGAGTATAAAGTATAAAGATCAATAATTGCCCATCAACCCCTCAGGAAATTGTATATTCCATTGCTTTGAAAATCAGACAATTTATTCAAGGTTTATTTTTACACAAAAATTCATAAATCAGGCCTTAGGAAATTTTCTTGGAATCTTAGGAGCCGGCCGCTGAAACCTAGGTCAGAGTGCATGCCCCCGCCCCCCAAAAAGGTGTATCACAGCTTCTGTTTTTGGGTTTTAGGGCCTCATTACCTAAGACTGTTTTTTCATTTTCTATGGGGATAAAAGCTTAATAAATCAGGCTATTAATGGGCTACTGCACAGTGCCAACAGGCCAATAGAAGGCAGTGTCCCTACTCCTCCTCCGCCCTCTCCCACCATCCTCACTGACCCTTTACTGTACACCTATGTGTGGTGCAGAGGTGGGGGTGCCTCTGTGGGTGTGCATGTGTATAGGTGCCTGTGGGGTGCCTACCCATGTGTCAGTTGTACAGAGGTGGAGTGCTTGTTTGTGAGTTTGTGTGTGTACATGGGGTACTTGTATGGGTTTTGGTTGAGCGGATGGAGAATGCACCTTTTGGCATATACAGATTGTGTTCTTTTGTTCCCATGCATTCATCCCTTCTGCCTCCAACCCTTGCATGCTTCCCAACCCTTCCCCAGTCTCTCCACTTCTCCCTGCATTCCACTCCCATCCTCCTCCTTTTTTATTAGACTATCGCTCCTTTAAATATTTGCTGCCTCACCCCTCCTCCCCATCTAATTTTGTTTTTTTCTGTAGACCTGATCCTGCTGTCCTCTGCAGAGGAATGGGATCCCTAGGGGCTGCCTGTTACCTTCCTGGCCCAGCCTTCCCCTCCTTCTCTGTCTGTGGGGATCTGATCTCCCATGGGCAGACAGAAGGGGCTTTAGCAGTGATCACGGCTCTCCTCTTGTCTTCTGCCTGCAGGCGATGGGATCCCTTTGGGCAGCCAGTTGCCTCGAAGCTGCAGTCACCTTCCCCTCCTCTTCTGCCTGTGAGAAATCAGATCCCGCAGGCAGACAGAAGGGGTCTTCTGCCCTACATTTTTTAAGGGGGAAGGGCAAGGAAATCCCAGGCTCCAGGTGCAAATGGCTGGTCACCATAGCAACCTGGCACCTGGGATTGGTCAAGTCCTGGTATAAATGTGCTTAAATAAAATAATATAGTAACATTCATTTTCTAAATTAGATATGTCAATGTTCACAGGGAAAATGTGAAATTCAACTGGAGTCTTTCAGAAAGGAGCTGAAAGAGATTCTGGAATTGAAATCCAGTGAAGAGCGAAAAGTCGAGGAGCTGGAGGTAGGTGTCTGCATCTCCTTCTGAGCTGCTTTCTGCAGGGTCCTGGTTCCAGTCAAGATATAAACGGCCTCAGTAAGATGAAGCTTGTGTGTTGGGCAGTTTTCAAAGGGTTTTATGTGCAGAAATGGGGCATTAACAATTGTCCAACACACCTGAGAATATACCCCTGTATCCAATACGCATGGAAGAGTGAGTGCATTGGGGTCTTGTTCCTGGGGGTTGGGAGTAGGGAAGAGAGTCAAGTTATTTACATCTTTTTACATTTCCAAAAATATAAATGAAAGATATCAGGGGAAATACCCACATGAATAAGTTCTAAAAAATCTATGCAGTTGCTTTTCTCTCAAGTCAAACTTTCAAAGGGAAACTTTACCTCTTGAAAACTGATATAAAGTCTGCAGTAACTGCAAACATAGCACATAGATGCACTTTTTGAAAGTTGCTAATTAGTTACATTCATTATGGCCCAAGAAATAGGTATTGAGCATTTTTCTTCCAGATATGAAATAGAAGATAATCTTTGTTCATCTGCCCACTTGTTTGCGTAGCTGTTGGGCAAGAGCACTTCCAATAGCTGTGAACACATACTGAGGTGTCTTTCTGAAAGGAAGAAACCAATATCATCCAGAAAAGAAATATGATACCACCCTTCCCAGAGAGAGTTATCCACAGAGACTGAGCAAGGAGGAAGGGCAGAGGAGTGTTTAGCTGGGAAAATAAGAAGCTCCATTTTGGCCATCTTCAATTTCAAGTGGCGGTGACACATTCAAGCAGCAATGTCAGAAAGGAAGGCAGAGAGCCGGGCCTGTATTTCTGGAGAGATTTCAGGTGAGAGAGGTAGATCTGGAAGTCATCAGCGTAAAATGGTACTGAAAGCCATGGGAAGAGATGACTGCACCAAGGGACTGGGTACAGACAGAGAAAAGGAGTGGAACCAAGACAACTCTCAGTTGGTTTATCCCAAGTACCTGTCTTGGGTCCACTCGTTTTCTCCGTCTTTACCCAGTCCCTTGGTGCAGCCATCTCTGGAGTGGAGGAGTAGCCTAGTGGTGGAGCACTGACTTGGTAACCAACGGACCAGTGTTTGATTCCCACTACCACTCTTTGTGGCCTTGGGTAAGTCACTTACCCCCTCCATTGTCTCAGAAGAATCCAAGTAATCAGTGTCCCTGTTTAATGTACATATCAAGTTTAAGTTACAATGCAAACTGCTTTGACTAAAGTGGTATAAAAAAGCCTGTTAAATAAATCTCTTACCGTGGCTCTTAGGACCATCTTTACGCTGACAGGTGGATGGAGGATTTTATGGCTGGGGATGGGAGTGCTAGGACGGTTGCTGAAGGGGGAAGAGGAGCCAGCAAGAGAGGGGTTGGGGAGGGAGGAAAGAGTGCAAGATGTTGCCAAAAGGTGCATTACCCTCCCCCAAAACACACACAGGAGCACCCCACCTCCACATGATAAGGATACACACACCACACCACCAACTCACACACACACAGAGGAAGCTCACCTGCAAACCGCGCACACACAAGTACCTCACAACTCTACACCACATTCATACATACACTGGCACTCCACTTCTGCACCACACAAAGAGAGCGCACTGTAATATTTACGGTGCCGCCATTTCTGAAGTAGCATCCTCGCTGTGTTAGTTTTGGAAATTAGTGCTGCCATTAGGTCCATGACCGGTGTACCCCACCGGCACTGCTCTACCCTTCAAGATGTATGCAGGCGTGATTGCCTCACTGATCCATCTGGAAATGGAGGCTTAGCTGCCGCCTCACTTGGCAACTCTGGGTTTTACGGGGCATATCTTATGTTCTTATGTAACCCTCCCTGTGCTAACCCTACAAGAAGGACAGAGAGAGTCAACATGAGCTGACAGATCCTCTCTTCATGTCCTGTGAAAAGAAAATAGTTCCTGTGGCCACAAAGAGCCCATCCCCAGGCACCTAGAGAAAAGAGGGTTAAAGCAGATCAGGAGAAATCTTACTCCCTCTCTAGATTTGACCCCAGAGCTCTCCTCCTACTTCTTTTCCACATCCAATCCCAGGATTTTCCCCTTAAATGACCCCAGAACTCACTTTATTTTATTTATTGTTTTTTTTATACTGCTTTATTATTTCAGTCAAAGTGGTTTATGTTGTAACTTAAATTTGGTAATGTACATTAAACAGGGGCACTGATAACTTAGATTTTTCTGAGACAAAGAAAGGTAAAGTGACATACCCAAGGCCAGATGGAGAGCTAGTGAGAACTGAAGCCTGGTCTCTTGGTTCCCAGTCCAGTGCTCTAACCATTAGGCTACTCCTCCATTCCACACTTAGGGGGATGTTTACTAAAAACCAGAAATGTGCGCGCCGCAAAATAGCGCACGGAAACGCGGCACTGAAACGCTAATAAACGCGTTTAAACGCCCCGTACACGTGCGTGTCACCCCCGCAAAGGTGCGCGGCACACTAACGGGCCCCGTACAAGTGCGGGCCCGCAAATGTCCGATAGAGGCGTGGAACGGCTAAAGGAGGGCGGAGGAAGGCTCCGGAGGGGCGGAGGGACGGGGTCAATGGGTGGAGAGTGGGAGGAGAGAGGCTCCCCGCACAGTATCGGGCCCGAATTTGCATGTAAAAACTACCGCGAGGGAAACCCTCGCGGTAGAAAGCATTTAAAGGGAAGAGAAACCATTTCCGTCAGCAATGTACAGGAAAACCGGGGAAACCAGCAAAACGTGAGCAGTGTGATACATGTGCACAGCACAAAAGTGCAAATAAAAATAGAAAATGACTACAACAGAACTATTAAAAATAGTAATTCAGCTGGGGAACAGTTATAGTGATGGGAAAATACAGAAAACACACCCAGCAAAGCTCCAGAAAAAAGAAATGAATTTTGGAAGGGTTTACGGAGCGGAGACTCTTCCAAAAAACATTTCCTTTTGTGGAGCTTTCCTGGGAGTGTTTGCTATGGTTGCCCATTAATATCACTGTTGCCCAGCGTGGTGATATTTTGTCCCCCATTTCCCGTGGTCATTTCCGGGGTTTATGTGCACGTTTGTCACCAGACAGGGTGCATATGCCTACAGTAAATTTGCGTAGAGCAGGGTTTGTGACTCCATCCTCCCAGGCTTACTACCTCCAGGGGCTGCACTGTCTATGTGGCCATAGTGTGGTGCAATGGATAGAGTCAGTACCTCTAGGACCAGAGGTTCAAAGCCCAGCTGGGGCATTTGCCAGCCCAGTCCCTATATTTTACACACAGATAGCGCAGACACCCCTGTATTGCAGGGGACATAAGCATGGGGAAAACACCCATATTTTACCCAACACCGCACACACACCACAACAATGGGCATTACCCACAGCCAAGTACCCCAAATGCAGTCCCATACTGCCACATTCCAATCAGGTCACCTGCCTTTTATGGGAGAAGCTCATGCCAGCTTGTTGGCGGATGAGTACATGTGGTGCAGGGGGCAGTGGCTGCTAGCGACAGAAGACAGAGGCCTAGCCATGTGCAGGCTGGCACAGTCCACAGCAACAGACAGGCCCTGCCGGATCCACAGTCATGGACTATCCAGGGAATTCAGCCAAGCTGTGGCTACACGGTGGTGCAGTGCACACAGACAGTGCATGCAAGAACAGAAGGTCACAGATTCAAAGACCAGCTGGGGCTACCAGCAATCCTGCCCACATATTTTCCCCACAAATAAACAGTGACAGTAAGGACACACCTTTCGTGACGAGGACATATGCAATGGTAATACGTCTATCTTTTACCCCACTGAGCACAGACACCATGAACAGGGGCAGAACCTACAGCAGAATCCCCCAGATGCAGTCCTGGTGGGCCACACCCCAGTCAGGTTCCATGCTGCCACTCATACAAATGCCTGTGCTGTATATCTATGCACAGCATGTAGATGTAGCTCATGCATATTCATGAGGGACAGCAGGAAGACCCGAACAGTGTGATGCAAAACTGGGCTAGAGTGGGGAAGCGCTGCCGTAAAGCAGCAGCCAACAGGGGCAGACACACCCGCACCCACACCTACAGGCCCCATTGGCCAATGTCTCCTGTAGAGGCAGAACATTGGACCCTGCGTGCATCTCCCAATACCAGCACCTGCATACCTTAGCAATGTCACCCTACACCTGAGGTACACAGCTCTGAAACGTTTGCTAAGAGTACAGGCTGATAGATATCCCTACGTTACACACATACTGCTAGTTGACCACATCCGAACAATTTGTTTGGTGTCTGTGGTGCGTGCTCCAGGCCTGGCCTCTGATGGTGTTCACCACCCTGGGGAGTGACCCCCAGCAGTATTGCGTACCATATCCATGCCTGTGCCGTGCCCAGGACCGGTGTGGTGGCCAAGGCTAATCACCCCCTCAATAGTAGCACAATGCTGGCATAGGTGTGGGAGTGTGTGTCTGTCTATACAGTGTGTGTTGGCTGCAAACACCTTCCCCAACCCACACTGCCAGCACTACTGCCAGTATTGGCCTGCCAATGTGCATAATGAGCAGCAAGGTACCATGGGTATAGGTCAGACATGGTGGGCTGGCCAGGATGCATCTGCACAGGGCATAGGGCACTGGCTGTGACATTGTAGTGCCAGGCCACCACCTACACAGACAGGGTGACCTCTGTATGTGCTGCTGGGGGAGCACTCTCACCCTGAGTGTGCAGTGATGACAGCATGGCTAGGCACCCCCATAGTGCTGTATTGTGTTTCTCTCTTGTGATGTATATGGGTTTCCTGTTGGGGCCTCCTCACAGAACTCTCTGCTTGTGTATGCTGCCACCCCAGTTTTGGGTGCATGCATTTCCATCAGGGCTAACCAGCAGACTGTTCACAGCTGGTATGTGTCTTGATGGAGTGCCTTGCAGGGTGCAGCGGCTGATGGCTTGCTGCAGGTGAATATCAGATAGTGCTGGGGTGCATCTTTGGATATTCAGGTCTAAAGTCTGTCTGATATTGTGTTATGGATGTGTGTGGAGCTGCTTGGCCTGCCCTGTAGGGTGTCTGTTCCCCAGCAGGACTGGGGTTTGATGGTCCACTCTACTGCCATGTGTGGGGGTGTAACTTTGACCGCCTGGGGGGGGGGGTCCATACTAACTGAGACAGACAGAGATATCCAACATGTTTCTGCAGCACCTTCCTATCTCACAGGTTAGTACTGTTTTGGAGCTCTGTCATGGCCTCATCCAGCCATGGTTGGTGTTGTGGACCTGGTCCTGGCCGCCACATCACACCCTCAGGGTGAGCACAGTACCCGCACAATGTGACGGTGTGTAGCTACTCTTTGCTGGTAGTCCATCCGCTCAGGACCCCCTACCAGGCCGAGGTGCTGTGTGGGTGCACATGGACAATTCCCCCTACCAGGCCGGGTAGCTGTTGGGGTGCATTCCCCATCTTGTGTGCATCTGTGGACAGCTGATTTGCATGTGCAGTGCATCATGGGTACGGGTGGCCTAACCCTATCCTGTCTACAACAGCAGACTGTCTGTGGGGTGACGTGCAGGCTCTCTGCAGCCAGCCAGGGGCTTGCTATGAGCTGTAGCCCAATGGTTACATCACTCCCTGTACAGCCAGAGGTCATGAGTTCAAACCCACAGTGGGGCCCTTTGATAGGGCTGTCTACAGCTTTATTTTTATTTACTGTACATATGTCTATGCCGGCAAAACCACACACAGCTTACTATGCCCATTAGGTGCCTGTGAGGGTGCTTTATAGGGCACCCTATAGGCCACCTTATGGTTGCCATTCATATAGGGTGCACTATACATTATCCTGTGTCGCAACATACATGGTGCCCTACAGGGGACATTCTAGGGTGCCTTGGCGGACAGTGCACTGTAACATGTGCCTTACGGGCATCCGTATGTTAACACACTGTGAGAGCGGGTTTACTAGTGGTGGGAAATAAAATATAACTGGAAGGCCTCCTACAGCACTCCTCACCATGATACATACTGCCCCAGCCAGCCTTGTTCACTGGGCACTGTGAGGGGTTGAACCCCTGGCCCCTGCACCATTGGTCACTGTCTTAACCATTGTGCTGTGGCTCTGTTCCTGTGTTTGTGCATCCGCGCGCAGCCTTGTAGCCATCAGCGCGCCATCTTGTGGCGCACTAAATTAACAGCGCGCCGCCTTATGCCGCACAACATGGAAATGCCCCTAAAATAATGCCTCAGCCAGCTGTCTTCAATGGGCACTGTGGGGAATTGAACCCATGAGCCCTGCACGAGTGGTCAGTGTCTTAACCATTGTGCTATGGCTCCATTACTGTTATTTGCACACCAGCGCCACTTATCCCTCCCACTATTGGACTGCCCCCTCACACATCAGCGCGCCGCCTTCTGCCCACCGGTTCGCCGCCTTCTGTTGCCCACATTTATCAGCGCACCGCCTTCTGCCGCCCA
Source organism: Ichthyophis bannanicus (assembly GCA_033557465.1). NCBI lineage: Eukaryota > Metazoa > Chordata > Amphibia > Gymnophiona > Ichthyophiidae > Ichthyophis > Ichthyophis bannanicus. The sequence continues at coordinate 96,867,326 of CM066031.1, read as the reverse complement.
AACTTAACAATGCGCCGCCATCTGCCGCCCACACTAAACAGTGCGCCGCCTCATGCCGTAATAAAAATAACAGTGCGCCGCCTTCTGCTGCCCAAAATTAATATGCCTCCTAACCACTTTTGCCCATAAATGTTGGTGCCTCAGCTGGTCTTTTTTGTTGAGCGCAATGGGGGTTTGAACCTCTGTTCTCTCTAAGCTGTGCGCGTGTGCGCGCGCACACACCTCGCTGAGCGAGCGCACATACTTTACAACAGAGCGCACAAAAATTATAGCTCTGATTCTGATAGAAAACAACACAGACATCTTAAAATTTAAAAGTTATGATTGTAATTACTAGAAATTTCCCTCTTCATTTAGTAATCATCTAATTTCATTTAATTTGATTAAAATCAATGTGGTGTACATACTGTATTCTGACGTGTAGTCAAATTTTAAAGTACAGTCAAACCTCGGTTTTCATTTGCCCCGGTTTTCATACGCTTCGGTTTTCAACGTCTTTTCTGACTGAGATTTTGTCCCGGTTTTCATGCATTGCTTCGGTTTTCAACGTCTTTTGACTGAGATTTTGTCCCGGTAGCAGGGAAGAAAAGCTGTCAACGTAAGCAGGAGATGTTGCATGAATGTGGGAGGCAGTTCTTTCTCTTGCAGGGTACGTCTGAAGCTATATCATTAAGATTTTCTGCCATTCTGAAGCATTGAGCAGATAATGTAAAGGTATTTTAATGGACTGAATTCAATGTGATTCCGAAGAGAGCTGGGCACAGCAGCTTGTCAGGGGTGGCTAAGGCCAGATGTTAACATACTGTACTGTACAGTACTGTACTTAGCTTGCTTTCAGTGATGTTAAATGTTCATTTATCCATTTCATTAGTCATTTATATTTATTTCTCATTGTTTTCTGTATGTAAAATATAGTTATTCTCTATAAAATGTATTTTTTGTGAATATTTTTGGGTGTCTGGAACGGATTAATTGGATTTACATTATTTCTTATGGGAAATATTGCTTCAGTTTTCATACGTTTCGGTTTTAGTCAGACTTTTTCGAACGGATTAATCATGAAAACCGAGGTTTGACTGTATATAACTCTGAGTGTCATTATGTGGCGCACAAAAATTTAACCTTCCTTCAAAAGCTGCACACAGCTGATATTTTATGCGCACACAGCCTACAGAAAATTAGAGGGAACATTGGTTTGAACCCCTGGCCCCTGCACCATTGGTCGGTGTCTTCAACGTTGTACTATGGCTCTGTTGTTTGGTTTTGCAGCAGCGCCCCACTTAGCCTTCCCACGCGCTAATGTGGGCCCCGCACATTAGCGTGATGCACACACGTACGGTCCAGTTTTTTGCTTTTTTCTGCCTGGCCCGCCCACTCCTTATATGGCACCAGCACACTAACGGGAACCCGCACAGCAACAGTGTTTAGTAAACATGCCCCTTAGTTACTTACTTCCTTTACTACAAATTTATATTCTGCTAATCTTAAATAATTCTTAATGGTTTACAAAAACACATGAAAAAAATCTGATTTAAGAGACATAAGACAGAGACCGACAACTTCAAACAGCTACCAAAATGAACAAATAAAACAGAGAATCAGGTATCTCACAGCCATTCAAGAAAATAATGAAAAGCTTGATTAAATAAGTCAGATTTAACCTCTTTTTGAAGTCCAAGAAATGGATCATCAAGCGTAATATAGCCGGTAATTCATTCCACAACAAAGAACCAGGAAAATACAATGGGGTCTGCACCATCAAAGAGGCCTTATCCTGGGATCTCAAGACACAGACGAATATACCAAATTCAATCAGGAAAAAGGTACCACAATCAGCCCAAACCAAAAGCTAAGCTCTTTCCCACTCCTACCAAAGCCCAACCACTGTTTCATCCCCTTTTCCCCTTCCCCTTCCCCAGTCATGATCCCGGCACACCACCTTCCACAGCAAGGGGATGCCTGACACTAGAGCTTTCCCCAAGCCCCACACAGGACTGTTCTCCTTCCCCACACTGCAGACCTCCAGCATTGTTCTTCTGATCTCCTCCTTGACCAGTTCCGGAAGCGATTCTGACTTCCCCCAGCCTACGTGGGCCATTGCTCCTTCTGGCTGAATGGGTTGAATCTTCCACTTCCTCCTACCCCCCGCAGCACTGCCTCCGCCACCTCCTGACACAGTGGTTGAGACGTCCACAGCCAATTCACCTTCCTTTATCATTTCTGATGTTTCTCTGGGTCTTGAGAGATCCACAGGACACTGGAAAACAATTTTAGGAAGACTTTCTACTTGTAGAACTGGGTTTTATACAGAGCAAGAGGGCTATGCAAAATTTACTACAATATACATGTATGAAAGTATTTGTAGGGAAGTTAAGGGAACCATCCTACGCATACTTGTAGGGTAGGGGGTGCACAATCTCTAGCCTCAAGAGCTGCCAGCCCAGTTGGGGTATTCAAAGTACTGACAATGAATATGCATGAGATCTATTTGTATGCACTGCCTCCATTGTAGGAAATATATGTGCGTAACCTGGCAGATATTTACACCTACTCTGGAGCAGACGTACTAATACAGATGTGCCTGCCATTGCCAGTTATAAATAAGAGCAGCAATGTTTCAAAGGGAAAACATGTGTGAATTTTCTAAAAATCACTGCTTTGTTTTATATGTGTACTGGCCACATTCATTTATGTGACCATTTCTAAAGTTGCCCCCTATATCGTAATTTGCAACCTCTCTGGTGTTAAAGGTCAGAATAATGAAAATAATGTTCAGGGCCATACCAAGCGTGAATCACGTCCTGTGTGACTTGCACATCGGTGTCATCCCCGCCCCCCTGCTCCTCCATTTAGCCACCTTCTGGACGGTGGCAGGAGAGAAGAGGCACACCCTTTGTGCAAGTCATTGGCATGCTAAGCAGATCTGTCCCTCCCTGCTCTGATGCTGCGTCAGAGGAGGGAGGGTCAAGACTTGATTAGCATGCCGCAAGAAGGCTTAAGGGGCACATTTCATCTGTCTGCCATTGCCTGCCGCCACTGAGAGAAGAAAAAGTGGTGGCAGCAGGCAACGGCAGACAGCTGAAATGCTCCCCTTAAGCTTTTACACCCTGTGTGGCCGCACCGCTCGCACAGGGCTAGGTACGGTTCTGGTAATGGTTCAGGCTCTGTTATTGTGTAGAAGCAGCACTATTACAGGTGATACAAATATTGACAATGCCTCTGATATTTCTTCTCTTTGATCTGTTGAATGTAGTGTAAGACCAAAATTAGGAGAGAGAAAATCCTGTCTGAGTTTGAGGAGCTGCACGAGTTCCTGAATGAAGAGCAGCGGATCCTTCTTTCAAGGCTGGAAAAGGAAGAGAAGGAGATTCTAAAGAAAATCAGGGATAATGTGACCCAACTAGAAGATCAAAACTCCTTCCTCCAGAACCTGATCTCAGAGATAGAGGAGACATGTCAGCAGTCAGCGACTGAGTTACTGAAGGTGAGACTGGATTATAAATCACAGACTCCACTATGGACTAAGCTCTCTGTTTGCTTGATTCTGAATAATGCTGGAGAGTATTGAATTTAACATGAGCAGCTGAATCACCTTGTACCTTCTGCTCTGTTTACCAGTTTCCTCTACTTTATCATGACTCTCTCCCTTCTCCCTGTGTGTTCTGACCTCTTTTTCCTGCCTTTCCTCACAGCAGACTGTGCTCTCTGCCATATCACTGAACCATAGATTCTCCTCCTCTCCATATCCCTCCTTGTGTATCATTCTCTATTTTTACTCCACTATCTTCCCTCTGCACTAGATCCATGGTACCCCATCTGCACTTTCCTTAAATCCCTTCTGCTGCTCCTGCTCCTTTTTGCATCCACAGTTCCAAGTTAGTAAAGAGAACCACTCTGTTGTAGATGCCACTGGTCAGGGCATCTGCAGCAATATATGCAAGGCTAAGGTATCTGTGGAGGGAGGGTAGAATTTAGACATGGTGAAAGAGATGAGATAAGATGATGAGAGGGAGGGAAAAAGACACATTGTGGAAGGAAATTAAATGGAAGAGAGACGACACAAAATGGGAGGGGTAAGGATATGAAAGGATTGCTGTGCTTGTAGCGCTATACAAACCATTAGTAGTGGTAGTTGAGGAGAGAGAAGGTAATATTATGAAAGATGGGATTGGAGATCACATAGGGAAGCAACCAACAATTAGCAGAACAACTCCCTGTAGTGAAAATCTTATTTGATGACATCAGGATGAATTTTGGCCTTGACAAATGTGCTAAGGTACCAATTCCTAGAGGAATTGTGCTAAGGTACCAATTCCTAGAGGAAAACTTTCCAAAAGCAGTTTAAAGCAGTTTAAGGCAGATTTTCAAACTCTGGTTCTTCTCAGCATTAATCCCAGGTGGGGGTTGGGATACAGGTCTAGTTTACAGGTCATAGCCTACCACAGTTAGGGCTCTTTAACCTGGAAAAGAGACGGCTGAGGGGAGATATGATAGAAGTCTATAAATTAATGAACGGAGTAGAACGGGTAAACGTAGATCAATTGTTTACGTTATCAGAATATAGAAAGACTAGGGGACATGCAATGAAGCTACAGGGTAAACTATTTAAGACTAATAAAAGAAAATATTTTTTCACTTAACGTGTAATCAAACTCTGGAATTTTTTACCAGAGGATGTAGTAAAGGCTGTTAGTGTAGCTGGGTTTAAAAATGGTTTGGACAAGTTCCTGGAGGAAAGGTCCATAAACCATTATTAAGAAGGGACCCAGGATATCAATGCTTGACCCAATACAAGCATTGTGGAACCTGTGTCTTTTGGGGAAACTGCTAGGTACGTATGACCTAGATTGGCCACTGTTGGAAACAGGATACTGGGCTTGATGGACCTTGGTCTGACCCAGTATGGCATATCTTATGTTCTTATGTTAAAATTGAACAAACCAGAAAATATCTCTCTGAATGAGAACTGCGACGAGAAGGCATATGTATATAGGATGGCCAAAAAAAAGTGAGAACATCTCATAAATTAAAAGCTTAAATAGTTTACTTATTTACATTTTTTAGCTATATAGCGTCTTTATTTCGACAATTTCCGGTCGCCATCTTTTTTTTTAAAATTTGTCAATCATTTACATCTCTTTTTGAATTTTTAAATAACTTGTATGATCTGAGATGTTCTCACTTTTTTTGGGCCACCCTGTGTATATATATAGGAGTATAGTAAGGAATGAGAATCAAAGGGGTATGTTTACTAAACTGCGCTCAAGTGCGCGGCGCACAATAGTGTGCGCTAAAGTACCTTAGCGCACGCTAATGATGTGTTTTTGTGCCCCGCACACGTGCGCGGCGCGCTGATGTGCGATAGAGGCGTGGAAAGGCTCCCGGAGGGCGGAGGAAGGCTCCCCAGGGGCGGAGAGACGGGGTCAATGGGTGGAGAGTGGCAGGGGAGAGGCTCCCGCACACGAGCGGGGCTGAATTTCAAGCAAAAAAATACCGCGAGTGAAAACCTCGCGGTAGAGCCGATTTAAAGAGAAGAGAAACCATTTCTGTCAGCAATGTACAGCAAAACCAGGGAAACCTACAAAAAGTGAGCAGTGTAATATATGTGCACGGAACAAAAGGGCAAATAAATATTAAAAATGACCCCAACAAAATATAAAAAAAATCATAAGCAAGCTGGGCAATAGTGATAGTAATGGGAAACATCAAAAAACACTCCCAAGAAAGCCCCAAAAAATAAATATGAATTTTAGAAGGGTCTACGCTCCGTCCCCATACAAGATGAATGATCCCACAATGAAATAGCACTGATCAGGGTTACGTCCTCCATTGGACAGGTTTCCTATGGCATTCCCATGTTCCACAGCAGCAGGGCGGGCATGTCGGAATGGGCAACTGGACAGATGCTGGGAAAGGGAATACAGAGGGCTGCAGGCGGCACATGCTGTGGTGCAGCTGGGGCACAGTGCGGACTAGGCAGATGCCTAGGTGGCACCTAGGAATGCTGAAACTGTACAGCAGCCAGACAGCAACTGATGAGGGCCCAACATGGGCATGAGCGTGTCTATCACAGTGTCACAGGGGATAGTACCCAGCAGGTACCTCCAAGGGCACAGAACAGAGGCAGGCGGTGATTGGGGGACGTGCGGACAGATATGCAGGCATCCCTACCCCAGAACCCGCACCATAGGCAGCCGCCTACCCACAAACAGGATGGCCTGAGACTGCGTACCACCAGCACAACCAGCAGAAGGGCATGTCAGCATAGTGGCACAGGGGTACTGGAGGTGGAGGGGGGCAGTGGCAGCTGCCCAGAGCAGACCATGGCCTAGCCCTGCATAGGTGGGTGCAATGCACTGCAACAGACAGGCCCTGCCGGACAAACAGTCATGGTATCATCAGGGAATGCACTGTCTCTGTGGCAACACGGTGGTGCAGTGCACACAACCAGTGTGTTTGGAGACAGAAGATCACAGGTTCAAGCCCCAGATGGGGCTCCTGCCAATCCAGTCCCCATATTTTACCCACAACTATATCGTGATAGTAAAGATGAACCTTTAATGCAGAGAACATACGCATGGTTAATACGCCTATATTTTACACCACCGAGCACAGACACCATAAATAACCGCATTACCTAGAGCAGAGTCTCCCAAATGCAGTCCTGGAGGGCCAAACACCATTCAGGTTCCATGCTGCCTCTAATAAAGATGCCTGTGCTGCATATCTATGCACCACCCCCATGGTATGCAGATATATCTCATGCATATTCATGAGGGACAGCATGAAAACCCGAACAGTGTTTGGCACACCAGGACTGGAGTTGGGAACCTCTGCCATAAAGCAGCAGCCAACAGGCCCCATTGGCCAATGCCTCCTGGAGAGGCAGGACATTGGGCCCTGCGTGCATCTCCCAATACTAGCACTTGCATACCTTAGCAATGCCACCCTACACCTGGGTATACGGTACACAGCTATCAAACGTTTGCTATGATTACTGGCAGATAGCAATTCCTACGTTAAGCACAGTTTGCTGATTGAGCTCCATCATAACAACCTTTCTGATGTCTGTGGTGTGTGCTTCAGGTCTGGTCTCTGACAGTGTTTACCCACCTGGGGAGTGACCCCCAACAGTATTGCGTACCATATCCATGCCTGTACTGTGCCCAGGACTGATGTGGTGGCCAGGGCTCCTAAACTCCTCTATAGTAGCACAATGCTGGCATAGGTGTGGGTGTGTGTGTCTGTCTATCCAGTGTGTGGTGGCTGCAAACACCCTCCACAGCCCACACTGCCAGCACTGTTGCCAGTATTGGCCTGCCAATGTGCATAATGAGGAGCAAGGTACCATGGGTATAGCCCAGACAGGGTGGCCTGGCCAGGATGCATCTGCACAGGGCATAGGGCACTGGCTGGGACATTTTAGTGCCCGGCCACCACCTACACAGACAGGGTGGCCTCAGCATGTCCTGCTGGGAGATCACTCTCACCCTGACTGTGCAGTGACCACAGCATGGCTAGGCACCCCCATAGTGCTATATAGTATTTTTTTCATGTGATATTTATGGGTTTCCTTTTGGGGCCCAGTCACTGACTTATCTGCTTGTTGTGTATGCTTACATTCCAGTTCTGGGTGCATGCATTTCCACCAGGAACATGCACTATGGACTAGCTAGCAGACTGTTTGCAGCTGGTATGTGTCTTGATGGAGTGCCTTGCAGGGTGCAGCGGCTGAAGGCTTGTTGCAGGAGAATATCAGATAGTGGTGCAGTGCAGCTTAGCATATCCAGGCCTAATGTCTGTCTGCTATTGTGTTATGGATGTGTACAGAGCTGCATTGACTGCCCTGTAGAGTGTCTGTTCCCCAGCAGGACCGGGGTTGATGGTCCCCTCTACTGCCACCATTGCAGGAAGGTAGAATGTGGATCTGTTGATGGGAGAACCTGTTTACCACCCTCAGCCCTGGAGAAGGAGAGTGGTGGTAGATAACACAGGTACACTAAAAAATTTTTTTTTTAAACTGCCTCTAATGTTTCGATTGATTTTTACGTTTTTTGGTGCGCTGAATCCAAATCTGGTAACCAATTTGCTCCATCACGTACAGATTTTTTGCTACATTGGGTTAGCAGTTTGAGGTGAACGTTTCAGATTGAGTGCGATCGAGATAAAAGTTTCTTGGATGAATTCTTTATACTAATTGTTTAGTAGTTATTCAAATAAGAATAAAGAAAATTGTAACAAGGCAGCACATAAGAATAGAGTAATGTCAACAAAACACACTGTGATGGTAGCAAAATTGTCTGCACTTAAAAACAGCCACATACATGTGCACAAACGAGCATATAAGAGCGAGGTTAGACACAAAGCAAAGCAAAGAAATGTGCAAAAATGTTGTACAGGTATGTAAGTAAGAATAGAAAACGCAAACCGCACCATTGCAATACATGAAGACAAACACCCGATGGTGTGAAAATAAAATTCTAATAAATGAGATCCGACACTGTGGTAATAACTAGCAAATTTTTATTTCAAAGTTTAGTAAAAACACGATATTTGTCAACACAGTTTAGATTTTAAAGTCATTCTTGGGTCAATCAATCTCCTGGTGGGCCCATTTCTTCTTCCCCCGAATGCTTCTCTTGGTGCGCTGCTTGGCGTATTTTTCATCTGGGGTTTCCCACAGCAGCAACCAGCAGAAATCAGCCATCATAGTGGTGTTCCATCTTCCTTGGTACCTTCTCTCTGCGTCCTTGATGTCCTGGTGAAACCTTTCACCTTGTTCTTCACTGTACGCCCCCAAGTTTTCGGGAAAGTAGTTCACATGGGAGTGCAAGAAATGGACTTTCAGGCTCATGTTACAGCCTTGTTCTTTGAAGGCATTGTGCATCCTGGCAACAATATCCTTATAGTTCTCATCCCGCCTGTTCCCCAAGAATTTGAGAACAACATCCTTGAAGGAATCCCAGGCTTCTTTTTCCTTCTCAGACATCGTTTCAGCGAATGCTCCATCTGAAATGAGTTTCCTTATATCAGGGCCAACAAACACTCCTTCCTTTAGCTTTGCTTCAGAAAGTCGGGGGAACTTTGAGCAAAGGTACCGAAAGCACTCACCATCTTTTGGAAGGGACTTGATGAATTGCTTAATGAGACCCAACTTAATGTGAGAGGTGGTAATAGAATTTTATCACGAGGTACCAAGCTCTCATGAAGAACATTTTTCTCACCGGATCTCAAATACTCCCGAATTGGCCAGTCTTTTTTCCCCCCAGTGTAGGTCGCGGGCCCGGCTATCCCACAAGCAAAGGAAGCAGGGATATTTGGTGAAACCGGATTGCTGCCCTAATAGCATGGATAGAATTTTAAAGTCTCCACAAATCATCCACTTATGCTCATCATAACGAATCTTCTGAAGAATCAGGGCCAAATTCTCGTATTTTTCTTGGAGAATAACAGAGTGAGCAATAGGAACTGAAGCGAATGTGTTGCCATTATGAAGAAGAACACCTTTTATGCTGTCTTTTGACGAATCAATGAACAGCCGCCATTCAGCAGGATCATACTTGAGTTTAAACTTTTCCATCACTCCGTATATATCGTTGCAAAATACCAAATCTTCTTCTTTGCTGAAATACTTCAAAAATTGTGTCTCGCGGTTGCGGTACCAATAAAAAGTTGTTCCTGGTGACAATAGATTTTTCTGTTTAAGCCGAGAACCTAGCAGTTGGGCAGCATCTTTTGGGAGTTCTAAATCCCGGACTAAATCATTCAATTCAGCTTGAGAGAAAAGTTCAGGTTTCGGATCTGGTTCAGTTTCAAACTCGGAAGTACTGGACTCATCGGGAAAAGCCATCTGATGAGTCTCATCATGATCAGAACCGTCCACACAAATATGATCCAAAGATTTTGGTGGTTCAGGCACAGGTACTTCGTTGCTATGAGGCATAGGCCTAATTGCTGAGGGAAGGTTGGGGTAACTTATTACGTTCTTATTTTTTAAGTTGTATCCCTTCACAATGCAAGAGCAAAAATAGCAGTCACTGCTGTGGTCTCTTTGTTCACGCCACATCATAGGTATTCCGAAACGAAATGCTTGTTTTTTACCTTTCATCCATAAGCGTAGATCTTCCTCACATGTCTTGCACACTTTGTGAGGAGCCCACGGTTTGTCTTGATCGCCTAACTTCAAACCGAAATAGGCGAAATATACTTTTTTAATAAATGCAGAAATGTTCCTCTGCCGCTTTTTCACGGTATATTCCCCACAAATAAAACAAAAACTGTCCGGAGAGTTGACGCAACCTCTGGCTCTGTGAGCCATCACAAATACACAGCACTGCAAACTACAACTGTAGTGAACCACTTCGGAATAAAGCTGGATTACGACTGAGCAAACAAAAGGTAATAATGAACTTGCAAGAAACTGAAATTTGACAGGAACGTTCATGTCGCAACCACCGTGTTTGAGCGAGCGAACGAGGCGAGGCGAACAGGAAAGAACATGCGCCCGCGCGAGTACTGGATTTAGCCCCCCGCCTCCCAATTGTCCTGTTAATGTATAAAATGAATACAAAACACTCTAAAATATCATGAGGGATTGTTTTTAGTTAGTTAACCATTACAACCTCTATTTTGGGCCAAGAAAATAAACTACAGTCGGCTAAAAAGAAATTATGTGAACATTCCTTATATAGGTAAGAAATCTAATTTTGCAAGAAAACGTGACGTGATGGAACATTTTGGCTATTTTTCCTGGATTCAGCACCCCAAAATCTATAGGAATCAGTTGCAAAACTGGAGGCAGTTTTTTGGTAGTGTACCTGTGTAATCCTCCTAGGGATCCATAGGGGCTACACCTAACTGAGACAGACAGATATATCCAAGGTGTTTCTGCAGAAACTAACTACCCCACACAATAGCACTGCTGGGAACCTGCAGCATGGTCTATTTCTGCTATGGAAGGTGCTGTGGACCTGGTGCTGGGCACCCCACCGCACACTCAGGGTGAGCACAGTACCTGCACAATGTGACGGTGTGTAGCTACTCTGTGCCAGTAACACACACGGTCAGTACCCCCTACCAGGCCGAGGTGCTGTGGGGGTGCACATAGTCAGTTCCCCCTACCAGGCCGAGGTGCTGTGGGGGTGCATACCCCATCTTGTGTTTATCTGTGGACAGCTGATTTGCATGTGCAGTGCATCATGAGTACGGGTGTGCTAGCCCTATCCTGGTGACCACAGCAGACTGTCTGTGTGGTGACATGCACTCCCTCTGCAGCCAGCCAGGGGGTTTGCTAGCAGTTATAGAGCTGTAGCCCAATGGTTACTTCACTGCCTGTGGAGCCAGAGATCATTGGTTCAAACCCACAGTGGGGCTATTTGATAGGGCTGCCCAAAGCATTATCTCTTTTTCATGTACGTTATTGCTGCCAGCAAAAACACTCTCAGTGTACTGTACCCATAAGGTGCCTCTGAGGGCACTTTATAGGGCGCCCTATAGGGCACCTTATGGTTACCGTCCATATGAGGTGCACTATATGTTATCCTGTGGAGCGACTTATAGGGTGCCCTATAGGGGACATTTTAGGGTGCTGTGGCGGACAGTGCACTTTATAATGTGCCCTATGGAGTGCCTTATAGGGTGCCTTATGCGGCACCTTCAATTACGGCACGTGAGGGCGTGTTTGCTGGCAGCAATTAATAAAATACAAATAAAGTGCTGCAGGAAACAATATGTACATTGCAAAGCTGATGCCTCAGCCAGCCTTACGTATTAGGCACACTGGGGAGCAAACTCATGACCCCTGTATCAGCAGTCAGTGCCTTAACCATTGTGCTACACTGCTGTTCCTCCTTACATGTCAGCGCACCTACTTCAGATTTCCATGCATTTAAATGCACAGTGCTGCCATCAAACACAGTGCTATGACCTTGCTGTGCCTCATAGGGCACCCTATATGGCGCCCTATAGGCCACCCTTTCAGAAACATTGTAGGGTGCCGTGGCGGACAGTGCACTTTAAAATGTGCCCTCTGGGGTACCCTATGAGGCGCCTTATGCAGCACCTTATGTTACAATACTTTGAGAGTGTGTTTGCTGGCAGCACTATTTAAAATAAAAATAAAATGCCCCCTACAGCAACATTATCTATAACTGGTAATGCCTCAGCCAGCCTTCTTCATTAGGCACAGTGGGGGATTGAACCCATGACTCCTGCATCATTGATCAGTGTCTTAACCATTGTGTTACACTGCTGCTCTGCCTTGCATGTCAGCGCACCTACTTATGATTTTCATTCCTTAAACTGCACAGTGCTGCCATCAAAAACAGTGCTGTGACCTTGCGGTACCTCATACGGCACCCTATAAAGCGCCCTATAAGCAACATTCTAGGGTGCCTTGGCGGACAGTGCACTTTAAAATGTGCCTTATGGGGCGCCTTATGTTAACACGCTTTGAGAGTGCATTTGCTAGTAGAGATAATTAAAATAAAAATAAAATGCCTCCTAAAGCAATCTTCCCCATAACAGGCAATGCCTCAGCCAACCTTCTTCATTGGGCACAGTGGGAGATTGAACCCATAATCCCTGCACCATTGGTCAGTGTCTTAACCATTGTACTGTGGCTCTGTTCCTATACTTGCGCATCAGCGCGCCACTTATGCTTCCCGTGCAACTTTCTCATGCGCTAATGTGCGGGGTGCACATGAGCGCAGCGCACATTAGCGCAAGATTAATCCCGGTTTTACTTTTTTCTGACTGAAATGCCCACTCCTTATATGGCATCCGCACAGTAGCACGGCACGCACCCTAACGGGGTTTTAGTAAACATACCCCAAAGAGTAATTATGGAGAAAAGAGATCAGTAAGGAATATTAGAGGAGATAAAGAAGGAGATCAGTAAAGGAATATTAGAGGAGATATTGAGTGGAGGAGTGGCCTAATGGTTGGGGCAAGGTACTTCAGGCCAGAAGGTCGGGGGTTCAAATCCCACTAGAGGGCAGCAACCTTGGGCTGGAAGGACTAGGGCTTCTAGTCCCACAGGTGCTCCTTGTGGTCTTGGGCAAGCCACTTAACCCTCCATAGCCCATGTTCCCTGTAAAATAGCTCTCTGTGTGCTGCACTTTCCCGTCTAATCAATGTGTTTATACCTCAAAAAAAAGATTTCCTGTCATGATTTGACAATTTCCAATCTGTAATCAAACCGCTGCTGATCGCTGGAAGTAGCGGTATACAAAATGTATACTAAATAAATAAATAAAAATTATTAATGAAAAAGCATAGTTACTCACCTGTAACAGGTGATCACCAGGAACAGCAGGAATTGAGTCTTCACATATGGGTATCGTCGGCACCAACAGAGCCCATGTGGGAACACACCCCAGCGTCCTATAGGAAAGCTTTTGGGAGCATCCCACTGCGTCTGCACTGCTGCCTTCCCACCCTTCCAACTCTCCCTCTTCAGTTGGGTTTGTAGCTGAGACAAAGGAGAGAAGGAAGGAAAGGACTAGTCTTGAAGGACTAGAAAAAGGGACTGTTATTTCTGGAGAAAGATCTGCAACTGTGAGTATATACTCCTGGTAATTTTCTAAAAGGAATTCTTTGTATTAAAGCTAATTAATCTGTGAACCCACTATTTTTTGTTAAATCAGTCAGGGGCTAGTAGCAGCAGTTTAAGTTTAAATTTAAAACACAGAGGAGAACTTTCTGGTTACATTTCATACCCAGCAGAGAGCTTGTAGTTTAAAACACAGAAGAGAGCTTTCTGGTTAAATTTAGAACCCATCAGAGAGGTTGTAGTTTAAATTTCATAAGAAGTTAGAGCCTAGCAGCAGCTAAGAGCTATAATTTAAATCAAATCAGAATATAGCTTACCTCAACAGCACAAGACAGGGTACTGTGTAGCAGCCCTCTTTTAATAAGTGTTATTTCCCTCCCTCCCTCCCCACACCCACCCACCCCTGGGATAATTGAAAGACAGGAGGTGCTCTCAGGGGAAGCTCATTACCCAAATCAGTCATACACTAAGGACCAGAGATTAGTTAAGCTTCAGGTGAACAAGGTATATTACACGTATTAGGCACAGTTTTATTAGTATAAATATCCATAGCAAGCCTTAGTAAGTAAGGAACTTAGATCTAAACACAAACTTAAAACTAAAGACAGCAGTCCAGCAGCGGGATGGGGGCTTTCCAGTCTTTTGCATTGAGTGTCACATGTATGATTTTCTCCCAGTTGGTGAGAGGTCTTGCGTGTGCACTAGGTGCAAGGAGCTCTTTGCTCTCAGGGAACGAGTCCGTTCTCTAGAGGCTAAAGTAGCAGACTTGGAAAGCATAAGACAGACAGAGAGGTACATAGACGAGACCTACAGGGATATAGTCCTGAAGTCCCACCTCCAGTCTGGCAGCATCCCTGTTGCCATGGAGGAGAGAGGTCAGGTGACAGGAGAGCATCACCCTAGTGTGGCAGGAAGTGATCCTGTAACTAGGACCTGTCCTCCAGGTGATGTAAAACCCTCTCACACCAAGGACGTTTCTCCAGGGCCATGTGCCCATGAGGGAAGGGTTAGGACAGCCGTTATAGCTGGTGATTCGATCATTAGGCATGTAGATAGCTGGGTGGCTGGTGGACGTGAGGATCGCCTGGTAACATGCCTGCCTGATGCGAAGGTAGCGGACCTCACGCGCCACCTAGATAAGGTCTTAGATAGTGCTGGGGAGGAGTCTGCTGTCTTGGTACATGTTGGTACCAATGACATAGGAAAATGTGGTAGGGAGGTTCTGGAGGCAAAATTTAGGCTTTTAGGTAGGAAGTTGAAATCCAGAACTTCCAGGGTAGCATTCTCCGAAATGCTTCCTGTTCCACGCGCAGCACCCAAAAGGCAGGCAGAGCTCCGGAGTCTCAATGCGTGGATGAGACAATGGTGCAGAGATGAGGGTTTTGGATTTGTTAGGAACTGGGGAACATTCTGGGGAAAGGAGGGGCTCTTCCGAAGGGATGGGCTTCACCTTAACCAGGATGGAACCAGGCTGCTGGCATTAACCTTTAAAAAGGAGATAGAGCAGCTTTTAAACTAGATAATAGGGGAAAGCCGACAGTCGCCCAAGAGCGGATGGTTCGGAAGAATGTATCTTTGAAGGATACTACCAAAAGCAGAGAGGTTCCACAAAAGAGTAAAGTAGCCCAAATGCCCTCAAGTATGGAGCAGACAGAGCTTAAAGATCCCAAATTACCCATGTCTAACAATAGCCAAATTAATATGAATAAAATACATTCTCTAAAATGCTTGTATGCAAATGCTAGACGTCTAAAAAATAAGATGGGAGAGTTCAAATATATAGCACTAAATGAAAGGTTAGATGTGATTGGAATAACAGAGACATGGTGGAAGGAGGACAACCAGTGGGATACTGTGATACCTGGGTACAAACTATATCAAAATGATAGAGCTGATCAAATTGGTGGAGGGGTTGCTCTCTATGTTAGAGAGGGCATTGAGTCAGAAAGGATTAAAGTTTTGCAGGAAACAAAATCTGCTGTAGAATCTATATGGATTGAAATTCCATGTAAAAGGGGGAAGGCAATGGCAGTGGGGGTGTACTATCGAGCGCCTGGCCAGAATGACCAAATGGATGATGAAGTGCTCAAAGAAATCAAGGAAGCTAACAAAAGTTACAGCGCAGTAATATTAATGGGTGATTTCAACTACCCCGGTATCGACTGGGTCAGTGTCACGGCAGGACATGCTAGGGAGATAAAGTTCCTAGATGAAATAAATGACTGCTTCTTGGAGCAGCTGGTTCATGAACTGACCAGAGGGGAAGCCATATTAGTCCTAGTCCTTAGTGGAACACCAGATCTAGTGCAAGAGATAAGGGTGTTGGGGCTATTTGGCAATAGTGATCATAGCATGATCACCTTTGATTTAATTAGTGGAGACTGTGATAAAATGAGGAAAACAGTTAAGAAAAAACTAAAAGGAGCAGTTGCAAAGGTTAAAGACGTACATCAGGCTTGGCTGTTGTTGAAAAATACTATCTTGGAAGCCCAGACCAGCTGTATTCCACGCTTTAAGAAAAGTGGAAGGAAGTCCAAAAAACTGCCAGCATGGTTTAAAGGTGAGGTCAGAGAGGCTGTTGTTGCCAAAAACAGCACAAGCACTGGCAAGTCAAATGCAAGGCATTGATAAGGCAGGCAAAGGGAGAATTTGAGAAGAAGCTTGCTGCGGAAGCAAAAACGTGAAGTAAAGACCTTTTCAAGTACATTCGTAGCAAAAATCCTGTGAGAGAGTCAGTTGGTCCATTAGATGATAAAGGGGTTAAAGGAGCACTAAGAGGCGACAAGGCGATAGCATTTTATTTATTTATTTTATTTATTTTAAGTCTCTTCTATACCGCACTATTAAGCATCAGCGCGGTTTACATTGAACAAAGAATTTACAAATTTCCGATGGTACTTTGTGTTTACATATGAACAGGAATAAATAACTTGGATAACAGGGGTAACTAAATAGAGACTGAATGAATTCTTTGCTTCAGTCTTTACTGAGGAAGATGTAGGGATGTTACCCATGACTGAAGTGGTATTTAAAGGTGCGGAAGAATTGAAGGAAATATCGATACATCGGGAAGATGTATTACAACTATTAGATAAACTGAAGAGTAGCAAATCACCTGGGCCGGATGGTATACAGCCAAGGGTGTTGAAAGAACTGAAATATGAGATTGCAGACCTGCTATTAGTAATCTGTGAACTATCATTAAAATCATCTCTAATACCTGAAGATTGGAGGATCGCCAATGTAACACCAATTTTTAAAAAGGGTTCCAGGGGTGATCCGGGAAACTACAGACCGGTGAGCCTGACATCAGTACCGGTAAAAATGGTAGAAACCATCATAAAGAATAAAATTACTCAGCATGTAGATAGTCATGACCTAATGGGAGACAGCCATCATGGCTTTAGACAAGGAAGATCTTGTCTTACTAAACTTTTATGTTTTTTTGAAGGAGTGAATAATCAGGTGGACAAAGGTGAGTCGGTTGATATTGTGTATCTGGACTTTCAGAAAGCCTTTGACAAGGTCCCTCATCAGAGACTTTTGGCAAAACTAAAGAGTCATGGGATAGGAGGCAGTGTACTATTGTGGATCAGGAACTGGTTAAAAGATAGAAAGCAGAGGGTAGGGCTAAATGGCCAATTTTCCCAATGGAGAAAGGTGAATAGTGGTGTACCCCAGGGATCTGTGCTGGGTCCGCTGCCTTTTGACATATTCATAAATGACCTGGAAAGTGGAATAACGAGTGAGGTTATCAAATTTGCAGATGACACAAAACTATTTAAAGTTGTTAAAACCCAAGAGGATTGTGGAAAATTGCAAGAGGATCTTGATAAATTGGAAGATTGGGCATCAAAATGGCAGATGAAATTTAATGTGGACAAGTGCAAGGTTATGCACCTATGGAAGAACAACCGAAACTATGGTTACACGATGCAAGGTTCCACATTAGGAACCACCACCCAGGAAAAAGATTTAGGCGTCATTGTGGATACCATGTTAAAACCCTCGGCCCAGTGTGCAGCGGCGGCCAAGAGAGCAAATAGAATGCTAGGTATGATAAGGAAAGGAATGGAAAATAAAACAAAAGATATTATAATGCCTCTATATCGTTCCATGGTGAGGCCGCACCTTGAATATTGTGTGCAATTCTGGTCGCCGTATCTTAAAAAGGATATAGCGATTTTAGAAAACGTTCAGAGAAGAGCCACCAAAATGGTAAAGGGGATGGAAGGATACTCCTATGAAGAAAGGCTAAAAAGGTTAGGGCTCTTTAACCTGGAAAAGAGACGGCTGAGGGGAGATATGATAGAAGTCTATAAATTAATGAACGGAGTGGAACGGGTAAACGTAGATCGATTGTTTACCTTATCAGAATATAGAAAGACTGGGGGACATGCAATGAAGCTACAGGGTAAACTATTTAAGACTAATAAAAGAAAATATTTTTTCACTCAACGTGTAATCAAACTCTGGAATTTGTTACCGGAGGATGTAGTAAAGGCTGTTAGTGTAGCTGGGTTTAAAAAAGGTTTGGACAAGTTCCTGGAGGAAAGGTCCATAAACCATTATTAAGAAGGGACCCAGGATATCAATGCTTGAACCAATACAAGCATTGTGGAACCTGTGTCCCTTGGGGAAACTGCTAGGTACATATGACCTAGATTGGCCACTGTTGGAAACAGAATACTGGGCTTGATGGACCTTGGTCTGACCCAGTATGGCATATCTTATGTTCTTATGTTCTTATGAGAGAGAGAGAAAGAGAGATACAGCTCCTAGGGGAGGTGGGTGGGTTGTGAAGACTCAATTCCTGCTATTCCAGGAACAAGTAGGAATGTAGTCTTCACATATGGGGACTCCCAAGCTTAGAGATGCCAGGGAGATGACCCCAGAGATGTGAAATCCAGGTTTGGGTGGGTCATGTTTCCTTCCAAGGATCTCAGGAATCAAAACCCTGGATGGCGGGTAGGAGTTGTTCTAAGACTGAAAGAGATGCTGGAGAACAGTCTGGCCAAATGAGGCATCCCAACGGGAGTCCTTGTCTAAGCAGTAATGGGCAGTAAAGGTATTTTTCGAGGACCAAGTGGCTGCTTTGCAGATGTCATCAATGGACACCGAGCGAAGGTTGGCCATAGAGGCAGCCATTGCTCTCACATTGTGAGCTGTGACATGACCTTCAAGAGAAAGTCCCCTACTCTCATAGGTAAAGGATATGTACTCTGCAATCCACTTTGAGAGAGTTCTCTTGGATACTGATAAACCCAGGTGACTGGAATCAAAGGCAACAAAAAAGCTGTGAAGCTTTCCTATGTTGCATAGTCCTCTGAAGGTAAAAAGTCAAAGCTAGAGTATGAAGATTCCTTTCTGCACTGGAGGCGTGAGGCCTAGGGAAGAAGACAGGAAGGTAAACCAATTGGTTTAAATGAGAAGGCAAAACTACCTTTTCCATAAAGTGGGGATGAGTCCTAAGGACTACTTTACCATGGAGGATCAGCCACTAAGGCCTGTAGCTCACTAATGTGTCTTGCAGAAGTGAGGGCGATTAGGAAGATTACTTTCCATGAAAGAAACTTCAGAGACGTAGTGGCTAAAGGTTCGAAGGGTGGTTTCATAAGCTGCCCAAGGACAAGATTCAGATCCCATGCCACGGGTGGTGGCTTAATGGGAGGTTTAGTGAAGAGCAGGCCTCTCATAAACCACGCTACAAGCGGTTGAGAGGAGACAGGTTGTCCATCGAAGGGATTGTGGAAAGCCGCAATGGCACTAAGGAGGACTCTTACTGAATTGGTCTTAAGACCCGAGGATAATAGGTGGAGGAGATACTCCAGTAATGCCTCCACTGGAACTGAAACAGGACTAAGTTCTTTCTAGAACACCAGATAGAGAACTTTTTCCATTTAAAGGCATAAGCCCGCCTTGTGGAAGGCTTTTTCGATGCCAAAAGTATATCTTTAACCTGTTGAGGGAGGCTGATATCCCAGAACTCTAAGCTTTCAGTAGCCACGCCATCAGGTGTAAAGACTGAGGATTCAGGTGCAGTAATGTCCCATTCTCCTGGGATAGGAGATCTGGAGCATATCCCAACTCCAGAGGTCTGGCTTGAGAGAGACGTAGAAGCAGTGGAAACCACGTCTGTTGTGGCCATCGTGGGGCTATGAGGATCATATGGCCCTTGTCTCTCTGGAGATTGAACAGAGTCTTGGGAATGAGGGGAATGGGTGGGTAGGCGTATAGGAAATCCTGACCCCAGTGGAGGTGGAAGGCATCCTTCGCCTGGCTGCCCTGAGCCGAAATTCTGGAACAGAATCAGGGAAGTTTGGCATTCCATGGACTTGCAAAGAGATCTATATCTGGGGTTCCTCAAATCCGAAAGATTCGAGCGAGTTGCTCTGAGTGAAGAGAGCACTCGTGTGGCAGCAGAACTCGGCTGAAACTGTCTGCTAGAAGATTCTCTGTGCCTGGAAGATACACCTACTGGTGGTGTATCTGAAGACCTCTTGCGAAGGTCCAGAGGTGTAGAGCTTTGTTACATAACACCTGAGAGCCTGTCCCACCCTGTTTGTTCATAGAACAAGAGTTACCTGAACATAGTTACCTGATTGTCCGTTTGGACAAGAATTGTCTTGTAGCTCAGATAGTCCTGAAATACTCAAACAGCATAGAAGATGGCTCTGAGCTCCAGTAGATTTATGTGAAGACAAGCTTCCTGTTCGGTCCAGAGACCTTGAGTGGAGAGATTGTCCAAATGAGCCTCCCAACCTGACTTGGACTCATCCATCGTCAAAGTAGCTTGGTGTAGTGGCTGCTGAAAAGGTGACCCTACGAGAAGATTTTATGATGCTTGCCACCACTGCAGGGATGCAATGAGGCATGCAGAGTTTCTGATTTTGTCCTTCAGATGGCCTGACGCCTGTGTCCACTGAGAAGATAGGGTCCACTGGGCTGCTCACATATGTAGGCGAGCATAAGGGACCACATGAACAGTGGAGGCCATATGTCCCAGTAACTGAAGCACTTCTTGAGCAGTCAGAACAGTTTTTATAGCTGCTTGAGAAGCTAGTTGGAATATTCGAGCACAGCGGAGTTGTGGCAGGAAAACACTTGGCTGCCATGTGTCTAGAAGAGCCCCTATGAATTCTAGGGACTGAGAAGGGGCGAGATGAGATTTTGGGAGGTTTATGACCAGTCCCAAGTATTGCAGCGGAGCTAGTCGATGCTCAGATGAGCCAGTCATCTAAGTAGGGGAAGATAAATATCCCTAGAGTCCTTAGAAATGCTGCTACTACTGCCATGCATTTTGTGAAGACTCGTGGGGCTGAAGCCAGTCCAAAGGGTAGAACCCTGTACTGGTAGTGTCTTCCCTGAAAAAGGAATCACAGAAACCTTCTGTGATCTGCATGAATAAGGATATGGGTATATGCGTCCTTTAGGTCTAGAGAACATAGCCAATCCTGACTCTGACTGTAAGGGAGAAGTGTTCTGAGAGAGATTATTTTGAATTTTTCTTGGAACAGATACTTGTTTAACTCCCTGAGGTCCAGAATGGACCTGTACCCCACTGTCTTCTTGGGGATGAAGAAGTAGTGGGAGTAAAACCCCATGCCCTGTTGAGGAGGAGGTACCTCCTCTATTGCTCCCTGAGCAAGGAGTGAGGTGACCTCTTGACTCAAGAGAGTAGCGAGGTGGAGCCGAGAATTAAACTCTCTTGGGGAGAAGGGAGGGGGCATACTGTGAAAATGGAGTTTGTACCCCTCCATCACAATGGAGAGTCCACTGCTCTGAAGTTATCTGTTGCCACCTGTTGGCAAAATGACAGAATCTGCCTGGAATGTTGAGAGGCTTTGGACCCTTTAGGGGTAGGATGACTAGGTTCTCTAGTAAGGAGTCAAAGACCTTGAGGAGGCTGTGTCTGCTGAGCTGGCTGAGCTCTGGGGACTTGAGCCTTCCTCTGTTGTTTAGGTTGCTGCTGCCCCTTATGGGAAGCATGGACTGGGAAGTGGATGGTTTGGGTGTAAGATGGATAGAATTTATTTTTCTTGTTGAAAAGGGGTTTCTTAACTGTCTTTCTTAACTGGGTTGGCAGTGGCCCTTGATAGTCTATTCAAGGTAGTGTTTTCGGACTCAAGCTGAAAAGCCTTGTCCTGCCAGTCCTTGCCAAAGAGGTTTTCTCCTGTGCAAGGAGTATTGCCCAGCTTGTCTTGCACCCACTGTTCCAAATCAGATGCTTGTAACAAAGCAATCCAACATGCACCGATAGAGATGGCAGAAGTTCTACTAATGCACTCAAAACAGTCAAAGGTTGCCTGGTTCATGAATTTAGACACATTTTGGATATTGTGATAAGGCAGGAGCCACTGAAAGCAGAAACTTAGAAAACAAAGCTGTTTCTTACAGAACAAATAACTTGCAGAAGATGCAGTTCCCTTGCAAGGCAGCTAGAGGGAGCAGGTATGAACCTACAGAGGCTGACAACTCCACCTGAAGAGTAGCTCGAGGAACTCAGAAGTAAAACGGCTTTATAAGCAGAGAAGCAGCTCAGAAGAAGAGAGCCCGGCCTGGAGAGAGGAAGGAAACTTGGAAGAGAGCTCAGAGGAGAGCTCAGAAGGAGAGAGAGAAAGGTACAGACCAAGAAGAGCTGGAGTGAGACCTGTGAGAGCCGTACTGGAAAGAGACCCGGTAAGAAGAAATCCCAGAGGCAGTGAGCTCAGAAGCAGAGAGCCTAGCCTGGAGAGAGGTCTATGCTCACCAGAAGGGTCTGTAACAAGATTTAAAAGTACTGGAAGAGAAAGTCCTGATAGGAGGATTACTTGTGCTAGAAAGCCAAGAAGCCTGGAGGCTTTATCTGGTCTTCCCAATCTGCAGAGAAGACAAGCACTATCCAGGAGGATTCCAGAGGGAGTCTACAAAAGAGACCGTGTCCAGAGAGAGGTGCCTTGTTGGGCAAGTACCGGTCACACGGACTTTACAAAGCCAAAGTACAGTGTCTCTTTTTGTCTAAAGAGAAACCCAGCTCATAGAGCGTCTATGAGAGCAGATAAGCAGTCTGAGAGAAAAGAAAGCAGGCAGGAGTTTTACAAGCCGTTGCCTAGAGGTGTGGGGACAAGCCCTGCTGTTTACTTGAAAGCCCTAGAACAGCCCAGCTGGAGGCTAGGGAGAAGGAATATTGACTTTCAAACCACTGCAGCCAGGGAAAGGTCAATTGCTGAGGGAAGCACAAATGACCCAGAGCCTATGCAGGTGGAATATGGAGATTCAGTTATATCATCCCAGGAAGATTTAATGGATTGCTCTATGTGTATGGCAGGAAGCCTTGCGTCACTCCCTGAGCTGTAATTGTATATGAACAAGCTCTAACATTGTTTTGTTTGTGCTGAGCGAAAGAGAAAAGCTCACCAAGTTATTTTTGCTCCAAAGTTGAAAAGCCTGTGTTGTTTTTACAAAGAAGCTGTGAAAGAATGTAACAGTTTATTTGTTCACTTTATGCCTTGGTAGAAGAACCTGACAAGAAGGAAATACTTTCATTTCTCTGTTACCTAGCGAACCTCAGTGCAAAAAAGGGAAATAAAGGCCTTATTTACCCTCCATTTTGGCTCACACAACTTATTCTCATAAGGAGGAGGACTACAATACCCAGGGTGCATCTGGCTTAAAGAGTCTTTTACCTCCATCAATAATAAAATGCTCAACCTGCCCTTGCAGCCACAGGCCACCAGGGGGGGGGGGGTTGATGACAGTATGTTTGACCAAAGTAAGAAAGTCAGCCCTATTGTCATTGGGGAGAAGAGGAGCCATGAGTTCCAAATCCCCTGCAACCTCCCGAAGAAACATATCCATGTAAAGTATATATGAACTTATTCTGGCCGATGGCATAGAGGACTAAAAACATCAACGCCCAAAGGCATTGAGCGTCCTTGCTTCACGGCCTGGAGGGTTGGAGAAATGCGTCTTGGCACTTTTGATTCGGCGCGTTGCCGATTCCACCAACATAGTATGGTGTGGTAATTGTGTCTTTTGGAAACTGGGACATTGCAGGACTCGGTACATTGTATCGAGTCTTTGAGAATGTGGAGACACCGTTAAAGGTGTTTCCCACATTCTAAGCATGAGATCATGCAGAATTCGATGTATAGGAAGGGTAGCAGCCTCCTTAGGAGCTGCCGGATACTGAAGAATTTCTAATTCCTCAGCTCTCGGTTCCTTCTCCAGGGTCATGGTAAATCGAGAGTCTACGAACTATATCACGTATAAAGTTCTGAAAGGACATGTCCTCTGGAGGAGACATCTGACGCTGTGGTGAAGGAGAGGGATCCTCATGAAGAACCACCCCAGTACCAGCAGAATCCTCAGAATCATCAGAATTGGAGGATTTGAAGTATTGACCGGCCGGATGTTCTCCTAGTGCTTGTCATTGGTAGCGGTCGAAATCGGCATCAGAATGCCTCAATACCGGACCCTCTATGCCTGAGACCGATTCTAGGGCTGGCACAGGAGGAAGCAAGGACATAGGTGTACCGGTCGGTGCAGGTACATTTGGTTCCGATATCGGTACGGAAGACTGCGGAACCGATTATAACGGCTTTAGCGGTAACGAGGCTGCTAATAAGGCCGCAAGACTACGCTCAATGGCCAGAAAATGTTGATCCATGGAGCCTGCTGATGTCTGGGTGTTGGTACCGGCTGAGCAGGCCATGACCCCAAAACATGGCACCAAGAGTTCTCCAGAGGTGGAGGCCTCGGGAACATCCTGGAACCCCGTTAATGCTTTGGAGGCAAGAGCCTCCCGCCGGGGCTGTTTGGCCAGTGTGTTTTCCTTGAGGGCAATGCTAGTAGCATCTCGATGCTTAGAAGGAGATCTACCCTTTGAGGACTGGCCACTCTTGGAAGACTTGGGTTTGGTTACCTGAGATCCATGGGAGGAAGATGAAGCTCTGGAAGATATCGATGCAACAGACATTGCATCCGAGGCAAAGAGGGTGCCATGTTTCGCAGCTCTGTTTTGCAGGCCTCTCTTAGTCATCTTTCTACAAAGGAGACACTCCAATGGCAGATGGTCAGGACCCAAACATTTAAGACGCCAGTTATGGGTGTTGGTAGCAGAAATGGTACTGCTACATTTTGAACATTTTTTGAAACCACAAGTTGGTTTCTCCATTTTGGAAGAAAATAGGGCCTAGTATCCCAAAATGGCGCCTAAGCACCAAGAGGGGACAGACCCTCAAGAAAAAGATTCTTTTTTTTTTTTAACAGAAAGAAGAAGAAAATAAAGAAGACACCGATGTCACCGATGTAGGCCTAGATGGGACGGCAGATGCAATCACAAAAAAGAAAATTTTCTGCGGTGACAGAGATTGCTTCCTGTCGACTCTGCGGAAAACGAAAAACTGAAGAGGGAGAGTTGTAAGGACGGGAAGGCAGCGGCGCAGGCACAGTGGGATGCTCCCAAAAGCTTTCCTATAGAATGCTGAGGAGCGTTCCCACGCAGGCTCCATCGGTGCCGATGATACCCATATGTGAAGACTACATTCCTGCTTGTTCCTGGAGATCTGCTTTAACATTTCAGAATAAGATGCAGGCTATTAGTCATCTGGTA
Source organism: Ichthyophis bannanicus (assembly GCA_033557465.1). Classification (NCBI taxonomy): domain Eukaryota; kingdom Metazoa; phylum Chordata; class Amphibia; order Gymnophiona; family Ichthyophiidae; genus Ichthyophis; species Ichthyophis bannanicus. The sequence goes on along the minus strand of CM066031.1, from coordinate 96,842,181 downwards.
ATTCCTGTACTCTCATACAGCTCTGAGATTGTAGACCTGCTTCTTAAAAATCTTGAAAAATTGGCTGAATGAACAAGAAAACTCTTCCATGCCCATGGGGTAATTTATAAGAACCATTGTATGCCAATACTATATATCTCTAGATCCAAAGGAGTACCAACCCTCATAGAAATTCATTATACCTACAGAGCTGCTCTCAAAGGCCTCCAGGCCTACTTAACAACATCATCGGATCCAAATACGCAATAAGTGCTAAAATGTGAAAGTAAACGTTCAGAGTCAGTTTGCATCATTGAACTTGGACAAATTCAGAAGGAATTAGTGAGAATCCACAGGCACACACAGGGAAGAAAGCAGTAGAATTGGCAAAAAAGAGAAAAACTTCAAACATTTCATCTGCAAATGAGGCAAAACAAGTGGGAAATACATAAATACAGCAGGAAATAGACAATGTTTCTCCAGGAATCCTTTGTCAATCAAGAATGGACACAAGAATGGTTAAGGAGAGGTGAAATGAAATTGCAGGATGAGAGATTAATAGTTACAGCCCAGGACAGGAGATTACGGATGAGATGGTTTTCAGCAAGCATTACAAAAACTGGCAAAACAGACATATGTAGATTCTGTAAGAAATATCTGGAAAGAATGACTGACTTCATAGCCACGAAGTTCTAATGGCAAAAAATTTCTGTACAGAAAGGCACAATTAAATAGCATGCCTCATCAGTTGGAAACACTGTAAACACTACAACATCACTGGCCCTGAAAAGCACTGGGATCATGACCCTAAGAGAATTACAGAGAATGAAGAGATTATGATCATCTGGGATGTTCCCATTCCGACCAATAAAAAGATGGTGGCAAGGAAGTCAGACATAGTGATAATGAGGAAGAGCAGCAGAATGGAATTGATTATAGAGGTGTCATTCTGAAGTGACTACTGTGTGAATCGTGTTCAGAGAGAAAACATCTTCAAATACCAAGAAATACAAGTAGAGACCACGATAATGTAACAGAAAGCAAGAGAGATGGCTTCCTGTATTTTGAAGCTGAATAGACTGTCTCCTTGGCACATCCGCTAATCGGACATGGAGGTCCTCCCAGAGGACAGAGACTCTAAGCCAGGCAGTGCATCTAGTTAAGATGACTGTGGCTGTGGCTGTGGCTTGGGTAACTGAGTTGTATATGTCATAGGAGGTGAGGATGATGTGATACAAGGGCTTGTTTAAGTTACCTTGAAGCTTCCCATGATCTTCGACTTACAGTGCTTCCAGGATGATCCAGCTGTAGCAGGAGATGATGATAATGCAGAATCTGCAGCTGATGTGCCAAGACCTACATGGCCAGATGAGGGCTCTGGTAGGTTATCCTGCTGATGACATCTGGGATCCTCTGTTCCTTACCAGGTGGTGGTTTGCACTACTGATTTGCGCTTTCGGATTTCTTCAAGATGGTCTCCAAAACAATTGACTGATGCTACAGTTGCTGGTGATTCTTCCAAATGGAGGACTGGAGATCCTGGAGGAGCGGATGTCCTAGGAGGGCCAAAACATCTTTGGGGGTGTTGTAAAACTGGAGGATAGATAGGAAGTCTTGCTTATTGGTGGGGGTCTGGGCTCTCTGAGGCCAATGCCCGGGAGATCTTTTGGAGTTATTTTGGGTAGGAATAATCCTCTGTAAGTTCTTTGGAGGTTCCCTATTCTGGTGGAAGTTGGGGTGGTCCTTGGCAGACAGAGAAGAAACCATCTCCCATTAATGATGGCAGGCAGTGCCAAATAATGAACATGCGTCTTCTTTGAGAGACGCGGGTTGCCATCAGTTTATTAAGGAGAGTGATGCAGAGTGAGGGAGAATTCCCCCAAGGGTCTTGCAGAGCTTAGGATTAGGTGGGAAGGTCCCACCAGAGGTAGAGCCCCATGTAGGATGGTGACACTGCACGGCTAATCTTCGGCCAGCCTCATCATGCTCATATTACCAGTCTCCTCAAGTCACTTCATTGGCTTCCTATCCATTTCTGCTTCCAGTTCAAACTTCTCCTACTCCTCACTAACTTTCCTCTCTTATCTCTCCTACACCCCTCCTTGGGAATTCCGCTCTTCTGGCAAATTGCCTTTAACTGTGCCCTTCTCTTCTACTGGTAACTCCAGACTTTGCTCCGTTCACCTTGTGGCTTCTTATGCCTGGAACAAACTACCTGATTCTTTATGTCAGTCTCCTTCTCTGGACCTTTTCAAATCCAGGCTGATAACTCACCTTTTTCCTACTTCTTTCGGACCTTGTGTTTCCTTGTGTTATCTTACCCCTAGATGAATCCCATGTCTACAGCTACTGTGTTGTCTCTCTTGACTGGATTGAAAGAGGAAAATAGTTAAGAAAAAACTAAAAGGAGCAGTTGCAAAGGTTAAAGACTTACATCAAGCTTGGGTGTTGTTGAAAAATACTATTTTGGGAGCCCAAATCAGCTGTATTCCATGCTTTAAGAAAAGTGGAAGGAAGTCCAAAAAACTGCAAGCATGGTTTAAAGGTGAGGTCCGAGAAGCTGTTGTGCCAAAAAAGCATCTTTCAGGAAATGGAAAAAAGATGAAACCTGGAAACAGCAGAAGCACTGGCAAGTTAAATGCAAGACATTGATAAGGAAGGCAAAGGGAGAATTTGAGAAGAAGCTTGCTGCGGAAGCAAAAACACATAATAAACACTTTTTCAAGTACATTCGTAGCAAAAAACCTGTGAAAGAATCAGTTGATCCATTAGATGATAGAGGGATTAAAGGGGCACTAAGAGGCGACAAGGCGATAACGGAGAGACTGAATGAATTCTTTGCTTCGGTCTTTACTGAGGAAGATGTAAGGATCTTACCCATGACTGAAGTGGTATTTAAAAGTGCGGAAGAATTGAAGGAAATATCGATACATCGGGAAGATGTATTACAACTATTTGATAAGCTGAAGAGTTGCAAATCACCTGGACCGGATGATATACATCCAAGGGTATTGAAAGAACTGAAATACAGTATGAGATTGCAGATCTGCTATTAGTAATCTGTGAACTATCATTAAAATCATCTGTAATACCTGAAGATGGGAGGATGGCGAACATAACACCAATTTTTAAAAAGGGTTCCAGGGGTGATCTGGGAAACTACAGACTGGTGAGCCTGACGTCAGTACCAGGAAAAATGGTAGAAACCATCATAAAGAGCAAAATTGCTGAACATGTAGATAGTCATGGCTTAATGGGAGACAGACAACATGGCTTTAGTCAAGGAAGATCTTGTCTTACTAATCTGTTATGGTTTTTTGAAGGTGTGAATAAACAGGTAGACAAAGGTGAGTCGGTTGATATAGTGTATTTGGACTCAGAAAGCCTTTGACAAGGTCCCTCATCAGAGACTTTTAGCAAAACTAGAGTCATGGGATAGGAGTTAGTGTACTATTGTGGATCAGGAACTGGATAAAAGATAGAAAGCAGAGGGAAGGGCTAAATGGCCAATTTTCCCAATGTAGAAAGGTGAATAATGGTATACCCCAGGGATCTGTGCTGGGTCCGCTGCTTTTTGACATATTCATAAATGACCTGGAAAAGGGAATAACGAATAAGGTTATCAAATTTGCAGATGACAGAAAACTATTTAAAGTTGTTAAAACCCAAAAGGATTGTGGAAAATTGCAAGAGGATCTTGATAAATTGGAAGACCGGGCATCAAAATGGCAGATGAAATTTAATGTGGACAAGTGCAAAGTTATGTACCTAGGGAAGAAAGGATATTATAATGCCTCTATATCGTTCCATGGTGAGACCGCACCTTGAATATTGTGTGCAATTCTGGTCGCCGTATCTTAAAAAGGATATAGCATTATTAGAAAAGGTTCAGAGAAGAGCCACCAAAATCGTAAAGGGGATGGAAGGATACCCCTATGAAGAAAGGCTAAAAGGTTAGGGCTCTTTAACCTGGAAAATAGTCGGCTGAGGGGAGCTATGATAGAAGTCTATAAGTTAATGAACGGAGTGGAACGGGTAAATGTAGATCGATTGTTTATGTTATCACAATATAGAAAGACTAGGGAACATGCAATGAAGCTACAGGGTAAACTATTTAAAACTAATAAAAGAAAATATTTTTTCACTCAACGTGTAATCAAACTCTGGAATTTGTTACCGGAGGATGTAGTAAAGGCTGTTAGTGTAGCTGGGTTTAAAAAGGTTTGGACAAGTTCCTGGAGGAAAGGTCCATAAACTATTATTAAAAAGGGACCCAGGATATCAATGCTTGACCCAATACAAGCATTGTGGAACCTGTGGTTTTTTTGGGGAAACTGCTAGGTACGTATGAGCTGGATTGGCCACTGTTGGAAATAGGATACTGGGCTTGATGGAACTTGGTCTGACCCAGTATGGCATATCTTATGTTCTTATGTTCTCTGATGAGCAGAGACTGTGTTTTACATGGGTCTGTACAGTGCTGCATATGTCTTGTAGTGCTATACAAATGTTCAGCTGTAGTAGTAGTAGTGAAGGATTATGATGGAGCAGGGAGATGAGTCTGGAATTAAGACTGAAGTTCCCCCTCGGTGGCATGAAGTATTTATTGGATTTGTTGTGGGGGTGCCCAGCTTAATGGGGGTCCTCGGATCTATGCCTTTTGAGAGTGCTGTCCACCTTACCTCAAGTGGATGCAGAGTTGTCAGCATGAGACTTTAGTGTGTTTGGTTTTCCTGCTGCTTTCCTTTTCTTTATGGCTCTGGACGATGGAGCCAGTGGAGAGGGAGTAGATCCATTGGAAGTGGAGCCATGGGTCCAAGAGGAGAGGCCCTGGACTGCCCCTGATTGAGCTGGTATGAGTATTAGGAGGGATTCTGCTTCCAGTGACACGACTTTGTGCTCGAAGGAGGCTTAACTTAAGAATATTGGTCAGATGGCATTCAGTTATGGAGTGAGGAGAGAGGTGTGCAACACGCTGGCACAGTCCGACAAAACTAAAAGCACAGAGCAGGAACGGCAAGGTGGGAGAAGGTACGCATGTTAAAATGTCCAAAAGACTTCTCCGGCTAGGGAAGAGCCCGGTACTTAGGGCTCCATCACAGACGTCACCATTACAGTGTGCCTGCATCCCCCTGCTTGTCTCCAGAGAGAAACGTATCAAATTGTGTGAACAAGCCACCCAATCACAGCAGAATCTGAAACCAAGTGTCAGAGTTGACTAATCTTTCCTTCATAATCTCTCCTTGGTCTGCTGTACAAAATTAAAGATGTTTGTTATAGAAAACTAAAGACTCCAGCACTAGCAGAACTCATCATATATTCCCAGACATAGAGATGGAAACTGGAGGTCTGTATTATAGAGAGCTAAAGATCACAGATCAGAACTAGTGGAACTGTACAATCTGTAGGATATAAATGGTACTAATCTCTTTCTCATTCCCCCTTTAGGATGCAGAGGCCACCCTGAGCAGGTATGACTCTGTTTTGATTTCCTTCCTTCTGTATGAAATAGCAGCCCGTTAATGTCACTGTGGGGCTTGCAGCTCTCCAGTGACTGAGGGGTGATGGGATAGAGACTTTACCAGTATAACACACTGTCACACTCCTTGTGCTGGGGGTCTCATACCCTTTTCTTTTCACATCACACAGCTGTAGCATGCTCCATAATTTTGGAAATTTAAAAACCTTTGGAGAATAGACACAAAAGTCAAAATTATTACCAGCACTTAATAAATTTAGCCTCATTTGAGAATATTTCCTTTCTCTTGACAGGTTTTGTTTGTAGACCTCTGAGCTAACAGAAGTATCTCTTTGCTTACACTTGTCCCCTGGACAAAGATATTGGGCGCACAAAGCAAACCTTCAGCCTTACACAGTCTAAGATTTTGCTAATGAAAATTATGACTCATACTAATCATAATGCCAGCCCTTCCACAATATTTCTGTAAAAATGTATAGCCGGACATCATCTTTTTAAATATGAATCTTGCTTTGTATGGGTGTGTGTGCCCACTCAGCTGCAAGTAAAAGAATGGGCCGATGACTGACTTTGTGGGGCTTTCAGGATCTATTGTTTTGCTTTGACTGCTGTTGATCTTTGCCACCTCTCAGAAGTTGCTGCCCTGGGTGATTGCCTAGTCTTGCCTAATGGTTGGTCCAGCCCTACCTCTCCCTGTCACATCTCTGTCCCCAGGGACTCTGAAAGCTTGGGGTGAACATCTCCCAGAATACCTCCAGTTTCTCTCTTATTCTCAGGTGTCAGACAGCGAAGCTTCCAAGACCAGAGGCTCTTTCTGCTGAAGAGGGAGAATGTTCTCACCCGAGTTTCCTTCGCAGATATTTTATTCTGAAGAATATGTTCACACAATACCAAGGTAAATTATTCCATTCTTAAAACCTGTAGTTCATTAGCAGAGATATTCTCTGGGTACAAACAGGAAGTCCGTCTCACATATAGATGACGTCAGCGCCGACAGAGCCCATGCAATAACCTCTCCGCAGCTTTCAAAGAAAGCCTTTGGGAGATGTACTTCACATGCGTAGTCTTCTTCCCGCCTAAGGGTGCCATCTTGTCTCAGTGTCCTGTTTTCCATGGAGCACACTGGATGTGTGTCTGTTCCCCCTGGAAAAAGTTGATTATTTTTTGTCTTTTCTTTCTCCGGTCGCGTACCAGTTCCTTGATCGCCCCCGAGTCCACTTGTCTCTGTGTCACGTTCTCAGGTGCTTTTTCTTCATTTTTTCTCATTCTTTGATCGGCATGAATTCACTCCTTTTTCCTGGCTGGGTTAAGTGAGTTTGACCTTGTGAGGGCCATCTTGCCTACCATAGTTTCTATGTGCCCAGAATGTTCTGCACAGACTCTCATGACTGCTGTCTTTGATGCCGCGGGCCAGACCACGATACCTTGGTCTGCAGTCTCTGCCAGCAAATGACTACCAAGGGCCACAAGAGCCATCAGCAGCAGCGCAAGTCCCTTTTCCAGAAGACCGACTCAGCCCCGGAGTTGTCTGCAAGACCACACTCGAATGGGACATCAGAGCCTCGCAGGGACTGAGCCGCTTTGGAGCCCCGAGGCTACAGAGCTTGGAGCCAGAGTTCCCTCAATGAGGGATGCTCAGTGAAGAGATGGAAGTTGTTGAAGGCCTCGTCAGGTGATGAGTCCGGGAAGGGGTGGTAGTCCTACGTGCTCTGGACCTACAACCATGGGTCCAGGGTGGTGGGTGATTGCCAGGATAGGCTTACTACTGCCCCATCAGGAGCCGTCGATGTCGCAGGATCAGCCTCAGACCCCCAAAGCCATCCTTGTTGAGGACTCTCACTCAGCAGAGCCAGCACCATATCTGAGGTCCTTCGTGTTCGCGCTGAAGGCTGGGGAGCCATCTGGCCTTGAAACTAGGATGGCAGCATTGGAGCCCAACTTGTCTGCTTTCATGACCCAGCAGCAGGCTCTAACACCCAATTCTTCCAGGTCATCACTCCCAACCACTGGCCTCTCAACATCGAGGGATTCTCAGGAGGTCAATCGGTCCTGGTCCCAGTCTCGATCCTCAGAGCCACAGTTTTCCCTGCTTAATGCCCTCGGCTCTGATCACTGGGCTACCAGGGCAATGAGGCCATCGGGCCCAGGGCATGACCCCGAATCCCAGAGAACCCTTGATGTCTCCACTAACTCCAAGTCTGACTGGAAGACCGAGGATGATGAGTCCCCAGATACCCACCTTCATTGCGATGTGCCCTTGGACCCATCCCTTCTGGTGTCCTGGCGCTGCTCCCCACCTGAGGACATGGCCTTCCTGGACTTTGTGAGGGATATAGTGAAGGCTCTTGCCTTCACCACCGAGTCTGAGGAGGAACCTCAGGTGGAGGACCTCAAAATCATCCAGTACAAGGCTCTCCCGAAGGAGGCATTCACAGTGCCCATTCCCCCCATCCTGGAAAGGCTGCTCTTCTGCATGTGGGAGACCCCAGCATCGGTGTGCATAGTGGACAGGCTACTGGATTCAATGTACCAGGTCGGCCGGAGCCTTGGCTTCTAGAAAGCTCAGCTGCCTCACAACTCCATGGTGGCAGAGTTGGCCATGAATACGCTCAAGAGCCAAAAGACGTACTCCTCTGTGCCCCTAGGTAGGGAGGCCGATGCCATGGGCAGAAAGCGCTTCTAGGGCTCAATGCCTGTCAGCTGGATCCAAGCTTACAAGCTGTACATGGGCATGAACCTGCAGGACCTGGCGAAGGAGCTCACCAAGTTCTCAGTTGGTCTTTCAGAGGAACCCCTCCAGTGGTTCTGGACCCTGGTCTATGCAGTCAGAAAGTACTCCAAGTTTATAACTCAAGCGGCCTATGACAGCTTCAAGTCAGCGGCTGGAGTAGCTGTGGCAGGCATTAGTGCTCACCACCAGGCTTGGCTGCAGTCCTCTGACCTGGAGCAAAGGGTACAGAACAAGTTGGTTGACATCCTTTGCTGGGGAGAGAATCTCTTCTGCAAACCCATGACGGATAAGGCCAAGTTCATGACAAGGCAAGGATTTCCAAAAAGACCACTGACCCTTCCAGGGGAAAGGCTTTGGGCAGAAAGTCCTCATACCCAAAGAAGAGGAAGGTTTACAGAAACTTCCTGAGGGGCCTCCACCTGTCAAAACCAGCTATCTGCCCTCTGGCGGCAGAATGGGACCTTAACATTGTGCTCTCAAGGCTAACTGCACCACTCTTTGACTCTCAGCTTCTGCCATTCAAGTATCCCTCCTGAAAGATGGTGTTCCTCGTGGTGCTCACCTTTGCTCTCAGGGTCAGCGAGCTTCAAGTATTGGTGGAGGACCCGCTGTACACTAGGTTCTACAAGAACAGGGCCGTGCCAAGTTTCTACCCAAGGTAGTGTCTCTGTTCCACCTTAACCAGCAGGTGGTACTTCCCACCTTCTTTCCACGACCTCACACCAGCAGGGCAGAAGCTGTTCTTCACATGCTGGACTGTAAGGGGGCTGTAGCCTTCTACCTGCAGTACACCCAGGGCCACCACTGAGTTCCTTAGCTCTTTGTCTCATATAACCTGAGTTAGCTAGGGGTAGCAGACTCTAAATGCACCCTGTCCACCTGGGTAGCAGATTGCATTGCCCTCGCCTATGAGCAAGCTGGACTTTCACTGGAGCGCTGAGTCACAGTGCACAGTGCTTGGGCCATGGTGGCCTCTGTGGCGAACCTGCATTCCATCTATTTGTCGGAGATCTGTCAGGACACCACCTAGTCCTCTATCTATACCTTTGCAGCTCATTACTGCCTAGAGAGGGAGTCCTGTCAGGACAGTGCCTTCGGCCAGGCAGTACTCCGTCATTTATTTGGGGTGTAAGGCAATTCTTGCCCTCCGGTCCTTCAGTGTGTTCAGGTTACCAGAGAAATGGTTCCTCGGTGGACACCTGGGACACTCAGGGATCTGTTATCTCTCAACACAATTGCTGTTTCTCACGGCTCACCTTTTTCTGGACACCTGTGGCTTTATATAGTTTTTTTCTGAAATCCTTGAACACATCCACTTTCCCCCTAGATCCATGCCCAACCCTTTGGATAAAAGCAATGGCTCAAGAATTAGCTCCTTCACTCTGCAAAATAATAAACTTATCCCTCTCACAAGAGATCCTGCCATCACCACTGAAAATCTCTTCCATATGACCACTACTGAAGAGCAACACCTTGGACCCATCATCTTCTGCCTCGAATTGCCCCATATCCAGCATACCACTCTTATCCAAATTAATTGAAAAGATGGTCCTATGCCAGCTACAAGACCACATTGATGCTACCTTCCCTCTCGACCCACAATGACATGGGTTCCGAGAGTGTCACGGGGTAGAAAGTTTATTAACATCCCTTCTGAATGCTGTACTCAAGGGAATCGAAGATATCCGGAAAGGCTTCATCCTTATTTTCACAAACATAACATCTGCCTTTGATTCTATAATACACTCCACACTGCTAAAAAGACTAAGAGAAATAGGAGTAAGTGACACACCGCTGGCTTCATTCATATTTAGCTGATAGAACATCACAAGTCAAGATAAAATCCAATGCATAAAGACCTTTCCCTCTAAAGCAAGGTCTTCTACAAGGCTCTGCACTTTTGGCTCTCCTCTTCAACCTGTACATACAGCCAGTATGCAAAATATTACAGCAACATAACATCCACTACCACCTATATGCAGATGAGTTAATGATATACTCCACCCTAGACATGAAGAATCCAGACTACTCTGCCATCTCAGCCTGCATGACAGCAACCACCAAATGGTTATCACAACGCAATCTGGAAATTAACTACAAGAAATCAGAAGCCCTCATAATCACGAGAGACACCACATTTAACCCACCTGACACCTTACCGATAGGAAACAGATCAATCCCAGTAAGGAGCGAGGTAAAATACTTAGGAGTATACCTTGACCAGAGACTCACTTTCCAATCCCACATCAGCAAAACAACAGCAAAGGTATATTATAAAATGAAGTTCCTGCAAAATTGTCAACCTTTACTAGAGCACAATCACTTCTGATCTGTATGTCAGGTGCTAATCACACCACACCTTCACCATTGCAATCTAATCCTACAGGGTTTACCCAAATGCTTAATCCATGCCTTACAACTGGCACAAAACGCAGCAGCATGCCTAATCACCAGAACTAACAAACACGCCCACATCACCCCCATACTTGAATCTCTCCATTGGCTTCCCATAAGTTCACGTATAAAATATAAGGCAATAATGATGGCATTCAAAATTCTGCACAACCAATCTGCCAGCTGCTTGGAAAACCCAATCACAAGAATCCCAGACAACAGATCAAGGAGGACACAGCACCAGAACTCCATTGCAACCTCAATGATACCTAAGGGCACCTCCCAGAATGCACTACATAGAGGGTTCGAACTCTACTTACCATCCCTATGGAACTCCCTTCCTCACCAACTCAGAGCAACCAATGACATTGAAAACTTCAGGAAATACTTAACATCATATCTGTTTTCTGAGCACTTCAATACCATACAACTCAAATAATTGCACCGGCTATTGCAGCATAGAGACATTTGTAAAATCCTAAGCCCCTGTCAAGCTTCACCTCCCATGTAAAATGTTAAAATGTTATTGGCTATCTGTATGCACTGTTGATAATGGACATTGTAAATAGTTCTGAAAAGTTCTATGTAAGCAAAGTTAAGTTCTCTGTAATCCGCCTTGAGAATCTGAAAGGCGGTATATAAAAAATGTTAAATAAATATGTGAGGACAGAGTTCCTGCTTGTTCCTGGAGAAAGTGTAGTTACTCACCTGTAATTGATGTTCTCTGGGGACAGCAGGAATCAGTCCTCACAACCCTCCCTTCTCTCCATGGAGTTGCTTTTTCTTTTTTGCCATTTTGTTCTATCTTATCATACTGAGGCAAGATGGCACCCTTAGGTTGGAAGGGGACCACAAATGTGTGGTACATCTCCCAAAGGCTTTCTTTGAAAGCTGAAGAGAGGCTACCATGCGTGCTCCATCGGTACTGACATTGCCCATATGTGAGGACTGATTCCTACTGTCCCTGGAGAACACCTGTTACAGGTAAGTAACTACGTTTTAATGAAATATGGACATCCATGGGGGTGTTTTAGAAGCCCTATCTGAGAGTTGAATGTCTGAAAATGGGCACTTGGACATGCAAAGAATGGAGACATCCCTGGAGCTATTTTAGAATTGGGGTATATAGATATCCCCAGCGCAAGAACATCCATGTAACATGGGGGACATAGTGGGGGTGTGGCCTGGGCAGCGCATGAGAGATGCATGTTGCACTACGATTCTGAGAACAGTACAAGAACGTTTGGCCCTAGTTGGTGAGGTGTCCATCCCTATTCCTGCTCCTGACCATGAATAAGTTGGAAAAAAGTGTTCATTGCATGAATGTCACTCTTCCAGGGGAAAACACATTATACACTTACATCACCACAGTTATCATTTTTTGCCCAAAGAAACGCGAGTGTAAATCCAAACTCCAAACATTACTGGCCCACCGCTGCATGTCTGAGTATCTGAAATGCCAGGCCAGGACATGCAAGTCTCAGAACATAGTAACCTCTCTTCTGAAATATCCCTACCAACATGATCAAGTATCCATGCAAGTCAGGGATATCCACCTTTGTGAAATGGCCTACACCTGTGCATGTATCCGGCCTTGCAACCTACATGGGGCCCACCTCCAGAACCGGTTACAGCGACGTTCATTTTTCAGGGTGGAGACAGAATGATTTCAGAAGGCACTTCTGCCTCTCCCCTGGATCTTCTGCTCTGGACTTCCCAGAATTTTCCTCGACGTTCTTTCTAAAATCCCACTTTCTGTCTCCCTATACTGATAAATAAATTGTTTATGGTTTCTTTTGTCATTTTATAGCTTAATTTTATGTTATTATATTTTCTTTTAGGAAAACTTTATGCAGAGCTGGGTAAGATTTTATCGGCTTATTCTTTAACATTTAAAAATCCTATTCAAGATGTATCCCTGCTTTGGATAGAAGACCTGTTTCTTTTATTTATAAGTTTTGTTCACATTCTCTCGAGTAGTAGCTGAAGGTGAGTTACATTCAGGGATTTGGGGTATTTCCCTGTCCCCAGAAGACTCACAATCTAACAAGCCGATGCGGAAATCCAGCACTGAAGTCACGCTCTATCATCTTTTTACTCCTATTTGCAGCGCACCGATAGCGAGTGACTTTAGTGCCGGCATGCAGAAAGGGGCTCATAGGCAAAATAGCCACACATTAAACTTTGTGCAAAATGGCAGCATTAAACTGGGAGAACAAGCCAAAGAAGTCAGCGCTAGTTTGGCATGCTCTCCCAGGGAAACAAGAGCACCGTGTGGCTGATTTGCATATGAGCCCTGACAGTATTTTGATGGCATTGGGGGCTTTCTCTGATGCCTGGATCATCTGAAGGGAAATGTCATCCAGGCATCTGGGAAAGCCCCTAATGCCATCAAACTACTGTCATGGGTCGATAAACCCGACAGAAAGCACGTCCCTGGTGACCCAGCGGCCCCGACCCCCCACCCAACTAAAAATTAACCTGGTGGCCAGTGGCCCTGAACCTCCCCATCTGAGCCAGCAGTTTTATTTTTAGTTGGGAGGGGGAAGGGGATGGGGCTGCTGGGTCACCAGGGATTTGCTTTCTGTTGGGGGCACCCGCTGTTAGGTGGGCACATGCTAGATGTATAAGCCACCTCCAGACCAGGCATAGAGATATTAGCGCTAAGGCTGGTTGCAAAATTCTCAACGCGTTTCTCTGCATCGGGTGCAGCCAATATTTGTATATCATTTTACTATGTGCAGCTCATTTACCTACAATTTAAATACATTTATATACTCTGCATTAATTATGTGCTCTTTTTTCTTTTGCTGTTTACACGCTTGTCTATTTCTTTTCTGCATTTGGCAGTAGCAGTAAGTGTGCTTAAAAGTGAGTTATCTGTGCTTAAAGGCCACACTAGTTTTCTGCATCTTCCCGTAAGCCTGTAATTAAGTCAGTGAGGACTGAGCGACTTGCCCAAGGCCACAAGAAGTATCAGTATGATTCAGGACCTGACTCCTTGGCTGCTGTTGCAATCACTGGGTGATTTCTCCACTCCCTACTTGTACTTTTCTATAGTAAAAGCAGTGAAAGCTGCAGATGGGTTTACAGATGTAAACTTCCCTCTTGCTACTGTGAAGGGCGTTATATCAAGTTTCAAAAAAAATAATCATACACACAGACATGGAAAGGGTGGGAAAGAATTCCATGGGGCATGCTCTGCATGCTTTCCCCACTTGTTCCAAAGACCCACTTATTCTCCTCTGCTTTCCACCTTCCTCCCCCTCCCCCCCCCCGCTACCCTTTCCCCACCTTCTCGTTGAATGCTGACGTTTCTCTACCCTCTGCTCTCTGTGCTATTTTCTCTCTGTTATGTCTGTTGTCTTCTCTCCCTCTACTGTTCTATCCTCTACTCTTTTAATTATTATGGCGTTCTTTTCCTTTTCCAGCAGCCTTATTTTTGTTATTGTGAACCACTCTGTGCCCCCGTGGTATGAGTGGTATATAAAATGCTTTAATAAAGATAAAGTGAAGGTCGTGGTTACCATATGTTCATGGTTCAATGCAGTAAGGTGCAGAAGGCTTTGCACACAGGTTAGCTTGGATTTTACAGATAATTTTGTGCACCTGGCCAAGGGAAAATGTCATACAAAGCTAAGGCTGTGTTCTCCAGCAAGCTGATGCTGTCTTATAATGGGAGAATCGCTAGTACTACTACTACTAATCATTTATATAGTGCTACAAGGTGTTCACAGCACTGCTCAATGACTTTAGTGGTCTGCTAACATCAGTTGTAATTAGACATAGAAACATAGAAACATGATGACAGAAAAAGACCACATGGCCTATCTAGTCTGTCCTTCCATATCAACAACTACAACAGTCCACTTTTTACCTTTAGAGATCCTCTGTGTTGGTCCCATGCTTTTTTGAATTCAGTTACTGTCCTCATCTCTACCACCTCCACTGGGAGACTATTCCATGGATCCACTACTCTTTCCGTAAAGAAATATTTCCTCATATCACTCCTGAATCTATCTCCCTTCACCCTCATCCCATGTCCCCTCGTAGCAGAACTTGCTTTCAATTGAAAGAGACTCTCTCCCTGAACATTTATGCCACAGAGGTATTTAAACATCTCAATCATATCACCTCTATCCCGCCTTTCCCCTAAGGTGTACATATTAAGATCCTTAAGTCTGTCCTCATATGCTTTATAATAAAGCCTACTAATCATTTTAGTAGCCACCCTCTGCACCGACTCCATCCTGTTCACATCCTTTTGAAGGTGCGGTCTCCAAAATTGTACACTATACTCCAAATGAGGTCGCACCAAAGACTTATACAGAGGCATTATCACCTCCTTTTTTCTGCTAGCCATTCCTCTCCGTATGCACCCAAGCATCCTTCTAGCTTTTGCCGTCGCCTTTTCTACCTGTTTAGCTACTTTAAGATCAGACACAACCACGCCTAGGTCCCGCTCTTCTTTAGTGGACAAAAGTACTTCACCTCCTATACTGTATTGCTCCCTTGGAATACTGCAGCCCAAATGCATGACCTTACATTTTTTAACATTAAATCCCAGCTGCCAAATTCTAGACCATTCTTCAAGCTTAGCTAGAACCTTCCTCATGTTATCTACACCTTCCTGGGTGTCTACTCTATTGCAGATTTTGGTATCATCCGCAAAGAGGCAAACCTTACCCGACAGCCCTTCCGCTATATCACTAACAAAGATGTTAAAAAGAATCGGACCAAGGACAGATCCCTGGGGCACACCACTGGTAACATCCTTCTCCTCAGAGTGAGCTCCATTTACGTGTACTCTGTCGCCTCCCACCCAACCAATTTCTAACCCAAGCAGTAACTTTAGGGTCCATCCCTAGGGTGCTCAGTTTGTTTATAAGTCGCCTGTGAGGAAGTGTGTCAAAGGCTTTACTGAAATCTAAATACACCACATCTAGAGCTCTCCCTCGGTCCAACTCCCTGGTCACCCAGTCAAAGAAATCAATCAGATTTGTCTGACAAGACCTGCCTCTGGTGAATCCATGCTGCCTCGGATCCTGTAATCCGCTGGACTCCAGAAACCTCACTATTTTCTCTTTCAGCAGCGTTTCCAATAATTTACTCACCACCGAAGTTAAACTAACCGGCCTGTAGTTTTCAACCACATCCTTACTTCCGCTTTTGCGTAAAGGCACCACATGAGACTCTCTCCAGTCCTTTGGCACCACTCCTGACTCCAACGAGGCATTGAAAAGGTCAGTCAGTGGAGCTGCTAGAATGTCCCCAAGTTCCCTCAGTATTCTAGGGTGTATCCCATCCGGTCCCATCGCTTTGTCTACTTTAAGTTGAGCTAGTTTCTCACAAACACAGTCTTCCTAAAATTGTTCAAGATGTCCCTCGCTTCTGTTCCTATTTGTGGGTGTTTTCTGAGGTCCCGCTCCTGGTTCTTCATCTGTGAACACAGAACAAAAATATTTGTTAAGCAATTCCGCTTTATCCTTATCAGCTTCTACATATTCCCCCCCTGCACCCTTGAGTCTGACAATACCACTCTTGCTCTTCCTCTTCTCACTAATATAATCTGTTTTATCCCCCCATTTTATTGCATTGGCTATTTCCTCCTCCTTTTGAATCTTTGCCTTCTTGACTACTTTGCTAGCTTCTCTAAGTTTTTCCAAATACAGATGCCTGTCTTCCTCTCTCTGTGATCTCTTGTATTTCATGAAGGCCTCCCTCTTTTTCTTCACTTTTTCAGCTACTTCCTTAGAAAACCATAGCGGTCTCCTTTTCCTTTTGCCTTTATTTACCATTTTAACAAAAAGGCTCGTTGCCCTTAAAATATCCCCTTTCAGTTTTGCCGACTGTTTTGCTACATCCCCCAGCTGTTCCCATCTCACTAACGACTCCCTGAGGTATTGGCCCATCTTCGCAAAGTTAGTCTTCCTAAAGTCTAAGATCCTCACCTTTGAATGGATTCTAACAGCCCTAGTCCTAATACTGAACCACACCATCTGGTGATCACTGGATGCAAAATGATCTCCCACTACAACATCAGAAACACTTTCACCATTGGTAAGCACCAAGTCCAGTATGGTCCCTTCACGTGTGGGGTCTGTTACCAATTGCCTGAATAGTTCTCCCTGTAGAGAATCCAGGATCTCCTTACTTCTAGATGATACTGCAGCAGGAGTGTGCCAATCAACATCTGGCATATTGAAATCTCCTATCAGTAGCACTTCCCCTTTCCTAGCAATGCTGCGTATGTCTTCAATTGACTCTCTGTCCACCTCTTCCTCTTGTGAGGGAGGTCTGTATATCACACCAATGTAAATAGATTTCTCTTTCCCTCTTTCTAGTTTAACCCACAATGCCTCCTCTCTCCCTTTTAAGCTCTGTAATTCCAAAGCTTTAATAGTAGTTTTTACATATAGTGCCACTCCTCCTCCCCTTCTTCCTACCCTGTCCTTTCTGAATAAAGTATAGCCAGGTATAGTTACATCCCAGTCATGGTTTTCTGTGAACCATGTTTCTGTAACTGCCACTAAATCCAAGTCAGCCACTCCCACCAAAGCTTCAACATCAGGGATCTTATTTCCCATGCTACGGGCATTTATACACACTGCTTTCCATATGTTACCCCTGTTACCCATTTCCATAAAGGTATTTAATGTATCACCTACCTGCGGGCTTTCACTTACCTGGGGGCTTTCTTCACCTATCCCCAACGAAGTTAGTTTAAAGCCCTCTTCAGTAGATTAGCCAGTCTACTACCGAAGATGTGTTGACCTTTCTTGGAGAGATGGATGCCATCTCTGCTCTGCAACCCTTGGAACAGCATCCTATGCTCTAGGAAACCATTGTAAGGTTCCAGAGCAAAGTAGTAGTGCCTTGTGCTTTCAGTGATAGAAACAAATTTAGCTTTATCAAGTTTTCTGCTTATGGTTGTGTTTTTATTCTTTTTTCTACAATGAGCAGAAAAAATGGCCTACAAAGTGTCGTGAGCCCTCTCGGTGCACCTACCGGTGAGATCAGGTATTGCACTAGGCCTCCGTGTAACTGGCCTCCTGGTAGTTGTAGCTGCTGCCAGTTACCAAAAATAGTTGTGGACAACTGATATAAGGTAAACAGGGCTTTATTTCCCTTTCCCAAATAGGATATTTCAATAGATACAAAAACAAAACATAACCCTTCTTGGGTAAAACAGAAAGAAAACGGTAACACAAAAATGGCTTTCTTTCAGCTTCTAAACAGAAATATATTTTAAACACAGACCTGTAGCCACAAAGAATAAGGCTCTCTTCACCTTGTTAGGCTGCTTATTCTTCTCTATCTTAGGGAGATTATATTATCTGCCAGAGACAGGCTACAATCCATTTCTTCAATATTCTCTTCAATCACAGAGGCTTCACATTGCATCGGCTCCTCAATAGGAATTAATACCTCTTTACTTTCTCTCTGTGTGGGCTTGGCAAACAGTCCGTCCTGGCTGTGACGTAGTTCTTTTTCACTAAAGGAAAACTGTTTGTTCCTACCACAATTACTGCTGTTTTGGTAGTAGGAGCCTCCCCTCTGCTGACCTCTGTTTGGCAGGCTATAGAATTCCCCTGCCCATCTATTAGGAGGAATTACTCCTGCTCTGAGCTCTGCTCTGTTTAGGAACCTGGAGCCAGCTGGAACTTCTGACGGCAGCCCTTCTGAAACTCTGTGTCTCACGTACCTTTCAGAGTGTTCTACATCTGCAGGTAACAAGCCTTTCCTTAGTTTATTATAAGGGTACTGGAGTTTCTCTACTCCCCTTAGGCTGGCTTTGGAGGTCTTCTGGACTTCCACAAACTGTCCCTTATCTCCAAGCTCTGAACTCCCCCTTTTTGGACCGGAATAAAACTTCCTTGCTTGTACCTTTTTTCTTCTGTCTCTGCTCCAATCTGGGCTGTTACATTCACTCTCACTCTCTGTGTCAAGCTGTCTGTACCTTTCATTCAAGCATTCCTCGGACTCACTCAGACCTCCATTCAAGCTTCCAATGTGGTAATTAGACATGCTCTCTTCACAGCTTCTCTCGTCCTCCTCATGCATCCAGTTCCTTCTCTGGGTTTCTCTCCAGCTCCTATCCTGGCTCTTGGCCTGGCTCTTAGGCTGTATCTTGCTCTTGAACTGCTTAACTGCTTGTGAGCTGAGTTTATCTAGGTATTTCCTAGCTGTACCACTCCCCAGCTGATTAGAGTCAGGTGAGAACCTCCTGGCTTCTCTATTGGCTGGGTGTATCTCCCTAGCTCATGACCTCACTTGCTTACGTTGCCCATGGCAACTTTCCACCATGTGCTTTCCCCAAACGTTATTATTTCCCTGACTTGCACTATCCTCTGTCTCCATAGGGGTCACTAATGAGTCTGCTCTGTGACAGATTCCCCCCCTTAAAATATTACGGGCTGCCCCAGTCTCAGACGGACAGCACGTAATACGCGATAGTGCATCCGCATTGCCGTGTGTTTTCCCTGCTCTATGCTGAACAGTGAAATTAAAAGCTTGTAGCGCTAGGTGCCACCTTGTTAATCTCGCGTTATTATTTCTCATAAGGTGGAGCCATTTTAATGGGGCATGATCCGTTACAAGTAAAAACTTCCTTCCCGTTAGATAAAAACTGAGTGCTTCAATGGCCCATTTTATCGCCAGGCATTCACGCTCTATCGTGGCGTAATTTTTCTCTGCTTTGGAGAGCTGCCTGCTGAGGTAAGCTACCGGATGCTCGACCCCTTCAAAAATTTGGGACAGCACTGCCCCTAATCCCGTGTCCGACGCATCCGTTTGGACTATAAATGGCAGATTAAAATCTATACCCTGCAGCACCGGGGTGCTACAGAGCTTCCCCTTTAAAGCCTCAAATGCTGTTTCTGTCTCTGGGGTCCACTGTACATGGTTAGGCGCATTCTTCTTTAACATGGCTGTAAAAACCATGCTTTCCTCCACAAAGCGGGGTATGAATCGGCGATAGTAACCGAGTAACCCCAGAAAGCTTCGGACCTGTTTTTTTGTGGTAGGTCTAGGGAAATCCCTGACGCTTTCTATTTTGCTTGCTAAAGGTTTTACCAGCCCTCTACCTATCATATGGCCTAAATATTTGGCCTCTTCTGTGGCAAACAAGCATTTTTCTGGGTTGAGGGTGAGGCCAGCCCTCCGTAGTGCTCTCAGCACCGCTTCCACCCTAGCCAGATGTTGCACCCAGGTTGTGCTGTATATGACTACGTCGTCCATATAAGCTAGGGCGTATTCGTGGTGAGGCCGTAAAACGTGGTCCACCAACCGCTGGCATGTGGCGGCCGCCCCGTGCAAGCCAAAGGGCATCCTTTTGAATTGGAACAACCCAATTGGCGTGCTAAACGCTGTCTTGGGCTTAGATTCCCGTGTTAAGGGAATCTGCCAATATCCCTTACTGAGGTCGAGGGTGGTCAGATATTTGGCTTGCCCTAGGCGATCCAGAAGATCATCTATACGTGGCATGGGATATTTATTTATTTTATTTATTTTTATTTAACATCTCTTATATACCGCACTATTATCATCAGCGCGGTTTACATGGAACCAAACATATACATACAGAAAAACTGTAGTGCATTTTACAAGTAACAGGAATTTGAACTTGGTAATAAAGGGAAACTATGTACATTATGTAACTATATACAGTAGTCTATACACATTAGTCACAGTTGAAGTTGTCTTGACCTGAGTATGGATGTAGTATTTCTCTTGTGCAAAACTAAATTGGGAAATAGCTTAAGAAGAGGTGGTGTTTGAGACTTTTTCTGAATTGTGTTAGGCTGGTTATGGCTCTCAGTTCTGGTGGGAGTGCATTCCAAGCTATTGGGGCATGAATGCTGAAGGCTCTTTTAGATGTTTCCTTAGTGTATCTGACTGTTTGTCTTGGGATTGTTAATGAGTTTATAGCAGTTGATCTTCTGGATCTATTGGGAGTCTGTGTGTGTAAAAGGTTGGTGATCGTTGATGGTGCTTGATTGTTTAGGGCTTTGAAAGTAATGATTAGTATCTTGTAGTGGATTCTTGCGTTGGTTGGTAACCAGTGGAGTCTTTTTAGAATTGGAGTTATGTGGTCTGTCTTTGATATTCCTTCGAGAACTCTAGCAGCGGTGTTCATCGCCAATTGTAGGGGATTTAAAGTTGATTGCGGGAGACCATGTAGAATTGCATTTGCGAAGTCAAGATGAGGCATTACCAAGGCTTGGTAGACAGTTCTGAAGTCTGTGGGTTCAAGTAAAGGTCTTAAGTGGCGTAGTGTGCGTATCTTGTGATATATTAGTTTTGTTATGTTTTTTATGTGGGTCTTCATATTAAGGCGCTGGTCAAGGGTAATACCTAGGTATCGTATCGTAGGTTTTACTGTCAATTCCTTGTCCTTTATCTTTAAGGTAGTGGGAGGTGTGAAGTTTTGATCCCTTGTGATAAACATAACATTGGTCTTGCTATGGTTGATTCTTAGGTTCTGTGAGAGGAGCCAGTCTTCTACTGATTCAAAGCATTTTATCAAAGGTGTAAAATCAGGGTGGTTGATGGAGAATGGCATGTATAGGAGAATGTCATCTGCATATGCTAGGCAGGTAACATTAAAAGAGCGGATGAGGTCACAGATTGGTTGCATGTATATGTTAAACATTAGTGCTGAAAGAGAGGATCCTTGTGGTACCCCATGATCTTGCAGAAATGGTTCAGATGTTTTTTCCTCAATTTTTACTTGTTGCCAACGGTTATTTAGGTAGGATATACACCAGTCAAGTGCGGTTCCAAGTATTCCTTTTTCCTTAAGGCGATGGATAAGTAGTTGATGGCTTACTGAATCAAACGCAGCTGAGATGTCCATGAATATAAGGATAAATCCTTGGTGGATATTATCTATTCCTGTGATTAATGTATTGAATAGAGTGATGAGGAGGGTCTCAACTCCGTGGGCTTCTCTAAAACCGTGTTGTGCAATGTCCAGTGGAGCTTCAGTGTCTATGTGTTGTTGTATTTGACGTTGTACCACTTTCTCAATTATTTTCGCTAGCAGCGGGATGCTGGATATTGGCCTATAGGATTCTACTTTTAGGGGGTCTAATTTGTTATTTTTCAGTAATGGTCTAATTGAGGTTTGTTTAAGGCACTGAGGAAAGGTTCCGGTTGAGAAAGATTGTTCAAGGATATTGTGTATGAAGAAGCTTACTTCATATCTAATGTTTTTTATCCAGGCCGCTGGACATGGATCATTTGCTGCAGTGGTAGCATTTATTGATGCGATGGTGTTTTCAATTTCTTTGGTTGATAATGCGTTAAACTTGGTTAGTGTGTTTGACTGTGATAGCTTGTCTATATTTGTTGGTTCTGTGATGTAGATGTTGGTTGTTTTCTTCATTTTTGATTTTAAATAGTCAGCATAATCTTGTGGATGTATCGTTTGAGTGTGTTGGGGAGTAGGTTCCTTTGCCATTGTCTTTACAATGTTGAAGAGGTCATGGTGTTTATTTAATGATTGTTTTAGGAGATTAGTATGGAATTGTTTCCTTTGATCTGCTATTTCCTGGCGATGCTTTTTTAGGTACTTGCAGTAGGCTGTGTATGCGTCGGTAGAGTGGGATCGTCTCCAGCGTTTTTCAAGTCTACGAAGATGGAGGAGGGATGTTCTCAGTTCATTAGAATACCAAGCAACATGTGTCCGATGGTTGGGCTTTCTTGACATATTTGTTGTTTGGGAGTTAGTTCTAAGAGTGTGGTCCCAAGTGTTGATTAGGCTATCCAAATCAGGTTCAGAGGTGTGTAGTATTGGAAGAATATTCTTGAGTACTTCGTCTTTGTCAAATGGGCGGAACCTCCTAGTTGTTGGTTTGGCGAGGGTGGATTTGGAGTTAATGGCCTTGGAGGAGTTGGGAATTTGGAATAAGATTAGGCTGTGGTCCGACCATGGTACTGGTATTATGGAAATATCATAATTGTGGTCGGTTTCTGAGGTGGCTTGTGGAACGAATATCAGGTCGAGGGTATTTCCCATAGTATGAGTAGGTTCCTTGACTATCTGGTTGTATCCAAGGTTGTCGATCGCTTCTATAAATGCTGCGATTTGAGTATCATGTAGAGAGGGGAGGTTGAAATCTCCTAATATCCAATTAGATAATTGTGGTTTTTCCGTATTGCAGGCCCGGTCAACTATCGTTGGCAGATCATCAGCTGACGTTGTTGGAGATCTATAGACTAGGTTGATTGAATGCTCATTGTTTGATATGTTGAGTATGTTTAGGTGGGTTGTGCTAATACTGTTGTCTATCTGAAATTGTAGCTGGCTTTTAGAGATGATGAGTACTCCACCTCCTCTTTGTTTGGTCCTGTGACACGTGTATATTGAGAAGCCTGGGGGGAGCATCTGATTGAGGATTATATTATCAGAGTCAGATAGCCAGGTTTCTGTGATCATCAAAATGTCAAGGTTGTGCGTTGTTATGAGATCAGGTATCAAAGGCCACTTTGTGCGGATGGATCTAATATTGATAAGGGCGCAATGCAGTGGTGGTTGGTATTGTCGTTTAGGTTGAGATTTTTTGGTGAGCTGAAGAGCAACGTGGATTAAATGAGAGTGGTGGGTATGGGTAGGGTTAGGGTCTGTTTGTGTCTTGTTTGACCATCTCTTCCAATTATTTCTTAATATTGGTATGGAGTTTTGGTCGCCATTAAAGGCATTTGAGTATCCAGCTAGTGCAGTGAGGAGGTAGGTAATGATGAGGGTTACCAGTGTATGCATCATTAATGAGGGCATTGTGTATTAAGCGAGTATGATTACTGACAACAGTATATTTAGCTACTGGGAGACAGTACTTGCAATTAATGGTTACTGACAACAGTATATCTAGCTACTGATAGACAGTACTTGCAATTAATGGTTACTGACAACAGTATATCTAGCTACTGGGAGACAGTACTTGCAATTAATGGTTACTGACAACAGTATATCTAGCTACTGGTAGATAGTACTTGCAATTAATGGTTACTGACAACAGTATATCTAGCTACTGGGAGACAGTACTTGCAATTAATGGTTACTGACAACAGTATATCTAGCTACTGGGAGATAGAACTTGCATTTTAGTGATTACTGACAATAGTATATATCGCGTTATGAACGAGTGTGCAAAAGTTCCAGGTATAGATAGTTCATTTTAGTGTAGTATACTTGCTGTGTTCAAGGAAATCTTCGCTGAGGGTGGGAGCGAGCTCAACTTTGTAGGAGCTCAAGCTGCTTGGATTCGTGGGAGATTTGCATATAGTGGTTTTCCAGCGGCGTTGTTCGAGGCTGTATGAGTGCGTCGTCTGGCGCTGTTTGTTGTGCAGCAGTCTTCTGGTGCCCCTTCTTTGGTCCCCGCCTAAGGGCCACGCCAAAGGGCCCTCTGGCGAGGCCCTCAGGCGCGGGCCCGCCAGGCGCGGGCGCGCCGGATGGCGCGAAGCTTTTTGTAGGCCTTGTGCCCTGCCCCGATTGGGCCTCGCTGGGTTTCAGGCTCCTCCCGCTGTCTGCGCTCGATCCCCAGGTAAGGGGAGAGCAGAAGATGGTGTAGGGAGCTCAGAGGGTGAGCGCCGGATGGCGCGAAGCTTTTTGTAGGCCTTGTGCCCTGCCCCGATTGGGCCTCGCTGGGTTTCAGGCTCCTCCCGCTGTCTGCGCTCGATCCCCAGGTAAGGGGAGAGCAGAAGATGGTGTCGGGAGCTCAGAGGGTGAGCGCCGGATGGCGCGAAGCTTTTTGTAGGCCTTGTGCCCTGCCCCGATTGGGCCTCGCTGGGTTTCAGGCTCCTCCCGCTGTCTGCGCTCGATCCCCAGGTAAGGGGAGAGCAGAAGATGGTGTCGGGAGCTCAGAGGGTGAGCGCCGGATGGCATCAAATTGCGAAATTTCATTGACTTGCCTAAAGTCAATGCAGAACCGTAAGGTTCCGTTGGGTTTCGGCACTAGTACGATCGGACTGGACCACGGGCTACGTGATTCTTCAATTATGCCAGTGGCCAGCATTTCTTTTACCTGTTTGATTACTTCTTGTTTGCGAGTCTCTGGCATTCTATAAGGCCGCTGCCGAATAACTCGTCCGGGGACTGTGATAATTTCATGGGCTACGAGGTGGGTCTCACCTGGCCGAGTTGTTAGCACATCCTTAAATTTTCCCAACATCTGCCTTAATTCTTTTTGCTGCTGGGACGACAGCTCGGTCCCTATCCTCGGGGTAGGTTGTTTTTCCCAGTCCTCAATCTGTGGGCCCAGATCCTCCTCGCTTCTTTCCTCACCTAAAGCTGTTAGGTTTTTAACCTCCCTTTCTCCCGTGGAGCCGAATCCCCCCGCCCCCGCTTCGTCGGTGGCAGTGAGGGTACTTCCTCCACCAAAGGGAACCCTACCCGCTCGCAAATCAACTGTGCGATACGGTCACCTGCATGTATTTTAAAGTCTTTACTCCCGAAATTAAATAGCAGGACTTTTAGGGGACCCCGATAATCCGGGTCAATGACTCCTGCGCCTACATCTAGCGAGTGCTTTACAGCTAGCCCTGACCGGGGTGCGATGCGCCCATAACATCCCTCCGGGATTTTTATCTGGATCCCAGTGTCTACCAGAGCTTGTCCCCCTTTCATAACAAGGGCGTCTTCTACGCTTAAAAGATCATATCCCGCGGCTGCCGCGGTAGCCCTTGCTGGTCCTTTAGCCTGAGTATTATTTTTACAAAATTGCAATACGAATTTTGGCTTATCAGGTGCTGCTGCCTTGAGAGGGGGCTGCTTTTGGGAGTCTGCTTTACGCGGCTTCCCAAACAGAGGACTAGGAATGCTAGCCGCCAAGGCCTCAGCTCCTACTTCTACCTCTACCGGCTGGCAGCGTGTGGGTGTAGGGGCTAGTACTTCCTGGAGACCTCTCTCTATTTCATGGCAGAAGGGTGCCCAATCCCTCCCGAGAACAACAGCATAGGGTAATTTGGGTACTACTGCTATTAATATTTTCCGAGAGACCCCAAAACCCTCTATATTTACTTCATATAAGGGATAATGGGAAGCCTCTCCGTGTACGCAGCGTATGCGTACCTGGCCTGCTACTTGATTCGGGGCCGCCGACGACTGGTCCTCGATGGTTTCCCACAGTCTTTGAGAAACCATACTCTGATCGGCTCCCGAATCAAGTAACGCCAGGGCCTCTACCCCCTCCACCTGAACCATCTGAAGAAATTCTTCCGGGATCTGTCCGTCATCCCCTGTTACCAAAACAGTTTTCACCCTACAATTTCTCTGGTGGTGGCCTACCTTTCCACATCTATAACATTTTCTATCTCTAGCCACTTTATCAACATTATCATCAGGCTTATCACTTTTATACACTGTATCTCTAACACCCTTCCTCATTTTACCAGGATTTTCATTGCCATGTATTTTTACCTCGCCCACTCTAGAGGCGTCAGCTCTTTTGGCCTCATAGTATACCTCTGCCAAATTGGCTGCCTCTTCGGGATCACGGCAATCCTGTAATGTGAGGAAGGTCCTTAACTCCGGTGATACCGAATACATAAACTGCTCCATTATGATATCATTCATAAGGGATTCTACAGGCCTCCCTTCGGGGTTGAGCCACTTATATGCAAGGCTTTTCAACCTTTGGTATAAGGCTCTGGGAGTCTCCTTATTCTGTATTTTCGCCTCCCTGAATAGGTGTTTATAATGCCTGGGCGTAAGGCCTAGCCTATCCCTTATGGCTTTTTTAATCTCCACATAATTAGTGGCTAAAGCAGCGGGCATTCCCTTAAATGCTGACAGAGCCTCTCCAGTTAAGGTCATAGCAAATCGCATGGCCCACTGCTCTGACGGCCATTTGAGGGTTTCTGCAATCCTCTCAAAAGATTCTATATAATCGTCTAAATCATCATACTGAGTGAGCTGTCTCACAGACAAATTAGAACAATTGTTCAATGCTACTTGCGGCATTGCTGGCAAGTTTGCTGCATCATTGTCCTGCGGCTTTCTGAGAAGAACCTCCAACGCTTCCATCAAAGGTCGCTGGTGCTCCCTCATAGCGTCCATGTACTGTCCTTGCATCTGCTGCATAAGCGCTGCTTGTCTGTCCCACTGCGCTTGCATCCATTGCTGTACATCTTGTGGATCCATCCCTCTGGAGCTGAACACCTGCAAAAAAAAGAAAAGAAACAAGCACACCAAGTGCGGCACTTCTTTTTGCACACTTCCTGCGTAGGAATAGCGCCCCCTTTCTCACTTTGTCCTTCTACCTTTCCCACCCAGGTCACCGTTACCTGAGTTTTCTGGTAGATTCCAGCGTGTGAGAAAGTTTCTTGGCTTTTCTTTTCTGGCCGACCTGACAGCGAAATCCTCCTTCAGGTAGTGCTTCTGCAAGGTCACTTGTTCCTCCAGCGATGTTTTTCTCTTTGCTTCTTCTCTTTATCTCCAGAAGAAGTCACGTGGTACTCCAAAAAATCCTAAAACACTACGCCATTATGTCGTGAGCCCTCTCGGTGCACCTACCGGTGAGATCAGGTATTGCACTAGGCCTCCGTGTAACTGGCCTCCTGGTAGTTGTAGCTGCTGCCAGTTACCAAAAATAGTTGTGGACAACTGATATAAGGTAAACAGGGCTTTATTTCCCTTTCCCAAATAGGATATTTCAATAGATACAAAAACAAAACATAACCCTTCTTGGGTAAAACAGAAAGAAAACGGTAACACAAAAATGGCTTTCTTTCAGCTTCTAAACAACAGAAATATATTTTAAACACAGACCTGTAGCCACAAAGAATAAGGCTTTCTCTTCACCTTGTTAGGCTGCTTATTCTTCTCTATCTTAGGGAGATTATATTATCTGCCAGAGACAGGCTACAATCCATTTCTTCAATATTCTCTTCAATCACAGAGGCTTCACATTGCATTGGCTCCTCAATAGGAATTAATACCTCTTTACTTTCTCTCTGTGTGGGCTTGGCAAACAGTCCGTCCTGGCTGTGACTAGTTCTTTTTCACTAAAGGAAAACTGTTTGTTCCTACCACAATTACTGCTGTTTTGGTAGTAGGAGCCTCCCCTCTGCTGACCTCTGTTTGGCAGGCTATAGAATTCCCCTGCCCATCTATTAGGAGGAATTACTCCTGCTCTGAGCTCTGCTCTGTTTAGGAACCTGGAGCCAGCTGGAACTTCTGATGGCAGCCCTTCTGAAACTCTGTGTCTCACGTACCTTTCAGAGTGTTCTACACTTGCAGGTAACAAGCCTTTCCTTAGTTTATTATAAGGGTACTGGAGTTTCTCTACTCCCCTTAGGCTGGCTTTGGAGGTCTTCTGGACTTCCACAAACTGTCCCTTATCTCCAAGCTCTGAACTCCCCCTTTTTGGACCGGAATAAAACTTCCTGGCTTGTACCTTTTTTCTTCTGTCTCTGCTCCAATCTGGGCTGTTACATTCACTCTCACTCTCTGTGTCAAGCTGTCTGTACCTTTCATTCAAGCATTCCTCGGACTCACTCAGACCTCCGTTCAAGCTTCCAATGTGGTAATTAGACACGCTCTCTTCACAGCTTCTCTCGTCCTCCTCATGCATCCAGTTCCTTCTCTGGGTTTCTCTCCAGCTCCTATCCTGGCTCTTGGCCTGGCTCTTAGGCTGTATCTTGCTCTTGAACTGCTTAACTGCTTGTGAGCTGAGTTTATCTAGGTATTTCCTAGCTGCACCACTCCCCAGCTGATTAGAGTCAGGTGAGAACCTCCTGGCTTCTCTATTGGCTGGGTGTGTCTCCCTAGCTCATGACCTCACTTGCTTACGTTGCCCATGGCAACTTTCCACCATGTGCTTTCCCCAAACGTTATTATTTCCCTGAATTGCACTATCCTCTGTCTCCATAGGGGTCACTAATGAGTCTGCTCTGTGACAAAAGTTAAGTATGCATTTGTGTAATAGTTATATATAACCCTAACTTTGGAAAGTCATTATTTAATTAATGTTCCTCAACACCCCTCCAGTCCAGTCCTGCTTTATGCAGTACATACATTGTACAAAGCCCTTCCTCTTTCTCTATTCCCGAGCTCTGGCGGGGCTCTCGGAGCTTCCCTAGCTATGCTTTTGGCAATGTGAGAGTTCCCTCTTCCACGTCCGCACCGCCTGCTCTGCAGAGGTTGGGGAGCCACAGAAGGTTTATGACAGTGCAGGAGCTCTAGAAAATCACATCCTGAGCTTTGTATTCTATTGAGACTGGGCAGTAACTGAGGGAGAGATTTACTAACGGCTGCAGCATGCCATAAAGTGTGTTATTTGCCATATGTCCTATTTCTAGAAGTGGGATCCATTTACTAATAACAGGAGTTAATGTAGTGCTACACTTTGGGAAATCTCGTCCTCACTGTGCATCGTGGATCCATCTCTGTCTTTCAGGGGCTCTAGTAATTCAGCTGTGGGAAAGGATAAACCTGACTAATGAATCCCACAGTGGAGCCAGTTTCTAATTACTGATCCATTCCAGGAGCTCTAAAACCCGGCACTGGAGCTGTAAAGGGATCAGTATGAGCTGAGGGAGCTGAGCTTACTGCACTGTGCTATGGGGACATAGGAGGGCCAATGAAGAGGCTTGTTTTATACAATCTCTCAGTGAGGGAGCCAATTGGAATCTTTATTGCATTAATTCCCTCAGTAGAGCAAACCCATAGGGTGAATTAAAGATCAATTAGCCAATAGGACTGATCTTCTGCAGGTCTGTCAGTGCATTATAGCCAATAGCAGAGCTTCTAACTGTTGAACTTGCCAATGAAGGCTGGAGGTGGGAGTGTGAGGAGCCAATGAGAGGCTTCTGCTCATGTTTATTAATGTGTCTCCTCCCTGCAGTGGATGTGACTCTGGATCCGGAAACTGCTAATTCCTGGCTTGTCCTGTCTGAGGATCGAAAAAGTGTCAGATGGGGAGACACAAGACAGAACCTGCCGGACACTCCCCAGAGATTCAGTGATTGTCTCTATGTGCTGGGGCGTGAGAGCTTCATCTCGGGGAGACATTACTGGGAGGTGGAGGTGGGGGATGGGACTTACTGGGATATGGGGGTCTGTAAAGATTCTGTGAGTAGGAAGGGGGAGATCACACTGTCACCTGGGAATGGATACTGGACATTGGGACTGTGGGATGGAGAATACCGGGCCCTCACCTCCCCCATGACCCAGCTCCCCCTGAGCGTGAGCCCCCAGGTAGTGGGGATTCTTCTGGATTATGAGGCAGGAAAAGTCTCATTTTACAATGTAGATGATAAATCCCATCTCTACACCTTCACCGACACCTTCAATGGGAAACTCCGACCTTTCTTCTGTATTGATAATTCTAAACCTCTGAGAATCCGACCATTGCCAGACTGGGAATGAGGGAGCCGGGATCGGGGAAGTGATATATAATCTGGGAGCTGATTTTTCACATCGGGATAAGAGGGATCGGAGAGTGTTATTTGGGAGCTGGTGGATTGTGCAGGATATAAGTGTGTTTAATAAAGAAATAAATACGTTATATGCAATCTGTGATCCGATGTTCCAGAGTTGGATTAACCTTGTAAAGAAAACTGTGACGCAGCGGCGTGTTTTCCTCACTCATAGGATCAGACATTCAGGGGCTTCTATGTGTGTCACAGGAAGTGCCAGGGAGTGTGCACATGTGTGTGTGTGTCTTTCTGTGTGTCATAGGAACTGCTGAAGGCTACATGCACTCATGTGTGTATATATGTCCACCACATGGGACTCTCAGGTTCTACATAAATGTAAGTGTGAATGTGCAACTTTGTGGTGGGTCTGTAATGGACTAAGTGCATATCTGTGTCATAGACATTATCAGCGGCTACATGAGTTGAAAGAGAGAGATAAAGTGTGTCTTGTTATCGGAGCGAAGGCTGTGTAAGGAATCTTTATAACTCCTGTTATCTATCTATATGTTTCTCCCTTCCAATAGCGAGGATGCTGCTCAAGTGAGGTCTATGTGTGTGTGGTGCAGTCTAGGGCTGCGGTGCCTGTGTGTGTGTGTGTGTGTGTGTGTGTGTGGTGCAGTGTAAGGCTGAGGTGCCTCCGTGAGTGTGTGTGTGTGTCCTACTACTACTAAAGAGCATTTGGATAGCACTATAAGACATACGCAGTGCTGCACAGACATGTAAGAGACAGTCCCTGCTCATCAGAGCTTACAATCTAGTCAAGACAGACAACACAGTAGCTGTAGACATGGGATACATCTAGGGGGAATGTTAAGGAAGCACAAAAGAGATCAGGTGAGTCAAGATCCGAAAACAGCTGCGAAGAGGTGAGTTTTCAGCCTTGATTTGAAAACGGTCAGAGAAGACCTTGTAAATAGATTGTAAATAATTACCCTTGTTATCCAAGTTCCTTCCCTTGTTATCTGTAAACTCATGCATGTTGACTGTACTGAGATTTTTTGTTCTATGTGAACCGCGCTGATGCTGAATAGTGCGGTATATATATAAATAAATAAATAAATAAAGCGCCTGGCATACAGACTCAGGTAGTTTATTCCAGGTGTAAGGTGCAGCAATGTGAAAAGAGCGAAGTCTGGAGTTAGCAGTAGAAGAGAAGGGCACAGATAGACGTGATTTGCCAGAAGAGCGGAGTTCCCGAGGAGAGGTGTTGGAAGAGATAAGAGAGGAAAGGTAGTGTGCACAGGTGTGGTGCTTCTTTGTGTGGTGCAGTGTAGGGCTGGGGTTCCTAAAAGTGTGTGTGTGTGTGTGATGCATCCCATGCTAACACACTTTATGTATACAAATTTCAACATCACACTCCCAGTGTGCCCTCAACATATACAAGCCTCTACTCCTACACCGCAGACATTTCATCCACATCAGACACTTCCCACATCCCCCTACAATCCTAGGTACCCCCTACAGGGGTGTGATGTATAATCTGCGAGCTAGATTTAGAGAAACTTTCTAAACACAATGTATAGCAATATAATATAGTCACAGTGATTTCAATATAATTTATGAGAATGAAAGAAATAGATGAAGCTTCAGTGACCCAGAGGTGGAATTAGAAGCTGTGAGCGTGAAGAGCATAACCCACTTCCTTGATCCTGTACTGAGAGAGAGAGAGGGACAGAGCACTCATAGGAATGAGCGAGACCCTTACCATGTGCAAACTCCTTTCCACTTCAGACTGGGACCCAGGGGCAGAGCAGGGAGCTGCGAGACTATCAGACAGCCTGTGGGTCTCCTGGTTCCTTCCGACAGAGGACAAAACCTCCTTCATGGCCCTTAGGGCATCATCTCCAGTAAGAAAACACTTCCAGAACAGTTCGGAGTTGTTCCAAAACCAAGATATACTGACGTACTTGTGGATGATGATGACAACAAGACAAAAATATGACATTCAGAGCAGAACAAAAGGCCAAGACACAAAAATATTCAATTGATGTATGAAGGAGTTTCTGGAACATTTACTGGGATAAGGACTGGATTGCATATATATAATAACCAAGATCAATTTTCAAAGGAAGTTATATATTTACCAGCAGCCGCAGATATTCAAGGTCCGTATTCCAAAACCTTTATCCAGAGAGCAGCAGCAACTAAACAGGTCAGTGCCGTATCTGTGAATTTTCAGTGCCAGTCTGGAGCATGGGCCTTTGTACCTAACTATAGATAGCAAAATGCAGCCACTGTATCTATCTATAGCTGTGAAGTTTAACATAGGTCAGGAAAAAGGGTCATTTGAACCACAGAGCTGTATGGATAGTGGCTGAACATTGCCATTATATCTATAGTTAGGTGCAAGACCCACGCTCCACGCTGGCACTGAAAATTCACAGATATCCTCCAGGTATATTCACTTGCTGTCCAGAGACTGGCACTGAATATATGTTGGATGTTAAATGCCACAGCTGCAGGGTTTGAATGTTGACTTGTCAGTGGCTATACAAACAGGGCCAGGGACAGACCAGAGGAACCTCACAGTTCAGAGCCTGAAAGAAGCTGGTGAAAACCACACACTGTATGATACATGCAGCCGAGTCCTTGGTGAATCTCCTGGGAAGAGAACAATTCCTTCTATTTCTTGGGTCCTGAGAGGGGGGGAGAGACATTTTTCTAAGGGCCTCCATCACTACCTGCTAGAGAGGTCTAACCAGTGTCTCCGATTCAGGGTTCAGGCTCTATAGTTAACTCAGTAACCTGACTCGACTCTCCTTCCAGTGACCTCTTTGCAGGTCTCCTCTCAACCCAGCCACACCTCAGTGAAGTGTGATCCAGAAAGGGGTTCACAGCACACAGCGATGTATAACTGAAACTCAAACATTACTTAGGAGTTCAGGCCCAACTCATACAAAGCTACGGACTACTACCGGGCAGCAGAAAAGGCACCAAAGGGAAGATAATACCCCTCTTCAGTGGTTCCCTTTTCCTTTGGAGACTGTGGGTAGGATTCAGCCAATTGGGATGCTGTGGGGGCAAATCACTCAAATGTTCTAATCACAGGAAGGGAGGAGGTGAGCTGGGGGAAGTTCCTTTGCTGTACAAAGTGACATTTTACTTCCCAGATAATGTCCTTTCCATGAGTCCTGCTAGAACAGTTGAGACAAGCGGGCTGTCTTCCCCCAGCAGCAGACCGTTGGAGACAAAGAGCCAATGAAAAGCCAGATTTCAATGACATCACTGCTATGCATCCTAATCCCCCTCTTCAGCTGTTCCCTTTTTCTTTATCTTAAGACCTGGATGGTGCTCAGGGCCCTGCCTTTCAAGCCCCAGTCAGCTTGGTGCAGGCTCACAGAAAAAGTGACAAAAGATCGTTTTCCTCTAAAAGTGGAGCCTTAATAGACAAAGGAGGCCAACTAGCTGCACCCTTGGGTACATCCCAATTGGGTACCCAGCTAGAAATATCTCAGGTGTTTAACCCTCTATGCTGCTTGGAGGGCAGTTCCAAACCTGAAGGAGCATAAACGAGAAAGAGAGGTTGCTTATCTGTAATGATGGTTCTCCATGGACTGCAGGATAGGTCAGCCACAAAGATGGGTGAGTCCCAAGCTGAGGGTACAAGGGTCTTTAATTTGGATTAGAAAAAGTCCCCCCTGCACCGAAGGAGTTGAGCTGAGGCAGGTGGAGATAGCTCCAGTTATGGAATACGCTCCGGCTCAAACTCTGTTCTGCCAGGAGGGCGGTGAGTACACGGCCAAAAAGGGGAGAGTTACGTGTGCCGCCCCTTTCCTGCAGGGGGAACTGGCAGTGTGCCAAAACATGACGAGGAAAGAGACAGCGGAATGTACTTATAGTTTTTTTGTAGGGAGGAGGGTCAGCTTATACCCGACCCCTATTATATTTATTTTATTTTATATATTTTTTGTTTGTTTGTTTAAAAGACTAGTTGGTTGCAAGTTTGTTCAGCCCCATAAGAACATAGAAATGATTAAAATTCCAGAAGGTTTAGGTGGGAGGATAAGGCCATGATTCGACTGAACAGATATGGCTCGTCCTGCCCTGCGGCCTGTAGCAGAGACAAGGTGTCGATATGCTACTCCGTCTTCTATTCTTCTTTCCACTATTTTATTTCTTTTTTAAAATTTTGTTTTTCTCTATTCCCGTGTTTTGCACTGCGGTGCTGTAGGGGGGATCCTGTTGCTAGAAGGGAGTTGATCAGTAGTTAGGCTCATATCTAACGGATAGAATGGAGGAAACACGAAGATCAGTGCTGGACTCTGGCCATGGAAGAAGGGCGTAGGAACGCTCGGTTCCCTGCAAGGTGAAGGGGAGTTTGAGACCCAGCAGCAGAGAAGGCAGGCTGCTTCGGGGGTCAAGCAGTGGGGGAAAGTATTTTCATTCTGTTGCAGGGAATTGGGGCTCCTGCATGGCGTCCCGGTGCCATGGAGACTGGAAACTAATGCACCGAGGCTTCATGCAGGAGCATGGGGAGTGTTAGCCGAGGAGATCACTGCATGTCCCAGCCCTCACATTCGGGTGCTGTCCAGCCCATCCATCTAGCTCCCACGGCTGCAGAATCAGGGTCTAAACCTGCCCTTCCAGATTTTGGACATCTGGGCTGGCCAGACCTCCCCCATTCAGAACTGCCCTCTTAATTTTTAAAAACTAGCTTTGGGAAACAGCTGCTGCCTCCCTGTCTGTTTTCCTGTCCTGCTCTGATGGAGGAAAGTCCTGTGAGCTGTGCTGGAGGGCAGTTTTATGAGATGATTTATAATGGTATGTGTAAGTCAGTCCTGGCCACGGTCTGCAAGCCGTGACCTATGGCTTTGCTGGTTATCTGCTACCACCATGCTGGGGGAAGTTGGAAACACTAGCATAGGCGCTTAAGAGGTTTTTTTATAAATGTTATTTATCTATTTATTTAGTTATTTAGTGGTTTTGTTGTTGTTGTTGTATTTAAAAGGAAGACTGTGCAGTCCTAAGACTGCGGTCCTTTCCTTGGATGCCAAGGTGCATGTGTCTCAAAAGACACAAAGGGTTTCTCCCTCCCAAAAGAGAGAAACCTGGGAACACTTTTACAGCTCTAACCGAAGGACGTACGTGCTGTGGTCAGAGCTGGGAGAGAGAGGCTGACGGCGATGCTGGGATCATCCTGAGTATTTTGATAGGACATCTCCAGCCTGAAATAGTGTAGACAGTTCTCTGATTATTTGACACCCTGTCACAGCTGGAGATAGTGCTGTGGATGGACCAGGTCAGAGAACTGTTTGGGACAGAGTGATACTCCCTGTTCCGCTGCCCAGGAGGGGGTTGGGCATAGGAATGAGAGGCTTGGGGTCCCCCATACCCTGAGATATGAGGAAGGAAGCTTGCAGACCTTTACAGAGTCAGACCAGTGATCTAGATAAGTGAGATACTGCAATAGGAATGTACATTGGGGGGGGGGGGGGTGTATTGAGTGCTTCCCAGGGACATGGGGGGGCTATGGAGGGGGCCATTCCTGGGATCCTATGGCATTGCCATGGAGACATCCGATAGTGTTTTGAGCATTGTGTAACTTTTGTACCTTTTTAGAATACCTGCCAGGTATTTCTGACCTGGATTGGCCACTGTTGGAAACAGGATACTGGGCTTGATGGACCTTGGTCTGACCCAGTAGGGCATTTCTTATGTCTAGAGGTCTAAAGTCAGCCTGCAAAGCTTTGCTTGAACATGAACACCAATGTGACAGAAGACTCAGGAGCCCCAACAGCAATGTCTGCCCCAGTCCTTACTGCACCAGCTCAACCCCCCACCCCCTTTATTTATGTATTTATGAGTTTGTGACCATTAGTGGGACTTCACTTACCTATCAAGCTTCAGGAACTGGGGGGGGGGGGGGCAGTATGTGTTGTTGCTAAGCCCCTGGGAAACAAAGGTGAGGAAGCTCTGTGTGCAAGTCATGCATGCGCAGTCCCAAGCCTCGCACTGGCATCAGCGATAAACACCCATGCCAGAAGGTCAGAGAGGCCCAGGTGCTTCATCCAGAAACCTGGATTCTAATCATCTTTATAGTGCTACCAGGCATACGCAGCACGATGAGGCCTTTTGCAAGGGAGTGGGAAGCATAGGCCATGGACTGACTAATTGTGTTAGCACTATTTGGAGGGAAAAGCTAATGTAGGTACAGTATTAATAAGTTACAAGTGGAACCGCACTTGTAAAATTAGGCTACAGCTGGAAGATGGTGATTTTCTCCAGCTGGAAAGCACCTCGAGATGATGTAGCTGGAAGTAGTCCCTTGGGCGGGAACGACTGGCAGGACATAGTAGCTATGAGACTGCCCTTGTCCGTGAGATATTTTCTGTCCTTTAAAAATTTCCTGGGACTATCAAGACTGAACCCTTTTGGGAGTTGCAGCAGCTGCAAAGATTCGCAGAGGAATACTTCCCAAGGGGACCTTTTCTTAGCCCTGGGTGAGTTTGTGGTTCTTAATTTGTCCTCTTGTCACATCAGAATCTCTCTCAGCTATTGAGGTGATTATGTTCACGCAGGAAAACATCTCTCAGGTACCTTGTCTGGTCCCCTTGGGAGTTTGAGTTGATTGTTTGGTTCTCTGTAGATCAGATTGTTTAAATAAATTGGAAAGAAAAATGCAGAAAATTAGTAAGAAAAAGCTTTAAAATAAACAAGAAAAGAGAGGAAGAGCAGATTCGGTCTTGCTTGGCCAGGCGGATGAAGTAAACTGAGGAGTGGGAGGGGCTTCACTCGCACAGGAGGAGTCACTTGCACATGCTCAGAAGAGTTTTCCAGACTCCTCTGGGCTGTGGGAAAGCAAATCCAGCCTAGTGCTGTCAATGGAGAACACCTGCTCAGGTGAGTAACTACGCTTTACTCCTGAGGAGAGAAATTCATCTGTCAAGATGTTTCAATGTAAGGAAAAGATAAAGGAAAACCTAGGAGTACTTCATAAATGTCTACATTACTTTTGAGCTGTTCTTGGCTTCTGAAGGGTGAAAGTCAGTTTGTTATCCAGCAATATAAGGATGAATGGCATCGTTTATCGAGGTTGTAAATGACCAGATCAGAGGGTGAAAATGAGAAGGTTTATGGTAGTTGGAGATCTATAGGGCTTCTGATTTTTTGGGGGGGATTTAGGTTCAGATTATGAGCTTCTCTCTAGCTGGCAATAGCGTTTAATTTCCTTCCTCCTCACTCATTCAGCTCTCCCTACAATTCCCTCATCTCGTCCCCCTCCTTTCTCTCTCCATCTCTGCTCCTTTCCACTTATCTCTCCTCCCTACCCTTCTCTTAGCTCTTCTTCCTCTTATTTTCTCTCCTTTCCCCTTTCCTTACCCTCCATCCCTTTTGCCCCAACTCTTACCTCTCTCCTCCTACCCCCCTTTCTTCCATCTTTTACCTTTCCACCCCTCCTCCTGACAAGCAGTGCCCTAGCCAGGCCTGATTTTTTTGGAGGGTCCCAACTTTTAACATAGGGGGTGGGGGGCACTGGATGTACAGATCTCAATCATGCTAGTTATATTCCTTTTGACAAATAATGCCTTTGTGTGCAGCAAAAATGGATTTCTGAGTAAATAGTCTGCATCAGCTGTCAGGCATCATGCGTAACATTTTATGTGTTATGAACTCAGTATTTCCCAAGCACTTCTGAAAGCTGAAGAAAACTCCATGATCTGACCACAATACCACGGCTCTTTAGGTCTCTGGTCCATCAAGCAGTGAGAGACAGGCAGAGAGTAATACAGAACACAATCACACACACACAAGTGTTACGTTCTTTGAGCTCAGAGGGAAGACAATAAGCGGTCTATGAACAGGCATAATTCCAGGCTTATTGAATTCAAAATCCTCCTCCTAAAAGCTCCTTTTTATTAGAGAAAAAGAGGAAGTAACAGTCATTTATTATAACCATGAAATAACACAAGGTGTCGCCAAAGTTCTTTTTACAGAGTAAGATCTGATTACAGTATATTAGATGAAATTTATAATTGCAAAAGTTGCAAAAATTATGTTGTGTCAGCAGGGACTTCCAGTTGACTGTACAATGAACTTTATGCTTGCACAGTTCATAGCCTATGTTCTTTTTGCTTGCGTTAACACTGTTCCATCTATTTTAAAGACGGTTACAGAGAACTCATGATCATGACATCCTATTCTATTTAAAAGGAAGTAGGTGAAAAGTCAAACTTCTAAACACATTTTGTATCAAGAACTTCATCCATCTTCAATTACATATTGGGGATTCTGGTATCCCTTTATCTGTCCATTCCTACAAAAGCTAAACATGAAGATGTCTCAAGGGGCAGTGTCCCATAATTTCATTTAATTTAAACCTGACCATCCACAAGCCTGCTGTAAATAAATAAATGCACAAGTGCAGAAAGCAAAGACTGCATTTTTGAAACATCCAGAACTACCTCATCAGGTACCAGGTATCACTGTATTCTGTTATAAGTCCCTTTTCCAGGCAGAGAGCAACAGAACTACAATAAAACAACACTATTAAGAACATAAGAAGTCCAGCACTCCCCCTCCTTCACTCCTCTGCTAATCCAGTATCTCTTAACCTCCTCTCCTAGTCCAGCGTCCTTCTGTGTCCTCTGTGTTCCCCTCCACCCCAAAGATACAGCATTTCACTGTTTCCTGTCCCCTCCCCAGGGCTGGTGCTCATCTCCCCTTCTCTCCTTAAACTTCCCTCCTTGCTGCAGCCCCTCCTTCTTGACAGCTAAAGTAAGAGGAGCACGTCCCAGACCCTCCCCTTCCCCAATAATCCAACATTTCTCCTTCCCTATTGTGGTGATGCACAGGCAGCACAGCCCTTTAAAACTGGAAAAAAAGAGGGTTTTTTTCATAAACAGGGGATGGGCTCACCAAAGCATAGCTCCCAGACAGAAAGAGAAACTAAAGCACACACTAGCAGAGCTAGCCTGAAGCCACACCCAGCCTCTAGAGCAGCTGCAGGGAGAGAGGGGGTGGGGCCAGAGAAGGAAACAAGCTATAGAACATTTAAGCTGCATCACTCAGCAAGTGAACAGGAACAGGAAGGAGGGCAGAGAAGGACGCCCAGAGAACAGGAAAGACTGCAGAGAGAGACGGCCAGAGGGCAAGAAAGACTGCAGGATAGAAGCCACGAGGAGAGGCAGAGAGTCCAGAGAGACCAGGGGAAGAGACAGCATTACAGGGCTGTGAGACCTGGTGGTTCAAAAGGGACCAGCCACAACTCCCAAGGCAAGCGTCAAGGTTGTGGGCAAGAAAGGAGCTGGGGAAGAACTCAGAACTATACGTCTGATTCTGAAGACGGCAGCTCAAGTCCTGGGCCCTTAAACAGACAGTACAGAAAGCCTGATAAAAGGAGGGTTTCTGCCAGCCAAGCAACTCATGTATTTCCTGAAGTTGAGTTGTTAAGGGAAAGAAGGGCAAGAGGTTCTGACCCAGTTAAAAAGGGGAGCAGGAATCTTAAATGGGGAAAGCTTTTTAAACTTTTAAAGGAAGTGCAGCTGAGCGTTCCAGAATGTGCCCCAAGCCCTGAGCCTTACAGCACACAGGAGGAGATGGAAGTGGAGCTTTATCCAGACAGTCCAATGTCCTCAGAAGAGTCAATGGAATGTGGACTTTGTGTAAGCAATGTTTAAAGTTTTATGGAAGACTGTATGAGACAGGGTAAGAAGATAATGTGTGCTGGTGTCAAGTAATGCCAAGGAGAAGGGCAGACAAAAAGATAGAAACCTCGTGTTTAAAAGCAGACAGTTTTACCACTGCTAAAGCCATGTTAAGAAGGCTGTTGGTTTTAAACTGAGAGGCAGCACATGATTTGTACCCTAGTCTGCAGCAGCTGAAAATAACAGAGTTGAGTTCAAAACTGTCTTACTGAAGTTTGACTTTTGGTGAACTGTGCGGTTAACAGTGTTATGCTGGTTTGTTAAACTGAAGAAGTCAAAGTTAACACAAGAGTGGAGAAAACTACTTGGAAAGGGTTTTGCTGAGAAAGTTTACTGGAGAAATTATCCTGTTTTCAGTTTGTTGTTTTGTTAGCCTTATCAAAGTCATTTGTCAAAATTGACTCTGCAAAGAAAAATAAAAATCAATTTATTTCACAAATTGTCCTGGGACCCTCATCCACTCGTATTGCTTGCAAAGCAAGCCACAACTACATTAAAGAAGAGTGATGACTGGCGCGCCCCACTAGGCAGCCGACTAACAGGCCGGCGTGCCGCCACAGGTGGCGTAGTTGGCAGGATTTTTCACGTTGGAGTCAAGTTGGCACGCCAGAGAGGTGATCCTGACCAAAGGCGGAGGAGAGAATCCCCAGGAGCAGCTGTGTCAGCACCCCAGGTCTGCGGAGCAGAAGGGAAAATCCGGAGTGGCGGTGAAGCTGGATTCCGGATCAACGGAGTTGACAAAGTGAGACTCTGCACCAGAACCAGGTAACCCGTAGGCTGGAGGGTTATTTCTGGACATCACTGGTGTAAGAGGGTGGCTGTAGGGGAGTAATCACCAAGGCAGGGGGAAATAGAAAAGGTTCCGCACTTGGTGTTTGTGTCTTCTGTTCTCTCCACAGGAAAGCGGAGCCATGGAGTCACGCGACATCCTGGACTGGGCGGCTGGCCAGATTGCCAAACAGCGAGAGATGTCCGCACAGAGCCTGGAGCAGGCAAAGGCGTTATTCCAATTGCAACAAGCACCGCTCATTGAGGTGATGTCCAGCTGGCTGGCAGCCCAAGGGAAGAAAGAAGAAGCTGCAAGGACTGTGCCAGGTGCAGGGGCAGGTTTCCAGGGGTGGGACTGGCCAGGTACTGGAACTTTCTCGGGTGGGCGCCTCACGAAAGATGATGATGTGGATGATTACATCGAGGCTTTCGAGAGAATAGCTCTCTTGGCCAGGTGGCCAAAAGAACAGTGGGCGCTAAGATTCGCTGCTTCTCTCACGGGCGAAGCTTTAGCAGCCTACAGAGCCATGCCTGCTAGTTTAATCAAGAGTTATGACGAGGTAAAGCAAGCTGTGAAAGATCGCTTAGGTTTAAATCCGGCGGTCTGTCGCAGGCTGTTACGCTCATGTAAGTTGAGGTCAGGTGAGACACCTCAGGCATTGTATCACCGAGTGGAAAGCTTGGTGTACAAGTGGCTTATGCCAGAAGTGAAGGATATGGAATCTATTTTAGATATGATAATCCTAGAGCAATACATGGAGTCTGTACCAAGCAGCGTGCAAACCTTCCTAGTCCTCCAGGATTGCAAAAACACTCGGGAAGCCATTGCATTGACTGACCGCTTTCTAGAGACTAATAAATTAAGCCCAGAGAAAGAGGGTGTTTTTAAAAAGGACAAACTGGAGTCTCTAGAAAGGAAGGCCAAGCTTGAGGGATTTGCAGAGGAAAATGTAAAGGTGTATACAGGATATAATACGCAGAGGAAATGTTTCTCGTGTGGAGAAGCTGGTCATTTAAAGAGGGACTGTAGAGCCAAAAAGGCCTTGATAACAACCCAGCACAGAGATGCAGGAGAAGGGTTCCTGTTAAGGGTGGAGGTAGAAGGGATCCCAATGGAGGCATTATTGGACTCAGGCGCAGACCAATCAATGATTTCTCAGAGGCTGTGGCAGCAAATAGAGGCGAAAGACAAACCCTCGCCACTGACCTCTGAGAATCATATTAGGATACGCTGTGTCCATGGCGCCGCTTCTACCTACCCATGCAGTCTGTGGTAATAGAGGGAGTAGGCCTGAAAA
Source organism: Ichthyophis bannanicus (assembly GCA_033557465.1). Taxonomy (NCBI): domain Eukaryota; kingdom Metazoa; phylum Chordata; class Amphibia; order Gymnophiona; family Ichthyophiidae; genus Ichthyophis; species Ichthyophis bannanicus. Next base: position 96,800,466 of record CM066031.1, on the reverse strand, counting down.
AACAGATGGAGGTGGCCATAGTACCCAAGCTTCCACATGAGGTAGTCCTGGGCCGTGACTGGCCACAGTTCAGAAAAGGTTTAGCTGAAGAGTTGCAGGGCGAAGCCAACCAACCAGCTACCTTTTCACAGGCAGGTAATTTAGTCAGGGAGAAAACCTTACCCCAGATAGGAAAGGTTGCTGACCCCAGGCTAAAGGAAAGTAGAAAAGGTATGATAACTACCCGCACAGGTTGTAAGCCCTTAGAAAAAGAAAGTAACCCTCAGGAAGACCCGGTGCCAGGGACATCTTTCCAGGGGGACCTAATCACTCCCGCAAAAGACATTCCTAGGAAAGGAAAGCTGGAAAGGAGGCGGGAAAGGAGGACCAGGGCACAGAGCAGGGCCGATTTGATGGCCGGACAGGAATTGCCCTGGATTCCTGCAGAGTTATAGGAAAAATTTCCCTCATTTCCCGGGGAACAGATGGCAGATCCTGCCCTGGGCCGAGCATTCGAATATGCCAGGAAAGGATCTGAGACCTACCAAGATTTCTCTTGGTAGACAATGTATTGTATAGGGAAAGTACAGATGCACGGACAGGTGACACAAGGAGACAGTTAGTGGTACCTCATTCTTTTAGGAACATAGTTTTAAGATTAGTTCACGATCACCCGGTAGGGGGGCATAAAGGGGTACAAGGCACCTTGGAGCAAGTGTTGGCTAGGTTTTATTGGCCCGGTGTTTTTAGGGAGACGTCAAGATTTTGCGCGTCTTGCCCTGCTTGTCAGAGGGTCACGGCGAATCATCCGCCGGAGGCATCTTTGATCCCGATGCCAGTTATAACCAGACCGGTACACAGATTGGCAGTAGATATAGTGGGCCCGTTGTTAAAAACGCCCAGGGGCTACCAATACATACTGGTCATAGTCGACCATACTACTAGATTTCCTTGGGCAGTTCCCTTACGGAATACCTCCGCCCGCATCATAGCTGTGGAATTAGTAAAAATCTTTTGTGAAGTCGGATTCCCTCGGGAGGTTTTAACAGATAGGGGGAGTAATTTCATGTCCCGATACCTCGCCCAGTTGTGGGATGCCTTTGGTATCCATCATATTCGCACTGCGGCATATCATCCGCAGACCAATGGCCTGGTAGAAAGATTTAACCAGACTTTGAAAAGCATGTTGAGGAGAACCCTTGAAGGTAACATGGCAGAATGGGATACAATGCTCCCATTTGTGCTATACGCCTGTAGGGAGAGGAAGCAGACCTCCACAGGCGCTTCCCCATACGAACTCATGTATGGGCGTACTCCGAGAGGGGTGCTCGATATACTGAGGGAACAGTGGATAGCACCCATGGACGGTGAGCAGGAGGTACCCAAATTTCTAACTGATTTGAAAGGCCGCTTGCAGCGTATCGCAGAAGCGGTGGAAGGGAATTTAAAAGCGAGTCAGGCCCGTCAGAAGGCTTATCATGACCGACGAGCACGACCACGTGTCCTGAAAGTAGGGGATAAGGTACTGGTAATGGTTGCCGCTGCCAGTTCCAAATTTGAAAATGCCTGGAAAGGGCCTTACAAGGTTTTAAAACGAGTGGGTCCTGTGACATATACATTGGAAACGGGGAAAGGGAGGCAGCAAGTGTACCATATCAATGTACTACGCCCATGGCAGGAGCGGGCTGTGGAAGTAGCTACAGGACAGGACAATAACCCACAAGATTTAGTTGGGATTACCAGCTGTGCGCGGGTTGGGGCGCCAGCTGGTAATAGCTTAAGGGGGGGGGGGATATGTGGTGATGCACAGGCAGCACAGCCCTTTAAAACTGGAAAAAAAGAGGGTTTTTTTCATAAACGGGGGATGGGCTCACCAAAGCATAGCTCCCAGACAGAAAGAGAAACTAAAGCACACACTAGCAGAGCTAGCCTGAAGCCACACCCAGCCTCCAGAGCAGCTGCAGGGAGAGAGAGGGTGGGGCCAGAGAAGGAAACAAGCTATAGAACATTTAAGCTGCGTCACTCAGCAAGTGAACAGGAACAGGAAGGAGGGCAGAGAAGGATGCCCAGAGAACAGGAAAGACTGCAGAGAAAGACGGCCAGAGGGCAAGAAAGACTGCAGGATAGAAGCCACGAGGAGAGGCAGAGAGTCCAGAGAGACCAGGGGAAGAGACAGATTACAGGGCTGTGAGACCTGGTGGTTCAAAAGGGACCAGCCACAACTCCCAAGGCAAGTGTCAAGGTTGTGGGCAAGAAAGGAGCTGGGGAAGAATTCAGAACTATATGTCTGATTCTGAAGACAGCAGCTCAAGTCCTGGGCCCTTAAACAGACAGTACAGAAAGCCTGATAAAAGGAGGGTTTCTGCCAGCCAAGCAACTCATGTATTTCCTGAAGTTGAGTTGTTAAGGGAAAGAAGGGCAAGAGGTTCTGACCCAGTTAAAAAGGGGAGCAGGAATCTTAAATGGGGAAAGCTTTTTAAACTTTTAAAGGAAGTGCAGCTGAGCGTTCCAGAACGTGCCCCAAGCCCTGAGCCTTACAGCACACAGGAAGAGATGGAAGTGGAGCTTTATCCAGACAGTCCAATGTCCTCAGAAGAGTCAATGGAATGTGGACTTTGTGTAAGCAATGTTTAAAGCTTTTATGGAAGACTGTATGAGACAGGGTAAGAAGATAATGTATGCTGGTGTCAAGTAATGCCAAGGAGAAGGGCAGACAAAAAGATAGAAACCTCGTGTTTAAAAGCAGCCAGTTTAACCACTGCTAAAGCCATGTTAAGAAGGCTATTGGTTTTAAACTGAGAGGCAGCACATGATTTGTACCCTAGTCTGCAGCAGCTGAAAATAACAGAGTTGAGTTCAAAACTGTCTTACTGAAGTTTGACTTTTGGTGAACTGTGCGGTTAACAGTGTTATGCTGGTTTGTTAAACTGAAGAAGTCAAAGTTAACCCAAGAGTGGAGAAAACTACTTGGAAAGGGTTTTGCTGAGAAAGTTTACTGGAGAAATTATCCTGTTTTCAGTTTGTTGTTTTGTTAGCCTTATCAAGGTCATTTGTCAAAATTGACTCCACAAAGAAAAAGAAAAATCAATTTATTTCACATATTGTCCTGTGACCCTCATCCACTCGCATTGCTTGCAAAGCAAGCCACAACTACACTAAAAGAAGAGTGATGACCGGCGCGCCCCACTAGGCAGCCGCCTAACAGGCCGGCACGCCGCCACACTATGCTCCCCTCCCCATCTCCCGCTGCCATACTTGCCTGTCCAGGATCATATCCCCTCTTGCCCCCTACCTCAGTCGTCCTCCCAAACCACTGCTGCAAGTAAATTATATCACCTAAAATACTATCCCCATCCCCTCCCCCCCGCCCCAACTACACACTGGCAAGCCAAAACCTTGCAGACTATTTAGTATTTCGTTTTGGCGGTTATTTTTCACTGTGGGTTTATAATTCTTTTTTATGTAAGGCTTTTGTTAGACCAATACTTGTATTTCTTGTTTCCAAGTTTTGCTTAGTGTATTTTGTAAAACTTGATAAATAGAAAAAAAAACCTTAAAAGGTTATAAGTAAAACATCTCCCTAAGAACAATTTCCACTGTCAAAGAGAAGAGCCATGAGAACGGGGCTGGGGACCGCGCTCACTAACAATAACCATTTATGAGCAAAAGTATCACCCAAAACTACCTGCTAAATCAATCATTGGCACAATCCTCTTAATCATATATTCATCCTAAATAATACTTAATACACCAATATTGCCAATAAATATATCTTATAACACAAGCCAGCGCGATTATATAACAACTAGTCATCCACCATATATGATACATGACAGGCTCCCGAAGTATCAAAAATATGACAACAGAGTAATAATGGCATTCAAACAATATAAAGCATATCACAATGTTACAAAATTGCCCAATTAACCAAGGCATACCCATCCTGCACACAATATAAACTCTTTCATAGCAGGGCAGCGTCTCTCTTGTGCGCTCACTGCTGAAACATGGATTTTGCAGGTAAGTCAATATTGCCTGTGGCAGCCAGGATTAAGTACTTAGCTATTGGTCAGTCACCCCAATTCCACTGTAAAACAGGCAAAATATACCTAACAAACCCCTCGTGTGATGTGCCTACCCTCCTGATCAACCTGTACACACCCAAATTTTACTGTACTGATTGACAGTCCTCTTTATGTTCCCCTTGTGTAATCAGACCGCTGCTGATCGCTGGAAGCAGCGGTATATAAATGTTTGCTAAATAAATAAATAAAAATAAATAAAAATCCTGTAGTCGGGTGCAGAGTGTTTCAAAGCAGCACACGCTCCTTTATAGCCAAGGGCGATCGCATCAGTCACTCATTGATCATTCCAAACACAATGACCAATCAGTGTGTTTGGTACCATGATTGGTCAGTGTGTTTGGAATGATCAATGAGTGACTGATGCGATCGCTTACATTGAGTGAGACAACTGACCAATCATGGATAGGGTTAGCAAACGGAGGATTTTTAAGTGAGGGTAGTTTCTCTATCCCGCATGCGCGGCGTTTTTCTGAGAATGAGTGAGGGAGCTGTTCCTGACAGCTTGAGGGGAACGCTCCTGTTTATAATTCTATGTATGGATATGCGGGCAGCATAAGGTAAAGTTTTTTGATAACGTTCAGAATTTCTTATATTAACAATGTTATTTTATCAATTCAATGGTGGGATAAATAGTCACAACATTGGGGGTTAGTGACAAGTGTGCTTTTCCTGTTGTGTTCGCTATAGAGTGAAAGAAGAAGCCAATTCCCTGATGAAACGTTTGGCAGTGAAACGCTACGGGCGCCTGCTGAGGGGCGTCAGGACTTTGGATCATTAAAGACTGAATGGCAAAGAAGAACGACATAGAAGAACACATCGGCAGGAACTGCTTAAAGATAAGTGTTTATCATAAGAAATAACTACAGTTCCGGCATTGAGATTAAAAACTTTTTTGAAAAAGAAAAAAAACTTTTTCCATAAAAGACTGATATAAAAAATGAGGCCATTGATGTAAAAAATAGCACTCAGGGGAGCAGTTCAAATGCCCAGAATCAAGTGCTGATTTTTGACTGAGGCCTCTGTCTGGAAGGGAAGTGATACGTTAGGAATCACAGACCCCGGTTGGTTAGTAGTGAGCGTGGTTTATTGAAAATACCATGGCTTGAACAAGTCGAATCTTTGTATGGAGAGAGACATCTCTGCTCTTGAGAATCTTATCTAGGTCTTTCATAGCCATTCTGCCAAGAGCAATGCGTCGTCTGATTTCTTGACTGCTTGTTGCTTCTTTATTGATAGTTGATCCAAGTAGGTTAAAGTTGTTCACAATTTCAATTTCTTCTCCTTCAACGATGAACCTGTTGATTATGCCAGTTGTCATGATCTTTGTCTTCTTTACATTAAGATGCAGGCCCATTTTGAGACTATGTTCTTTGATTGTGAGAAGCAAATGTTTCAGATCATCTTCACTTTCAGCCAGTAATGTGGTATCATCAGCATAGCGAAGGTTGTTGATGAGTCTTCCACCAATCTTCACACCTCTGTTGTCTTCATACAATCCTGCTTCTCTGATGATTTGTTCTGCTTATAAATTAAACAGGTAGGGGGAAAGTATGCAGCTTTGTCTTACACCTTTGCTTATTTTAAACCATTCTGTTTCTCCTTGTTCCGTTCGAACTGTTGCTTCTTGATCAATGTACAGATTGCACAAGAGAACAATCAGGTGTTCTGGTATACCCATGCGTCTTAATGTGGCCCAGAGTTTCTCATGGTTTACACAGTCAAAAGCCTTGCTATAGTTGATAAAACACAAATAGATATCCTTTTGGTATTCTTTAGTCTTTTCAAGGATCCATCTCACATCTGCAATGATGTCTCTCGTTCCTCGCCCTTTCCTGAACCCTGCTTGCACTTCAGGTAGTTCTTGTTCCAGGTATGGTTGTAGTCTCTTTTGAATAATCTTCAGTAGAATCTTGCTGGCATGTGGGATCAGAGCGATTGTTCGATAATTTCCATAGTCAGTTGGATCACCTTTCTTTAGTATTGGTATAAACACAGATCTTTTCCAGTCAGTTGGCCATGATGTTGTCTTCCATATTTCTTGGCAGAGCCTTGTAAGTATGGTAACAGCTGCATCAGATTGCTGTAATACTTCTATGGGAATGCTATCAATGCCTGGTGCTTTGTTCTTTGATAAGGCTTTCAATGCTGCTTCAACTTCTTCTTTCATCACCAATGGTTCCCGATCATAAGGTACAGGTTGAAACGGCTGTTGGTCCACTTGATCTTTATCATATAAAAACTCTGTATATTCCTTCCACCTTTTCTTGATCTTCTCAGCATCATTCAACATGGAACCTTGAGCTTCTTGTAACATTCCAATTCGAGGCTGGAACTTTTTCTTTAACTCTCGTAGCTTTAGGAAAGCCGATCTTGTTCTTCCTCTAATAGTTTCTGCTTCTATTTCCTTGCAAGTGTCATTGTAGTACTTTTCCTTGTCCTGTCTTGCTGCACGTTGGAAATCTCTGTTGAGTTCTGCGATTGTCTTTCTTTCTTCTCTGGCTTTAGCTTCTCTACATTTCTGGGCAATTTTCAGAGTTTCTTCGGTCATCCATTTTGGCCGTTTTTGCTTTTTCACCTTTTGTAGAGACTTCTCGCTTTCTTCCAAAACAACCTTCTTGATTTCATTCCATAACTCTTCTGGAGCTCTGTCATTTGTATCTAAAGCAGGAAATCGATTTTGCAGGCAGTCTTTAAATTCCAGTGGTATATTCTCAAGGTCATATTTTGCTGCATTCATGAGTGGTTTGCTCTTTTTCAACTTTAGCTTGAGTTTGCATACTAGTAGTTGATGATCTGTACCACAGTCAGCTCCAGGTTTTGTCTTTGTTGATGTTACAGAGCTTTTCCATCGTTGACTTCCACATATGTAGTCAATTTGATTTTTATACAATCCATTGGGTGAAATCCATGTGTACAGTCGCTGCTTGTGTTGCTGGAAGAAGGTGTTTGAGATGAATAGATCGTTGGTCTTGCAGAATTCTATCAGTTTTTCTCCAGCTTCATTTCTGTTGCCAAGTCCATATTTTCCAACTACTTTGTCTTCTTCTTTGTTGCCAACTTTTGCGTTCCAGTCACCCATGACTATCAGGATATCCTGTTTGCATGTTCTGTCAATTTCAGCTTGTACTTGTTCATAGAACTCTTCAATTTCATTCTCTTCTGCAGCTGTTGTTGGGGCATATACTTGAATTATAGTTGTGTTGATAGGCAATCCTCGTAGACGAATAGAGATTAAGCGTTCGCTGACTGCATTGTATTTCATTACAGTTCTTGCAAGTTTCTTCTTTATTATAAATGCAACACCATTTCTTCTTTGTCTTTCATTTCCAGCATAGTAGACCATGCGATCATCTGATGCAAAGTGCCCGATGCCAGTCCATTTCAGTTTGCTGACACCCAACAGATCAAGTTGTACATGTTCCATTTCATTCTTGACCACCTCCAACTTCCCTTGGTTCATGCTTCGTATGTTCCATGTTCCAATGTGTAAGACATCTTTACAGCTTCTGACTCTCATTTCATGCGCAGCTACATCAGCCGTCAGACTTCCCGAGGGCTTTGATCCAACCACATCATAAATGCTAGCTTTACTCTGAAAAGTCTTCAGCTCTTCCCCAGTAGCTAGTTGAGTGCCTTCCGACCTGGGGGTCTCATCTTCCAGACCCAAGTGTGTAAATCACAAGCTAAAATTCTAATTGTGTTTTTAAATGTCAGACACATCAGTGCAATGTGTGTCTGCAGCATAGATCTGTATAAATATTGTTGGCGACACCATATCCTGTGCGGCAAAAAGATGCACGTGGCAGAGAGATGCACGCAGCGTGGGGCCCAACTGCGTGCGGCGCACATGCGCATGGCCCAACTGCGTGTGGTGCGCATGCACGCGTTTTGCGGTGCGTACGTGCGTGTGTTTCTCATTGTTGACATTGTTAACATGTTTTGACAATTTTTGCTCTGTGATATTGTTTGACCCTAATTGGATTTATTGTTAACATGGCGACAAGATCACGCAAGCCTGCATTCACCAGGCAGGAGCTGCGCTACCTGGCACAGCTCATTACTGTGAGGCAGCACAAGTTGTTTCCTGGCTCCTCCAGGCGTCAGGACCTGGTGAGGGTCCGGAGGGCCTGGGAGTGGCTGACACGCCGGTATAATCGTTTGGCAGACTACCCACGTGAGGTAAGTGTATGGGGACAGGTCAGTAGATCCATATACATATCCAGTGTTGATTGTAGCTGTGCATGCTGCTGTGTGTAGGTAGTCTATCTCAGTTATGTGTATCAGGTAATCCCACATGCCATATTGTGTATATATCACATCTGAGTGGTTTGCCCTGTACGTAGGGGGCTAAGGACCTGTTCACAGAGTTCCTGATGCCATCCTGGTGTCATGGCAGCTGCTGCTGTTGATGTGATACAACACACCTTAACACAGGTAGCCCATAGATCTAACTAAGGAGGTTTTCTAAACATCATGCTGGTATGATGGGTCCTGCAGTTGCAGGGTAAAACATCTGCTCCACCCCCAGGGGTTGTGAAACCTGCCCAAAATGGTATGTTAGTCCCACTGGTGATCATCATGCTGGTATGATGGGTCCTGCAGTTGCAGGGTAAAACATCTGCTCCACCCCCAGGGGTTGTGAAACCTGCCCAAAATGGTATGTTAGTCCCACTGGTGATATGGGTGGGTGTGGCCCAGCAGTCTAAAACATCTGCCCTAACCCCATTTGCACAGAAAGTCCAATAAAGTGGGTCCCCAGCACCCCTAGTGGTATGGAATATGCTGCTGTTGCTATTTTCCAATCCACCCTACCCCCAGGAGTCCTGAGAGCCCATCAAAGTGGGCTGTCAGTCATCCTGATGATATGGTCCTGTGTGCCTATACAGTTCTAGAAAGACTCCCTATCCCCAGGAGTCCTGAGAGCCCATTAAAGTGGGCTGTCAGTCACCCTGGTGATATGGTCCTGTGTGCCTATACAGTTCTAGAAAGTCTCCCTATCCCCAGGAGTCCTCAGAGCCCATCAAAGTGGGCTGTCAGTCACCCTGGTGATATGGTCCTGTGTGCCTATACAGTTCAATACATTCTCCCTATCCCCAGGAGTCCTGAGAGCCCATCAAAGTGGGCTGTCAGTCACCCTGGTGATATGGTCCTGTGTGCCTATACAGTTCTAGAAAGTCTCCCTATCCCCAGGAGTCCTCAGAGCCCATCAAAGTGGGCTGTCAGTCACCCTGGTGATATGGTCATGTGTGCCTATACAATTCTAGAAAGTCTCCCTATCCCCAGGAGTCCTCAGAGCCCATCAAAGTGGGCTGTCAGTCACCCTGGTGATATGGTCCTGTGTGCCTATACAGTTCAATACATTCTCCCTATCCCCAGGAGTCCTGAGAGCCCATCAAAGTGGCCTGTCAGTCACCCTGGTGCCTATACAGTTCAATACATTCTCCCTATCCCCAGGAGTCCTGAAAGCCCATCAAAGTGGCCTGTCAGTCACCCAGGTGATATGGTCCTGTGTGCCTATACAGTTCAATACATTCTCCCTATCCCCAGGAGTCCTGAGAGCCCATCAAAGTGGGCTGTCAGTCACCCAGGTGATATGGTCCTGTGTGCCTATATACATTCTCCCTATCCCCAGGAGTCCTGAGAGCCCATCAAAGTGGGCTGTCAGTCACCCTGGTGATATGGTCCTGTGTGCCTATACAGTTCTAGAAAGCCTGCCTATCCCCAGGAGTCCTCAGAGCCCATAAAAGTGGGCTGTCAGTCACCCTGGTGATATGGTCCTGTGTGCCTATACAGTTCAATACATTCTCCCTATCCCCAGGAGTCCTGAGAGCCCATCAAAGTGGCCTGTCAGTCACCCTGGTGCCTATACAGTTCAATACATTCTCCCTATCCCCAGGAGTCCTGAGAGCCCATCAAAGTGGCCTGTCAGTCACCCTGGTGATATGGTCCTGTGTGCCTATACAGTTCAATACATTCTCCCTATCCACAGGAGTCCTGAGAGCCCATCAATGTGGGCTGTCAGTCACCCTGGTGATATGGTCCTGTGTGCCTATACAGTTCAATACATTCTCCCTATCCCCAGGAGTCCTGAGAGCCCATCAAAGTGGGCTGTCTGTCACCCAGGTGATATGGTCCTGTGTGCCTATACAGTTCTAGAAAGTCTGCCTATCCCCAGGAGTCCTCAGAGCCCATCAAAGTGGGCTGTCAGTCACCCTGGTGATATGGTCCTGTGTGCCTATACAGTTCAATACATTCTCCCTATCCCCAGGAGTCCTCAGAGCCCATCAAAGTGGGCTGTCAGTCACCCTGGTCATATGGTCCTGTGTGTCTATACAGTTCAATACATTCTTCTTATCCCCAGGAGTCCTGAGAGCCCATCAAAGTGGGCTGTCAGTCACCCTGGTGATATGGTCCTGTGTGCCTATACAGTTCAATACATTTTCCCTATCCCCAGGAGTCCTGAAAGCCCATCAACCTGGGCTGTCAGTCACCCAGGTGATATGGTCCTGTGTGCCTATACAGTTCTAGAAAGTCTCCCTATCCCCAGGAGTCCTCAGAGCCCATCAAAGTGGGCTGTCAGTCACCCTGGTGATAAGGTCCTGTGTGCCTATACAGTTCTAGAAAGTCTCCCTATCTCCAGGAGTCCTCAGAGCCCATCAAAGTGGGCTGTCAGTCACCCTGGTGATAAGGTCCTGTGTGCCTATACAGTTCAATACATTCTTCCTATCCCCAGGAGTCCTGAGAGCCCATAAAAGTGGGCTGTCAGTCACCCTGGTGATATGGTCCTGTGTGCCTATACAGTTCAATATATTCTCCCTATCCCCAGGAGTCCTGAAAGCCCATCAACGTGGACTGTCAGTCACCCAGGTGATATGGTCCTGTGTGCCTATACAGTTCTAGAAAGTCTCCCTATCCCCAGGAGTCCTCAGAGCCCATCAAAGTGGGCTATCAGTCACCCTGGTGATATGTTCCTGTGTGCCTATACAGTTCAATACATTCTCCCTATCCCCAGGAGTCCTGAGAGCTCATCAAAGTGGGCTGTCGGTCACCCTGGTGATATGGTCCTGTGTGCCTATACAGTTCTAGAAAGTCTCCCTATCCCCAGGAGTCCTGAGAGCCCATCAAAGTGGGCTGTCAGTCACCCTGGTGATATGGTCCTGTGTGCCTATACAGTTCGATACATTCTCCCTATCCCCAGGAGTCCTGAGACCTGTGTAAGTTGTACTGTCAGTCACCCTGGTGCTATGGTGTATGGTGCTGATGATGTGTGCTAGGACACCCAACCCCCAGGGGGCCAGAGACCTGATTGCAATGGTGGGTATGTCATTCAGATATTGTGTTAGGTTCTGGCGGGTAAGTTGCACATCTCCCATAGTCTGTGAGGTCAACACCTCATCACACACGTCTTTGATGTATCCAGATGGTATGGTAGGTGCATATATGGATGTGCGTAACAGCACCCCACCCCCATGAGCTATGAGATCTGATTATGAAGGCCTGTGACAGAGCCATGTCCCCAGAACTGTATGCTGAGTCAGGTCACACATCTGCCCACTTGCTAGGAATCCCACACCTGGTTGCAGATGAACATTACTGATTGTGTTGGAAGGATACATGCACTTGTTGTGATTGCACAACACAGACTGAAACCCTGACATTAGCACAGGTGGCAATAGCCTATTCTGGTGCAATGGCCCCTGCCCCTGGTGTTGGCAGCCTCACCTGCCCTACGAATACAAGGGGCAGGTCATAGGAACATAACAACATAAGATAGGCCATACTGGGTCACCCCCACGTCCATCAAGCCCAGTATGCGCTTTGCAACAGTGGCCAATCTAGGTCATACGTACCTAGCAGTATCCCCAAAAGAGACAGGTCCCACAATGCTTGTAGTGGGTCAAGCATTGGTATCCTGGGCCTTGTAGAAACCCAAATGTCATGGTAGTGGCCCCTGGCAAGGTGCATAGGGCCACCCACCCAATGTCCCATGTATGGACACATCACCCATGTTTGTTAGGATATCATGTTGCCAGTGGGGTTGGGTCCAATGATGTGTGTAGATCATGACAACACAAATGTGTTCACCAGACCACATACGGGGTTAGGGGGGTCACCCTGGACACCATCATTGGCAACCCAAACGTGGCATGGTCATGCAATGTCATGCAAGGGGGCCACAGGGGAATGGAATGGTGTGTTCAGGGTGCCATGCACACTGCACATAGGTGTCACTGCACACATGCCCAGAGCCACAGCTACGCATGCAGGTGGCACTGGGAACAGTTAATCTCCTGGAACAAGCAGGAAGTAGTCCTCACATGTGGGTATCATCAGTACCGATGGAGCCTGCGCGGGAACGCTCTCCAGTGTCCAATAGGAAAGCTGTTGGAAGCATCCCACAGCACCTGTGTGCTGCCTTTTCCCCCTTTCCCAAATGCCTCTCTCCAGTTTGTTGTTTTCCACAGAGGCAGCAGGTCATAGTTCCTGTCATTGCTGAAAAACAACTATTGTATTGCCATTCCTGTGGTAGCGTCTGCCTTTTTTTCTTTACTGGTACCACCGGTCTTGTAATTTCTTTCTCTAAAAGGTCCGATTTCCTCACACAAACAAAATTTAAAAAAAACAAAGAGGGAAAATCCCCTTTGTAGGTCTCCTCCCAGTTTGGCATTAGGCCCTAATCCCTCCTCCATCATGGAAAAGCACTCCTTGGGTTTTAAAAATATGCTCAAATTGTGCCGGTACCTTCTCCGTCACTGACAACCATGATTGGTGTCGCAAATGCTTATGGCCGGATCACTCCATGTCTGAATGTTTGGCCTGTGGGATGTTTTCCAAGAGGGGTTGGCAGAACAGAGCAGCCAAGCTCGGTACCCTCTTTCCCTCCGACGCAGCCTCGATGGCAGCCATGTCTTCAAGGGCTTCCTCTTCCTCCCGTGGATCTCAGGTAACCAAACACAAATCTGGCCATTCCTCAAAGGGTAGATCCCCCTCCAAATATTGGAATGCCTCCGGCATTGTCCTTGAGGAGCATGCTCCGGCCAAACAGCCCTGGTGGGAGTCCCAGGCCTCCAAAGCCACTTTGGGGCTCCAGGAAGTTCTGGAGGCCTCAACCTCGTCTTAACTCCTGGTGCCATGCTCTGGGGTACTGGCTTTGGCCGGTACTCATACACAGGCATCGGCAGTGTTGATGGACCAGAGGATCGTGGCCATCGAACACAGTCTGGCGGCTATCCTTGCGGCATCAAAGACCTTGGTACCACCCCAGACCCCGCAAATTCCAGCACCGGTATCCGCAGCAATTGCGGGACTGGCATCGGCAACTGCACTATTGGTGCCGATGAGTACCGGTATCAACACCCCGGTACCAGGTCACTCCAATACCGAGGCCAATCGGAACCGATAACACACGTTACCTGAGCACCCTAAGAGAAGATACATCCAATCTTCTGAGGAGTCTGATGACTCTGACAGCTCAGAGGGTAACAATGTACCTCTCCAGGATGAGCCTGCTTCTCCCAAGAGGAGATTGTGCCCTCCTCAGGATATGTTCCTCCTGGATGTCATCACACATCTAGTCAAGGGCCTCTCTATTTCAGTAGTAACTGAATCTAAGCACAGGGCACAGGAGCTACAGATTCACCAATATCCCCAAACTCCAAAGTAGGCAGACACCCTGCCAATACATCAGATCTTACAGGATCGTCACTTGAGAATGTGGGAGACTCCTCTTACCACCTCTCCACATTCTCACAGGCTGCCTACTCTGTATTGTGTGCCTCTGTCCCCTGGTTTTCACAAAAGACAGCTCCCTCATCACTCCATTGTGGTGGAGTCTGCTATGAGGAGAACTAAAAGTTACAAACAGCATGCCACCAATCCTACTGGTAGGGAGTGTAAGACCTTAGATGTTTTTGGTCGCCGTGTCGTCCAAACATCCATGCTTTCAGGCAGGATAGGTTCCTATATCCTGTACATGGGAATGTTCCTGAAGGAGGTGACAGGAGATCTACAACTGGTAAGTCCACATCTCCCAGATGACAGAGGACACGACTATTTAGCACTTGTCAAGCATGCCCAGAACAATCCTAAAGTTGTGAACAGGGCAGCTGTTGACTGTTTTGCGTGCATAGGCAGAGTCTCCCCCATTGCTATTGGGGCAAGGAGACTTGGCTGGCTGCAAGCCTCTCACCTAGAACACTGGGTACAGGATAAACTGGCCAACATCCCCTGTACTGGTGAAAACCTTTTGGGAAGAACCAGCAGGAAAAAGCCAAAGATTTGGATGCTGATAATTGTACATTGACAAGGCTTTCAAAAATTGTCAGTCCTGCGAAGAAGAGAGCCTTAGAAAAGCCTTTCTTCTCCAAAAAGAAAGGATACTATCAGTGCTATGCTCAGCAAGGACAACCTGCAGGACAAGCTGCTAGAAAGGGTCAACAATCTACTAAGCAGAGAAAGCCGAGAGCTACTCAGCCTCAGCAGACCCAGCAGCCTCAGCCCCCACAGGGCCTTTGACTCCGTGATAGAGTACCTGCCCTTCCTGCCACTCCATAGAAAAAAACCTACAACAATCCCAGGAAGGTTAGGTCACCTCATCCACAGATGGAGGCAAATAACATCACAACCCTGGACTGTCCATCATAGAAGAGGGTACAGGCGTCATTCACAAAGCCTGCCGCCACCTACAATAGTAAGGACATTCAGTTCTCAAAATTTCCCCCAACTGAATCCAGAGGTAAAACATTCTTACCTCAAGGAGCAATAGAAGAGGTACCTCAGCTTCAACAGGTTTCCGGGTTCTACCCCCCCTATTTCCTCATACCAAAGAAAACAGGAGGTCACACACCCATTTTTGATCTCAGAGAATTGAACAAGTTCCTGTTCCAAGAGAAATTCTAAATGATTTCTCTAGGAAACGTACTTCCTGACCTACACAGGCAGAACTGCCTTTGTTCTCTAGATCACAAGGATGCGTACACCCATGTTCTCAGCCAACAATCACACCGAAAGTTCCTTTGGTTCCTCCATCAAGGACAGCACTATCAACAAAGTTTTCCCTTCAGCCTTGCCTCAGCACCCAGAGTATTCACAAAGTGCATGGCTGTGGTAGCGGTTTTCTACGTACCAGGGTAATCTTTGTCTGCCCCTACTTGGACGATTGCCTCATCTGGGCAGAGTCACAAACACAAGCCCAGGCCTCTCTCTCATACACAATGCGTGGACTCCAATATCTAGGCCCTGTCATAGATCTCCAGGAATCCTTTCTGACTCCCACGCAATCGCTGGAGTTCATAGGAGCAAGGCTAGATACCAGACTGCCATAGACCTACCTGCCTCAGCCTCGCTGTCCTCCCATTGTGCAATTGGTTTCTTCAGCACTACAAAAGACTCACCTCTTGGCTCGAGAGATGCTTCAGCTGCTGGGTCACATGGCATCTACGGTGCATGTGCTCCCCTACGCTTGTCTCCACATGAGACCAACCCAATGGGCCCTCTCTTCCCAGTGGACGCAAGCAACAGGCTGTCTCTCAGATCTGATAGTAAGCTCAAACCGCCATACCCTGTCCCTGGACTGGTGGCAGTCAGCACAAAACCTGTTGGACGGGTCACCTTTCCTGTAACCCCCTCCTCAGATCACATTAACAACAGATGCCCCCAAAGTGGGGTGGGGTGCACATCTACTGGACACCTCCACCCAAGCCACCTGGAAGTGTCAGGAGATTCATTTCCACATCAATCTGTTGGAGCTCAGAGCAATTCACCTGGCTCTTCAAGTATTCCATTCCCTTCTACAGGCCAAGAGAATACTACTTCACGCAGACAATCAGGTAGCCATGGTCTATGTGAACAAACAAGGAGGAACAGGCTCTCTGTCCCTTTGCCACGAAGCTCTTCAACTGTGGGCGTTTGCCACAGAGCAGCAGATCCATCTCCTGCCAGTCTATCTCCCTGGCAATCAGAACTCTTGGCCAGACAGACTCAGTTGTGTTCTGCATCTGCACAAATGGTCTCTATACATGGAGCAACTCTCCACAGTAGTGCAACTCTGGGAAAGTCAAGATGCAGACCTCTTTGCAAGTCCATCATATGCCAAACCTACCCGGTTCTGTTCACGGATTCTGGCTCAGGGCTGCTAAGCGAGGGATGCTTTCCTCCTCAACTGGGGGCAGGAATTCCTATATGCCTTTCCTCCCATTCCCTTGATTGCCAAGACCCTATTCAAGCTCCTGAGGGACAGAGGCAACATGATCCTCATAGCCCCACGCTGGCAACACCAGGTGTGGTACCCTCAGCTTCTACATCTGTCCTAGGTTCCACCCCTGGACTTAGGGTCAGCTCCAGACATACTGTCGCAGGAGGAGGGGAAAGTATGACATCCAAACCCCCACTCTCTGCACCTCAGAGCCTGGCTACTGAAGGTTTTAACTGCTTTGGCCTTCCCCTCACTCAGGAAGTGCGAGATGTCCGTAATGCTTCCAGGAAACCTTCCACAAGGCATTCTTATGCCGTCAAGTGGAAGAGAGATTCCATTTGGTGATCACAAAAGTGCATCAATCCCTTTTGTCATCCCTATAGAAACATTTTTGGACTAACTCCTTTACTTATCAAACACTGGTCTCCAACCTGAGTCAGAGTCCATTTAAGTGCCATTGCTGCTTCTTCTGAACCCATCAATGGACAACCCATTTCATCCCATCCTCTCATATCCAGAATCATGAGAGGCCTGCATCTAACGAAACCTCCCCTTAGACCACCTCCAGTGGCATGGGATCTCAATCTGCTTCTAGGCCAGCTTATGCTGCCGCCTCTTGAGCCCTTAGCCACTACTTCCTTAAAGTCTCTGTCCTGGAAAGTAATATTCCTTCTTGCAATCACATCAGCAAGTCGTATCAGTGAATTGCAAGCTCTAGTGACTGATCCACTTTACACACCGTTTCACCGTTTCCTCCTTTCATTTGAACTAAGAGGTTTAGTTACCTGTAGTCGTTCAAAAGCCTCAAGCTTCAAATGCAGATAATACTCCTCATACTTTCGACTGTAAAAGAGCTGTGCCTTTTCATCTGCAGAGGACCCAGCAACACAGAAGGTCCTCTCAGCTATTCATAGCCTCTGATCCTTACCATTTGGGTACAGTAGTTTCCAAAACATCTCTATCCAACTGGATTGCCCAATGTATGACATTTATCTATCATAACAAACACCTTTCACTGGAGGCCCATGTTCCTGCTCACAATGTGAGAGTCATGGCAGCCTCTAGGGCTCACCTCCATTCCGTCTATATTAAGGACATTTGTGGAGCAGCTACCTGGTCCTTGGTTCACGGCCCACTACTGCTTGGATAAAGGCTCCCGCAGGGATGCTATGGTTGGTCAGGCTGCTCTCCAACACCTCTTCCATACGTAATCAACTCCTAGCCGCCTCTCTTACAGGATGGCAGACATCCATGGGAGGAAGCGGAACCCCTCCACAGGGCCTCAACACTCTGGGGATCCTTCCCTGGCATCTACATCTAGGATGTCCGCACATGTGATGACTAGTTCCTGCTTGTTCCTGGAGATAGCATAGTTACTCACCTGTAACAGGTGATGTCCGGGAACAGCAGGAATAAGTCTTCACAACCCACCCATCTCCCCTAGGGGTTGTGTGTGTCTCTCTCTCTCTTTCCCTATCTATCTCTCTTTGTCTCAGCTTTCAACTCAACTTGAGAGAGGCAGTTGGGAAAGGCGGGAAGGCAGCACGCAGGTGCTGTGGGATGCTCCCAAAACCTTTCCTATAGGACGCTGGGGAGCATTCCCGCACAGGCTCAGTTGTTACTGACGCTACCCACATGTGCAGAATTATTCCTGGTGTTCCCAGAGATCACTTGTTACAGGTGCGTAACTATACTGTACATGACGCACACAGCAGTGGAGCAGGAGCAGCAAGATGCTGCCCACACAGATGTTTGTTTATGTTGGCCACCCAGAGATAAACGGTCACTGATGCCCCCACCCATTGTTTTCACATACACAGGTAGGATCTCCGGAAGAAGGGGCGAGAGTTGCGCCTCCATCATCCTGAATACCTTGCCCGCCTCCAGAGGGGGGCTCTGTCACAGGGTGATGGTGAGTATTGGTGACCTTGCTGCCCAGTAACAAATGTCACATTGGCCCACCAGCCTGTGTGGTGCCTGCATATGTACTTGTGCTATGTGACACACATGATAATGTGCTGATGACTGTCATCTTCCACAGAGGGTGATGACAATGATGAGGACCCCTCCACTTCTGTGTATGCACTGAGGCGCCCCCCTGTCCACCGTGCCACAGAGGTGGAAGTGGTGGTGGTGGAGGACGGGGATGAGCTGGAGGGAGAGGCCGAGGAGGAGGCGGAAGAGCCGGCCGACACAGCAGCGGAGGAGGGGGCTGATGGGGGCATGGAAGGGGTGTGTGGCGGGGTGGCAGGGGAGGGAGAGGGTGTGGCTGATGTGGGGGTGTGGGGCGGGGTGGAGGAGGATGTGGAGGACGGGTGGGAGGTGGAAGGGGGGAGGAGGGGGATGTGTGGGTGTGTGAGGGTGATGGGGAACACAGAGCAGCACAGGGCACTGTGGGCTCCCGCCAGCCACGTTATGTGGATACACCATCCAGGGCCACACACAGGTCGCATGCACATGCCACCACACAGACCCCTGGCACTATGTGTGTGTGTGGTGGCAGGTGTGTGCGGGACCTGTATGGGGCCCTGGATGGTTTGGACCACTGCATACATCTTTTAGTCCACACATACCAGTGGCTGACGGGAGCCATTCAGCGGGTGGACGCCGAGGTGGAGCATCTGCCCTGCCGGCGGCCATCCCCTGAAGGGCGTCACAGGAGTGTGTGATGGCACCTGTGACGTCCACACATGTGCCCTGTGCTGTCCTGTGTTCCATCACTGGGCAGGCATAATGGGATGGGGTTTGCTCTTGTTCTGTATTGTTGTTTTGGATAAATATACACACATTTGTTCATATGTCACAATGGTCACGTGTCTCCCTTACCAACACACTATGGATGCAAGCATGGGATATGTGTGTAAACAGGTATGTGTAGTAAAGGTAGACATGGGTAGCATACGTGGACGGGCTCCACATGCAGTCGTGGGGGCTGACCATGTGAGTAGGTGTGTGAAACCAGGGTGGACCCTGAGATGTTGCAATGTAGAGGCCGTCCCAGGATACTGAGCCACGTGCATGCTGTGTACAATGTGTGGGAACCGTTTCTGATGCAACATGCCTGTGTGCCAATAGTACAACTGGCAAACCACTACTTCTGCACTGCCAGGGTAAGATGTACTGCTGTGCCCAGGACCTACTCCGGGGTAAAGCTGTTGTGTGTGTCCTGGGAAAATACATGTGACAGGGATGGTCGTGAGTAACTGTATACGTTTGTGGGTATGAGCAGCGGAACTACGCAAGCCACCCTTGTCTGCCTGTGCCACATGCATGCATATGTGAGGGGGCAGGCACGTAGGCAGTGTTACAGGCAGGGACAATGGTCACACATTTGCGTCAAATGTAGGGGGTATGTGGGTAGGAAAATGGTGACGCATGCCAACACTGCACATGTAGCTTCAGGACATTCCCCCTGTGCAAACCGGGAGTATGTGTAAACCGCCACACTGTGGCCCAGGGGCTCGGACTTGACACAGTGCATGGCACACACGGCATGTGATGGCGTCTGTGCAGTGATACCTAGCAGTACAGACACCTCACCAGCGAGGGGCCTTGTGTGGCTCATATGGTCAGGGACAGGACATGCATTTGCACAGTACTTAGGGGAACACAGGGACACACATTGGAAACCACACGTTGTATGTACTGCTTAAAGGCTGTTTATTACACACACAGTCACCTCCTGCGTGGCCGCCCATGCCTCCCACGGCCCAACACCCCCCGCAGTGCTGCACCTTGTCCTGGCGCCTCAGGTGCTGGTGCTGGTGCTGGCTGCCGCAGTAGGCCCACAATGTCCTCCATGGCATCCGCAATGCGGGCAAGTGCCCCCGACCGTACCTCCTCCCGCAGCAGCCGCAGCTCCCTGGTATTTTCCCCCATAGCCAGGTAGATACGCTGGAGGGCCTGATGAGTGCCTGTGGGTGGGACAGAGGGTGATATGTGAGATACCTCTCCACTACCAACCATCACACATACACATGTCATGCATATCACACAAGATCAGTCTGCAGAACAGTCATGCCTGCCAAACCTAGCAACATATGACCATGCTTAGATCTGTGTCTCCCATGAGCCATCCCCCTGTCTGGAAGGGGTCTGGATGAGGGGTCATGAGAATCACAGATCTCACACATGGCACATTGGCAACGTTTAATATGTCAATGCCTGGTCTGCACACTGCTTTTCTGGGATAGGTCAGATGATCTGAGGGGGCATGAGACACACATACACATATCTGGGATGCCCCCATTTCTATAATGCTGGCGCACACTGCAGATTATGCTGTCAAATGATGCTGGGTGACAATACACATGACGAGGTCTCTGTCACATAGGGTGTCTGGGTGACCTGCCATCATTGCTCTCCTCTTTGGGCTTATGTGGGGTATGTGGGGTATATGGCCAAGCACAGTGTGCATGTGTCTCAGCCCCTCACAAATGCTGACACCTGACAAGCCATGCTACAGGAGGTAAAAACACAGAGGACATGGGCCGAGGGTTTAACATGCTATCCACAATGACGCCTAAATCTTTTTCCTGGGTGGTGGTTCCTAATGTGGAACCTTGCATCGTGTAACCATAGTTTGGGTTGTTCTTCCCTAGGTGCATAACTTTGCACTTGTCCACATTAAATTTCATCTGCCATTTTGATGCCCAGTCTTCCAATTTATCAAGATCCTCTTGCAATTTTCCACAATCCTCTTGGGCTTTAACAACTTTAAATAGTTTTGTGTCATCTGCAAATTTGATAACCTCACTCGTTATTCCACTTTCCAGGTCATTTATGAATATGTCAAAAAGCAGCTTCCATCTCTTCACTGTACACCAACGTGTGCCCTCTGTTCAGCCTATCCATGACATATTAGCTGTTGCATGTGTCTCTTACTTTATGGGGTTTACACGGCAGTCTGCTTGGGGGATTGGCATTGCTGCAGTTCAGCTGGTCTGTTGCACGCCTGTTTGCCGGTTCGCTTCTGTCTTGTTGTGTTCCATATTTTCCACTGCTCCACCGGGCATCCTCTCCCGCTCTTTGGCTGTAGTTTAGTTCCTCTTTTGCATGCTGTCTCCACTGCACAGCATTTGGTTGTTTGTGTGCATCTAGGAATATTTGGGTGCTGTCCCACTTCCGGACTGTGATCTGATCTGTGCACACCATATCTGCATGTGCATTTGATCATGGTTAATGTTGGTGGTTTGCCTATCATGGCAGCCAGCTGGCTTGTAGTGTGGTGCTCTGCAGTATTCTTGTATGCACCCTTTGCTATTGAGCTCACATTGGTAGTGTGGCCTACAGGTTAGTGCATTGACACTTGTGCTGATGGTCATAGGTTTGTTTCCTCTCTGTTCTGTTTGGTTTTTTTGCCTGTGCTGCCCAGCTACTTTTGATTCCTGTGACAGCCGTATCTGTGCTGATCTGTGTTGTTAGCACATCGTACCTTTCTCACAGTTGTAGACCATCCTTCTGTCCGTCTATGTGTGTCTGTCAGCTGTGTGTCTTCCTACCCTGATGTGCATGCTGCTACCCCACGTCCTGCACTCCTACACATTCCTGCATTGCAGCTCTCCCTGGTTGCCTCTCCTGTGTGTGCTCTGCATAGCACTGCTACTCCACTGTCATCCTGACATTCCACCTATCCTGCCACTTCTCCCTCCTCTGCTGCATACATCTTCCCATCCTCTGCCACACACTGTCATTATTGCATGGTACATTACCATCGCTCTGTGCATAGCTACAGCTGCCCCCGATATGTTTGTCGCTTTTTCCATCTGCCACATGGGCTGGAGGCTGATTAGTCCGGTCCAACAGCTCTGATCTACATCCTTCCATTACTTATGCATTGTCTTTCCTTGCTGCTCTGTGCAGTGTTTGGGTTACATGTGTGTTTGGCACATACCTCTCTTGCCCTTCAAATTTGGGGAACTTACTGCTCTTGGCCAACGTTTTTGGGTTCACCTATACATCCTTGGGGCATCTTATGCCACACCTTCGATTCAGGCAGCTTATGGGGTGCCTACTATGGTGCCTTGGGAGTTGGCAACCTTTCAACATGGCCTCTGGGGAACATTATAACCCGCCCTCGCTGACGTGGTTGTTTAGGATGTGCCTTCTGGTGCACCCTAACAGGTGCATTAGTTTATGGCACTAAGGTGCAGTTATTTTTAGATGGCAGCACAGATTGTTGCACAGTTGCAAGCAGAAAAGGGAAATACCTCTGCCAACCTTGTTCATTAGGCCCACTCGGGACTCAAACTCATGACCCCTGTACCAACAGTTAGTGTATTAACCATTGTACTACACCTCTGCTGCTATGTTTGCAGGTCAGCGCGCCTACTTAAGATTTCCATGCGTTAAAATGCGCCGTTCTGCCATCAAACACAGTGCTGTAACCTTGCGGTGCCTCATAGGGCACCCTATAAAGTGCCTTATAGAGCACCCTATAAGCAACATTATAGGATGCCTTAGAGGACAGTGCACTTTATAATATGCCCTCTGGAGTGCCTTATAGGGCGCCTTATTCGGCACCTTATGTTACGGCACTTTGAGGGTGTGTTTGCTGGCAGCACAGATTTAAATTAAACTGGACAATTCCTCAGACAGCACTGGGTAAAAGTATTACTATTCATCAGGCCCACTTGGGACTCGAACTCATGACCCTTGTACCATCAGTTAGTGCATTAACCATTGTACTACATCTCTGTTGCTACAGTTGCACATCAGCGCGCTTACTTAAGATTAACGCGCGTTGATGTGCGCTGCTCCCTTTATCAGGCGATAACGTGCACTTGCTACATTTAGACCGGAATGCCCACTCCTTTTATGACAGCCTGCACACTAGCACCGGGCGCACATTAAGACGGTTTAGTAAACATGCCCCATAGTAGTCCAAGATGAAGTTAAGTACCTGGGCATCACAATGGACAGAGCTTTGAACATGAAATCCCACATCACCAAAACTGCAAATAAGGCCTATCAATGCTTGAGGACCATCAGAAAAATCAAGCCAATACTCCGACAGGACCACTTCTGCACAGTGTGCCAAACACTCATCACATCTCTGCTTGATTACAGAAACTCTTTCTATCAAGGCCTACCTAGGCAGACCTTTCACTCACTCCAAATGGTGCAAATCATTGCAGCACGCATCATTACGTACACTCCAAGAACCGAGTACATCACCCCTGTACTACAGCAACTGCACTGGCTACCAATGATAGCCAGAGCAAAATTCAAAACAGTCCTGATCATCTATAAAATCATCCACCATCATTCAGCAGATGTACTCCATGACATTAGAACAAGAGATATCAACGATAGACCAAGAAAGTCTAATAATGACAACATGATCGGCACACCAAAAGGTTATCACAAAACTAAACAAACAACATCAAGAAGAGCGCCTTCACTACTGGCATCCACACTTTGGAACTCTCTCCCAACTAGCCTGAGGGCATTAAATGACATTATAGACTTCCACAAGGCCCTTAAAACTCTGCTCTTTACAGAAACCTATGAGCAGACAGACAATGGTCTCAACCTGAACGGTAACGCAGCTACCTCCGCCAACTCGATACCCAATCGCACCAACTAAACATATGGGTTCATTGTATAATGTTAAAAGTAACCCAATTGTGCTGTCTAAATGTTGTTAAGTACCCTTATGTTAACTGTAACCCAATTGTGATATATATGTTAAGTTTAACCCCAATGTGATGTGACCACTTTGATTGAAGGATAAAGTGGTATACAAATCTGCATAAATAAATAAAATAAATAAAGATAGATAGATAGATAGATATTGTTTTTTAGGGGGACAATGGGTGGCTGAGTGTGGTTGCATAACCTTGCTGTATACAAAGAACCCCCATTGCAGGTAAGCAACTATGCTTTCTCCATATGCAAGCAGGGGGATGTAAGCACACTTCATGGTGATTCCAGAGCTGAGGGCTGCTTGAAAATTGGACAGTGTTTGTGGCCTGGGTAAAAGCTGGGAGGTGGAAGAATTTAAGCAAAGAGGTTTCGCAGAACAGCCTGGCCGAAGGCAAGGTCGGTGGCTGAAGAGTGATCTAGGCTGCAGCGCTTGCGAAAGTGTATACAGATGACAATGTAGCAACTTTGCAGATCTCTTGAGGAATAGCAGCTAATTTGCCAACAGTGGGTGCTGTAGCTCAGAGGCAGGGGGGTCTGACCCATCTGGGAGGGGTGAGGCCCATCTGTACATAACAAAAAGAGATACAGTCTGCAATCCATCAGGAAATGGTCTGTTTAGATTTAGGCTTCTCCACAAGGGCAGCTCTATAATGAGGTGAAGTGAGGCAGCCATCTCAGGTGGCAAACATTTTGGGGCAGCAAAACATTTCCTCAAAACAGCTGCCTCATTCCGCCTTCAGATTTAAAAAAAAAAGGGGTGGACAAGCTGCTTCAGTCAGAGCTGTCTCTGTGATAGGAGTAATAATTTAAAATAAAAATTAAACCATTGCAGAGCCTTCCACCTCTGCTATGTAACCCCTGCTCCTGTGTCCCACCCCCAAAAGGAAGTTATGCAAGCAGGAGCAGGACACAGCAGCAGCAGGCGATCCATAGAAGAGGTGGAAGGCTTTGCACCGGTTTTGTTTTTATTATAAATTATCACCACTATCACAGCCACGGTTCTGTTGGATGCAGGGACTATAGCTGCCAGGGGAAGGAGGGGGCAGGAATGGAGCTGACTCAAGGGGAAGGTGGGAGCAGGAAGGGAGCTGAAATGAGGGGAAGGTGGGGGCAGGAAGGGAGCTGACATGAGGGTAAGGAGATGGCTCAAAGGAGCTGACAGAGGGGGGAATGAGGGGGACAGGAAGGGAGCTGACATGAGGGAATGAGATGATTGGAAGGGAATTGACAGAGGGAGGAAGGTGAGGGCAGAAAGGGACCTGACTTGAAGGGAAGGGAGCTGATACTTGAGGATGTGACTGCAGGGGCACTGGAAGGGTGATGACACTAGGGAATGGAGGAGAGGGATAAAAGGGAGCTGACACCTGGGAATGGTACTGGAGGGGGACTGGAAGGGAGCTGACACCTGGGGTTGGGACTGGAAGTTGCTGACACTTGGGAATGGGACTAATAATGGGGAGGTGGCTAGAAGGGAGGGGGCACTGGGATTGGCAGGGAGCTGACACGGGGATTGCACTGGAAGGGTACAGTCAGAGAGTAGAGTGACTGGAAAGGTGCTTACATGGGGGGGTGGCAATGGGTGTGCAAGTGAGCTGATACATGGGATGGAGAATCATAATGCGGTTTATAACAGAATAAAATGAGTTATAATTTGGTCTTATAAACTGCACTCTGGCTCTCACTTTTTCTTGGTGTGTGAGCATCTTGCATTTGCATTCCTTTTGTTTTTTATGGAATATATATTTACGTTAATACTATGCTGGTCCATTGCGCAGTTTCAGGAGTTATTTTGGGGTTGCTAAGTCCTTCTTGGTGTTTATATTGGAGTGGGAGGTATTGTGTTGGGGTCACAAAGTCCCTCTTGTTTTTCAGAGGGTGGGAAGTGCTGTCTTGGGGCCTAAAGTCGCTCTTGCTTTTGTGGAAGTGGGACATGCTGCATGGGTACTGTTGAGCCCATCTTTTTTGGCATATTTAGCAGCATGTTTCCTAGGATCTGTGCTGATAGCATATGAACATAAGAACAAAAGACATGCCATACTGTGTCAGACCAACATCCATCAAGCCTAGTATCCTGTTTCCAACAGTGGCCAATACAGGTCACAAGTTCCTGGCAGGTTCCCAAAAAGGCACACAGGTTCCCTAATGCTTGGATTGGGATAAGCAATGGATTTCCCGAGTTTATAGTTTATGGACCTTTCCTTCATGAACTTATCCAAACCTGTTTTAAACCCAGCTACACTAACATCCTCTGTTAACTAATCCAGAGTTTGATTATGCAGGGTCGTAGACTAACTGCATGGAGGTAGTTATATCCCCCTGCAGTTACCGCATTTTAGTGTAGCAAAACAGCTGACAGTGCAACTAAGGCCACCCACTGAGGTGGCATTAGTTGGCCTCACGCTACTTGCACTGAGCCATTATGTTAGTTTCTGCTGACAATGCAGATGCCTATATGTGAAAATTCTTTCTTTTGCCTCACTCTGCAATAAAGTATAACTTTGGGAAAGAATCCTGTAAACCTATAAGTAATGGGGTAAAAACATTTTTTGTCTACATACGTCTGTTTTTAGTTTGCATTAATATATATCTAGGAGAGCAAATTTGACAAATACACTTATCATTCCAACTATGGCGAGAAAAAGCTCTCAATTTACAAGAAATAGAGCATTCTCATATTTTGCCCCATTGCTCTGGAACTCTCTCCCTCCTCACATCTGCCTCATCACCGATCTGGCAACCTTTCACAAAGCAATTAAGACACATCTCTTCCAGACTGCATTTGACCATGTTCCATAGATACTCATGCCCCCTTGCTATCACATACCCTCAGCCTGCATTCGACCATGTTCCGTAGATACTTATTCTCAGCCTGTAAATAGTTACCTACCCAGGTCCCATGTTAATTGTAAGCTGTTGGAAATGTTCTATTGTTAGATAATCTTGTTACTTCATTAATTTATTATTGTGTACCTGTTATATGTACTGTTATACCTGTTCATTGTATTATGTTGTTAACATGTAAACCGCGCTGATTGTAAAAGTGCGGTATATAAAAGTAAATAAATAAATATTCCGTATGTGGTGAAGATCTCTTTCTGTTCTGCATGTGTGACTGAGGCTACATGTTCTGTTAGCATGGAGTTTCTATGTAGGGAGCTGTAGTAATCTGGCCTTTTCCATTTTCTGAATAGGAATATGGATGTTCCAGAGCCCACTGCAATATTTATGGTGCTGCCCTTTTTTGGGTACGCTCCATGTGGTGTTCCGAAGTTAGCATTGTTATGGAATAGTAGATTTAATCTATGGGTCCTGTACTCTGGGCTCTTGGTGTCGTCATCTGTAGGGTGTTCATTGGTGGGTTACTGGAATATGGATTGTCTTTGAGATTTACAGTTTTGCGTTCTTTATGCTGCCAGACTGAAATTTTGTGTGAATTTTAGAAGTTAGTTCTATGGGTTCTGTACTCTGGGTTTTTGGTGAGATCAACTGTAGGATGTTGGTTGGGGGGAGGGGGATGGGATGGTACTGGAATCTGTATTGTCTTTGAGATTTGCAGTTTTGCATTCTTTATGCTGCCAGACTGAAATTTAAAATATTTTGTCAGTTCAGATTCAAGGAAATTTCAAATTTTAAGGGGACATCTCAATTTAATTTTGTGTAGTAGCCTGATAGCTTTACCACTGCTGCATTCCAGCTCTAGCACAATCCAATCCAGCTTTTGAATTGATGGCTACCAAGATTAGTTTATCTCATTTCATATCTGCCCTCCTCTTCAATAATCTGGTCATAGCAAAATAAATTTGATGTGCAGATACTTATAATGGTTTGATTTGGGGGGAGGTGCTGTGTAAGTGGCTTTTCATTAATCAAATTTAATGTTTTATTATTGTATTTGTTTTACTGTAACATCTATTTTACTAATTTGCATGTGTATGTTTAGAAGCCACCTAGGATTTTAGATGGATTGAAGGATTTAGATGTATATGCCACCATCACCAGGAGAATCTAAGCTCTTCCATCAAAAACAAGGCGTTCCGCAAGGGTCCTCTCTTTCATCTCTCATGTTTAACATATATATGCAGCCTATATGCAATATCATCAGATCCTTCAATGTGAAATGTATGATATATGCAGATGATATCCTACTTTACATGCCATTTTCCACAATGCAAACAGATTTATTGCCTATAATAAATTGCTTTGACGCAGTCTCAGAGTGGCTCCTCTCACAGAACCTCCGCATCCAGCACAAGAAAACTGAGGTTCTCTTTATCACAAGAGACCCCAACTTCATTCCACCATCACATATACGTGTTAAGGGAGCTGATCTATGCACTAAGGAAACAATAAGATACCTCGGAGTCACGCTGGACCACCGTCTCGATATGAAATCACACGTAAATAATATTGTAAAAGCTGTATACTTCAAGATACGCACACTCAGGCACTTATGTTTCTTACTTGACCCGGAGGACTTCAGAACCACCTACCAAGCACTCATCTTACCACATTTCGATTTCGCCAATTCTATTCTACAAGGACTCCCACAATCCACCCTGAGTTCTTTACAGCTTGCTGTGAATTCTGCTGCAAGGGTTCTACAAGGAGCGTCCAGGAATGATCATGTTACACCTATTCTCAAGCAGCTCCACTGGCTCCCGATACAAGGCAGGCTTATGTTCAAAACTTTGATTCTCACATACAAAGCCATCCATGGTCTATCAGCCAACTCACTTACTGAGCTCATACAAGCTGTACCACCAACCAGATCTAGAAGACAAATAGCGCTAAACACTCTAATAATGCCAAAAGCCATAACAACATGCAGCCGATCGACAGCGAACAGAGCTTTCATGTTCTGCGCCCCAAAATGCTGGAACTCCCTACCACCTGACATCCGTGCCATAACCGACCTAGCCCAGTTCAGAAAGGCCCTTAAATTCAACATATTTATCAAGTACTACCCTGTATGAAGTGCAATATAATAGTCACACCACAAACTTGTGTAAATAGTTCTATCATGTTATCGATTTAACAGATTATATTCTATGTATATAGTTCTCCCATGTTTTCCAAGTTGATACTCCTGTTATATGTAATACCGAACAGCCTGTTGTTCTGGTCTTTTGTGTTCTCTGTAAACCGCGCTGATTCTGAATAGTGCGGTATATAAGAAATTGAAATAAATAAATAAATAAATAAAATAAAGTATACTAAATTTATGCAAATGATGCCGCAGTGAGTCTCTACACATGGCCCTGCATCACTCTCATGCCATTCCTGGAGGAAAGTAGACAGGAGGGTGCACTGGGAGACAG
The DNA here is from genome assembly GCA_033557465.1 of Ichthyophis bannanicus. Taxonomy (NCBI): domain Eukaryota; kingdom Metazoa; phylum Chordata; class Amphibia; order Gymnophiona; family Ichthyophiidae; genus Ichthyophis; species Ichthyophis bannanicus. Next base: position 96,771,244 of record CM066031.1, on the reverse strand, counting down.
AGGAAAGCAGAAACCTCAGATTGGGACCTACATGATCAGAGTATAAAATGGTCAGGCAGCAAAGGTAGAAGAGAATTTTACTCTCAATTTAATGATTGGACTTGGTGCTATCTTTACATTTTATAAAGTACAGAGAAATGCATCTCTTTCTATTTCTCTGGTGTTGCATTGCATGCAGAATCTGGCTTCTTGGGGTTACAGTTTAATCGTTATCTATATATGTTTATTTTAAGGTTATGGTCACTTATTCTGTACTTGGTGAGGGTCTGTGTTCTGAGTGTGTGACTGAGGCCACACATTCTGTTAACATGGAGTTTGTATGTAAGGATCTGTACTGTTAAATTCTGAATTGTTCAGATTTTCAAATAGGTGTTTGGATGTTCCAGGACCCACTTGCATGATTTACAGTGATGCTTTTTTTGGTAGGCTCCTTATGTGAGTTTTGGAAGTTGGTGCTGATATGGTATGGCATGGTATGGTATGGTATGGAATGGTAGATTTGTTCTACAGATCCTCAGTGACTTTGTTGCAGGGTTTTGTATTAGCTCACAATATGCCTGGTACTGGATAATGTTTGTTGTTGTTGGGAGATGATCAGAATCATATTTTTTAAGATATTGAGTTCTGTGGGTGACTGTCCTAGTTCTGTTCTGCACCCATTGTTGAGGGATGAGGTTCTGTGAATGCAAAACATATGTTCAAAAAGAAAAAACAGTACAGAATGGTGGCCCTCGAGTGCAGTTTGTCTGCCTTCATTGGCCAGCAGCGGGCACTGGTGTCTGGCATGTCTGGTTCATCCGCCCCAACCACCGGGCATTCAGTGTCCAAGATGTCCCCAGAGGCGAGCTGATTCTCGAGGTCTTGCGACCTCGAGTCGATCTTCGGCCGAGGTCACGCTCGGCGACCCATTTGACAGGAGCTCGGTCATCCCCGACCAGTCTACCAGGTGTCAACCGCAGGGCTTTGGTGGCCTCAAAGCCCACAGAGCAGCCCACCTATGAGTCATTCTTGGAGTACTCCGAATGGGAGACAGAGGATATGGAGTCTCCTGATACCCGTTGCCACCGTGACGTCCCTTCTGATTCCCCAGTCTCAGAACCTCGGAGGCAGTCTCCGCCAGAGGACATGGGCTTCTTGGACTTTGTCAAGGACATGTCTAAGGCACTGGCATTCCCGACCGAGTTGGAGGAGGATCCTTGGGCCGACAAGTTGGAGATCCTCCAGTACGAGGCCCCTCCTCGGGAATCGCTCAGGGTGCCCATTCCTCCCATCCTGGAACGGCTCATGCTTCACATGTGGCAGACACTGGCATTCGTGCCAGTAGTGAGAAAACAGCTCGATTCGATGTATCGGATCTGCCGGAGCCCGGGCTTACAGAAGTCACAGCTGCCACACATTTCCATGGTGGTGGAGTCGGCCATGCATCAGCTGAAAAGCCAGAAGGCGCACTCCTCGGTGCCCCCTGGCAGGGAGGCCCGCACCTTGGATGCCCTCGGCAGGAAGTGCTACCAGGGCTTGATGCTCATCTGCCGGGTCCAGGCCTACCAGCTATATATGAGAATGTACTTGAGAGATTTGGCATAGCAAATCACCGGGTTCTCAGCTGGTCTCTCTGAGGAACTTTTGCAGCAGTTCAGGAACCTGTCCAAAGCCAACCATGAGTGCTCCAAATTTATGTCTCGAGCAGCCTATGACGGGTTCCAGTAGGTAGCCCGGATAGCTGCAGCGGGCATTGGTGCATGCTGCCAGGCTTGGCTTCAGTCGTCTGACCTCGAACTGTGGGTTCAGGACAAACTGGTTGATGTCCCATGCCAAGGGGAGAACCTCTTCAGCAAACTCATGACCGACAAGGCTGCCGAGTTGGAGACCGAGTTCATGATGAGGACTAGGCTCTCCAAGAAGACCACTGCCCCTCCCCAATGGAAGGGCTTGTGTAAAAAGCCCTTTTACCTGAGAAAAGGAGCTGCTTACCGAAACTACCCATCCTATCAGTCCTCCCTGGCTCCCCAACAGGGTCATCAGGCCAAGGGACATGGGCATGGCCCCTGTAAGCAGAAGGCTCCCAAACCCCAGGCAACAGCTCTGGCCCAGCCAGGGGGGAGATTTTGACTCCTTCAGCATAGCCTCTCTACCCCAAGGAGATCAGCAGCCCACAGGGGAATATCTGGCCCTCTATGCCCAGAGGTGGGTGTCCATCACCACTGATTCCTGGGTTCTGAGGGTAGTTGAGGAGGGTTACCTCCTCCACCTGACTCAGACGCCTCCCCCTTATTTCCCGGGAAAGTGCCTCAGGTCTCCCCTCCACCAGGATCTTCTCCTGAAGTAGTTGGCAGATCTTCTCGAGGACAAAGCGGTGGAACCGGTGCCCCACCACCTCAAAGGCAGAGGGTTCTACTCCAGATATTTCCTCATCCCAAAGAGGACAGAGGGCCTAAGGCCTATCCTCGACCTGCGCAACCTCAACAAATTCCTGGTGAGGGAGAAGTTCAAGATGTTCTCCCTTTGAACATTGCTGCCATACCTCCAGCAGGGAGATTGACTATGCTGCTTAAATCTCAAGGATGCTTATACCCACATCCTTATCCACCCCAACCACAGGCAGTACCTACAGTTTGTGGTAGGAGGCAAACACTTTCAATACTGGATGCTTCCCTTCAGCCTAGTCTCTGCCCCGAGGGTCTTCCCGAAATGCCTTGCGGTCATGTCTACCTTCCTCAGGCTCCAAGGTGTCTTCGTGTTTCCCTACCTGGACGACTGGCTCATAAGGGGAGGCACAGCCTCCAAGGTGCAGCAGGCCACTGCATGCACCATCCAGGTTCTGCAAAACTTGGGCTTCGTCATAAATTACCCCAAGTCTCACCTCCTCCTGGCGCAATGCCTGGAGTTTAATGGGGGGAAAGCTCGGCACCTTCCAGGCCAAGGCCTTCCTGCCCAAGGACCGGGCAGATCATCTCAGATCTCTGGCTTGAGACATACAACACTGTCTCTCGGTACCTGCCCATCACCTTTTGCATCTCCTTGGGCACATGGCCTCCACAGTCCACGTCACCCCAGACGCTCGCCTCCAAATGAGGGTGGCATAGTGGTGTCTCTGGGACCAGTGGTCTGAGGCCACAGGCCACCTCCGGGACAGGGTTGCTGTGACCCACCAGTTGGCAGATTCTCTGGTCTGGTGGCAGTCGCATCAACATCTAAAAGCGGGCATGCGGGGGGAGTGTCCTAATTAAGATGGTGGCAGCTGGCAATTCAGAGTGAAAGGGTTTTTTCTTGTTCCCGTATGGGTAGGAAACGTAAAGGGAAGGGGGGTTGTCGCCCTCTCAGCCCCCTCATACCTCTATGCCAGTTTCTGCTGGTCCTTTGGATGCTTTTGTTGTACGCATCACCCGGGCTTCGGCAGATGCTGGGAAGAACGCTGAGCTGCAGTAGCTCCGGAGTCGGCTTTATCTTTCTCTCCAGTGAGCCCGGCGTTGAAGGTGTTTCGAGGCTAGCCCCTCCCTGAAGGTTTCCTGGAGCTTGGCTCCCCTCCAAAGTTGTGGGAAGCTGGTGGTTCAAGCGGGCCAGGAATGGAGGGACTGCGGAACCAGGAGAGTATAGTCCAAGGGCAGCACGGCTCCTTTTGAACATCGACGCCGTTTGAGGAAGTGATCGCAGGGCAGGAGTCTCCTGTGGTGAAACGAGGACAAGCATCAATAGCAAGAATGGAAGCTGTTCCATCAGAGACTGGCCCAGGTTTGGTGTTCTCTCTTCCGCATCCAGAGAATTTTACTCTGGAAGCTATCTGGCAGGCAATCCTTTCCTTAGGAGAAGTGTTGGTGCCACGGATTACATCGCTGGAGAGGAAATTGAATAACTCTGTGGTCGTTGTGGAGGAGCTGGAACAGAAGGTAGTGGCAACACAATCTGAAGTGATGGAGTCTCAGCAAAAAGTTGCAGTTTTGGAAGATCAATCCAATGCGTTTAGGAACAATTTTTCCTCTACACAAGTTAAGTTGGAACATTTGGACAATTTTTCTAGAATTAATAATCGTCTATTAATTAATTTTCCTAGGCTCATGACTGTATCTCCTAGAGAAGTGTTTAGACAATATTTGTTGGATGTGTTGGGGGTTGCCCTGAATTAATGCTGCATTTGGTGAGGATTTATTACCTGCCTAAGGCTAAATTAACAGCTGGTATGGTTAATGGGGGGATCAGGATCAAGGAAATATTCTGAATGTTACGGACTTGCTGGAAAACTCTGAAAGTGAGACTGCAGTTCCATCTAAACTGCTGGTTAGTTTCTCATTACTCTCTGATAGAGAGTGGCTCCTTAAGCTCTTCTTTAGGAAAAGAAATCTGCAGTTTAAAGGGTACCCGGACCTAGCCAGGGAGACACAGAGGCGTCGCAGGGAATTTCTCCTCTTACGCCCTGGTATCCTACAGTTGGGGGGGCTTTTCTTTCTTGAACACCCTTGTAAGTGTTTAGTGAAATATAATGCTGTTTCTTATATTTTTTATGAGCCCTCTCAACTAACAGCCTTTATTAATGCTAGGCATCTTGAGTCCTCTATTGGGGCCTCTCCTGAGCTCTCCTAGGGATATGTTTACTAAAGGGCGCTATTTACACTGCTACGACGTTATTGCGCAATAAGTGACATTATCGCATGATAATGGTGCTTTATTGGGCGAAGACATCACGTATCGCGTGATAACGCGCGCAGCGGCGGAAACGAGCGCTGAGGGCAGAGAAAGGCTCCCTGGAGGGCGGAGGAAGGCTCCCCAGGGGCGGAGAGATGGGGTAAATGGGCGGAGAGTAGGCATGGAGTGGCTCCCTGCACACTAACGCCATGAAATTCAGCTCAGAAAATTATCGCGAGTGAAACCCTCGTGCTAGGCACATTTGCAGGAAAGAGAAACCATTTATGTCAGCAATGTACAGCAAAGCCGGGGAAACCTAAAAAAAGTGATAGTTGTGATACATGTGCACGGAACAAAAAGGCAAATAAATATTGAAAATGACGTGAACAAAATTTAAAATCAACATAATCAAGCTGGCCAATAGTGAAATTAATGGGAAACATAAAAAACACTACCAAGAAAGCTCAAAATAAAAGATATTAATTTTGGAAGGGTCTATGCTCTGTCCCCCTACAAGGTGAATCATCTCACATTGAAATAGCGCTGATCAGGGTTTCCCCTTCTTATTGGACAGGTTTTTTATGGCGTGCACATGTGCTGCAACAGCAGGGTGGGCAGGTCGGAAAGGGCAACTGTACAGATGCTGGAAAATGGGATACAGAGGTCTGCAGGCGGCACATGCTGTGGTGCAGCTGGGGCACAGTGTGGACTAGGCAGATGCCCAGGTGGCACATAGGAATGCTGAAACTGTACAGTAGCCAGACAGCAACTGATGAGGGCCCAACATGGGCACGAGTGTGATTCTCACAGTGTCACAGGGGATAGTACCCAGCAGGTACCCCCAAGGGCACAGATCATTGGCAGGCGGTGATGGTTTGGAAGCGTGGACATCTATGCAGGCACCCCTACCCCAGATCCATCACCATAGGCAGCCGCCTACATCACACTGGATGGCCTGAGACTGTGCACCACCAGCACCACCAGCATATGGGCATGTCAGCATGGTGGCGGAGGGGTACTGGTGGTGGAGGGGGCAATGGCTGCTTCCCACAGCAGACCATGGCCTAGCCCTGTTTAGGTGGGTGCCGTGCACTGCAACAGACAGGCTCTGTCTGTCAAATAGTCATGGTATCCCCAGGGAATATACTGTCCCTGTGACAACAGTGTGGTGCAGTATACACAGCCAGTGTATTCAGGTGTGGAAGGTCACAGGTTCAAGTCCCAGCTTTGGCTCCTGCCAACCCAGTCCCCATATTTTACCCAGTACTAAACCGTGGTAATAAAGAAGGAACCTTTATTGCAGATAACATAAACATGCCTGAAACACCTATATTTTACCCTACAGAGCACAGACACCATAGACATGTGCAATCCCTACAGTAGAGTTGTCCAAATGCAGTCCTGGAGGGCCAAAAATCATTCATGTTTCATGCTGTCTCTAATAAAGATGCCTGTGCTGCATATCTATGCACCGCCCCCATGGTATGCAAATGTATCACATGCATATTCATTAGGGACAGCATGAAAAACAGGGTTTGGCCCACCAGGACCAGATTTGGGAACCTCTGCCCCAGAGCAGTGGCCAACAGGGGCAGAAACACCCGCACCCATGGGCTCCATCATCCAAAGCCTCATGGAGAGGCAGGATGTTGGGCCCTACGTGCAGCAGCATCTCCCAATACTAGCACTTGCATACCTTAGCAATGCCGCCCTAAACCTGGGAATACGTTATACATATATCAAAAGGTTGCTATGATTAATGGCAGATAGCAATTCCTAGGTTAAGCACAATTTGCAACCTTTTGATGTCTGTGGAGTGTGCTTCAGTTCTGGTTTCTGACAGTGTTTACCACCCCAGGGAGTGGCCCCAACAGTACTGCGTACCATAGCCATGCCTGCACTGTGCCCAGGACTGGTGCGGTGGCCAGGGCTGCCAAAAGCCTCTATATTTGCACAATGCTGGCATAGGTGTGGGAGTGTGTGTCTGTCTGTCCAGTGTGTGGTGGCTGCCAACACACTCAGTCAACACTGCTTGCACTGTTTCCAGTGTTAGCTTGCCAATGTGCATAATAAGGAGCAAGGTACTGTGGGTATAGCCCGGACAGGGTGGCCTGGGCAGGATGCATCTTCACAGGGCATAGGGCAATGGCTGGGACATTGTAGTGCCCAGCCACCACCTGCACGGACAGGGTGGCCACAGCATGTCATGCTGGGAGGTCACTCTCGCCCTGACTGAGCAGTGACCACAGCATGGCTAGGTTCCCCCATAGTGCACTATAGCATTTCTCTCAAATGAAATATATGGGTTCTCTTTTCTGGGGCCAAATCACTGACTTATCTGCTTGGTGGGTGTGCTCACATCCCAGTTTTAGGTGCACACATCTTCTCCAGAAGCATACACTATGGACTAGCTAGCAGACTGTCTGCAGTTAGTATGTGTATGACTGGATTACCTTGAAGGATGCAGTGGCTGGAGACTCACTGTGCTTGCTGCTGGAGAATGTCAGATGGTGGTGGGGGGCAGCCGAACATTTCCAGGCCTACTGTCTTCTGCCATTGCTTTATGGATGTGTACACATCTGCATTGACTGCCCTGTAGGGTGCCTGTCCCCCAGAAGGACTGGGGTTGATGGTCCCCTCTACTGTCACCATTGCAGGGATGTAGAATGTGGATCTGTTGGTGGGAGATCTTGTTTCTCACCCTGAGCCACAGAGAGCAGGTTGGGTGGTGGTACATAATCTGCCTATGGGTCCAAACACCCCACTTCACTTACATCATGTGACCATGGCACCAAGACAGGATATGCACTATTCTGGGTGCATTATAGCCCATAAGGGCTAGATGTGACTGAGAAATACAGATGGACACAGATGCATCCTAGATGTGTCTGCAAGAACAACTATCACACACACTGGCACCAATGTTCCCTCTAATTTTCTGTAGGCTGTGTGCACATAAAATATCAGCTGTGCAGCTTTTGAAGGAAGGTTAAATTTTTGTGCGCCACATTTATTTATTTATTTATTTATTTAACAGTATTTCTAAACCACCTTATCTTAATAATCAAGGTGGTATCACAGCAAACAATCAGGTCAAGTGAGTGTGTTATACATGCAGTGGGGGGAAATTGAGTGTGTGTTGTGTTGTGTGCTAGATTGGTATGAGCTATTTACAGAGTGGGCTATATACAGTGGTGCAAAAACAAGTTCCATGCATACATTGGTTAGGCGGGATCAGGTGCTGTTGTTCATTCTCTGAAGTTATGTGATGTGTCCATAGTGTTCTATGAACAGTATGGTTTTCAGCTGTTTTCTGAAGTCTTTTAGGTCTGTAGCGGCCCTCAAGTCGTCCGGGAGTTTGTTCCATATTGTTGGAGCGGCCATTGAGAGTGCTCTGTCTGTTGTGTCCTTGCGTGTGTGTTTGTATTCACTTGGGGTGCTGACTCTGTTGTGGGTTTGTTTTCTTCTGGGACGCGTGCTGGTGTCTGATTGTATGAGGGTGTGTAGGCTGTTGGCTGATGTATGGTGTTTTATCTTGAATATGTTTATGATGGTTTTGTATTTGATGCATGCACCGATTGGAAGCCAGTGTAAGTCCTTTAAGGTGGGTGTGATGTGCTCCTGTCTTGCAGTTCCTGATATGATTCGTGCAGCAGTGTTTTGTGCTAGTTGTAGAGGTTTGAGGGCTTGTTTCGGTAGGCCAAGGTATATCGGATTGCAGAAGTCCAGTAGTGGGGTTATCAGTGCTGACAGACGGTACGGAAGTGTTCCGGGCAAGGAGCGGCTTTAGTCTCCTGATGATTCGCATCTTGTAGTAGGCTTTTTGGATTGTTTTGTCTATGTGTGGATTGAGAGATTGAGTTTATTGTCCAGAGTAACTCCAAGGTATCTCACTTCTGATCTTATTGGTATAGTGGTGCTTTGTATCTTTAAATTTGGTGGGTGTATGAAGCTTTGGTTCCGGGTGATGATTAGGGCTTCGGTCTTGTTGTAGTTTATTGCTAGTTGTTGTTTTGACACCATTCTCCATTGGGGTGAGGCAGTCTGTTATCTTAGAGAAGTCCGGGTTGTTGATTGATATCGGGGTGTATATCATTATGTCGTCTGCATATATTGTGTATTGAATGTTGTTCTTTTTCATGATGTTGCAAATTGGTTGTATGTAGATGTTAAATAGGAGTGCTGAGAGTGCGGATCCTTGAGGTACTCCCTGTCGGACGTTTATGGGTCGAGAGGTGGTGTGTCCCGACTTGACCTGTAGCTGTCTTTCGGTTAGGTACGAGTGGAACCACTTCAATGTGATACCGTGTATACCAATGTTCTTTAGTCTTTCCAGGAGGGTGTTGTGGTCTACTGTGTCGAAGGCTGAGGAGATGTCGATGAAGATCATTATGATTCCATTCTTGGTGTTGTCGATTATTCTTAGGATGCTGTCGAAGAGGTAGATCAGTAGCGTTTCGACTCCATGGTTGGGACGAAATCCGTGTTGGTTGTCATCGAGTGTTTCCTGTTTGTCGATGTGTTCCTGAAGTTGTAGTTGGACCGTTTTTTTCGATTATTTTTGCAAGGAAGGGTATGCTGGAGAACGGTCGATATGCTGCTGGATCTTTTTTGTCGAGATTTGTTTTCTTTATGATTGGTCTTACTGAAGCAAGCTTTAGTTGCTTTGGCATGAGTCCTTGAGTGAGTGAGTTGTGTATTATTTTATGTATGGTGGGGATGAAGCAGGATTTGGTGGCTTTGATCCATGACACTGGGCACGGGTCTGTAGGGGCAGTGCTTGTATTGATTGTAGAGATGATGTGGGATATCTGTTCAGTTGAGGGTGAGTAGAATGTGCCCCAGGTTTTGGGGTGTACGTCCGACCTGGTGGTCCCACTGGTTGTTGTTCGCTCTTTGGAGTGAAATTTGTCTTTGATGTGATCGGCGAAATCCTGTGGGTCAACTTGTACTTCGCCTTCTGTTGTTTGTTCTTTTGTGAGGATCTTTACTATTTCGAAGAGCTCTCTGGGTTTGTTGATAGAAGTATTTATCATGTTTGTGTGGAATTCCCTCTTTGATTGGTTGATGTGTTCATTGTATTGTTTTTGCTTTGTTAGGTAGAGATGCTGGTCGGCGGTTGCTTTGTTTTTTCTCCATCTCCGTTCAATCTTCCTGAGCTCTCTCTTTCCTTCCGTATTTTTGCTGAGTACCATGGCTTGTTTTGTCTCTTGTTGTGGTGTTGTTTCTTGAACCCGCCACCAGATGGTTTGGCGGCGTTAGCTAGAATGCTGTTCCAGCTGGAGACTTGTTCCTCTAGGTCGTCTGTGGTAACGTTCAAGTGTTGTATTGTGTCCTGTATGAATTCGTCCCTGTCGAAATGCTTGAATCGTCTTTGTGTGTGTGAGATGTTAGCTCTTTCGTTCGTCTGGTCCTCTTGATATCATAGTTTGGTCTCGATTAAGTAATGGTCAGACCATGGCACTGGGGTAATGGTGGGTGGAGAAATTAGGACTCTTGATGTTAGGTAGTTGGATGCAAAGATGAGGTCTGGGGATGATCCATGTCTGTGTGTTGGTGCATTGATTATCTGTGAATTGGAGTGAGGTCATTGCTTGAAGGAAGGCCTCTGCGTCTTGGCATTGGTGGACTTAAGGTTGAAGTCTCCAATCATTAGCGCTGGTTTGTTGTTTGTTGTATGGCACAGGCTTCTTCGAGAGTGAGGGCTAGTTCATCGGGTGGAGCTCTGGGTGCTCTGTAGGTTAGGCAGATTGCAATGTTCTTGTTTTTGATGCTAATTGTGTTACATTGCTGTGTATCGGTGAAGTTCTGTCTTGAACTTTAGCTTTGTTTTCGCTATTATCAGGACTCCTCCTCCACGCTTGTGGGTGCGTGGGCAGTTGTACGCTGCCCACGCATATAACGACACTCGGAGTTATATACCTTAAAATTTGACTACACGTCAGAATACAGTATGTACACCACATTGATTGCACTAGAAAATATTGTAGAACTTGTGAAAACTGTAAATACACAACAACTTTTAAATTTTAAGACATCTGTGTTGTTTTCTATCAGAATCAGAACCGTAATGTTTGTGCACTCTGTTGTAAAGTATGTGCACTCACTTGGCGAGGTGTGTGCGCGCGCACAGCTTAGAGGAAAGAGTGACTGGCACTGATGGAGACCTACAGCATGGCCTAATTCAGTCATGAAAGGTGCTGTGGACCTGGTGCTGGGTGCCCCACCTCACCCTCAGGGTGAGCACAATAACCGCACAATGTGACGATCTGTAGCTACTGTGTGCCAGTAACACACACGGTCGGCACCACCTACCAGGCTGTGGTGCTGTGGGCGTGCACACGGTCAGTTCCCTCTACCAGGCTGAGGTGCTGTGGGGTGCATGCCCCATCTTGTGATCATCTGTAGACTACTGATTTGCATGTGCAGTGCATCATGGGTACGGGTGGGTTAACCCTATCCAGGTAACCACAGCAGACAGTTTGTGTGGTGACCTGCAGTCCATCTGTAGCCAGGCAGGGGTTTGTTAGTAGCTGTAGCCCACTGGTTACTTCACTGCCTATGGAACAAGAGATCATGGGTTTGATCCCACAGTGGGGTTATTTGATAGGGCTGTCTGAGGTATTTTATTTTTCTAATTTAAATTAGTGCTGCCAGCAAAAACACACTCACACTGCTGTAACCTTAAGGTTGCCCATAGGGTGCCCCATAAAGCACCACATAAGGCACCTGATAAAGTGCCTTATAAGGCGCCCTATAGGGAACATTATAGGGTGCCTTGGTGGACAGTGCACCTTATAATGTGCCCTCTGGAGTGCCTTATAGGGTGCCTTATGCGGCACCATAGGTTACGGCACTTTGAGGGTGTGTTTGCTGGCAGCACAGATTTAAATTAAAAAAAAATGCCTCAGACAGCACTGAGTAAAAGTAAAGGGTAATGCCTCAGGCAGCCTTATGCATTAAGCCCACTGGGGGATTGAACCCATGATGCCTATACTTATCATTCAGTGTATTAACCATTGTGCTACACCTCTGCTGCTGTGCTTATGGGTCAACGCACCTACTTAAGACTAATGTGCATTAACGTGGCACGCCTCCCTCTATCGCATGATAATGTGCGCCACGCACTTTATTGCGCGATTGCTACGTTTAGACCGGAACGCCCACTCTCTTTATGGCATCCTGCACATTACTGCTGGGTGAACATTAAGACGGTTTAGTAAACATACCCCCTGGTGTAACTGTTTAGCCAGCCATTGCTATGTGAAAAGGCATTACCACAATATTATAGGTCCTTTAACAGAGGGTTTTAGTTGCCTAATAAATAAAGATGTCCAACCCCTCACGAAATAGAAAGAGATAGTCCAATCAGCTGTTTGCTATGCTTGTCTCAGTATGCACACTATAATAATATGGACAAATCCCAGCATAAAAAAGAACCAATGGTCTCAGACATAGATGGCAAAACACTCCTGGATGTAAATTTACCAAAGGAGTGATGCCTGATTGCATCAATGACCACTCTGAAAGGTTCTTTCAAGAATGCGTAATTGTGAACATTCGTATTAATCTATCATACTTCTCTTAATATTCTTTTTCAAACAAAATTCAGAGATTGTGCTTATCTCTCAAATGAAATTTGAGCAGTCCCAACGCCACCATCCCAGTACCCTCAATGCACTTCGATTCTTCATCAGGGGATTGGTTTTGCCAGACAATCTCTGTGGGAGGAGAAAAACTTTTAGGAGAAATATATTTCTTAAAAAGTTAATTTTACTCACTGCTAAACATGTCTGAGGTTCCAGTAAAGCAAATAGTCTCACCACAGGTTTAAATTCAAAACGAGCTCACTGATGTGCGGTCTCTCACGTCCCAAAGCTAATCAATTTCTTCAAAAAATGCCATGCATGCGGATTAAACAAACGAGCAGGAATTTCAAGCCACCTTTGGTTACGTAAACATGACGTTGATCCCTCCATAACGGAGTAGTAAAATGTAAACACTTTATGTCGCCATTGTATTGAGACCTCCTAGGGCAGTTGATAAATTGTTCTTCCTCACAAGATATTTTAGATACAGGCGCTCCATTCCACCATTGTATTGAGGCCTCCTGGGGTAACTGATTGCAATCGGTGGATCCACATTTGTTCTTGAATCAGCAGGGTCTTCGCCCTGGATCTACCCATCCTACCGGTCGCTACCCAGTCTATCCCAAAACATTTAAATTCCTCAAAAATATGATGATATTGAATACAATGGGGTACAAGTGGAGCTTCCCGCACTTTACATTTAAGCCTACTTTTGTGTTCATTTGTGAGTTTTTCTCCTCCCACAAGGCGCTACAATCGGTTTGCAGACTACCCACGTGAGTTAAGTGTATAGGGACAGGTCAGTATATCCATATACTTATTGTCACACCCTCAGCGGGCCCTACTGGTGGGGTCAGGTATCACACGATGATTCCTCTCCTGGCTCTGTACGAAGATGCAGACAGCCCTGCCTGGCCCTCTGGGAGTTGTAGTTTATGCCTTCTCTGGTAAGAATTAGTTGTGCACACAGGTAAGGTTTCAAACAAGGGCTTTATTTCCCCGTCCACGAGGTTTTTCTCAACTTGGCAACACAAATAACAAAGCCTCTCTGGGCATATGACAAAAGAATAGAGTAGAACAGAAATAGCTTTACTTCAGCCTTTAAATCTAGCAAAAGAAAGGTATTTAAATAGTCCTTCTGTTAGCAAACAGACTTTCCTTTTGCTGCTTTACTACAGCCTAGTTTTACTGCTTAACTGAGAAACCTTTATCAGCAAATATATTGTTGCTTTAACTTCTGGTTAAACTCATTACTTTATCTTAGAGAGAACATGTGGTCAGCAGTTGATAAAGAACAATCCATATCTTCTGGACTCATTTGTATATCAGAAGTATCACACTGCATCTGTTCATAACCATTTGTACATACGCTAGTTTGGTCAGCTGGATCACTAGAGTGAAGTTGGCTTGCTCGGTCTAACAGGAAATCTCTCTTCTCTGAGCAGATGCCCTGCTGGGGGTTACCGTATGCCTCTGTGAATGGCTTATAGAAGCTCTTTCCCTGCTGGTGGTTAAAGGGAAACTGAAAACATTCACTGGTTCTGCTATTAGAATGTTCGTGATAGGCTTTGAGCCTGGTAGGGCTTAGCTCCCTATGCACAGCTGTGTGTGATTGCACTGCTCGAGACGGCACTTTGTTAAAAGCTTGGTATTTAAGATTGCTAGCAGAGTTACAAGCTCCTGTAGGTAAGAAACCTTCCTTTCTCCTGTTGCTGCTAGCACAAGGAAAGAAGTTACCCTCTGCTTCCTTTAAACTTGTTCCTGGTTGGCTTTTCCTAATAACTCTGGGTTTTACCCATTCAGGTAGGAAACAGCCTCTCTCTGTATTTCCTGCTCTGTTACCTTCTGTAAGAGTCTTCCCACGTCTCTCGTGACTTTCATTCACACATTCAGCGTCCAGCTGCTGACTTCCATACGTATCGAACAGGTCCTGGGACTCACTCAGACTCTCCTGTTGGTTTTCACGCTGACACAATTGTTCATTCTCTCTCTGCCACCGGTCTTGGTTCTGGGTATGAGACTGATTACCCGTCTCTCTCTCTCTTTCTCCTTCTTTCCCTTTCTCTCCCTAACTGTTTGCGAGCATGTCTTATGTACGTGTCTCTGGGCTCCACCTCCTCCAGCTGATCTGCATCAGGTAATGAAATTTCCATTCCCCTGCTACCTGGGTGTGTCTTCTTAGCCCTTGACCACGTGTGTCCTAGTTGCTTATAGCAACTGCCTGACAGGTTTTTGTTTATGCTGTCAGATTCTCCCTGATCTTCCATGCTGATCTCCATCTGTATAGGCTCTGTTGGGTCTACCCTGTGACACATTCCCCCCCTTAAAATATTACGGGCTGCCGCAATTTTTGGCGGCCAGCACGTAATTCCATTCGGGGTACTATAGTGCTGCTCATGATAGGCCAAATTAGCGGTGGCCAACCTTTCCTTCCAAGGCTTTAATACATTAATATGATATACTTGCCTACGTCCCTTATCGTTCTCGATGACATAGGATACGAATCCCACCTTCTTTACCACTATACCTGGTCCTTTCCAGCGAGATTCGAACTTAGGACCCGGGTCTGCCACTTGAATAAGGACCTTGTCTCCCACTGCCAGCTGTCTGGACTGTGTGACCCTATCGTACTAGTGTTTCTGACGTTGTTTGCTACGTTTCAGATTCTCTATTGAGGCCTGGGACGTTTTTTCCAGGCGTGTCCTTAGCTCTTTTAAGAACTGTGGAATTCCTACCTCTGGTATCTTAGGCTCCACCCATTCTTCCCGTAGAATGTCTAAAATCCCCCTTGGGGTTCTACCGAACAGTAGTTCGAACGGGGATACTCCTAAGGAGGTTTGAATGCGCCCCCGGCAAGCATACATTACAAACGGAAGTAGCGTATCCCATTCCGCCATTTCTCCACTCCTTAACCCCCTTCTCAACAAGTGTTTGATGGACTGGTTGGTGCGCTCCACCAACTCATTTGTCTGGGGGTGGTATGCCGCTGTTTTTATGTGGTGTATACCAAACGCCTCCCAGACCCTAGCGAGGTATCTTGAGACAAAATTACTGCCTTGGTCGGTCAAGATTTCTTGGGGAAACCCCACCTCGCAAAATAGTTTCACCAGTTCTTGCGCTATAATTTTGGCCGAAATGTTTCTGAGGGGAATGGCCCATGGGAACCGTGTCGCATGGTCCACGATGACCAAAAGGTATTGGTAGCCCCGGGGTGTTTTAATCAATGGTCCTACAATATCCATTCCCATACGCCGAATGGGCGTCGAGATGGTCGGCAACGGTACCATAGGTACGGCCTTCGGTTTTGTTATGGAGACCCTCTGGCATGTAGGGCAAGAATCGCAGTATCGCTTCGTCTCTTTATATACCCCCGGCCAATAAAATCGTGCTAAAATTTGGTCTAGTGTTCCCTGAACGCCCTTGTGACTACCAACTGGGTGTTCATGCGCTAGACGTAAGACGACCACTTTAAAGGCTACAGGTACCACCAGTTGTTTTCGTACCGCATCCGTGTATGGATCTATGCTTTCTCTATATAAAATGTCCTCATCTAAAAAGAATCGGGGCAATACAGTCCGATCCTTTTGGGCCCACTCAAAAGCTCTTTTGAGTGCTAGATCCGCCTTTTGTTCCATCGGGAAAGATGGGAATTTTTGAACTAGAGCTGCGGGTACCCATGGTAACCCTTCCCCCGCCTCTAGTTCTATTCTTCCTTGGGTTCTCTGGTTCCTTTCATGACGCTTTTTGGCCTTGGCTTTCTTCCCTCCCTCAACCGGACTCTGAACCAAATCATCATGGTTGGGAAGTGTATCTGCCCCCTCTTCCCCTATCTTTTCCTCGGGAACTTCCTCATCACTCTCTTCCTTAGGCTTTTCTATTTTTCCTATCGGGGGTTCCCGGGTTTCAGACGCGCTGGCCTGGGATCGGGTAGAGACCAAACCCGTCCTCATACACATTCCTTGCCTTAATCCTCCTTGAAAGGAAGGCCAGTCATGCCCTAAAATTAGGTTTTGTGGTAGCCTGGGAACTACTGCCACCCGTTTTTCCTCTCTATACCTAGTCCTTTGACACATACCTGGTGTAGGGGGTATGGAAGCTGCATACCATGTACACACTTTACCTGTACATGTTCCTTTACTTGATTCGGAGCTACAGGGCTTGCCTGTTTCATGGTTTCCCAAAATTCTTGAGAAACCAAGCTCTGTTCTGCTCCTGAATCGAGTAGAGCCAGGGTGTCTATTCCATCTACCTGAACTTGCAGGAAGATACCCTTAGGGACCTGCTTTCCTGCCTCTGTTACGAGGACTGTTCTAACCTTACAATCCTTTCGGATGTGTCCAGGCTTTCCACATTTATAACATTTCCTAATGTTTATGGACGGAACATCTTTGGCCAAATTATAATTATGTGCCTTGACCCTTTCACACTTTCTCCACTCAACAGACTCTTCCATACCTGCTACTTTTAAGAGGCTTATCCTAGAGGTATCAGCTTTTTTGGCTTCCTTAAATACTTCTGCCATCTTAGCTGCCTCTTCGGTATTAGAGCAATTCTGTAAAGTGAGAAATGTTTTCATTTCTGGTGGTACTGCTAACAAAAATTGTTCTAGAACAACCTCATCTAGAATTGATTCCAGCGATTTTCCCTCCGGGTTTAACCATTTATATGCCAGACCTTTAAGCCTTTGACATAATGCTTTTGGTGTTTCATTCGCATGCATTTGTGTCTCCCTAAACAAACGCCTATAATGTCTTGGTGTAAGACCAAGCCGGTCTTTTACTGCCTTCTTAATCTCCAAGTAATCATTGGCAAGGCTAGCGGGCATGGCCTTAAATGCGGACAGAGCTTCACCACTTAGGGTCATTGCAAACCGCATTGCCCATTGCTCTGAAGGCCACTTAAGGTTCTCCGCTATTCTCTCGAATGCCTCGATAAAGTCATCAGGATTGTCCTCCTGTTTTAAATGTCCCAACGATAAAGCAAGGCCAGTGTTCAGCTCTACTTGTGGTATCCACGAAGCATGCGTTGCTCCTTCTCCATGGGGCTTTTTCACCAGAGCGTCCACGGCCTCCAACAATGGTCGTTGTTGCTCCTTCATGGCCACCATGTACTGCTCCTGTAGATGCTGCACCATTCTTGCCTGTTTGTCCCATTGTTCGCTTATCCACTCCATCACATCCCGTGGCTCCATCCTCTTCTCCGGACTCTGCTCCTATAAAGAAAGAAAAGAAAAGACCCACCAAGTGCGGTACTTTCCACATAGAACCTTATCTAAACTTTAGAGCACCCCCTTTTCTCACTGAGTATCCTGTACCCGTCCACCCAGGTTACTATTACCTCAGTCTCCTGGCAGACTTCAGCGTGTGAGAAAAGGTTTTTTTATTCGGTCCTCTGGCCGACCTGCCAGCGAATATTCCTCCAGATATTCCTCCAGAATATTCCTCCAATATTCCTCCAGATATTCCTCCAGAATATTCCTCCAATATTTTTCTTTCGAGCAATGTCCTTTTATTATTTCTCCTCTTCCCAGGAAAAATTATGTTGCCAGAAGAAAAAAAAACCCTCAATACTACGCCATTTTCTTGTCACACCCTCAGCGGGCCCTACTGGTGGGGTCAGGTATCACACGATGATTCCTCTCCTGGCTCTGTACGAAGATGCAGACAGCCCTGCCTGGCCCTCTGGGAGTTGTAGTTTATGCCTTCTCTGGTAAGAATTAGTTGTGCACACAGGTAAGGTTTCAAACAAGGGCTTTATTTCCCCGTCCACGAGGTTTTCTCAACTTGGCAACACAAATAACAAAGCCTCTCCGGGCATATAACAAAAGAATAGAGTAGAACAGAAATAGCTTTACTTCAGCCTTTAAATCTAGCAAAAGAAAGGTATTTAAATAGTCCTTCTGTTAGCAAACAGACTTTCCTTTTGCTGCTTTACTACAGCCTAGTTTTATTGCTTAACTGAGAAACCTTTATCAGCAAATATATTGTTGCTTTAACTTCTGGTTAAACTCATTACTTTATCTTAGAGAGAACATGTGGTCAGCAGTTGATAAAGAACAATCCATATCTTCTGGACTCATTTGTATATCAGAAGTATCGCACTGCATCTGTTCATAACCATTTGTACATACGCTAGTTTGGTCAGCTGGATCACTAGAGTGAAGTTGGCTTGCTCCGTCGTCACAGGAAATCTCCTCTCTTCTCTGAGCAGATGCCCTGCTGGGGGTTACCGTATGCCTCTGTGAATGGCTTATAGAAGCTCTTTCCCTGCTGGTGTTTAAAGGGAAACTGAAAACATTCACTGGCTCTGCTATTAGAATGTTCGTGATAGGCTTTGAGCTTCGTAGGGCTTAGCTCCCTCTGCACAGCTGTGTGTGATTGCACTGCTCGAGACAGCACTTTGTTAAAAGCTTGGTATTTAAGATTGCTAGCAGAGTTACAAGCTCCTGTAGGTAAGAAACCTTCCTTTCTCCTGTTGCTGCTAGCACAAGGAAAGAAGTTACCCTCTGCTTCCTTTAAACTTGTTACTGGTTGGCTTTTCCTAATAACTCTGGGTTTTACCCATTCAGGTAGGAAACAGCCTCTCTCTGTATTTCCTGCTCTGTTACCTTCTGTAAGAGTCTTCCCATGTCTCTCGTGACTTTCATTCACACATTCAGCGTCCAGCTGCTGACTTCCATACGTATCAAACAGGTCCTGGGACTCACTCAGACTCTCCTGTTGGTTTTCACGCTGACACAATTGTTTATTCTCTCTCTGCCACCGGTCTTGGTTCTGGGTATGAGACTGATTACCCGTCTCTCTCTCTTTCTCCTTCTTTCCCTTTCTCTCCCTAACTGTTTGCGAGCATGTCTTATGTACGTGTCTCTGGGCTCCACCTCCTCCCAGCTGATCTGCATCAGGTAATGAAATTTCCATTCCCCTGCTACCTGGGTGTGTCTTCTTAGCCCTTGACCACGTGTGTCCTAGTTGCTTATAGCAACTGCCTGACAGGTTTTTGTTTATTCTGTCAGATTCTCCCTGATCTTCCATGCTGATCTCCATCTGTATAGGCTCTGTTGGGTCTACCCTGTGACATTATCCAGTGTTGATTTTAGCTGTGCATGCTGCTGTGCGTAGGTAGTCTATCTCATTTATGTTTATTAGTTAAACCCACGTGATATACCGTCTATATATCACATCAGAGTGGTTTGCCCTATCCCCAGGAGGCTAAGGACCTGATCACAGAGGTCCAGATGTCATCCTGGTGTTATGGTAGCTGCTGCTATTGATGTGTTAAAACACACCGTAACACAAGGAGGCCATAGATCTTCCTAAAGAGGTTTTGTAAACATCATGCTATTATGGTAGGTTCCGCATTTGCGGGGTCACACATCTGCCCTACCCCTAGGGGTCCTGAGACATGCTCCAAATGGTCTGTCAGTCCCCCTGGTGATATGGTTGTATGTGCATTTGCAGGTTAAAACATCCACCCTTCCCCCAGGAGGCCGGGAAGCCCATCAAAGTGGGCTCTCAGTCACCCTGGTGATATGGCTTATGATGCTGTTGATGTTTTATAATCCACCCTACCCCCAGGAGGCCTGAGAGCCCATCAAAGTGGGCTGTCTGTCACCCTGGTGATATGGGTAATGCTCTGTTGCTTTGTTCTAATCCACCCTACCCCCAGGAGGCCTGAGAGCCCATCAAAGTGGGCTGTCAGTCACCCTGGTGATATGGTTTATGCTGCTGTTGCTTTGTTATAATCCACCCTACCCCCAGGAGGCCTGAGAGCCCATCAAAGTGGGCTCTCAGTCACCCTGGTGATATGGGTAATGCTGTTGTTGATGTCTTATAATCCGCCCTACCCCCAGGAGTCCTGAGACCTGCTGAAAGTGTCCTGTCAGTCACCTTGGTGATATGGTTTATGCTGCTGTTGCTTTGTTATAATCCACCCTACCCCCAGGAGGCCTGAGAGCCCATCAAAGTGGGCTCTCAGTCACCCTGGTGATATGGGTAATGCTGCTGTTGATGTCTTATAATCCACCCTACCCCCAGGAGGCCTGAGAGCCCATCAAAGTGGGCTGTCAGTCACCCTGGTGATGTGGTTTATGCTGCTGTTGCTTTATTATAATCCACCCTACCCCCAGGAGGCCTGAGAGCCCATCAAAGTGGGCTCTCAGTCACTCTGGTGATATGAGTAATGCTGCTGTTGATGTCTTATAATTCATCCTACCCCCAGGAGTCCTGAGACCTGCTGAAAGTGTCCTGTCAGTCACCCTGGTGATATGGTGTATGTTGCTGATGATGTGTGCTAAGACACCCTATCCCCAGGAGGCCTGAGACCTGATTGCAAAGGTGGGTATGTCATCTAGATATTGTGGTAGGGTATGCCGGGTTAGGTCTCACATTCCCCCTATTCCCTTGAGGCCCATACCTCATTACACATGTCTGTGATGGATCCTGATGGTATGGTAGGTGCAGCTGTGGATGTGCTTTACAGTACCCCACCCCCATGAGCACTGAGATCTGATTACAAAGGTCTGTAACAAACTCATATATCATTGAACTGTACGCAGTTTCAGGTCACACATCTGCCCACTCTCCAGGAGTTCCATACCTGATTGCAGAGGAACATTACAGATGCTGGTGTAAGGGTACATGCACCTGTTGGGGTTGCACAGCTCTGCCATAACCCCAGACAGGAGCACAGATGTTAATAGGCCAGTTCGGTGTGTTGCGCCATGCCCCTGTTGAAGCCAGCCACAACTGCCCTAATCACAGGAGGCGCCAGTCATGACCATAGAGGTATAGTAGAAAGCCAAGTGCCATGGTGGTGGCCCCTGGCAAGGTGCACAGGGCCACCCACCTTCCGCTCAATGCTAGAACACATCACCCATGTGTGGTAGGATATTATGTTGCCATCGTGGTTGTGTGGGATGATGTGTCTAGGTCAGGAAAACACACATGTGTTTGCCAGACCACACAGGGGGTTAGGGAGGACCTCCCCTGGAAACCAGCATGGCCAAATCACACGTGGCATGGTGCTGCCATGTCATGCAAGGAGAGCATAGGAACACGGTATGGTGTGTCCAGGGTCTTACGCACAGTACACATAGGTGTCACTGCACACATGGCCAGACCCACAGCCACACATGCAGGTGGCACTGGCAACAGTTAGTACAGGACACACTGAGCAGCGGAACAGGAGCAGCATGATGCTGCTCACAGAGATGTTGATATGTTTTGGCACCCACCAGAGATATATGGTCATTAATGCTCCCACCCATTCCTTTCCCCTCCCAGGTAGAGGATCTACGGAAGAAGGGTCGGTTGCGGCTGCACCACCCCGAGTACCTTGCCCGCCTCCAGAGGGGGGCGATGGGCCAAAGTGGAGGTGAGTTTTGCGGCCTCTGCAGCTCAGTAAAGAATGTCACAGTGGCCCACCAGCCTTTGTGGTGCCTGAATATGTACATGTGGTATGTGACTGACATGATAGTGTGCTACTGACTGTCATCCCCCACAGAGGAAGATCCTGCCGGTGAGGGCCCCTCCACATTGGGGCAGATCCTGGGACGCCCCACTCCCGAATGACAAACGGAGGAGGAAGGGGCAGAGGAGGAGGAGGAGGTGGCAGAGGAGGAGGCGGAGGAGGCGGCGGAGGCGGAAGGGGATGATGGGGACATGGGGGCTGGAGGGTGGGAGTGTGTCTGATGGTTTGGGGGTGAGGGGGAGGAGGGGAGTGCGGAGGGTGGGGAGGGTGGGTGGGAGGTGCCAGGGGGAGGAGTGGGGTGATGAGTGGCAGGAGGGGGGAGGGAACTCAGGACAGCACAGGGCACTGTGGGTCCCTGCCAGCCACTGCATGTGGTTGGCGATGGTGGCCACATGGGTGTAGCACCGCCACCCATTGTCACACACAGGTCCCACGTGCATGCCACCACACAGACACCTGGCACCTTGTGTGTGTGTGTGTGGTGACAGGTGCATCCGGGACCTGTATGTGGCCATGGAAGGCATGGAGCAACACCTGCAGTACCATGACCACACCATCCGGTGGTTGGCTGGGTCCATTCAGTGGATGGCATCGGAGATGCGGTGTTTGCTGTGTCACCAGCCATCCACTGATGGGCGTCCCAGGAGCGTGTGATGGCCCCTGTGACACCCACACACGTGCCCTGTGCTTTCCCATGTCCCGGGACCCAACATGACAGCTGGGTACATATTACCTAGATTATCCACTGTTGGAAACAGGACACTGGGCTTGATGGACCTTGGTTTGACCCAGTATGGCATATCTTATGTTCCTATGTTTGTATGTTCTTATGTTTCTGTCCCATTTTTGAATACGTTGTAAATACAGTTTTGATACTACATCACAATGGTCATGTGTCTCCCTTACAGACAGGCTTTGGACGTAAGCCTGGGACATGTGTGTAGATCACTATGTGTATGCAAAGTAGACATGGGTATCATACATGGACCGTCTCCACACGCAGTTGTGGGGGCTGCCCATGTGCGTAGGCGTCTGAGTCCCATGTAGACCCTGTGATGTGCCAATGTGGAGCATGTCCTAAAGTCCTTGGTCACATGCATGCTGTGTGAAATGTGTGGGAACCATATCTGATGCACCATGCTTGTGTGTCAATAGGGGAAACGGCTAGCAGCAGGTTTGTGGCATGGAGGGTAAGATGGAATGCTGTACCCAGGAGCTGCTCAGGGGGATGGCTGTTGAGGATGTCATGGGACAATGCATGTCACAAGGATGAGCGGTGGAGGACTACAAACGCTAGTGAAGGGTGATCAGCTGACCGAAGCAAGCCACTTTTGTCTGCCTGTGCCGCATGCAAGCCTATGTGGGAAGACAGCCACGTAGGCCCTGGTGTGGGCAGGGAGAATAGTCACTCATGTGTGTCCAATGATGGTGAGTTTATGGGGTGGGAGAGGGTGGCAGATCCCTACACCAGGCATGTACCACCGTGCACACCTTCCTGGGTAACGGGAGAGGATGGGTATACCCACATGCATAGGTAGTAGGGTGGCAACCTGCCACAGTCCATGGCACACAGGGCATGGTATGCCCTATGGGTGCTGATAGATGGCAGTACAGACACCCCACCCCTGAGGGGCATGGGTAAGGCACATGTGGGCAGGGAGACAACAGGAGGTGCAGGGTACGTAGGGGGCCACAGTGCCACACATTGGAATCAAACACATATGATGTAATATTTTAACATGTTTTATTTTTCATGTTCACCTTCTCCATGGCCGGCCACGGCGACCACGGCCCAGCCCACTCCTCTGTTGTGGGGCTGCCGGTGCAGCCTCTGGTGCCGGTGCTGACTGCTGTAACTGGGCCGCTATGGCCTCCTGGGTGTCCGCGATCCGGAGGAGCACCCCTGCTATGGTCTCAGCTGTGTTCCGCAGCTGTTGGATCTCCTGGGTGTTCGCCAACAGATCGTGGTGAATTTGCAACAGAGCCTGCCGAGTGCCTGTGGGTGGGACACAAGGTGATATGTAAGATACCTCTTTCAAAGCCAACTGTCACACATGCACATGTCAGGCATATCCCACCAGATCAGTCTGCATAACAATCATGCATGCCACAACTAGCAACGCATGACCATGTTTAGATCTGTGTGTCCCATGAGCCATTCTCATGCCTGGAATGGGTCTTGATGAGGGGTCATGGGAATCAAAGATCTCACACATGCCAGTGTCGCACTTTAATCTGTGGATGCTTGATCTGCATACTGGTTGTCTGAGATAGGTCAGATGACGTGAGGGGTCATGGCACACACATACATATATCTGGGGTGCCCTATTCTCAATAATGCTGGCGCACAGTGCAGATTATGTTGATAGACTATGCTGCATAACACTACCCATGGAGGGGTGTCTGTCAAGTAGGGTGTCTGGGTGGCCTGGGATCTGTGGCTTCCGCTGTCTGCTTACTTGGGGTATATGGCGTGCACAGTGTGTGTGTGTCTGAGCCCCTCAAACATGCTGACACCTGAAAAGCCATCCGACAGGAGGGTGGAACACACATGGCACATAACACCCCCCCCCACACACACACACACACAGCATTATAAACAATCTGCTATGTTGGCAACATCCAATCTCCTTGTGGATGTTGTGACAACCCCCATGGTGATTGTTGTGTATGCTGTTACCCACCTTCGGCATCGTGCCATGCTGAGGCACTGTGGGCCCTCAGCTCTGCCAGGATCGTAGCCATGCTTGTGGGGGTGGTGGCTGATGTTCCTGCTGCCTGCATAGGGTGGTGGTTGGCCCCCATCTCAGCACCCTCTACAGACTGTGAATAGCTGCCAGCGTCCCCCAATGTGGCGTTGTCATCCAGGGGCGTGTCCTGTGCCTCGGCCACCACATTGGTTGCTGGTGTGTGTTCCCCATCACTGGTGGTGTCCCCAGAGATTGCGGCCTCTGGCTCCTCCCCACCCTGAGGCCCTGCCACATCCTCCTCCTCAGGTGCCTCCATGGTAGTGTAGTCACCTGGGTTGTGGAAAAGCATACACAGCACATATAAGTTTGCAGTGCACCTATGTACACCTGTGTAGCAGATTCCACCCCACAATCAATGTGTGCTTGGGCGTGCCCTGTACGTGTGCTGTATAGATACTACTACAACTCCAAATACTACCACTAAGCATCTATAGGGCACTACCAAGCACACACATCACTGTGAAAGTAATATGACAAACAGACAATCCCTGCTCAGCGGGGCTCATAATTTAAACAGACATAGCAATACCAGGTGTGTGAGGAGGTTCGTAGCAGGAGTGATGATACATGTGCAGAGCAGATAGAAAAGGGATGGTGTTAGAAACACATGTGAGTGGAGGACAGAAACATGCAAATTAAAAGAGTTGTAATGGAGTACAGCACACCCATGACCCAACAGCATAGACACATAGATGAGCATGGGACACAGGTATGAGGAGTTGCAAATAGATGGCTTACGCACATACAAAGGGCGTTTCCGGGATGCGTTTGGAGAAGCAAGGTGTAAGTTGCATATATACCTGCCTGGGGATGGGCGGTGTCCAGGGCCTCTGGCAGTCCATGCAAGTATATGGGCCCAAGCCGGTCTGCGAGCTCCTGCTCCAGGGGTGTGAGGGTTGGTGCAAAGGGGCCACCCCCAACGGTGCCCATGGCATGTTGCCTTTCAGCAACCATGTTTGCTCGCACACCATATTTAATGTCATTAAACCTCTTTCTGAGGCTGTCAAGGTCCCTGGGTGGCCCCCCTGCCTGTGCTATGGCCTCCTGCACCTCCTCCCACATTTGTGTGTTTGTTGCCACTGTGGTGCTGTTGCTCATACAGCCATAGAGCACATCATAATTCTCCAACACGCTAGCCAGCAGGATGTGGTTCTCCTGCTGACTGAACCTCACAGCCCTCCTCCGTTCTGCAGCTGGCACAGGGATCCGCCTTCTTTTGGCAGTGGGGGGCCCCTGTGTGGGCTGGGACCCACCCGATGTGCCTGCTGCCACCACTCCAGGCCCACCAATCCCTGCCGGCTCTGTATCCTGCTGAGTAGGTGCCCGCCCCTCCTCCACACCTGACATGTCCTGTTGCTCCATCACCCTACGCTCTCTTCCCTCTCCCTCCCTATCACACATTCCTGCTCCTAGCCTCCTGGGCTCCACCCACACCTGCTCCTCGCCCCCCGTCCTCTCCCTCCTGTCTGCTACTCAACTCTCCTCCTGTCTCTCTCACCTGCTCCTTGCCTCCCCTCCTCTCTCTCTCTCTCTCCTGCTTGGCAACACACCTCTCCACCTGCCTCTGACACTCTTCAACACCACTCTCAAACACAGCCACCTACACTACACACCTTCTCCTGACACAATCTCAAACTCAATGACACCACACACCTTCTCTCTCTCTCGCCTACACAAACCCCTCAACGTGACCCAGGTGTGCAGGTGTATTTATAGGGTTTTTTACATAAGACGCATTGCGCATGCGCATTTGCATGTGTGCGGCGGCTGCACGTGTTGCGCATGCGCTGCGCAGACATGGAAGGTACATGCGCAGGACACCATGTTACACATGCACTGTGCGTGAGCATTAGACATGCGCATGTGCTGCGTGATGTTACGCGCATGCGCTACGCCTAACATAACATCACCCAGCACATGCGCATGTATAACGCTCACGCACAGCGCATGTGTAACATGGTGTCACGTGCACGCACCTTCTGCATCCCTGCGGCGCATGCACAATGCGCTCAACTGCCACGCTGGTGCGATTGCACATGCGCAACGTGCGCTACATAAATAAACCCTTTAAATACACCTGCACACCTGGTTCACATTGAGGGGTTTGTGTAGGCGAGGGAGAGAAGGTGTGCGCTGTTGTTGAAGCTTGTGGAGTGTCAAAGGAAGGTGTATTGTGTGTAGTGGTTGGGTTTGTGAGTGTTGTTTCGATTGTGTGGCTGTGTGTGTGTGGCTGTGTGTGTGTGTGTGTGTGTGGTGGTTAGTGAGGTGACTGTCTGTATTTGAGTGTTTTAGAGAAGTTGGATGGGTGGAGTCTATGGAGTGGTTGCTGCGGTTGCAGTGGGAAGTGAGCAGGGGCTGCAGATGCCTGACAGGGGAGATGGTGTCCATGGGGCTGAGGCACAGGGCATGGGTGTAGACCCGCTGCAACACAGACCTGCAGCTATGGGGGCAGGACAGGCAGGGGCTGTACCCGCATGGGGCAGGAGGCATGCAGAGGTGCAGGCTCGCCAGCCTCGCCTCTACAGGCCCAGGGCCCAGCTCCAGAGCATGCGTGAGGACCAGGTCATCTCCCTCTACCGCCTGAGCATGGGAGCTATGAGGGAGCTCTACAAGGATCTAAGAAACATAGAAACATAGAAACATGATGACAGAAAAAGATCACATGGCCTATCTAGTCTGTCCTTCCATATCAACAACTACAACAGTCCACTTTTTACCTTTAGAGATCCTCTGTGTTGGTCCCATGCTTTTTTGAATTCAGATACTGTCCTCATCTCTACCACCTCCACTGGGAGACTATTCCATGGATCCACTACTCTTTCCGTAAAGAAATATTTCCGCATATCACTCCTGAATCTATCTCCCTTCACCCTCATCCCATGTCTCCTCGTAGCAAAACTTGCTTTCAATTGAAAGAGGCTCACTCCCTGAACATTTATGCCACAGAGGTATTTAAACATCTCAATCATATCATCTCTATCCCGCCTTTACTCTAAGGTGTACATATTAAGATCCTTACATCTGTCCTCATATGCTTTATAATGAAGCCCACTAATCATTTTAGTAGCCACCCTCTGCACCAACTCCATCCTGTTCACATCCTTTTGAAGGTGCGGTCTCCAGAATTGCACACTATACTCCAAATAAGGTCACACCAAAGACTTATACAGAGGCATTATCACCTCCTTTTTTCTGCTAGCCATTCCTCTCCGTATGCATCCAAGCATCCTTCTAGCTTTTGCCGTCGCCTTTTCTACCTGTTTAGCTACTTTAAGATCATCAGACACAACCACGCCTAGGTCCTGCTCTTCTTTAGTGGACAAAAGTACTTCACCTCCTATACTGTATTGCTCCCTTGGATTGCTGCAGCCCAAATGCATGACCTTACATTTTTTAACATTAAATCCCAGCTGCCAAATTCCAGACCATTCTTCAAGCTTAGCTAGATCCCTCCTCATATTATCTACCCCTTTCTGGGTGTCTACTCTATTGCAGATTTTGGTATCATCCGCAAAGAGGCAAACCTTACCCGACAGCCCTTCCGTTATATCACTAACAAAGATGTTAAAAAGAATTGGACCAAGGACAGATCCTGGGGCACACCACTGGTAACATCCTTCTCCTCAGAGTGAGCTCCATTTACTTGCAATCTTTGTCGCCTCCCACCCAACCAATTTCTAACCCAAGCAGTAACTTTAGGGTCCATCCCTAGGGTGGTCAGTTTGTTTATAAGTCGCCTGTGAGGAACAGTGTCAAAGGTTTTACTGAAATCTAAATACACCACATCTAGAGCTCTCCCCTCGGTCCAACTCCCTGGTCACCCAGTCAAAGAAATCAATCAGATTTGTCTGACAAGACCTGCCTCTGGTGAATCCATGCTGCCTCGGATCCTGTAATCCGCTGGACTCCAGAAACCTCACTATTTTCTCTTTCAGCAGCATTTCCAATAATTACTCACCACCAAAGTTAAACTAACCGGCCTGTAGTTTTCAACCACATCCTTACTTCCGCTTTTGTGTAAAGGCACCACATGAGCCTCTCTCCAGTCCTTTGGCACCACTCCCGACTCCAACGAGGCACTGAAAAGGTCAGTCAATGGAGTTGCTAGAACGTCCCCAAGTTCCCTCAGCATTCTAGGGTGTATCCCATCTGGTCCCATCGCTTTGTCTACTTTAAGTTGAGCTAGTTTCTCACGAACAGTCTTCTGAAAATTGTTCAAGATGTCCCTCGCTTCTGTTCCTATTTGTGGGTGTTTTCTGAGGTCCTGCTCCTGGTTCTTCATCTGTGAACACAGAACAAAAATATTTGTTAAGCAATTCCTCTTTATCCTTATCAGCTTCTACATATTCCCCCCCTGCACCCTTGAGTCTGACAATACCACTTTTGCCCTTCCTCTTCTCACTAATATATCTGAAAAATGTCTTATCCCCCCATTTTATTGCATTGACTATTTCCTCCTCCTTTTGAAGCTTTGCCTTCTTGACTACTTTGCTAGCTTCTCTAAGTTTTTCCAAATACAGATGCCTGTCTTCCTCTCTCTGTGATCTCTTGTATTTCATGAAGGCCTCCCTCTTTTTCTTCACTTTTTCAGCTACTTCCTTCGAAAACCATAGCGGTCTCCTTTTCCTTTTGCCTTTATTTACCATTTTAACAAAAAGGTTGGTTGCCCTTAAAATACCCCCTTTCAGTTTTGCCCACTGTTTTTCTACATCCCCCAGCTGTTTCCATCCCACTAACGACTCCCTGAGGTATTGGCCCATCTTCGCAAAGTTAGTCTTCCTAAAGTCTAAGATCCTCACCTTGGAATGGATTCTAACAGCCCTAGTCCTAATACTGAACCACACCATCTGGTGATCACTGATTGCAAAATGATCTCCCACTACAACATCAGAAAGACCTGACCTTGAGCCCTTGACTGGTCAGTCACATGCCATACCGGGTTTGGTCAAGCTCCTTGGTGCCCTACATTTCTTTGCCTCTGGCTGTTTCCAGTCATATGTGGCTGCAGTGGGTGGCATGAGCCGCCCCACCTTCTCACGCTGTCTCCACCAGGTACTGCTTGCCATGGTCAGCCGGGTGGGGAATTACATAGCCATTCCCCACACTAAGCAACAGTGGGAGACCCTGAACCAAGCCTTTAAGGCCTTAGCCGGGATAGCACACGTGATGGGAGCTATTGATTGCACACATGTTGCCCTGGTCCCACCTAGAGACAGGGAGGTAGTGTTCCGCAACTGCAAACACTATCATTCCCTGAATGTTCAGGTTGTATGTGATGCAAATATGCATATTCTGAATGTGTCCCCAGGTTTGCAGGGTCCACCCATGACTCCTATATCCTGCATCACTCGGCACTTTTCAGACAATTTGAGGCAGGACAGTATGAGGACTGTCTATTGCTGGGTGTGTATTTCTCATTTCTGAAGTGCACATGGTGTTCATGTGACTAACCATATGTGTAAATGTCTGTCTTGGAGGTGTATCCCTCGTTGTGTGTGTATGTCATCTGTCTGTGTGTGATATGACGTGGAGGGTGGGGTTGGTGCCCTCTAACTCCACCTTGCTATGGTGCTTGGTGATGATGGTTGAATGGATGCTAGCATTTGTGTCATGGTTACAGATTATGTTGTTTCCAATCCATACGCCTACCCCTTGTCTTGTGTGTCTGACCTTCACATGCTGATGCATAGTTGTGATGTCCCATTATGTAATGTCATATGTTTATGTCAGGATGTGTTATGCATTTGTTTTGCAAGTATATACCTTTGTCCATTTGGGTGGACATGAGCTCCTGCTTTAATGTCCCACATTTCTTTCTGCAGGTGATGCAGGATATGGGTGTCGCCCCCTGGTTGCTGACCCCTGTGCGTCAACCACGGACACGTGCAGAGAGGAGGTACAATGAGGTCCATGCCTCCAGCCACTCCATCATAGAGCGCACCTTTGGCATTTTAAAGAGTCGCTTCAGGTGTCTGGATAGGACAGGCGGGGCCTTACAATACAAACCACAGACTGTGGCAGAGATCGTTATAGCCTGTTGCATCCTGCACAACATTGCTCTCAGGCACCATATCCCTGTCGAGATTAATGAGGATCTGGAGGAAGATCCTACGTGCCCCCCTGCATGTGCCCGTGGTGACACACATGAGGGCACAGCAGTCAGGCGGCAGCTGATTACGGAGCTCTTCTCATGTAAGTACTGCATATGTTCCCACCTACATTTGTTTGAATATGTGTGTACTGCTAATACTAGTTAACATTTGTATAATGATATCAGTAAGATGCAGCACGGCACTGACATGTAACAGAGGCTGGCTAGCCATCCCAGCTTCAAATCTAATCATGACTGATACACAGAAGATGTGGGCAGAGCATAACAGCGGGTGGAGGTGGATTATGTGTGTGGGGCGTTTTAGGCTTGGGGGAGGTGTTGGTGTGACATACCTGGTTTGTGGCTGCTTGTGATAGGGGCTGCTATGCACCCACAGGTAGTTAGTTTTGATGCTTTGGGTGCAGCAAAGTGAAAGGCATGTGGTATGGCGTTAACAGTAGGAGAGCAGACCATGGATGGGGCCAGTTGTCTAGACGTGTGTGTTTTTCATTGAGTCTTTTGAGCTGATTGTGTGGTTGATATGCTCTGATGAGCAGGGTCTGTGTGTTAGTTGTTTTTGTATGGCGCTACATGTGATACGTAGCAATAAATACATGCTCATTAGTATTTGGATTACTGGTATTTAATATCCTTAACCCTTTCAAGGCTCACTTAAAATTTTTAATCCACATTCTGCAGCCGGGTTAATTTTTGCATATTTCAGGAAAATTGTACCCATCTTATTCAATATGTTCTAATAGTGATTTTCTTTCTGCTATGGTCATATATTATATATCATTTGATGGGAATATTTAGTCAGAATTTTGGATCCCAAGAGTTTTGGGCCCGGCCTGGAAGGGGTTAAGGGAAGTTACTGCAGCACTACAGTATGCCTGAATGTACAGGTCATCATGTAGCCCTCACATGGATTTCGGGAAGGATAGGGAACCTGTGAGGTGTCCAGCCAGGGGGAGTATTATTGCCCCTTTGTTTGGGATGTAGAATAGCCATGCAGTGCAGTGTTGCATATTTACACACAGACAGAGATTATTCAGGCCAGATCAGCAAGGTGTAGGTTACAGTAGGCAAGCTGAGAGCTAAATATGGGGTTGGAATTGGGTTTCAGTGGTGTTTTCAGGGAGGACAGAGCAATTCTAGCTGATGACATCTAGACATATACCACAACACTCAACTACAAGCTGGGTAAGTGTGTAGAGGAGGAGAGTACAGTCCAAGACAACAACTACATTGCGGACCCTAGAGAGGGAAAGTTATGTCCACACACACAAAGAGGCTCTGATGGGGGGGGGGGGGGGGTTAGGTGCACATATAGGCTCTCCATGCTTTGCCATTATCAATTTCATATGGTGGGATGACATGCAGCCATCAAGGTCCGGTCACAAACACACATCGGGGTGTGGTTTGGCAGACATAACTCAGCCATTGAGATATATATTTGCAGCTCATCATCACACAGCTGTTAATGTAAGTCAAGGTATGAGATATACACAACACGGAAATGTATATGGACAGAGGGTGAGGGAGGTGCCCCTGCATAGTTCCGTGTGTTACAGGAATTGACAGCGGGGTAGCAGACGACATTGAGACACCAGAACACACAGTGAGGCCATTTGGGAGAGATATGGGGGACACAGGATATTACTGCGGCCTTGGAGTAAATCAGGGACACGGTAGGGAGCAAACACTTCTGTTCACCATTTTGTATGGCAGCAGAGAGGTGAGGGAGGGGACAGACAGAGTACGGACCCTTTTAGTTTGCCAAACACACTTCAGTGATAACTCTCACATGACAGAGATCTATACAGTGTGATGGTGAACAGTCAGTCTGTAAAGGATCTCGGGGGTCTGCGAGCTGAGGACAGGAAGGTGCAGTGTGTGTTGCACAGCTAGAACATGACATATGTATGTTTCCCTTGTGTTTCTCAATCCACAGGACATACTTGTTGCAGCTCCTGGTGATGTGGTGCATTGGCAGGTGACTGTAGGTCATCCAACATGCAGTGGTCTGGGGTAGGTGGACCTACAGCTATATTGTCTGTGACGACAGTCAGGGGAAACACATGTCCTCAGTGAACTGTCATATTGTACATATGTTGTTTTTCACCTGATTTCCCTGCACCTTCATAACCCATATCTTGCTGTTGGCACACATATCCCCATGTGTTCCTGTCCAGTTTGTCTTCTGCAACACTGTCTCTGTGACATGTCCAACAGAGCTGCATGTGTGTGGAGGTCCTAGGTGTTTTGGTGGTGGGCTACATGTACACCCTTCCCCGACATTGTACCATCAGCCAACACCAGTGTATCATTGCATTTCACAAGGCCTTTAAGTCCACCAATCTCCAATTGTGCACATACAAGCTGTATGCTACTGTTGGCACGCTCACCTTAGCATACTGTGAGGGTGTGTTTCTTAGGGTTGGCTGTGTGATGATACAGTGTGCAGGCATTTTACATTATCATGTGGTGTGAGGGGTCTGTACACCTGGGGAGCGGTGGTGACTGTCCTATCTCTACCGTACTACTGTTTACCGTGTGAACATTGTGGACATGTGTTGTGTGTTGTGAGCAGAACTGTGTCTTGTGTTCTGACATACCACTGTTGAACAGCATTTTTTTTATCACAGATATCGCCATAATGTGGACATGCATCAACAGTGGCTTGACATGGTGACACGGTGATTCTACACATTTTGATGACATCGTCTCCCTTCACTGTGACGTGTTGTGGCCTTTGAGTGCCTCAGGGGATCCAAGACATACACTTGATGCAAGCACACGGTAGGTTGCACCTTTGTTCTTTTGGGAATGACATCAGCCTTTACATGTTGATGATTTACTGTCTGTTTCATAGACATTTCATGTTGGCTCTCTGTTCACACATGCTGATGCACATGGGGTGGAGCTGTGAAACGCCTGTGTAACATGGGCATGGACATGACCATATCCATGTGGCACCCGCGTCTGTGGTTCCAATTCAAAATGTTCCCAACATGCATTGTGTTCTGTGTTGTGATCATGTTATGTTTGCCTGTGTGTGGTTTTATTATGTGCATATTCATGTTTGACTCTCTGCCATTTGTGCTGATGTTGCAAGCAGCATACCAATACATTATTTATCCTCTTCTGACACAGGGCAGAGAACAAACCAGCCACATCTACTACAGTGCATCCGGCATCGCCATCATCCACCTGTTGGGGGACACAACAACACCATGGAACTATCCCTGGGAAATAGTGCCATAGGATGTTTGACCTCTGCAAGTGGAACACATGCCTGGGATGGACAGTATTATTGTTGGAGTGCTACTTTGGCCATGACAGACCTGTCCAACACACTGTTGCTGTCGTGCTCTGGCTGGGTGTCGTGTTTATCGCAGGAGAAACACATGACCTATCCAGTACTGTGGCATATTGGGATGTGACACTTGACTATGCATGCCCAGGGTTTCAAGCACAGTCTTAACCTGACTTGTTGGATTGCAGACACACTTTGCACTTTGGACACTGTGTACTGGTCCCCACATGTGCAGCAGGGACTGACATTGTTGCTGTATGTTGTACATTCCTCAAACGTTGTGTTGTTGTGTTTTGGCCATGTGTGTGACATGAAACACAGGATACGCTCATCTGTTTGGTTCAACACAAGCATACAGCCACGCGTGTGGCATAGGGGGAGCAATGGAGAGGTCCTATTGTCTATGTGCACCTACTCTCCACTTGGACATGATACAGTTTTTGCTACCACACTGCTTTACTGCACAACAACAGCTTAGATTGATGTTTTCACTCACCAAGGCTGTTTCCGTGCATGTGTGGCATCACTGTATCATGTTGAAACGTACACGGTGCATGTGCATATGACTGACTATGTTGGGGAAACACAGCATGTGGCAATATGGCTTCTGTGTGGTTTACTGTAAAATGTTTGCCGTTACTTTCCATCTCTATATTCTAGTTCTTGTGTTTGTTTACTGTACAGACGTGATGCTCAACATGGATTTACAAACCTTTGCATTGCATGTCTGCACACTCCTATTTATCCCCTGAGGTAACGACACTCACATTGCCCAGTTATATTTGGAGTGTCGCAGTGTGAGTGTGCATTGTCTTCTTTCAATTGTAAATTCCATGTACCGTGATATATGTGTACAGA
Organism: Ichthyophis bannanicus; assembly: GCA_033557465.1. Classification (NCBI taxonomy): domain Eukaryota; kingdom Metazoa; phylum Chordata; class Amphibia; order Gymnophiona; family Ichthyophiidae; genus Ichthyophis; species Ichthyophis bannanicus. The sequence goes on along the minus strand of CM066031.1, from coordinate 96,736,552 downwards.
CACTGTATCCACACCAGCCAGTGCAGGGGACCTTCTGCATAGTGTTATCTCTGCATGTTTCTGCAGGTAGTTTCTTTTGCCTCTGATACCTCTTTCTGCAGGTATCATGTGCCTCTGCTACCTGTCAGCATATCCTCATTGTGTATTTGACGATTGTTTATGGTTACATTGTTGCAGCTTTGATTCCTACATGAGGCATTATGTGACAGCTGTAACATATATTTCCATATGCGTGTTTAAACTTTCAACATTTTAACAACATATGCTGTTTTCATTTGTGTGTCTCCTGTGTTGCCAGATAGATATGTTTTAGGGAACAGATCATGATTGATGTGTGTTGGGCCCCTCATCATGCACCGCCTACTGTCTACATGCACTCATATGTAGGTAACACATTTGAGGCATGCAGCAGCATGTGGCGTGTGGGGGCTTAACGCATACTGCACACCATGCACCTGATGCTCATTATCTCTCCTGCCCCTCATTTGTAGACTGGCCAGTGACCTTTCTGTGGGATGTGGGTTGCTGCCCTGCTAAATGTGTTTTCCATCTTTCACCTGGGATCCACTCACCTTGATATAATGATGGCGGTATCTACACTATCTGTGATGAATAACCAAAATAAATATATGTGTTTGACATACATTTGTCTCGGCTGCTGCTTGATTACACTGACACTTGTATTTAATGATTTTCTGGTCATATCCATGGCCCACCTGTGCTCACATCCTTGTATGTTGCCAGCTATTTGCCAGGCATTTGCCACATCACTGGGTGTTGCAAGTTCCCATACACACCTTCCTTTTGAGGTAATATTTTGGCATTGTGCTCATTGTTGTTGTTTGTGGTAGTGGTTAAAGACAAGTGTTATAACACCATAGGTTGCAGGTTTGATCCCCACATGGGTTTTTTTTTCTGTCGTGCTAACATGACCATTAAGAACCTGTAGCTTCATCACCTATGCACACACACTTCCATCTCTTCACTGTACACCAAAGTGTGCCCTCTGTGCTGCCTATCCATCACATATTGGCTGTTACATATATCTCTTGCTTTTTGGTGTTTACTTGCCAGTTCGCTTGGGGGATTGGCATTGCTGCAGTTCAGCTGACCTGTGGCATGCCTGTTTGCAGGTTCAATTCTCTGTTGTTGAGTTCCATATTTTCCCCTACTCCACAGAGCATCCCCTGCCACCCTTTGGGTTTAGGTTCTTTCCTCTTTTGCATGCTGTATCCACTGCATAACATTTGATTGTGTGTGCATATAGGTATATTTGGCTCTGGTCGCAATTACAGACTGTGATCTGATCTGTACACACCAGATCTGCATGTGCATTTCATCATGGTTACTGTTGGATGTTTGCCTATCATGCCAGCCAGCAGGCTTCTTGTGTGATGCCCTGCAGTATTCTTGCATGTAGCCTTTGCTAATAAGCTCACGTTGGTGGTGTGGCCTACCGGTTTGTGCATTGACACTTGTGTTAATGGTCATAGGTTTGATTCCTCTCTGTTCTCTTTCATTTGTTTGCCTGTCCTGCACAGCTAGGTTACAGCACTGTGAGGGTGTGTTTGCTGGCAGCACTAATTTAAATTAAAAAGAAAATGCCTCAAACAGCACTGATCTAAAGTAAATGACAATGCTTCAGACAGCCTTATTCATTAGGCTCACTGGGGGATTGAACTCATGACACCTGTACCATCAGTCTGTGCATTAACCATTGTGCTACACCTCTGCTGCTGTCTTTGCAGGTCAGCAGGCCTACTTAAGGCTAACGCGCGGTAATGCGCATGGCTCACTTTCGCCCGATAATGAGCGCGGCGCATTTCATCGCGCAATAACGCGCGCAAGCCCGGAACGCCCACTCCTTTTATGGCATCCTTCACATTATCGCCGGGCGCACGTTAGCACGGTCTAGTAAACATACCCCTTAATGTGTGCCGGAGTCAGTCAGCTGCACTTATTTTCTTTACGTCTGTTTGATATTAAATTAATTTGTATCTCTCCCCTTGTGTATTTGTGGGCTAGTGTGAGTAGATATATATATTATCTCAATATGACTTACTTTGTTTAATTTTTGAAATATGGTTATTTCTAATTGTATCTGCTCTTTTCTTCAAGAATGTTTTCTAAACTTTCTTGATTTAATTGTTAAAATACTATAAATAAAAAATAAAAAAAAGCGGGCATGCCATTCCAGACTCCCAGCCACTCAAAGGTCCTTAGCACAGATGCCTCCCTGCTTGGCTGGGGAGCCCACTTCAGGACCCTCTGGACTCAGGGCACCTGGTCACCAGATGAGAGCGCCCAATAGATCAACCTCCTGGAGCTCCGAGTGATACACCTTGCTCTGAGAGTTTTCGGTCACCATCTGTGTCACCAGCCAGTCCTAGTCGAGATGGATAACCAGGTGGCAGTGCTCTACATAAACAAACAAGGGGGCAAGGGGTCCCGTGTCCTTTGTCAGGAGGTACTGGGTCTCTGTTCATCCGCGATCCAACAGAGTAATCTCCAGAGGGCAGTGTATCTGCCAGGCCAAGACAACCTGCTGGCCGACAGATTCAGTAGTGGCAGCTGGACCCCGGCATAACCAACCAACATTTCTGGCTCTGGGGGGAACCCATGATGGACTTGTTCGCCAGTCTGGACAACCGTCAGCTGCCCCGCTTCTGTTCCTGGCAGGACCACCCCTCCAGGCTGGCAGTGGTTGCATTTCTAATCTCGTGGTCAGAAGGCCTCATGTATGCCTTCCCTCTGATGCCACTGATTGCCAAGACCTTGTTCAGAACCCTCCGTGACAGGGCCTCGCTTAGCTCCCAGGTGAGCCAGGCAGATGTGGTTCCCGCTGCTGCTGCAGTTGGCAGTGGAGACCCTCATCCCCTTGGGCACTGCCCCAGGACTCTTATCTCAGGAGGGGGGCTCTCTTCTACACCCCAATCTGGGGTCCCTCTCATTGACAGCGTGGCTGCTGAGAGGGTGACGCTCGCTCCCCTCAACCTTCCGGTTGAGGTTGAAGACATTCTGCTGGCCTCTCGCAAGGCCTGTACTAGGAAGGCGTACACCCTCAAATAGCGTAGGTTCTCTGTTTGGTGTGCCAATCATGGGGCTGATCTCATGGGGCTGATCCCCTCTCTTGCCCGGTGGCTTTGGTGTTGCAGCATCTTCTCCACCTCTCCCAATCGGGGCTCCAGTCCGGGTGCACCTGTGTGCCCTGGCGGTGCATCACCACCTGGTGGATGGTAAGCCCCTCTTGTTTCAACCTTTGGTGACCAGCTTCCTTCAGGGCTTACTCCTGTCAAAACCCCCAATTCGCCCTCCGGCGACTGAATGGAACCTCAAAGTGGTGTTGGGACAGCTCACTCGCCCGCCATTTCAGCCTCTGGCTACCTGCCACCTTCGCTACCTCTCTTGGAAGGTGTTTTTCCTGGTTGCGGTTACTTCCACTGTCAGGGTTAGTGAGCTCCTGGCCCTAGTGGCAGAGGTGCCCTACACCAGGTTCTACAAGAAGAGGGTGGTGCTTCGCACGCACCCGAAGTTCCTGCCGAAGGTAGTGTCGCCCTTCCACCTTAACCAGGAAGTGGTGCTTCCTATCTTCTTCCCAAGACCTCACTCCAGTCGGACAGAGACAGTCCTTCACTCATTGGACTGTAAGAGGGCTTTATCCTTCTACATCCAATGCACCCAAGGCCACCGCAAAGCTTCTCAGCTTTTCATCTCCTATGACCCCAATAGGCTGGGGGAGGTGGTGACCAAGCATACGCTGTCCACTTGGGTGGCGGACTGTATTGCCTTTGCTTATGGGCTGGTGAAGCTTCCACTGGAAAGCTGCATCATGGCGCACCATGTCCGGGCCATGGCGGCTTCGGTGGCAAACTTGGGCTCTGACCCGATGGTGGACATCTGCCGGGCCGCCACCTGGTCTTCAGCCCATACTTTCACAGCTCACTACTGCTTGGAAAGAAAGTCCTGAAGGGACAGTGCCTTCAGCCAGGCTGTGCTCTGTAACCTTTTTGGGGTCTAGGCAACTCCTACCCTCTGACCCTTCTGTGCTCAGGCTACCGGAGTACTGGTTTCAGCAGACAGTAGTCTGTGTGCACGGACTAAAATTGCTGCTGCTTGCAGCTCCTTTCGCAGGAGCCCTGTTTTTGCTATGGGTTTTCGGTAGCCTGTAGCTGGGGAGTCCCATATGTGAGGACTGACTTCCTGCTTGTTCCCAGAGAAAGCGTAGTTACTCACCTGTAAAAGGTATTCTCCGGGGACAGCAGGAATCAGTCCTCACAACCCTCTCTCCTCCCCTTGGAGTTGCCTTTACCATCTTTTATTTTTGCTGTCTTTTAGCTATGTCATCTGACTGAGCAAGATGGCACCCTTGGGCGGGAAGGGGACCGCATATGCATGGTGGCATTTCCCAAAGGCTTTCTTTGAAAGCTGGGGGGATGCTTCCACGAGGGCTCTGTCGGTGCTGACGTCACCCATATGTGAGGACTGATTCCTGCTGTCTCCAGTAAACACCTGTTACAGGTGAGTAACTACGCTTTCAGGTTTGGAACTGCCCTCCAAGCAGCATAGAGGGTTAAACACCTGAGATTTCTCTAGCTGTGTACTCAATTGGGATGAAAGTAAGAATGGAGCTAGTTGGCTTCAGTAGTCTATTAAGGCACCATTTTTAGAGGAAAAAGATCTTTTGTCACTTTTTCTGTGAGCCTGCACCAAGCTGACTGGGGCTTGTAAGGCTGTCTGCTGTGAACCCCTTTCTGGATCGCAATTCACTGAGGTGTGGCTGGGTTGAGAGGAGATCTGCAAAGAGGTATACCTGATGGGTCACTGGAAGGAGAGTCGAATCAGGTTGCTCAGTTAGTTATAGAGCCTGAACCCTGAATCTGAGACACTGGACAATGTCTCCCCCTCCCCAGGACCCCAAGAAGAAGAAGAAATTTTTCTCTGTCCAGGAAATTCACCAAGGATTCGGTTGCATGTATCATAGCGTGTGTGGTTTTCACCAGCTTCTTTCAGGTTCTGAGCTGTGAAATTCCTCTGCTCTGTCCCCAGCCCTGTTTGTATAGCTACTGACAGTGATGCAGCATAGCTGCTGAAAAAGCTCTAATTCTCTCACTCACCCACAGAAGGAAAACACACAGACAGGCTGGTATGCAAACAGGAACTTTTAATGTGTGCACAGGCCCAGACAGAGAAACCAGCAATCTCCACAAAAATCTGAGCCTCGAGGGACATCCTGCAATACCTTATATACTGTACATTTTCAAACTCATTCTACAATCCCATTTGCCTCAGGTATTTCCTGTCCACCAATCAGCAGCCCCTAGGGAAGGTACCTGGGTGACCTGTCCAAACTGGTGTGCTCTGGTCTGCTGATTTCTGGGCAAGGAGATATTGTGCTCAGACCTGGAGTGGGGGAAAGGTGTCTACTGAAATCTTAATGTCTTCTCTTAGCAGGCTGATCACTCATGTAAGAGCCTCATGGCTTGGGGGAAGGGTCAGGCTGATCACTTATGTAAAAGCCTCATGGCTTGGGGGAAGGGTCAGGCTGATCACTCATGTAAAAGCCTCATGACTGCCTCACTTCCCCCTTTTTAAGTGAGACCTCGACCGCTAGGGGCGGTAGAGGTCAGTATTACTGGAGGCAAACCACAGAGGGGTGTATTGGGTCAGGGCCATGACAGTGGTATCAGCCTTGAGTTCTACCAGGGTGTCAAGGGTGGTGGTAATGAAACGGTGAAGAATGGGGAAACAACATGGTATGAGGGCACATACTAGGAGGAGAAGGAAAACTCCTATAGCTAGGGTTTTAAGGCCCCCCAACCAACCAATTTGATGAACCACCCTGTCCCCAGTCCCATGGACGGGTCCGAGATTTGCTTCGCTAAGTCACGTAGGTCTTGGATTGAGCGTTCAATGGACACGCTTTCATCAGTGAGGTTAAAACAACACATTCCTTCGAACTCCTCACACCCATGGTTGAGGCGTAACAGCAGGAAATCAATGGTCATTTTATTCTGTAGGATCGCTGTACGTAGGTCGGACAGCTCGTGATTTATGGAAGCTAGTATGGTTGAGGTGAGGTTAAGGGTTTTTGCTAGAGAACAAGCGAGTCGGCTTATCTCCATGGAGTTGTGTAGGGCTAACCTAGGTGTCCCAAGGATTGACAGTGACAGTCCAAGAGCTGTCTCATCACTGTAAGGCTCTACGTTTGAGTTACAGGTCGAGGGCATGGGGGCAGAGCGGGGATAACTGGGGGGGCGGACGAAGGCAGCAGTTGTAAGCCTAGCAAAAGTGCACGGACCACTGGTGGCATTTGCGGGGACGTAAGTATACGTCATTCTGCCACATACTAAAAACCAGCCTAAGGGAAGATACATTTCTGAATGTGAATAGGATACCTTTTTAACAGAGCTGCATGATAACACAGTATTTGATACATTGAACCCTCCTCTCTTGGCATTGACAAAAAAGAAACAATCAGTAGCATTTAGGGTGGAAACTATCTGTACAGAAAAAGGCACTTGGTTGAAATGTGTAGAAGTTGGTCGGGTAACTCCAATATGGTAGAAAAATGTAGAAAAATATATCCCAGGTTGTTTACAGTTTATATTAGCAAGCATAGTGAAGTTCTGCATTTCACATAAACTAGAAGGTACAGCAATAAGAGAGGTTGACAGAAACACCCCGGTTTGTAGAGAGTTACGTATACAAAAGTTTGTCATGTTCAGAGCAGTTTGGGCAAGTAATACTGCTGTGTTAGTAGTCTCTGCGCTTGTTTGAAAACAGGTCCATGTCAGGGGTAGGAGTAAGGCTAAGGCACCGCTTCTCATTCTGCTCCTGGTTTTGGGAAAGGGGGTCCCGTAGATCAGTCTCTCCGGTGGTTCAGAGCTCGTCGGCAGTCTGTTAGAGTCCCTTACTGGGCAGAAGAGTCCCTCTTCAGTTTCAAACGCAGGGGTTGATCTGGAATCGGGGCTGCGGCCCAGGCTTGAACAACTTCTGGTGCAGCGGCCTTGACACAAGAGTGATGGATCCACGAAGCGACTTCAGCCACCTTGACAGCCGTGGGGGTGGTCAGCAGAACGGTATACGGGCCTCGCCACTGGGGGGTCAATGGATCTTTCTTCCACTCCTTGACCCACACCTGGGAACCAGGCTGGTGCGTATGGAGCGCTTCAGTCAGGTTGATGGGGAGTCACTCCTGGATCCACAGGTGCAATTTCTGCAATACAGAACTGAGAGCCGACAGTTCCTGCCGGGTTATTTCTGAACCTATCTGAGTTAAATCTCCATGGATGCCCTGTATGAGGGGTGCAGGGCGACCATACACAGCTTCAAAGGGGGAAACACCAATACGCTTTTGTGGGGCTGACCGTATGCGAAGCAGAGCTATAGGGAGCAATTGGGGCCATTTCAATGAGGTTTCCTGACACAGTTTTGCTAACTGGCTCTTTATGGTGCGATTCATGCGTTCTACTTTCCCCGAGCTTTGCGGACGGTAAGCTGTGTGTAGCTTCCAGTCTATCTGCAAGGCCTTGGCTACCTGCTGTACCACTTGGGCCACAAATGCAGGTCCATTATCCGATCCCACTACTACTGGAAGCCCAAAACGGGGAATGATTTGATGTAGCAGCACTTTTGTCACTTCTCTGGCTTTTTCTGTGCGGACTGGGAAAGCCTCCACCCACCCCGTGAAAGTACAGACTAATACTAGCAGATACCGGTACCCATTTGCTCGGGGCATTTCTGAAAAGTCAACCTGGATGTTTCCCATAGGGGTGACCCCATAAGACTGGACCCCTGGGGGTTGGCTTGGACCTTGATGGGCATTGTTTTTAGCACATGTGGTGCATTGTCTAACAATTGCAGCTGCCAACGAGGATAAGCAGGAAATGAAGAAATATGGGCGGAGGGTAGTTTCCATTGCTGTCTTGCCCATATGAGTGGCCTGATGAAAGGATGATAGGAATGCTGGGGCAAGGCTGTCTGGGATGACTATCACTGGAGCTGTCCCTGTTCTGGGCAACCTTATCCAACCATCTGTGTGTAACACCCCACCCTCCTCCTGACAGAAGTAATCTAGTTCTCGTGTAGTGTACCTCTTGGCCCATTGGCTTAGTGGGACCGGGAACAGGGGGCTTGTAGATCCTGGGAGCCCTCTGGGAAGGACTGGGACAAGGATGTGGTTGCGACCCGCCGGGCTTCTACATCAGCCCGTCTATTTCCCTTGGCTATCTCACTGTTCCCTTTCTGGTGGCCTCTGCAGTGCATAACGGCTACTGTTTTTGGACGCCAGACTGCGTCTAACAGGGCCAATATCTGGGGGCCGTTCTTTATCTCAGAGCCAGCTGCAGTAACTAACCCTCTTTCCTTGTACAGGGCCCCGTGTGCATGGAGAGTGGCAAAGGCATACCGGGAGTCTGTGTATATATTCACATGACGGTTAGTCCCAAGGGATAAGGCACGGGTAAGGGCAATGAGTTCCGCCTTCTGTGCGGAAGTTCCAGGGGGCAAAGGCTGAGCTTCGACTATCTCTTCCATCGTCACCACTGCGGATCCCGCACACCTGCGGCCCTCCAACACCAGACTGCTTCCATCTACGAAGTAGGTCTCATCCGGATTGCTTAACGGCACATCTGTCAGATCAGGGCGACTGGAGAAGACTGTATCCATCCAGGCAGTCGTGATCAGGTGGTCCCGGGCCAACAGGCATGAATGTAGCAGGGTTTAAGACTTGGCTGGTAGTTATTTGCACCTGGGATTTCCCCATAACATGCTCTGGTATTTCAACATCCGGGAGCTGGGGAACCAGTAACTTCCTTTATGCTCTAGCAATGTTTGGACTGAGTGTGGGACGGTGACTAGAAGGCCTTGGCCCATGGACAGTTTATCAGACTCTTCCCCCAACAAGGCTGTTGCTGCTATTGCTCTCAGGCAAGGTGGCCATCCCTTGGCCACTGGATCCAGCAGTTTAGACAGGTAGGCGACTGGTCGCGGCCAAGACCCCAGTTGTTGGGTCAAGACCCCCAAAGCTGTTCCTGCTGCTTCGTGTACGTAGAGAGTGAAAGGTTTGGTAACATCCGGAAGGCCTAGTGCTGGTGATGACAGTAATGCCCTTTTCAAATGTTCGAAGGCCTCCTGTTGGTCACGACCCCATTCCAGGGGGCTTTTCTCTGGGCCCTTTGTAGACTCATAGAGGGGCTTTGCAATCTTTACGAAGTTGGGAATCCAGATACGACAGTACCCAGCGGCCCCGAGAAAGGCACGTACTTGCTTGCGGGTTGTTGGCACTGGGATCCGGCACACTGCTTCCTTCCTCTCGCTCCCCAACCGTTGGCTTCCTTTTGATAGATGGAATCCCAGATACTTCACTTCCGACTGACATAACTGAGCCTTTTTTCTGGAAACTCGGTAACCCGCATCGTACAGAAGTTGGAGAAGCTCTGTGGTTGCCAGTATACATTCAGCCTCAGAGTCAGCAGCGATTAGCAGGTCATCAACGTACTGCAGAAGTACTCGTCTGCCGGGCTCCCTCGGAGGGAAACTAGTGAGATCTTGGGCCAATACTGTGCTGAAAATGGTAGGGGAGTTCTTGAATCCCTGTGGTAAGCGAGTCCAGGTAACTTGGGACTTTCTGCCAGTAGCAGGGTCCTTTTTCTCAAAGGCAAACAGGTGCTGGCTTGCAGTAGCCAGGCGTATACAAAAGAAGGCATCTTTTAGGTCCAGTACTGAGAAGTGAGAAGCAGTCGCCGGGATGAGGCCCAACAGTGTATAAGGATTTGGTACTACTGGATGCAGAGTCACAGTTGCCTCATTGACACGACGGAGATCCTGAACAGGTCGGTAGTCTGTGGTTCCAGGTTTTCGGACTGGCAGCAAAGGAGTGTTCCATGCCGATTGGCAGGGCCGCAGGATACCATGCTGTAGTAGCTGCACCAGATGATGATGAATTCCTTCCACAGCTGCCTGCGGCAGCGGGTATTGTCGCACATGTACCGGGGAGGCTCCCGGCTTCATTTCAACGCATACGGGAGGGATTTTTAATGGCCATTCCGGGGGGGTTTCCTTCAGCCCATACTCCAGGGGGCACTGATTCCCACATATCCAGGGTAGCCACATCAGATTTGGGCCTGTTCTCATATAACCGCCATTCTTCTTCTCGGGGGACGGACAGTACCAAAACTGCTGGGCCCAGGCTGGGTATTTCGAGCTCAGCCTGGCCGTCAGACCCGAATGAGATTTGGGCCTGGAGTTTTGCCAGAACATCCCGACCCAGCAAGGGTATGGGACATTCAGGCATATACAGGAACTGGTGAGTGATGGTCCATCCCCCCAACTGGCACGTGCGGTTTTGCAGGAAAGGTCTCTGGGCCCTCTCCCCCATAGCTCCCACAACAGTTACTGACTGGGAGGAGATCGGGGCTACTTGTTGGGTGACCACTGACTGTGTTGCTCCGGTATCGACCATGAATTGCATTTTCCGGTCCCCTAAATTCATGTTGACCATAGGCTCCTGGGGACCCAACAGAAACTTGGAGCCCGGTCTGGCCTAGTAGCCATCTGAGTCATATTGTTCTATAGCTGCAAGGCCTACGATAGCTGGTCCCGGTGGAGGCGGGAAAGCATCATGCTGGTCTTGCTCCCGTGTAGTTCATACGGGTGCTCTTACTCCCCTCGTGGATGGATATCTCCCTCGCCTTGGGTTACGATTTGGACACTCATTCTTCCAATGTCCCTCCTCTTTGCAGTAGGCACATTGAGTGGGGCCTAGGGGAAACCTCGGCCCCCCGTATCCACGGCCTCGTCCTCGTCCCCTATTTTCTCCTCTGGCCCAGGCTGGAACTGGTGGTCGCTCGGCTAGGGCGGCTGCTAGGAAGTCTGCCTTTTTCTTCATCCAACGCTCCGACTCTCGCTTCTGCTCCTGGTCACGATTTACATATATTTTTTGAGCAACTTCCATCAATTGTGTTGTATTCATGCCCGCAAACCCTTCCAGTTTCTGCAGCTTCCGCCGTATATCACCTTGTGCCTGTGCTACAAGGCCGTATTCACCATCCGAAGATTCTCAGGGGCCGCTGGATCGTAGGGGGTGTATAATCAGTATGCTTCAGTCAGACGCTCATAAAATACCGCCGGACTTTCATCAGGAAGCTGGAGAACTTCTGCGATTTTACTGATGTTCATAGCTCATTGCCCCCCCTTCTTAAGGCCCTCAAGGAGCGCAGTCCGGAAACGAGTGAGAGCCACTGCTCCAACAGGGTCGTTCGGGTCCCAGCGGGGGTCTTTATTCGGGAAATCTGCCTCTGCCTGCTGCCGTGGATTTATAACTCCCTCACGGGCAGGATGTGTCTCCAGCCACTCGAGGGTGGCCCGTACAATGTGCGCCCGTTCTTCTGTATTGAATAAGGTGGAAAGCAATTGTTTAGTGTCCGACCAGGTAGGCTGGTGTGTTTGCATAATACTGGTCATAAGATCTGTCAGTTCTTGGGGCTTTTCAGTATAGGAGGCATTGTGGGTTTTCCAGTTCAACAGGTCCGTAGTGGAGAAAGGGACATAAATCAGGCTGGATGGTCCCACTGCCACCTGTCCAGTAGCATCAATATACGGGAGCCCCTGTACTTGTCGTAGTGGCAATTGGAGATCATGTGACCGCAGGCGGCAGGCTACCGGGGTGGACGATCCAAGCTCAGCCTCTGTGCTCTCAGGGGAGGAGATGGTGGCACTGGAGGTGGCACCAGAAGTGGGAGGGGTGGAGGATGTGGGAGGGGAATCTGAAGATGAAGGGCCGGAATCCGTAGAATCTTCCCTAAATCTGGCATCACCCACCCCAAGAGGAGGTCTTCCTGTCCCTTCAGCTATGGGCGGATTCTGCAGTGGTGCGGATGGGACATGGGGTTGAAGCAGAGGGAGGGGGCATGGAGGAATATCTGGAGAGTCCCGCCCCTGGTAGATAGGGGCGGGTGTCCGTCCTTTTTGGCGACCGATGGCTGCCACCCTTATTCTACACTGATCCTCGTGACAGCGCTGGAACCATCTTGGTCTGAGCTGGCATATGGCCAGCCATGAATCAATATATGGAAACTGGTCTGGGTGTTCTTTTGCTACAATTTAATGGACTAAAAACACAGTGGGTAAATCTGTGGACCCCTGGGGAGGCCACAGCTTGACTAAGGCTGGCCATTCCCTCTGACATAGAAAAGATAATCGAGAGGGGGAGAGGGGAACCCCATAATCCTCCCCAAACCCAGATTTAAAATTGCGAAGCATGCACTGCAGGGGCGTTTGCACCTTTGACTTTCCCGACTCCATGCTCAAATTCTAGTTCAATGACTAAATGCAGTATACAATGTGGCTCTTCTAATCTAGTCTCAATTCAGGAGAATGCAATTTTACAATACAGATCTTCTAATCCAATCTCAATTCAGGAAAAAGCAATTTACAAAAGACGTCATCTAATCTAATCTCAATTCAGGAAAAAATGCAATATTACAAAATACACATCTAATCTAATCTCAATTCAGGAAAAATTCAATTTACAAAATACACAGCATGAGATTTGATTTGGACAATTGTGATATTTATTTATTTATTTAACAGCTTTTATATACCGCACTTTTGATATCAGCGCGGTTTACATTTTAACAATTTTGTACTTAAACATAGAACAAATGTTAAGTTTACAAGGAACAGGGAATAAAAACATGGATAACAGGGATTAACAATTAATTATAGCTAGCTATTTTAAAAATGTCCACTAGATGGAGCTCCAGGATTACTTTAACCATGAGGATAGTATGAGAAAATACAGCTAATGTCCACTAGATGGAGCTCCAGAATCACTTTAAGTGCTGTTCCTTTTAGTATCTGGGTGTAGCTTACAAGTGGACTTCACAAGATGGCTGCCTCCTCGTGTGTTCCACACCGGCTTCAGCTCACTCCCCACCAATGGCACTGCACACCTCCAGACACCGGCTCAGCTGCTTCTGAACTTTTAAAAAAAGCAAGGGATAGGCATCGGTTCAAAACAGCACCGGACTTAAAACCGAAGCAGGGAAAACAGATCGGGACTCCCCCAGCAAACAGAAGGGCACCTCCAGACACCGACTCAGCTGCTCCTGGACTTTAAAAAAAGGTATAGGCATCGGGTAAAACAGCTCCGGATTTAAAACCGAAGCAGGGAAAACAGATCGGGACTCCCTCAGCAAACAGATGGGCACCTCCAGCAGGCCCGAAACGGACGCTCCAGCGCGCCGACGAGGCAAACAACAGGGAAAAAAAAAAACAAATCAAAGGAGGAGAGCCAGCCGGCCCGCGGCGCGCAAAAAAACAACAACAAAAAAAAGAAGCAGATCCAAAGGGGGAGAGCCAGCCGGCCCGCGGACAAATTACGGTCAGTACAAATTTTTAATACACATTTTTAGGCAATTTTTTTAATAGCTTTGGCAGCGCTTTAAATACTTTTAAGGGGCCCTAGGTGGCAAAGTTAAATTTATACTGCAGTTATTTACCGGTACTCGCAAGCGCCCCCCCCCCTATTCCTACCAGATTTACCAGATACCAGATACAGACAGGACGAGCAATGGTTTCAGAGCCTCTAGGACCCTTATTCGGACTGCTCGTTGCGGGTGATCATGCCGCTACAGGTTCACAGAAATTACCAGGATTTATACCAGAATTACCAGGATTTCCAGATACAGAATACAGAACTAGCCAAAACAGTAAAACAGTAAGGTAGCAGTACTCACCAGAACTCTGATCAGACAGAGGGTTTGGATGCCAGTCTATCCAGCCGGTTTTCAATCGGGGGGGTCAGCCGCAGGGACCGACTGGCCAGACAAATCAAGGTGTCCTTCCGGAGCACAAAGTGGCCCGGGGCGCCAAGAACCTTTAATCACCTGGAGGGGCCGGTCCCTGACTGGTGAAGGCCCGATCCTGCAAAAAGCAGTAGTCTTCCCACTGTGGGTGTGATGAGAGAGGCTTTTAATTTAATTTAATTTAATTTCGTCCCACCTGGGGTGCCAAGAAATGATGCAGCATAGCTGCTGAAAAAGCTCTAATTCTCTCACTCACCCACAGAAGGAAAACACACAGGCTGGTATGCAAACAGGAACTTTTAATGTGCGCACAGGCCCAGACAGAGAAACCAGCAATCTCCACAAAAATCTGAGCCTCGAGGGACGTCCTGCAATACCTTATATACTGTACATTTTCAAACTCATTCTACAATCCCATTTGCCTCAGGTATTTCCTGTCCACCAATCAGGAGCCCCTGGGGAAGGTTCCTGGGTGACCTGTCCAAACCGGTGTGCTCTGGTCTGCTGATTTCTGGGCAAGGGGATATTGTGCTCAGACCTGGAGTGGGGGAAGGGTGTCTACTGAAATCTTAATGTCTTCTCTTAGCAGGCTGATCACTCATGTAAGAGCCTCATGGCTTGGGGGAAGGGTCAGGCTGATCACTTATGTAAAAGCCTCATGGCTTGGGGGAAGGGTCAGGCTGATCACTCATGTAAAAGCCTCATGGCTGCCTCAACAGGTCAGCATTCAAACCCTGCAGCTGTGGTATTTAAAATCCAACATATATTCAGTGTCAGTGTCAGTGTCTGGACAGCGAGTGGCACTGAATATACATAGAGGGTTTCTGTAAATTTTCAATGCCAGCCTGGAGTGTGGGTTTTGCACCTAACTCTAGATACAATGGCAATGTTCAGCCACTATTCATACAGTTCTGTGGTTCAAATGACCCTTTTTGTTGACCTACATTAAATTGCATAGCTATAGAGACAGTGGCTGCATTTTGCTGACTATCTGTAGTTAGGTACGATGACCCATTCTCCAGACTGGCACTGAAAATTCACAGATACGGCACTGTCCTGTTTAGTCACTGCTGCTCTCTGGATAAAGGTTTTGGGATATGAGCCCTGAATATCTACAGTCACTGGTAAATATATAACTCTGTTTGAAACTTGATCCTGGTTATTATATATACACAATCCAGTCCTAATCCCAGTAAATATTCCAGATACTCCTTCATATTTCAATTGGATTTTTTTCTGTGTCTTGGCCTTTTGCTCTGCTCTGAATGTTATATTTTTGTCTTGTCATTATCATCCACAAGTATGCCAGTAAATTTTGGTTTTGGAACAACCCCAAACTGTTCTGGAAGTATTTTCTTACTGGAGATGAAGCCCTAAGGGCCATGAAGGAGGTTTCCTCCTCTGTCGGAAGGATAAGTCTCGCAGCTCCCTGCTCCTCCCCTGTGTCCCAGTCTGAAGTGGAAAGGAGTTTGCACATGGTAAGTGTCTCGCTCATTCCCATGAGTGTTCTGTCCCTCTCACTCTCTCTCTCCCAGTACAGGATCAAGAAAATGGGTTATGCTTTTCACACTCACAGCATCTAATCCCACTTCTGGGTCACTGAAGCTTCATCTTTTTCTTTGATATTGAGATGGATAGCTCTGACACGCCTCATGGCACATGGACACACACACATGTAGGCCCTGACAATCTCCATGATATAAATACACACCCAACACAAACACGCACATTCACACACACATGTATGTAGCACCCGAGAGTCCCATGGGGTGCACATATATACACACACATGTGCATGTAGCCTTCGGCGGTTCCTATGACACACAAAAAGACAAACACACGCACCCACTGAGTCAGGGAAATGCGTCATTGTGTCACAATTTTCTTTGCAAGGTTAGTCCAACTCTGGAACATCAAATCACAGATTGCATATAATGTGTTTATTTCTTTATCAAACACACTTATATCCTGCACCATCCACCAGCTCCCAAATAACACTCTCTGATCTCTCTTATTCTGATGTGAATCAGCTCCCTAGAATATATATCACCCCTAAGCCTGGCTCCCTCATTCCCAGTCTGGCACTGGCTGGATTCTCATAGGTTTATAATCATCAGGACAGAAGAGAGGTCGGAGTTTCCCAGTGAAGGTGTCGATGAAGGTGTAGAGATGAGATTTATCATCTGCATTGTAAAATGAGACTTTTCCTGCCTCATAATCCAGGAGAATCCCCACTGCCCGGGGTCTCACGCTCAGGGGGAGCTGGGTCACGGAGGAAGTGCAAGCCCAGTATTTATCTCCATCACAGCGTCCCATTGCCCAGTATCCATTCCCAGGTGACAGTGTGATCAGCCCCTTCCTGCTTACAGAATCTTTACAGATCCCCAAATCCCAGTCAGTCGCGTCTCCCACCTCTACCTCCCAGTAACATCTCCCCGAGATGAAACTCTCACATCCCAGCACACAGGAATAACGATCGAATCTCTGGGGCGTGTCCGGCAGGTTCTGTCTTCTGTTTCCCCATCTGACGCTTTTACGATCCTCAGACAGGACGAGCCAGGGAGCAGCAGTTTCCGGATCCAGAGTCACATCCACTGCAGGGAGGAGACACATTAATAAACATGAGCAGTCACTTCTCATTGGCTCCTCACACTCCCATCTCTAACCCTCATTGGCAAGTTCAACAGTCAGTCAACTGTTCAATGAGAGAAGCTCTGCTATTGGCTATAATGCACTGACAGACCTGCAGAAGATCAGTCCTATTGGCTAATGGATCTTTAATTCACCCTATGGTTTGCTCTACTGAGGGAAGCAATGCAATAAAGATTCAAATTAGTTCCCTCACTGACAGGCTGCATAAAAAAAGCCTCCTCATTGGCCCTCCTATTTCCCCACAGCACAGTGCAGTAAGCGCAGCTCTCTCAGCTCATGTTGATCCCTTTAGGGCTCCAGTGCTGGGTCTTAGAGCTTACGGAATGGATCAGTAATTAGTAACTGGCTCTACTGTGGGATTCATTAGTCAGGTTTATCCTTTCCTACAGCTGAATTACTAGAGCCTCTGAAAGACAGAGATGGATCCATTATACACAGTGAGGACAAAATTTCCCAAAATGCAGCATTGCATTAACACGTGTTATATGTAAATGGATCCCACTGCATGATATAGAACATATGGCAAATAACACACTTTATGGCATGCAGCAGCCTTTAGTAAATCTATCCCTCAGTTACTGCCCATTCTCAATAGAATACAAAGCTCAGGATAATGTAGTTGCTCACCTGTAGCAGATGATCTCCAGGAACAGCAGGAATTTAGTCCTCATGTATGGGTGACATCGGGTATAGATGGAGCCTGTGCAGGAAGCTCCTCAGCTACTAATAGGAAAGCCTTTGGGAGCAGACCACTGTGTGCCTGCGCTGCTGCCTTCCCGCTCTTCTAATTGACTCTCCTCAGTTCAGTGTATAGCTGAAGAGAAAGGAGAGTAGAAAGAAGGAGAGAGCCCTACAACTCCTGGGGAGGTGGGTGGGTTGTGAGGACTAAATTCCTGCTGTTCCTGGAGATCATCTGCTACAGGTGAGTAACTATGCTATCTCCAAGAACAAGCAGGAATGTAGTCCTCACATATGGGACTCCCTAGCTCCCAGGTCTCATGAGGGTTGGAACTTGGATAGATTCATTGACCTCGACATCCCCAGTACAGAGATATGGATTGAAGCGGGCGGGGGTAGGAGTTGTCTTATGTTCTGAAGAGATGCCAAAGGGCTGCTTGGCTGAAGGCCACATCCCAGCTGGAGTCCTTGTCAAAGCAGTAGTTGGCTGTGAAGATATGGATGGAAGACCATGTAGCAGCTCGGCAGATTTCAGCGATCGGTACTGCGCATAGGTTCACCACCAAGGTGGACATTGCTTGAATGTTGTGTGCAATGACGTGCCCAATGAGGGATAATCTTGTGTTGTTGTAGCAAAAAGATATGCAGTCCGCTATCTATGATGATAGGGTGCATTTAGAAACTGGAAGTCCCAGATGAGCTTGGTCAAAGGAGACAAAAAGTTGAGATGACTTCCTTATGGCCTCTGTTCTTTGTATGTAGAAAGTCAGAGCTCCTTTGCAGTCCAGAGTATGCAGAGTGGCTTCTGCCTAGGAGACGTGTGGTCTGGGAAAGAATAATGAAAGGATGACTGATTGATTGATGTGGAAGATAGAGACCACTTTCAGGAGGAAGTAGGAGTGTGTTCGTAGAATCACTTTGTCATGGTAGAAATGTGTGTAAGGGGTGTGAGCCACTAGAGTAGTAGCTCACTGACTCGTCTGGCTGAAGTTAAGGCTATGAGGAAGAGTATTTTCCAAGAAACATAGCGTAGTTGAGCAGTGGCTAAGGGTTAAAAGGGTGGTTTGAGCAATTGAGCTAAAGTGACATTGAGATCCCATGCCACTGGGGCTGGGCAGATGGGCGGTTTGGTAAGCAGGAAACCTCTCATGAACTGTGCAACTAAGGGGTCGTCGGAGATGGGTTTGCCATTCACCGGGTCATGGAAAGCTGAGATTGCATTTAGGTGGACTCTTATTGAGGATGATTTGAGGCCTTGAGAAGAGAGGTGCCAGAGGTAGTGGAGTAGTGTCATAACAGATGTCTGAAAAAGATTGAACACGTTTTGTGAACACCATGCGTCATATCTGTGCCACTGTAATGAATAAGCCTTTCTTGTGGAAGGTTTTCTGGAACTGAGGAGAATATTTTTGACCTCTGTGGAGAGAGGAAGATGATGCAATGCTAGACTTTCATGAGTCATGCTGTTAGGCAAAGGGATCGAAGGCTGGGATGGAGAAGTGTTTTGTCGTTCTGATAGAGAAGACCCGGTGAGGATTCCAGTGGGATTCACTGAGTTTGAGAGTGTTGAAGGAGGAGGGGGAATCAAGGATGGTGGTCCCAGAAACGGGCTAGGAGAATCATGTACCCCTTGTCCTCTCGGAGTTTGAGAAGTATTTTCAGGATCAGGGGCACTGGCAGAAATGCAGAAAGAAGCCCCCAATTCCAAGGAATCATGAAGGCGTCATTGGACAGACTGAGGTTTGTTGGCAGCTTCGAGCAAAAGCGGGGAAGTTTGGCATTGCACTGAGTAGCAAATAGGTCTATCCATGGAGCTCCCCAGGTTTTGAACAGGAGGTTGGCCACTATCTGGTCTACAGCCCATTTGTGAGGATGGAGCAGTCTGCTGAGTTTGTCTGCCTGCAGGTTGTCCTGACTTGGAATGTAGATTGCCCTGAGCAGTATGTGATGCTGAATGGCCTGGTCCCAGATCTGGCATGCCTCCATGCAGAGGGGAAGAGAGCCCGTACCATCTTGTTTGTTGATATAAAACATGGCCACTTGATTGTCCATTCTTACAAGGACAGAACTGTTGGCGAGAATATGCTTGATGACTTGGAGAGCCTTCAACACAGCCCGAAGTTCCAAGAGGTTTATCTATTGTGTGGACTCGAGGGTAGTCCAGTGGCCTTGAATGGAGAGAGCATCCAAGTGAGCTCACCAGCTGAGTTTGGATGCATCCGTTGTTAGGATATGCTGAGGCTGGAGGGGCATAATGGTGATCCTTTGAGGAGATTTTCGGGGGTTGTCCACCATTGGAGTGATTGTGCCATGGGTGGTGAGTTGGTGATGGACACATGTAGACCTTCAGTGGCTTATGTCCACTGGGTTGACAGAGTCCACTGCATTTGGCACATGTGTAGAATGGCATTCAGAACTACATGTACCATGGAGGCCATGTGGCCCAGCAGCTGTAGGAAGGAGCGGGTTAGAGCTGACTGGCATTGCCGCATGGTCTCTGCTAATAGTATGAGTCTCTGCATATGGTCTTGAAGGAGAAAGGCCTTGCACTGGACAGTGTCCAGGACAGCTCCTATGAACTCCTGTCTTTGTGTCTGAACCAGCTATGATTTTAGAAAGTTGATTGCAAAGCCTAGGGACTGCAGGAGGTCTATGGTTTTGTGTTGTGTAGAAGAGAGCTCCACAAGAGAGTCTGCCTTTATAAATCAATCATCTAAGTAGGGGAAGACATAGACGTGGTTGATTCAAAAATGAGCTGCCATGATGGCCCATGCACTTTGTGAAGACTCTTGGCACTGAGGCGAGGCCAAAGAAGAGCACCTTGTATGTCTCTCCTGGCACATGAATCATAGATACTGCCTGTGAGAAGGATGGATTAGAATGTGAGTGTAGGCCTCTTTGAGATCTAGTGAGCAAAGCCAGTCGTTTTGCTGCAGGTGAGGAAGGAGGGTTTCCAAGGAGATCATCTTCACTTTTTCTTCTATGGGGAACTTGTTGAGATCTCGGAGGTCTAGGATGGGCCTGGCCTCCTGATTTCTTTGGAATGAGGAAGTAGGGAGAGTAGAATCCCCTTTGATGTTCTTGTAGGGGGACCATTTCAATGGCTCCTTGAGAGAGGAGTGAGATGACTTCCTGATGTAAAATAGTGTCGAGAGAGTTTTTGGACAGGGCTTGTCCCCTGAAACTATTTATTTATTTATTTAACTGTATTTATATCCCGCTTTTCACCGGGTCAAAGCGGGATATAAATAAACTATGAGGGGGAAGTTCTCTTGAAGTTGAAATAGTATCCCTTGTGGACAATGGACAGTGTTCATTTTTCAGAAGTTACAGTCCTCCATTGAGAGATGAACTTTGAGAGCCTTCCTGGAATGGTATGGATGGGACTGGCCATGCTCCCCATGTTAGAGTCAAAAAGATGGTGCTGAGGCAGCTAGTTGAGGTTGAGATGTTTGCTTGGTCAGCCGTGGCTTTTTGGCTTGCTTAGCTCCCTGTTGTTTGGGTTGCGGAGGGTAGGCTGGTTGGCAGTGGCTGGGTAGTATCTCCTCTTTTTTGGATAGAAGGCATTTTTTGTCTGAGCCTCTTTTTGGAGGGATCCAAAGTTTTTCTTGACAACCTTTTGAGGGTGGTGTCCTTGGTTTCAAGTTCTCCCGCTTTTTCCCTTCAATTCTTTCCAAAAAGGTTTTCACCTGTACAGGGGATATTGTCCAACTTGTCCTGCACCCACTGTTCTAAGTCCGATGCCTGGAGCCAAGCCAACCATCTCACCCCTATGTCTATGGAAGAGGTTCCACTATTTGATTCAAAGGCATAAAAAGCTGCTCTGTTGATGAACTTAGAGACGTTTTGACTGGGGGCAAGGACTGCCTGAAAGGCAGGGCACTTCTCTTCAGGGAGGAATGGCAGGAAGCCCTCCCAGTCTTTGTTCAACTCTTTAAGGAACATCCCCATATACAAGATGTATGAGTTGATCCTGCTGGCGAGCATGGAGGTCTAGAAGGTGCCCCTCATGAAGGAATCGAGGGTTCTTGATTCTCATCCTGGAGGAACCGAGGAATGGTTCTTGGCATTCTTTATCCGATGCATCACCAATTCCACCACGATGGAGTGGTGAGGGAGTTGCAGTTTCTGGAAGCCAGGGCACTCAGGGACTCGGTACATGGTATTGAGACATCGACTTATGGGAGCGACGGATAACAGTGTTTCCCACATTTGAAGCATCAGTTGTGCCATATGTGCACCGGTAAGATGTTGACTTCTTTCAGTGCTGTGGGATATTGTAGTATCTCGAGTTCTTCTGCCCTGGGCTCTGGTTCTGAAGCAGCAAGAATGTAGAAACCCACCGCCATGTCTTTTATAAATTCTTGGAAAGACATATCTTCTGGCAGGGATTTCCTTCTGATACTGGCCTGTGGTGGTGAAAGTTCTGAGATGACATCTCTGAGGTCGTTAGAGTCCAGAGATCTGTGGTTGGAATCGGAGGATTCTGAGTCAGATCCCAGAGAGTATTGCTGGTGTTTAGAGTAGCGATGCAGGTAAATGTCCTCTGGTTTTGCATAGTGCAAAGAAGAAGATGGATCAACTGGAGGCAGCGGTGCAGGCATCAGCATTGATGGAGGCCCTGGCATCGGCGAAGGTATCTATATCGAGGAAGATCCAGGTATCAGAGAAGGTATCGGCATTGGTGATGGTACCAGCATTGGTGACATAGACATTGGCACCGAGCCGGCTTGCGTACCTAATGTCGGTAGCAATGTAGTCTATATAATTAGCAAATAAGCTTTACCCACTAAACATATTGTAGTATAAATTACTCAGCAAATAACTAGTGATAAATGGAGAAAGCAAACCTCAGATAACTCAAACACCTCCCACAGTCCACCTTCTGGTGAGCTATGGTGATTAAAATGAGTTTCACACATCACCGGTTTGCTACAGCATTTTTCACTTTTCCACTTTATCCAAGTCTTAGATGGAGTAGATGTGATGCCCAAGGTTGAACTTATCGTTATCTGGGAAACTTCATCCGGTTTTGGAGTGAAATGAGCTGGTCGGGTGAGAGTAATCCTGTATCAGTTTATTGATGGTGGTCTTTCTTGGTAACATAGTAAGTATGTTAAGCAATGGTGGTGTGTTTATTTATTTATAGTTATATTCCCCTGAAGCAGCTGAGGCAAAACGCAGGAGGGACGTTCCAGCGGGCGTTGGGATCTGTTCATTTGTTTGAAAAAAGATGGATATCATATGCCACTAGAAGATATTCTGACTATTAACATTGAAACCTATTGTTATGGAAAGCGTTTTTGGTAGATACACAAGGAGATACATAAGGAGATACAAAGTTTCTGTGTTATAATGTCATGTTTTTAAGAGTTTGTGTGTGTCTCTTGATATTCTCTTGGATAAAGTGGAAAAGTGAAAAATGCTGTAGTGAACCGGTGATGTGTGAAACTCATTTTAATCACCTTAGCTCACCGGAAGGAGGACCGTGGGAGGTGTTTGAGATATCTGAGGTTTGCTTTCTCCATTCATCACTAGTTATTTGCTGAGTAATTTATACTACGATAGGTTTAGTGGGTAGAGCTTATTTGCTAATTGTATGAAGTATCATAATTAGGCTCTGTTGTTGACCTTAATATTTATTGTCTGGTAGCAATGTAGTCTGCATTGGCACCGGTACCAAGCCCACTTGCGTTCCTAATGTCGGTGCTGATGTTGTCTGTAATGACATCAGGACCAATTGTGTTAGGTGCACCGAGACTGCTAGTAGGGCTGCTAGGGTGTGTTCCAGAGTCAGTATGCTTTGATTCAATGACGTCTCCGGTGCCTGGTCATCGGATGGAGCAGGGTCAACTGCCACTGGACCTAGGCATGGCATCAAAGGCTTCGTGGAGATGGGAGCTATGGGTACCCTCTCGAATCCCCACTGAGGCTTTGGATGAGTCCTCCCACCAGTGATGCCTTGACCTATTACTGGAATCAGATGATGTCCAGGAAGATTCCCGGTGAGCACGGGAATTCTCCCGGGACCTTTCCCTCGACCGCTCCCTTGATGTCTTTGGCCTACCAGAGTGGTCTTTCTTCTTCTTGCCTTGGTCATTCTGAATCTCCGAGACCTCTCGGAGCAGCAACCTCTCCTTGGGAGTGCGAGGAGGAGAGGATCTTTTCTCACCATGACTGGAGTCTTTCGAATGCTTGGAGCCAGAGGAAGCCCTCGAGGAGGTTCAGGCCAAAGAGAGGGTTTCTGCTGGGAAGAGCTCTTCAAACTTCTTGGCTTGATTCCCAAGGCCTCGTTTTGTCATCTGCTTGCAGAGTGCACATTCTTTGGGGACATGATTGGGGCCGAGGCATTTGAGGCACCAGTCATGTTTGTTGGTTAACAATATTGTGCCAGAGCACTTCGTACATTTTTTAAATCCACTGGTGGGTTTTTCCATGTTGCCTCAGAGGGTAGGCCTGGTGAGGGCCTTAGGGGAAAAGAAAAGTCCGGTGCTTTTTTTTTTTTTTTTACCTTTGTCAAGTTAGAAGTAGAAGATTATAATAGAATAAAATAATAAGAATGAGAAGTATCAGCCTCCTCAGCTATAACTTACCTTGCCTCTCTCAACTAACTGGGCTTTGTGTGGTAGCCAGGTTAACTGTTCATTTTAAATTAAATCTCTCTCCCCAGAACCTGCTGTGTGTTAAACCTTTTTTCCTGTCCTAGCCTGCCTGAGTGAATCCTCCCCCTCCCCCCCCCCTGCTGAGGTATTGTGTAGCCTTCTTCCTGTTTCCTCCACGTGTGCATAGTCTGTTTTAGTCTGCTTTTCTCTGATCAGAGAAGAGCAGTGCTTTTTACAGTGCTCTGCTAGAAGTGGATCTTTGTCTCCTATGACACCTTGCTGTGAGTTCTAGCTGTTTATTAATTATTTATTGTTTGTCTAACTATTTATTTAATTATTTATTGTTTGTCTTAGTGGTGTGCTAGTTCAGCCTCCTCAGCTATAACTTACCTTGCCTCTCTCAACTAACTGGGCTTTGTGTGGTACCCCCTCCCCCCTGCTGAGGGTTCAGGACAGGGTACCTTGTAACTGCCCTCTTTAATATGACTTATCTCCCTCCCTCCCCAGCACCCACCCACCCCTGGGGTAATTGTAGTTTTATAGGTACTTGCACATCTTAGAGGAAAGGGGCTGCTCTCAGGTGCAGCTCGTTATCCAAATCAGTCATACACAGAGGACCTGAGATTAATTACTTAAGCTTCAGGTACACAAGGTGTATTAGGGGTATTAGATACACTTTTATTGGTATAAGCATCTACACCAATCCTTATTATATACAGAATTTAAAAGACCTAAACACAAGCTTTAAACTAAGATGCAGACAGAAGTCCAGCAACGAGATGGGGGTTCTCCAGTCTTTTGCATTGAGTGTCACATGTATGATTTTCTCCCAGTTGGTGAGAGGTCTTACGTATGCACTAAGTGCAAAGAACTCTTTGCTCTCAGGGAATGAGTCCATTCTCTAGAGGCTAGAGTAGCAGACCTGGAAGACATAAGAAAGACAGAGAAGTACATGGATGAGACCTACAGGGATATAGTCCTGAAGTCCCACCTCCAGTCTGGCAGCATCCCTGTTGCCATGGAGGAGAGAGGTCACATGACAGGAGAGCATCACCCTGGTATGGCAGGAAGTGATCCTGTAACTAGGACCTGTCCTCCAGGTGATGTAAAACCCTCTCGCACCGAGGACGTTTCTCCAGGGCCATGTCCCCATGAGGGGAGAGTCAGGACAGCTGTTATAGTTGGTGATTCAATCATTAGGAATGTAGATAGCTGGGTGGCTGGTGGACGTGAGGATCGCCTGGTAACATGCCTGCCTGGTGCGAAGGTAGCGGACCTCACGCACCGCCTAGATAGGATCATAGATAGTGCTGGGGAGGAGTCTGCTGTCTTGGTACATGTTGGTACAAATGATATAGGAAAATGTGGTAGGGAAGTTCTGGAGGCTAAATTTAAGCTTTTAGGTAGGAAGTTGAAATCCAGAACTTCCAGGATAGCGTTCTCCGAAATGCTTCCTGTTCCACGTACAGGACCCAAAAGACAGGCAGAGCTCCGGAGTCTCAATGCGTGGATGAGACAATGGTGCAAGGATGAGGGTTTTGGATTTGTTAGGAACTGGGGAACATTCTGGGGAAAGGGGGGGCTCTTCCGAAGGGATGGGCTTCACCTTAATCAGGATGGGACCAGACTGCTGGCATTAACCTTTAAAAAAGAGATAGAGAAACTTTTAAACTAGAAAATAGGGGAAAGCCGACAGTCACCCAGGAGTGCATGGTTCGGACGAAGGTATCCTTGAAGGATAC
The DNA here is from genome assembly GCA_033557465.1 of Ichthyophis bannanicus. Lineage (NCBI taxonomy): Eukaryota > Metazoa > Chordata > Amphibia > Gymnophiona > Ichthyophiidae > Ichthyophis > Ichthyophis bannanicus. The sequence continues at coordinate 96,711,070 of CM066031.1, read as the reverse complement.
TACCAAAAGCAGTGAGGTTCCAAAATGGTGTATAGTAGCCCAAATGCCCTTGAGTAAGGAGCAGACAGAGCATAAGGATTCCAAATTACCCCTGCCTACCAATAGCCAGATTAATATGAATAAAATACAGTCTCTAAAATGCTTGTATGCCAATGCTAGAAGTCTAAACAATAAGATGGGAGAGTTAGAATATATAGCACTAAATGAGAGGTTAGATATGATTGCACTCTCAGAGACATGGTGGAAGGAGGATAACCAGTGGGACACTGTGATACCTGGATACAAACTATATCGTAATGATAGAGCTGATCAAATTGGTGGAGGGGTTGCGCTCTATGTTAGAGAGGGCATTGAGTCAGAAAGGATTAAAGTTTTGCAGGGAACAAAATTTGCTGTAGAATCTCTATGGATTGAAATTCCATTTATGAAGGGGAAGGTGATGGCAGTGGGAGTATACTATCGACCGCCTGGCCAGAATGAACGAATGGATGATGAAATGCTCAAAGAAATCAAGGAAGCTAACAAAAGTCACAACAGAGTAGTAATAATGGGTGATTTCAATTACCCCGGTATCGACTGGGTCAGTGTCACAGCAGGACAAGCTAAAGAGATAAAGTTTCTAGATGGAATAAATGACTGCTTCTTGGAGCAGCTGGTTCATGAACCGACCAGAGGGGAAGCCATACTGGACCTAGTCCTTAGTGGAACGCCAGATCTGGTGCAAGAAATAAGGGTGTTGGGACCACTTGGCAATAGTGATCATAGTATGATCATGTTTGATTTAATTAGTGGAGGACAGATAGTAAAGGCATCCACAGTACTACCTTTTAACTTTCAAAAGGGAGACTATGATAGAATGAGGAATATAGTTAGGAAAAAACTATAAGGAGCGGTTCCAAAGGTTAAAGACTTACAGCAAGCTTGGGTGTTATTTAAAAATACTATCCTCGAAGCCCAAACCAGCTGTATTCCACGCATTAAGAAAAGTGGAAGAAAGTCCAAAAAATTGCCAGCATGGTTTAAAGGTGAGGTCAGAGATGCTGTTGCTGCCAAAAAAGCAACCTTCAGGAAATGGAAAAAAGAGCCAAATGATGAAAACTGGAAACAGCACAAGCACTGGCAAGTTAAATGCAAAGCATTGATAAGGCAGGCAAAGCGGGAATTTGAGAAGAAACTTGCTACGGAAGCAAAAGCACTAAATAAAGACTTTTTCAAGTACATTTGTAGCAAAAGGCCTGTGAGAGAGTCAATTGGACCATTAGATGATAGAGGGGTAAAAGGGGCAGTAAGAGGAGACAAGGCTATAGCAGAGAGACTGAATGAATTCTTTGCTTCGGTCTTTACTGAGGAAGATGTAGGGATGTTACCCAAGACTGAAGTGGTATTTAAAGGTGATACTGCAGAGGAATTGAGAGAAATATCGCTACACCGGGAAGATATATTACAACTATTTGATAAACTGAATAGTAGCAAATCACCTGGACCGGATGGTATACATCCCAGAGTGTTGAAAGAACTGAAATATGAGATTGCAGACCTGCTATTGGTAATCTGTGAACTTTCATTAAAATCATCTGTAATACCTGAAGATTGGAGGGTCGCCAACGTAACACCAATTTTTAAAAAGGGTTCCAGGGGTGACCCGGGAAATTACAGACCGGTGAGCCTGACGTCAGTACCAGGGAAAATGGTAGAAACCATCATAAAGAACAAAATTACACAGCATGTAGATAATCATGGCCTAATGGGAGACAGCCAACATGGCTTTAGACAAGGAAGATCTTGTCTTACTAATCTGATATGTTTTTTTTGAAGGTGTGCATAAACAGGTAGACAAAGGTGAGTCGGTTGATATAGTGTATCTGGACTTTCAGAAAGCTTTTGACAAAGTCCCCCATCAGAGACTTTTGGCGAAGCTAAAAAGTCATGGGATAGGAGGCAGTGTACTATTGTGGATCGGGAACTGGTTAAAAAATAGAAAGCAGAGGGTAGGGCTAAATGGCCAATATTCCCAATGGAAAAAGGTGAATAGTGGAGTACCCCAGGGATCTGTACTGGGTCCGCTGCTTTTTGACATATTCATAAATGACCTGGAAAAGGGAATAACTAGTGAGGTTATCAAATTTGCAGATGACACAAAACTGTTTAAAGTTGTTAAAACCCAAGAGGATTGTGGAAAACTGCAGGAGGATCTGGATAAATTGGAAGACTGGGCATCCAAATGGCAGATGAAATTTAATGTGGACAAGTGCAAAGTTATGCACCTAGGAAAGAACAACCCACACTATAGTTACACGATGCAAGGTTCCACATTAGGAACCACCACCCAGGAAAAAGATTTAGGAGTCATAGGGGATAACATGTTAAAACCCTCCGCCCAGTGTGCAGCGGCGGCCAAGAAAGCAAATAGAATGCTAGGTATGATAAGGAAAGGGATGGAGAACAAAACAGAGGATATTATAATGCCTCTGTATCGCTCCATGGTACGACCGCACCTTGAATATTGTGTGCAATTCTGGTCACCGTATCTTTAAAAGGACATAGCGTTATTAGAAAAAGTACAGAGAAGAGCCACCAAATTGGTGAAGGGGATGGAAGGCTACTCCTATGAAGAGAGGCTAAGAAGGTTAGGGCTCTTTAGCCTGGAGAAGAGATGGCTGAGGGGAGATATGATAGAGGTCTATAAATTAATGAATGGAGTGGAACGGATAAACGTGGATCAATTGTTTACGCTATCAGAGTATAGAAAGACTAGGGGACATGTAATGAAGCTACAGGGTAAACTATTTAAGACAAATAAGAGAAAATATTTTTTCACTCAACGTGTAATCAAACTCTGGAATCTGTTACCGGAGGATGTAGTAAGGGCTGTTAGTATAGCTGGGTTTAAAAAAGGTTTGGACAAGTTCCTGGAGGAAAGGTCCATAAACCACTATTAAAAAGGGACCCAGGATATCAATGCTTGACCCAGTACAAGCATTGTGTAACCTGTGTCTTTTGGGGATATTGCTAGGTATGTATGACCTAGATTGGCCACTGTTGGAAACAGGATACTGGGCTTGATGGACCTCGGTCTGACCCAGTATGGCATGTCTTATGTTCTTATGTTCTTAGTGATACAGGTGAAGGCAGCAGATCTGCAGTGGGTACAGGAGTGATCCTGACGGCTCCATGGAAAAAAAAGAACTGAGGAGAGTCAGTTAGAAGAGCGGGAAGGCAGCAGCACAGGCGCAGTGGACTGCTCCCAAAGGCTTTCCTATTGGTAGCTGAGGGGCTTCCCGCACAGCCTCCATTGGTACCCGATGTCACCAATACGTGAGGACAACATTCCTGCTTGTTCCTGGATGAAAGGAAGGTGATTAGCGGTGTGCCCCAGGGTTTGGTCTTGAGACCCGTACTGTTCAATATATTCGTGAGTGATATTGCTGAAGGACTAAATGGAAAAGTCTGTCTTTTTGCAGATGTCACCAAAATTTACAACAGAGTGGACTCCCTTCAGGGAATGGGGAACATGAGGAAAGATCTACAAAAGCAGGAAGAATGGTCTAATGCTTGGTAGTTAAGATTTAATGTAAAGAAGTGCAATATCATGCACTTGGGAAGCAGAAATCCAAGGGAATTGTATGCGGTATGGGGCAAGAGATTGATATGGACAGACCAGGAGAAAGACCCAGGTGTGATTGTTTCTAATGATCTCAAGGTGACGAAACAGTGTGACAAGGCAGTGGCAAAAGCCAGAAGGATGCTGGGTTGCATACAGAGAGGAATTACCAGCAGAAAGGAAGAGGTACTAATGCTAAAGTACAAGTCACTGGTGAGGCCTCACTTGGAATATTGTGTTCAGTTTTGGAAACCGTATCTCACAAACAATAAAAAAGGGAGGAGTAGCCTAGTGGTTGGGGCAAGGTACTTCAGGCCGGAAGGTCGGGGGCTCATATCCCACTAGAGGACAGCAACCTTGGGCCGGAAGGACTGGGGTTTCTAGTCCCACAGATGCTCCTTGTGGTCTTGGACAAGCCACTTAACCCTCCATTGCCCATGTTCCCTGTAAGCATTGGGGGATATCCCTACATGTTAAATGTATTCCCCAATTGTGTTGTGACCGCTTTGATTGAAGGATAAGGCGGTATACAAAACTGTCTAAATAAATAAAATAAATAAAAAATGCTGGAAGCGGTTCAGAGGAAGGTGACCAAAATGATTTGGAGCCTGCGTTAGAAGACATATGAGAAGAGACTTGAAGATCTAAATATGTACACTCTGGAGAAGAGGAGGGACAGGGGAGATTTGATTCAGACCTTTAAATACTTAAGAGTATTAATGGACAAACAAACCTCTTCCAAAGACAGGGAAGCTGTAAAACTAGAGGGCATAACAGGAAGCTACAAGGGGATAAACTGAAAGGCAATGTCAGGAAAAACATTTTCACTGAAAGGATGGTGGATGCTTGGAATGCCCTCCCGATGGAAGTGGTGGGGGCAAATACAGTGACAGAATTCAAAATGGCATGGGACAGACATAGTGGATCCCTTTATAGCAACAGGATAAAATCAAAATAAGCATAACTATCTCTTATATCTGAACAAATAGAGGTGACCTACACGGAGTGGTGGGTACACCCCTAAACAAAGGCATGGTGAAAGGTGACCAGCATGGATTGGCAAGTGCACCTACTCTTGCCGCCTTGCTGGGTAGACTAGATGGACCATACTGGTCTTTATCTGCCATCATATACTATGTTAGGTTACTACGTGACTTTCTAGAGCACCTGCACTATCATAAATCTTATGTGTTTCCTGAACCTCTGCAGAGCAGGTGGTGCAGACGTGAAAAAGAGGGAGCACTTACATCACCAAAAGCCTAGCTAGGGAAGCACCGAGAGCCCCGCCTGAGCTTGGGAATAGAGAAAGAGATGGGGCTGTGTACAATGTGTGTGCTGCACAAAGCAGGACAGGACTGGACTGGAGGGGTGATGAGGAATATGAATTAAATAATGACTTTCCAAAGTTAGAATTATATCTAACTATTACACAAACACATCCTGAACTTGGTCAGGTCTAACTTTCCTCTCTTTCCCCCTAGCAACTAGCATTGTCACTTCCTCCAGACACAATGGCGAAGTTCCCCTATTCCAGGAAGAAGACATGTTGGACAATCCTGTTTTGAAATAACTTTCTGGGGCTATGTGGTATTTGTAATTCTACCTTGCATGAGAGCCATGTGCTAAAGCTCAGCGCAGGATTACCTAAAGTACACCTAATGCAAAGGTTTTGCTCTCCAACGATGTAACCAAACAGCATGCAAATGACTTCTGTGCAAAAAATCTGCACTAAACAAGGAGAGCGAGCCAGACACATTCACACAGATCTGCATTAGCAGCACCTATATGTTGCACACAAAAAAACCCTGTCTGGCCCTTGTGCTGGAATGCTATCCGGCGCATACACATCGGGATCGTGCTGCTCAGAATAATATCGGGGTTTCTGCACCAGACTGCATTCCAGCAGATGTAACACACTTCCTCCTCTACTCCTCATCCCGTTTAGTAAAGCCAGAAAATATCGCAGGTGCTGGACTCCATCGGATAGCAGAGGCGCTACAACGTGATTTGGAGTTAAGGAGTCAGGAGAAGAGAGACGGAGAGCAAAGGGAGCACTTAAGAAGGCGAATAAGAATGACGGAGAAACATGCCCGATGACCGCCCTCGAGTGCTGCTCCCAGATAAGAGCTGAGAAAGGACTCAGGCGTGATCTCAGTGCGAGGCTGAGGATGGGACACTGCTGGACAGAAGGGGGAGAACTCTGTGAGGGGGACCTAATGGCCCCAAAAATATGGAAGAGAGTGCTGCTGGGCGAATAAAATAAGAGTGGTTGTAAAGAAGCGCTTCCCCCAGGTAGATGGATACTCATCTCAAGGATAAGAAGAGTGTGAATTGAAAGTGTATAGAGTAGTAGGGTAATATGCCCTCATGGGTGGAATTATGTATATTGTTAAAAGAAATAGTGTGGGGTATAAGAGTAATTCACTTGTTCTCTTGTATGTGTTTATCTTTAATAATTGAATAAGAGGTGGAACTGATAGTGAATAAGGTTAAAATGGGGGTATCGGGGAGATAGGGTTGAATAGCTGGGGGAGGGTTGAGGGAAGGGAGGAGGGGGAGAGGAGGGAAAGGGTGGGATGTGGGGTGGGTGGGCGGGGTGCGCACTACTCCATTAGTACCCTGGTTAGGCAGGGGGAGGAGGAGGGAGGGGGAGGGTGGGATGGGATGAAAAGGTAATCAAAGAGAAGGGGGGAGGAAAGGGTGGGAAAGGGCATGCCTGTCAATATTAGCGGGGGGGAGGGGAAAAAAGGAATTAACAGTGGCAATGATAAATGTACGGGGGACTTCAGACATGGCAAAAGCAGCGTAGGCTGGAAAAGGAAGGGCTCAGGCTGCAAGCAGACATAGTTTCAGTAACCTCTGAAAAAGAACCTAGAGCAAAAAAAATAGATATTTTGGGATACTCTAAGGTTCCCAAAGAGGCAGTCACCTTGCCCATCCATGAAATTCTTCAAGAACACATGATGGACTTATGGGAGACTCCTCTCACCTTATCTCCACATTCTCGTCGTTTGGACATCATGTATCGTGTCCCTCCTTCTCCTGGTTTTCAAAAAACTCAGCTTCCTCACCACTCTATTGTGGTACAGTCAGCTATGAAAAGGATAAAAAGTACCAAAAGACACACTTCCACTCCCCCAGGAAGAGAATGTAGGACTTTGGATGCTTTTGGTAGGAAAATCTTCCAAGCCAGTATGCTTATTGCCAGAATCAATTCATACAGCCTCTATATGGGCATGTTTCTGAAGGAGATTGCACTGAAGATACGCCATTTCCTCCCCTTTATCCCAGAGGATAGGAAGGAGGAATTCCTTCTTTTGTTAAAGCATACCCAAGATGTTTCAAAGTTCTCCAACAGAGCTGCCTTTGACTCCTTTGAGGGTGCTAGCAGAGCCTCAGGCATTGCCATAGCTGCTCGCAGAATTGCTTGGCTCCAGGCCTCTGACCTAGAACCCTGGGTCCAAGATGGGTTGGGCAATCTGCCCTGTACAGGTGAAAATCTGTTTGGCAAGGAGTGGCAAATCAAAGCCACTCAAATGGATGCAGAGAATGCTGCTTTAGATAGACTTTCTAAGTCTACCTCTACCCCTGCCAAGAAAAAATCTTTTAAGAAGCCTTTCTACAAAAAGACCAGATTTTCCACAAATACTGGCCAACAATCTTCCCAAGTTCGCTTTGCTCCTAAGTGTCAGCAATCTAAACAGGCCAGGGCAAAACCTGCAGGGACTGCTACAGTTCAGCAGTCCCAACCTCCTCAGGGTTTTTGACTTACTTCTAGAGAACTTAACTTTTCTGGCTCTACAACAGCCAGAGCCTCTCACCATTCCAGGAAGGTCAACTCTGAAGAAATCACATAACCAACCACTGTTCACTCCTCCTTTATCCCCTCTTCCTTAATATCACTCCTGTGCCCCCAGCAAATTAGCCTTTAACATGCTAACATACGACAGTACCCCTCAAGCCATGTTTACGATGGAAAATGCCTAGTTGATATCTTACTACTGTTATCAACCTGTATATAATCCCATGTTGTATATAGTTCCACGATGTATATTGTTAGCCTGTGTTCCATGTTCAATACCTGTTCAATGTAAAATGTGTTCAATTCCCTGTTCAATGTAAAACGCAGTATGGCTTTTCCTGCTGTGCGAGTTTGTTGCCTGTGAACCGCGCTGATGGTAAATAGCGCGGTATAGAAAAACTATAAATAAATAAATAAATAGTATGTATACAGGAAACTCACTTGAAAGTGGGACAGGAACACATGCTACAAAAAAATATCCTTATGTGGTGTTAGCTGGGCAATGTGCTAACCCCCGGAAGGGAGGAGTGGGCGTATTTGTAAGTGGACAATACAGAATGGCTGAGAAAGGGTAAAAGAGAGATAAAGGTGGGAGATGGGCTGGAGTGAAAATGAAAGTAGAGGGAGAAGAGGTGTGGGTGATTAGTCTGTATGGGCCAAAAGAACATCAAGGAGATTTCTATGAGCAGTTGTTGAAGAAATTGGAGCAATCTGGGGACACCCCAATTATAATGGTGGGGGGATTACAATCTCACTCTGAATCCTAGACTGGATAACAGTGGGGGGGGGTCAGAGGGAGGCCGGAAAGCGGATAGGAGATGCCTCTCTAAACTGAAAGAACGCTTAGGTATGGTGGATGCATGGAGGGTAAGACTCCTGGGAGAATGCAAATATATGTTTTACTCCAATCCACACGGCTCGTACGGCCGTCTAGATATGATATGGGTGAGCGGGAAGTGGGTGATGAGAGTGAAAGATGCTGAGCAGGGATCTATTATCTGGTCTGACCATGCGCTGGGGCGCATTGCCTTGGAACTAGGAATGAAAGCAGAGAGAGTACAGTTTTGGAGACTTAATGAATCCCTGCTAGATGATGAAGCAGCTGTCATTATCATGAAGGGAAATATTCATGAGTAACTCCAATTTAATTGCACTGAAAGAAGTGTGGGATGGTTAGAGGACACTTGATTAGCATACCTGCAAGGGTAAAGAGCACTTTGAAAACTGATATTGAAAAGCAGCATCAAAGAGATCAAGACCTGAAACTGATGAGTGAATTAGTGACGTTCAGGGGGGAGTTATTTATTTAACCAGTTTTCTATGCTGTCATATCCTTCAATCAAAGCTGTTTGCATTATATAATCACTACAAACAGGTACTGAATACCTTCCCATGTTGCCAAAGGGCTCATAATCTATGTGTACCTGAGGCAACATAGAGTTAGGTGGCTTGCCCAAGGCTACAAGGAGTGCCTATAGGGCTAGAAATCTCAGCCCCTGTGGCCTGAGATTGTTGTCCCCAGATGGGCATTGAACTCATGGCCCTTCAGCCTGTGGTGCCATGTTCTAACCACTAGGCCACTCCTTCCCTCCTGTTAAGTAAATTACAGGCAAAAGAACATAATATATGCCATACTGGGTCAGACCAAGGTACATCAAGACCAGTATCCTGTTTCCAACAGTGGTCAATCTTGGTCATAAGTACCTAACAGTTTCCCCAAAAGACACAGGTTCCTCAATGCTTGTATTGGGTCAAGCAGTGATATCCTGGATCCCTTTTAATAATGGTTTATACGACTTTCCTCCAGGAACTTGTCCAAACCTTTTTTTTAAATTTTCTTTCTATTAGCATTTATAATAAAACTCAAATAATTACATAAATGAGAAACAGAAAACGGGATATTAAGCATTGTAATTACATACTTTGTAAACAAAAAGATTTATAAGAAATATATTCCCCACTTTAGTCCACTATAAAGACCGGGAGGCTACAGGAAATAACATTACCAACAAAACTCTCTTTCTCAAAAGAAAAAAGTAAGGTTCCAAAAAGAAAAAAATCACTCAACAGGCCCAGACTTATGCATCAGCCGTAGCGGGACCCACCTCAACTCTAATCTCTTCCCTTGCACAAAGAAATTCTGAGTTGTTTAGGGTCAAAAAAAAGAAAATTCTTCCCCTGATAAGAAACATAACATCTAGACGGATATTTCAGCACAAATGAAGCTCCCAAGGAGATGGTCCTGGCCCGATAAGCCAGGAATTCCTTCCTCCTTAATTGGGTAGCACGTGACAAATCAGGAAAAATATACACATTTGACCCAAAAAACTGCTCCTTAATATTTTTTAAAAAAGAACGAAGTATTAAAACTTTGTCAGCCTCTAGGGCCAGAGTCACAAGAATAGTAGATCTTTCTGTGATCACGTCCAGCGAACTTTCCAGGAATCCAGTTAGGTCTGCCACTCCACTCAGGGAAGCTTCCATCTTCCTCTCTTTTACCTCCCTGCTATTAGTTGACAAATATTGTGCTCTAGTGAGTGGAGGTAAGTGCTCCATTGGAATTTTAAGCACCTCCATTAGATATTTCCGCACCATCTCTGTTGGAGACATAAAAGGGGATCTCGGAAAGTTCAGCAGATGGAGATTATTCCGTCGGGAAAGATTCTCTAGATATTCAATTTTCCTGTTTAACACAGTTCTTTCTCTCAGTGCAAAATGCTCCTCCTTAAAGCGAGACATCTCCTCCTTAACTTGAAAAAGATAACCAGCTTGTTTCTTCAGGTCCTTAGCAGCTTCCAATTTCATATTAATCATTTCATTACTCACTGATCCCACAACGGTAGACAGGGTAGTATTCAAAGCTGAGATGGCGTCCCATAGTGCTTCCAATGTAATATTTGCAGGCCTTTCCAGCACCAAACTTCCTGGTTTCAGCTGTGCTCCAGGCTCCAACTGCCGTGGACTACCCACACGATCAGACGGATCCTCCATGATCTGCCTCTCTGGCAGCCTCTCCCCACCGGAGTCCCAAGCCAGCCATTTAGAAGCTTTCCCCTCTCTACTGGGCAGCGGTGTGCTTATCCAGCCACCCGACAGCTCTAGAGAGGGAACTCCCACCAGAGAGATGGCATTTCCTGGTTGTGCTGGAGGAACCCTCGAATCAGGAGACAAACTTACTCCTGACACACCCAGCACCGACACAGAATCTTCAGCCGGTGCTGCCGAAGACGCCACTACTGACCCCGCTGGAGTAAATCCATATCGCTCGAGGGTTCGTTGGTTCGGAAGGGAAGCCTGCGGTGGAGCAATGGAGAGACTCGCCTGTTTCCTTTTCTTCCGCCCCATAATCCACAGAGCAGAGGTCACCGCCAACGAAAAACACCACAAACGAACTGCAATTCAACAGCTCGAGGTCAGAAACCTGCCACCATCTTGCCCCCCTCCCCCCCACCTTTTTTAAACCCAGCTACACTAACAGCTTTTACTACATCCTCTGGTAACAAATTCCAGAGTTTGATTACACGCTGAGTGAAAAAATATTTTCTCTTATTAGTCTTAAATAGTTTACCCTGTAGCTTCATTGCATGTCCCCTAGTCTTTCTATATTCTGATGATGTAAACAATTGATCTACGTTTACCCGTTCCACTCCGTTCATTAATTTATAGACCTCTATCATATGTCCCCTCAGCCGTCTCTTTTCCAAGTTGAAGAACCCTAACCTTTTTAGCCTCTCTTCATAGGTATCCTTCCATCCCCTTTACCATTTTGGTGGCTCTTCTCTGTACCTTTCCCTTTTTTTTTAATCCTTTATTTTGACTTTCAAACAGACATAACAAACTAAACATACCCCTTTAAACATAAACGGAATACCCCGACAACACTCACCCCTACACCTACCCCCCAAGGTCCATCAGCTGTCTTAAATGGCCTACAAGGTTCTGAATGTGCAACACAGGAAACCAAATACAATATATAAGTACAGAACATTGCCCACTATGTAACAGCATAGTACGCTGCAGTTACATAGTCTTTCAAGGATTTCCACTTAAGCAAGGTACAAGATAACTGAGGTGATCCTTGACGAGACTTCTGCTCGTATTTACAATATAAACATAATCGGTTCCATCATGTGTGTCAACTAAGATCCGCAGTTTGCTTCCAATTGACAATTATGAGATGCAGAGCCACTCCCACCATGAAATCAAGCAAAAAATGACATTCCCTGCGGAGAGACGGAATGCCAGCTATTGATCTATATACAATGATCGCCCAGGTGAGAAGGGCCCTGAATCCCAAGATGACTTGAATTTGCTCCCATATCAGAGACCAATAGGACTGAACGTTAGGGCAATCAAAAATCATATGAGCTAAAGTACCTACGCCACTCTGGCAAGACCAGCATACATTGCCAATTGTCTTATCGCATTTGGAGACCTTTATCGGAGTATAATGGGCTCTGTGTGCAAAGAAGTATAATGCCTGGGAAACAGAGGCAGATTGAGAGATTCTAATTAACTTTCCCCAAAATTTTGCCCACAATTGCGGAGAGAGGGTTACCCCGGTGTCATGTTCCCAGACACGCTGGGTGCCAGTGGAATATAAGAACATAAGATATGCCATACTGGGTCAGACCAAGGTCCATCAAGCCCAGTATCCTGTTTCCAACAGTGGCCAATCTAGGTCATATGTACCTAGCAGTTTCCCCAAAAGACACAGGTTCCACAATGCTTGTACTGGGTCAAGCATTGATATCCTGGGTCCCTTCTTAATAATGGTTTATGGACCTTTCCTCCAGGAACTTGTCCAAACCCTTTTTAAACCCAGCTACACTAACAGCCTTTACCACATCCTCCAGTAACAAATTCCAGAGTTTGATTATACGTTGAGTGAAAAAATATTTTTTTTATGAGTGAGGGTAATGATTTACTAATTGGTAATAGTGAGAAGCCACACCCGGGGCCTGTTGGGCACTTTTTATTATATTAAGGAGCCCTCATTCCTCTGATAGAGACCTAATATCATATTAGATTACCCAGTACAGTATCTCAACTGAATCCTTTGAAAATATGAGGATCCAAGTAGGTTAAATTCATGCTGTATCCTGGCAAAAGTCTTCCACTTACCGTCTAATAACAACTGACCTATTGGCCAGATTCCTCTGGAGTACCACTGTCTCCAGGCAATCGGTTTCTGTTGAATCTTGAGAAAAGGGTTATGCCACAAAGGGAGGAGCATAGATAGGCTTTTCTCCTGGGGGACTGAATGGGCTAGCAGCTGGAAAGCCTTTTAGGTATCCCTAATGACCTGAGGGAAATTTAAACTTGCTGAGAATATCATGCCAGGAAAAAGCCGCATGGGAAAAGAGGCAACCAATTTTTCCTCCAGTTCTAGCCAGACGGGGTATTAGCCAGCCGGCTGCTCGACCCACCTTGACCCTTGTTTTAATATGAAAACACAATCGTAAGCCTGAAAGTCAGGAAAGTTCACACCACCTTCCTCTTTTTTGGATTTAAGTTTCCTATGGGCTATTCTGGGCAGTTTGTTCTTCCATAAAAACTGTGCAAGAATCCTTTCCACCTGCCGATAGATATGGGCCGACATAAAACGCGGCAGCATTTCTAACATATAATTCACCCTAGGAGTGATAGTCATTTTGATCATCTCAAGCTGTCCCCACCACTATAAAAAAAAATAGTGACCATTTTGCGGTCATGTTCCTTACAGTAGAGAGAAGAGCTGCTTCATTGTAATGTAGCGCTTCTGTGAATGGGTTGCAGTAGTGTACACCTAAATATTTTACCATTTTGGGTTCCCAGACAAAAGGGGTATCCCATCATATCTGCCCTACTTACTTGCGAATTAAGAGGGAACACTACAGATTTTGTCCGGTTATTTTTATACTCAGAGAGCCGTGAATATTGATCTATCAGCTCAAGAACAGAGGATATTGAGTTGGATGTAGTGAACAGAAGAAGATCATCAGCATAAGCTGAAAGCTTAATCTCCTTACCAGCAATAGGCACTCCTCCGACCACAGAGCTCTGTTTTAAAAGAAGGGCCAAAGGTTCCAGGGCAAGATTGAACAAAATAGGTGAGAGGGGACAACCCTGTCGGGTACCACGGCCAAGCAAAAAGTCTCGGGATTGGGTAGCATTCACAAATATGTTGGCACATGGCCACATATACATAACCTTGAGCAATTTGAGAAAGCCCTTACCAAAGCCGAACCAACAAGAGCAGCGACAGGAATGGCCACTCCAGCCGGTCAAACACTTTCTCTGCATCAAGAGACAATCCAACCAGAGGACTATCAACATTCTCCACTCCAACCAACACATGACACAATAATCTGGCATTGTCAGCTGTAGAGCGGCCTTCAGTAAATCTGCACTGATCCAGGTGGATCAAAGATGGGGTCACCTTGGCTAGGTGACATGCCAGAGAGGCTGCATATATTTTATAGTTTGCATTTAGCAACGAGATTGGGTGATAATTACTTACCAACTGAGGGTCTCTCCCAGCTTTTTCAAGAACTACAACATTTGCGGAGACAAACGCACCAACTTTGGTATCTGCCTCTAGCAGGGACTGGTAGTATTGTTGCAGATATGGGGCTAGCTCCTTGGAGAAAGCTTTATAAAATTCTATGGGAAGGTCATCTGGGCCAGTGGCTTTACCCGCAGGCATGGAATCTACAGCATGGCTGATTTCCATGACAGAGATCTGACTGTCTAATTCTGCGGATGTTTCCTTAGACAGAGTTGGCCTCTGAGTGTCAGCCAGTAATCTTCCAAAGGCGTCATCAGAAAATTCTGTCTCTGAAGAGTATAACTGAGCATACTGTAGAAGGATCGGAAGGCATCTGCTATTTCAGAATCCTTTACGATCAGACTCTGTTTTTGGGAGTCATGCAATGCAGCAATACGTTGGCTAGCAGATGGCCTGTCCTATTGCCTTCCAAATAAAACCTCCCTTTTTGTGCTTGAATATTCTGTGAGGCCTCATTTGCAAGTATTGTATTGTACTTAAACCTTAGATGCTGCAAACGGATCAAGATGTTTGGATCTGAACATCTACCTAATATGTGTTCCCCAGCCTTTATCTGCTTATCCAGAGCTGATAGCTCTGCTTTACGCTGCCTTGCAAGGCGTATACCAAAACTGGTGATGGTGGCCCCTATACAGGCTTTGAAACCCTCCCACCAAGCCCAGCCAGCAGTGGCCTGAGGTGAATTAAACTGAAAATAATCCACGATGGCCACTTGGATAGTTTCACAAAACTCCATATTACCAAGAAAAGACCTATCAAAATGCCACCTTGAGCGAGAGGAGCAGGATGGGGATTCCTATAAAGATATAGATATTGCAGCATGATCCGATATATGGGCTGCATGTATATTAGATGCACTTACTCTGGGGGCCAATATCTTAGATATAAGAAAAAAGTCTATGCGCGACAACAAATTATGAGGGGGTGAGAAAAATGTATACTCCTGATCTACAGGATGTTGTAAATGCCATATGTCTACTAAGCCAATATCTTGTACCATTGACAAAAGAACTGGATGAGCTTTGGGAAGCTTGGAGGTTCTTACAGGTTTCCTATCTATCAAGGAGTCTAAGGTGAGGTTAAAGTCCCGTCCCCCCCCCCCCCCAGGATTATCGGATACCTGAATACCTCATGAGTTTCAGCGGCTACGGAGTTAAAGACATCTGGGCTATCTAAATTTGGAGCATAGATATTAATGAGAGCCAGTTCTGTAAAACCTATCATGATAACGGCCTTTACCCAATGCCCTTCTGAATCAGAGCGAGATTGTTTCTCCAGGACCAAGCAGGAAGTCAGTCCTCACATATGGGTGACGTCGATGCCGATGGAGCCCCCGTGCGGAGCATTTCCCTAGCTTTCTAAGAAAGCCTTTGGGAATACTGCACGCATGTGCGGTCCCCTCCCCGCCTAAAGGTGCCATCTAGCTCAGTCTTTCTTTTTCCGTGGAGCCCAACGGATGTCTGTCCGTGTCACCCGGGAAAGTTGACTTTTTTCTTGCGATTTTTTCGCTGTTCTTCTCTGGTTCGACGCTGGTTCCCCTTCCCACCGGGTTCGGTACACCGGTATCGAGCCCGTCTTCTATTTTTTGTTTTTTCCCTTCGTGGCTGGCGTTCCCTGGAAGGCCAGTCCTTTGACCTCGCGGGGGCTCTTTTTTCCACGATGGCTTCCAGTGGTTTCAAAAAGTGTGATCGGTGTAAGAAACTGATGTCTCTCACCGACACACACGACTGCTTGCGCTGCCTCGGACCAGATCATGATCCCAAGGTCTGTGTCCCGTGTGGCAAAATGTCTACCAAGGCACTCCGAAGCTGCCAGCATCAAAAAGAATGGATTTTTTCTGATTCCACCTCCGGCCGGGCCCGAACCTCATCTGAGGCCTTGACATCTCGGGAGTCTGACGCCGAGCATCGCCGGGGTTCCTCGGACAGGGGGTCCCCTGATCGGGAATGTAAGAGGAAGAAGCGGCTCATGAGGGCGGCGTCGGAGGAGGTCCCTGGTTCCTCGGGGGCCAGGTCTCGGACCCCTGACCGCCGTCCCGGGCCCTTGGAACAGGAGAAGCCGTCCAAGATGCCTCGCGTGGAGCCGGAGTCCGCCAGGCACGTAAGTCCCAAGTCAGCGGCTGCTGAGTCTCCTGAGCTTGGACTCAGGCTGACAGCCTAGGAGTGCAGATTGTCTGCCTTCATGGATCAGCAGCGGGTGCTGATGGTCAGCCTCGCTGGTGCATTTGCCCCGACCACCGGGACATCGACTTCCAAGTCAACCCCGGAGACCAAGCCGATTCTCGAGACCATGAAGGTTCGAGTTCATTCTCGGTCGCAGTCACCCTCAACCTCCCATTCGGGACTGAGAGCGTCGACGCCGGTGCCCTCGGCATCGGAGCGGGTGCCACCGAGGCCCGCGCGGTCAGAGCCCCCCGACTCCTCTTCGGATGAGTCCACGTGGGAGACAGAGGACGAGGAGTCCCCCGATACTTTTAGGACTCGGTGCGTCCTTTCGGACTCACCGCAGTCCGAACCCCGGAGTAGGTCCCCGCCAGAGGACACCAGGTTCTCGGAGTTCGTCAGGGACATGGCCAAGGCTTTGGCGATTCCCGCGGACCCTGAGGAGGAGCCTCGAGCCGAAGATCTCGAGGCCCTCCAGTATGACTCTCCTCCGAAGGAGGCCTTTACTGTGCCGGTTCCTCCGATGCTGGAACGGCTCCTCTTCCGAATGTGGGAGGCACCGGCCTCGGCGCCAGTTTTGAGCAAGAGGCGCGATTCCATCTATCGACTCCGTAAGAGCCCTGGATTCCAGAAGGCACAACTACCGCACCATTCCATGGTGGTGGAATCGGCCATGCATTGTCTGAAGAGCCAGAAGATGCACTCTGCACTGCCTCCTGGCAGGGAGGCCCGAAACCTGGATGCGCTCGGCAGAAAGTGCTTCCAGGGCTCGATGCTTGCTTGCCGTGTCCAGTCTTACCAGCTGTACATGGGCATGTACTTACGAGTCCTGGCGAAGGAAATTGCCGGGTTCTCTGCTGGCCTCTCCGGGGAACCTTTGCAAAGGTTAAAGACCTTGTCCTCGGGAATCCGGGAATGCTCAAAGTTCATGTCCCGAGCGGCCTATGATGGCTTCAAGGCTTCGGCCCGCGTAGCGGCAGCCGGCATCGGGGCCCGACGCCAGGCATGGCTGCAGTCATCGGACCTCGAGCCCTGGGTGCAGGATAAGTTGGTCGATGTCCCTTGCTTTTTGGCAAACCCATGGCTGAGAAGGCTGCTGAGCTCGAGACCGAGCACCTGACTAGGACAAGGCTGTCCAGAAAAACTTCTGCCCCTTCTCATAAGAAGAAGGGTGCAGGTAAAAAGCCCTTTTACCCGAGGAAGGCAGCTGCCTACAAACCTTTCCCTCAATATCAGGCCTCCCCAGCTCCCCAGCAGGGTCAGCAGGCCAAGGGGCAGGGACATGGGCCCCGTAGGCAGAAAAACCCCAAGCCTCCGGCTCCTGCTCCCACTCAGCAGGGAGGGGGTTTTGACTCCCACAGCATAGTCTTTCCACCTATGCTAACCCATCCCTGCACAGGAGGTCGACTGGCCCTGTTTGCCCACAGGTGGCCACCCATTACAGGAGATGCTTGGGTATTGAGCATAGTCCACAAGGGCTATATGCTCCATTTCCAGCAGTTACCTCCTCCCTACTTCCCAGGGGAGCCTCTAAGACCTCTTCTGCACACAGACTTCCTCCTTCAAGAACTTCAAGGTCTGCTTCTAGACAAGGCAGTGGAGCCTGCAAGGTCACGGTTTCTACTCCAGGAACTTCCTAGTACCAAAGAGAACCGTAGGCCTCAGACCTATTCTCGACCTCAGGAATCTCAACAAGTTCTTGGAGAAAGAAAAGTTCAAGATGCTTACTCTTGGAACACTTCTGCCCTACCTCCAGCAGGGAGATTGGCTATGCTCCCTAGATCTAAAGGATGCGTACACTCACATCCTCATTCATCCAGACCACAGAAAGTACCTCAGGTTCATTGTGGGAGGAAACCATTACCAGTACAGAGTACTGCCTTTTGGCCTAACCTCCGCCCCAAGGGTCTTTACAAAGTGCCTGGCAGTGGTGGCGGCCTACTTGAGGAATCAAGGTGTTTTTATCTTCCCCTACCTGGACGACTGGCTCATCAGGGGTCAGACTTACCAGGAGGCCAGGCAAGCCACCCTCCAAACTATCTCTCTCCTCCAACCCCTAGGCTTTGTCATAAACTTCACAAAGTCCACTTTGCTCCCCTCCCAGAACCTAGAGTTCATATGGGCGCGGCTGGACTCCCTGCAAACAAAGGCTTACTTGCCAGAAGACAGAGCGCAAAGGCTGATAGACTTGGCCAACCAGTTTCTAAACGACCCACTGGTTTCCGCCAGACTCTGTCTGAGGCTCCTAGGCCACATGGCGTCGACAGTGCATGTGACTCCCAATGCACGCCTCCACATGAGGCCTGCGCAGTGGTGTCTCAGAACTCAGTGGAAGCAGGCCACAGGAAGCCTCAGAGACAGAGTACGGGTGTCCAAACCACTCCTGAACTCCCTACGGTGGTGGCTGCACCCCCCCAACCTACTACAGGGGGTGCCTTTTCAGGTACCTGTTTCCACAGTAGTCCTAACCACCGATGCCTCCTTGCAGGGCTGGGGGGCACATTGTCTGGACAAGTGCACCCAGGGCCTGTGGTCTCCATGGGAGGCCACCCAAAAGATCAACCTGATGGAACTGCAAGCTATTCGATTAGCCCTCAAAACCTTCTCTCAAACCCTTGCTCACCAGTCTATCTTAGTGCAGACAGACAACCAAGTGGCAATGTTCTATGTGAACAAACCAGGGGGCACTGGGTCCAGGCTCCTGTGTCAGGAGGCACAAGCCCTTTGCTCCTTTGCCCTCAAGCACAACATGTTTCTCAGAGCTGTTTATCTTCCTGGCCAGGAGAACTTCCTGGCAGACAGATTGAGCAGAGTTCTGCAGCCCCACGAATGGCGACTACACCCATTAGTGGTTCAGAAAATTTTCTTGACATGG
This sequence comes from Ichthyophis bannanicus, assembly GCA_033557465.1. Classification (NCBI taxonomy): domain Eukaryota; kingdom Metazoa; phylum Chordata; class Amphibia; order Gymnophiona; family Ichthyophiidae; genus Ichthyophis; species Ichthyophis bannanicus. The sequence continues at coordinate 96,692,080 of CM066031.1, read as the reverse complement.
GGACTTCCATCCATAGATCTCTTTGCCAGTCCCCTGAACCGGCAGCTGCCCAGGTTCTGTTCCAGGCAACCGCATCCCATGAAGCCTTCCTGATTTCCTGGTCCGAGGGCCTCCTGTAAGCATTTCCTCCCACACCTCTGGTGGCCCGAACCTTGTTCAAGATTCTAAGTGACAGGGCCTCGGTAATTCTGGTGGCCCCCAGGTGGTCAAGGCAGCCATGGTTCCCACTTGTGTTACAACTAGCGGTGGAAACCCCACTCCCTCTGGGGTTGCAACCCAATCTTCTATCTCAGGATCAGGGTTCCCTTCTGCACCCCAATCTCAAATCTCTCAATTTGATGGCCTGGAGGCTGCAAGGTTAGTGTTGGCTCCCTGGGGCTTGCCGCAGGAAGTTGAAGAGGTGGTTTTGGCCTCTAGGAAGCAATCCACCAGAAGGACCTATGCCCTAAAGTGGAGGAGGTTCTCCTTGTGGTGTGATCAGCGCAAGGAGGACCCTTTCTCCTGCACTGTGCCAGTAGTGCTTCAGTACCTGCTGCACTTATCTAATCAGGGCCTTAAGTCCAATTCTGTTCAGGTCCACCTCTCTGCTCTAGCAGCTCACCACTCACTGGTGGAGGGGCACTCTTTGTCGGTTCACCCCTTGGTGTCCCGGTTTCTCAGAGGCTTGCTCTTGCTCAAACCTCCTCTCCGTCCACCAGCCCCTGAGTGGGAGTTGAATGTGGTCTTGCAGCAGCTTACTCGCCCACCATTTGAGCCGATGGCTTCATGTCCTCTCTGCTTCCTTTCTTGGAAGGCCCTCTTCCTAGTGGCACTGTCCTCGGCCAGGCGAGTAAGTGAGCTTCAAGCCCTGGTCTGTGACAGGCCATATACTCGTTTCTATAGGAACAGGGTAGTCCTTAGGACTCATGCTAAGTTCCTCCCAAAGGTTGTCTCCTCTTTCCACCTCAACCAGGAGGTGGTTCTTCCAACGTTCTTCCCTAGGCCCCACGCCAGCCAGGCTGAGACAGTCCTGCATACCCTGGACTGTAGAAGGGCCTTGTCTTTCTACATTGAGCGTACTAAGGGTCATAGGAGGGCTACTCAGCTCTTCGTGTCCTTTGACCCCAACAACTTGGGGTTACCTGTCTCCAAGCATACCTTGTCCATCTGGGTGGCAGACTGTATCACCTGGGCTTACAGGGCAGCAGACCTTCCCTTGCAGGGTCGAGTCACAGCCCACTGTGTCAGGGCAATGGCTGCATCAGTAGCTCATCTCCATTCTGTACCGTTGGCAGACATCTGTAGGGCTGCAACTTGGTCCTCAAGCCAGACTTTTGCAGCCCATTACTGCCTGGAGAGGGAGTCCCGTAGGGACAGTGCTTTTGTTCAGGCAGTACTCCGGAATCTCTTTGAGGTTTAGGCAACTCCTACCCTCCAGCCCTCTTGTTGGGCTATCAGTGGGGGTATGTTTTCAGTGAACCTCTTTCTCTGATGCTGGGGCATCACAGAGGAAGCCCTTTTTTCAGCTTGGGGTCCTCGGTAGCCTTAAGCTGGGGAGTCCCATATGTGAGGACTGACATCCTGCTTGGTCCTGGAGAAAGAGTAGTTACTCACCTGTAACAGGTGTTCTCCAGGAGCAGCAGGAAACAGTCCTCACAACCCTCCCTCCTCCCCTGGGAGTTGCAGTTGTACATAGCTCATTTTTTCATTTTTTGTGCTGTCTTTTAGCTATGTCATCAGACTGAGCAAGATGGCACCTTTAGGTGGGAAGGGGACCACGCATGCGTGCAGTATTCCAAAAGGCTTTCTTAAAAAGCTGGGGAAATGCTTCGCACGGGGGCTCCATCGGCGTCGATGTCACCTATATGTGAGGACTGATTCCTGCTGCTCCTGGAGAACACCTGTTACAGGTGTGTAACTACTCTATCACAGTAGGGGAGAGGGACTTCCTGACTAGGATAGCAACCCCATTTCTCTTATGGCTTGCCACCGAGTAGGCTATGAGTGTGAAGGGTTTTATGTGTAATTTTAAAGATTCCTTTACATTTAAGTGAGTCTCTTGCAGGAATAAAATATCGTCACTTTCCTGACGCCCCTACAGAAATATCTTTTTCCTTTTTATAGGATTGTTGATGCCCTTAACGTTCAGTGATACAATCTTAAAGGAAGACATGAAGGCCATGTGTCAAACATTGATAGACAATAACTGTGAAAGCCTTCCATGTGGAAACATTAAACTTAGATCTCGTAGTCCATCTTGCTAGAAATACTGTAATAGAGCAGCAATTATAGCTCCTTGAGAGATAACATGAACAAATATACCATAGTTTTACATTTATTCCTTGTTAAGGTCAGCCCTAAAAAACAAATAATCCTGACAGCAACCAGCCAGATAGACCCTGGGGGGATACTTAAATCTCTAAACTTCACAGGTGAGCCCAAGGTGGACAAGACAGGTACGGAGGGTTCACAACGTGATCAACAACTTCTCCGCTGCCAATAATATCAACATTTTACAACACATTAGCAGTAATTAACTGCATCTAATACAAACCAACCCCAAATTCTGAAACATCAGGCCATAACTTATATCCCACAAGATGTCCACAGAAAGATGGTAGGCTAAGGCCATCAGACTAGCCGAAGCCCAGGAATCTTCCATTCTAAGCCCAAGCCAGCCGACGAAAAGGACACATTTAATCACTATGATAGAGTCTCAGATCGCCTGTGAGAGCCAGTTTATGAGAGTTCACCCCACAGCTACTCAAAGGTTCAGCGATTGATCTATTGCCAGGCTATGAATTTCAGCTGAAAAGATTCAATGATCCCTACAAGCCCAGGCATGCAGATGCATACTGGACAGATTTTGGCACCACATTTGCGCCAGTTCTTTATCCACTAAGAAAGCATGTAAGGCTTCTGGGTCATCGAAGGTCCTGGTTCGATTGTGTAAGGTGACTCTCATGTGGGCAGGATAGAGTAGCCCAAACCAACTGCTGCAATCAGGGTCACAAAGCTAAGAAGCTCTTTCTCCGATCCACCGTAACTTTGGCAAAATCTGGAAAAAACAGCAAATTGTGGCCCTCGTATTCCAATGGAGGGTTAAGTGGCTTGCCCAAGACCACAAGGAGCACCTGTGGGACTAGAAACCCCAGTCCTTCCGGCCGAAGGTTGCTGTCCTCTAGTGGGATTTGAACCCCCGACTTTCTGGCCTGAAGTACCTTGCCCCAACCACTAGGCCACTCCTCCACTTCAGTCATGGGTAACATCCCTACATCTTCCTCAGTGAAGACCAAAGCAAAGAATTCATTCAGTCTCTCCACTATGGCCTTGTCCCATTTTAGTGCCCCTTTTACCCCTCTATCATCTAATAGTCCAATGGGCTCTCTCACAGGTTTTTTGCTACAAATATACTTGAATAAGTCTTTATTACGTGTTTTTGCTTCCACTGCAAGCTTCTTCTCAAATTCTCTCGTTGCCTGCCTTATCAATGCCTTGTATTTAACTTGCCAGTGCTTATACTGTTTCTAGTTTTCGTCATTTGGCTCTTTTTTTCCATTTCCTGAAAGATACTTTTTTGGCAACAACAGCCTCTCTGACCTCACCTTTAAACCATGCTGGCAGTTTTTTGGGCTTCCTTCCACTTTTCTTAAAGCATGGAATACAGCTGGTCTGGGCTTCCAAGATAGTATTTTTAAATAACACCGAAGCTTGATGTAAGTCTTTAACCTTTGCAACTGCTCCTTTTAGTTTTTTCTTTACTATTTTCCTCATTTTATCATAGTCTTGCTTTTGAAAGTTAAAAGGTAGTACTGTGGATTTTCTTACCATCCCTCCTCCATTAATTAAATCAAACGCGATCATGCTATGATCACTATTGCCAAGTGGCCCCAACACCCTTATCTCTTGCACCAGATCTGGTGTTCCACTAAGGACTAGGTCCAAAATGGTTTCCTCTCTGGTCGGTTCATGAACCAGCTGCTCCAAGAAGCAGTCATTTATTTCATCTAGAAACTTTATCTCCCTAGCATGTCCTGCCGTGACACTGACCCAGTCATTACTGGCGTAATTGAAATAACCTATTATTATTACTGTTCTGTAACTTTTGTTAGCTTCCCTGATTTCTTTGAGCATTTCATCATCCATTTGTTCATTCTTGCCAGGCGGTCGACAGTACATCCCCACTGCCATCACCTTCCCCTTAGAAAAGCACGTAAAGATACAACAGAAAGGGCGTTCTCGTTTGCGGCACCAAATATTTGGAACTCTCTCCCAAATGATTTAAGAGCAGCTCAGGACCTTAAAGACTTTAGAAAGCAACTAAAAAATGTCCTGTTTATCGAGCATTATGGTCTTACTGAATAATTAATTCAGTTTTTAAGAGAAAAAACAATCATATAGTATGCTGTATTATAGATCACATTGTATTATTTATTTATTTATTTATTTAACAATTCTTTTATACCGCGCTATTACAATCAGTGCGGTGTACAATGAACAAGAACATACTACAATGCATACAAGTAACATTGAGTTTTACATTAAACAGGGAACTTCAACAATAGGACAACCGGGGGAACTATGTACAGATTAATTTAATGTACTATGTACAGATTAACTTAATGTTATATACAGTAATGTGAAACTCATTTGGATGTTGTAATGTGGTTCACTAATAGGACTAGAGAGAAGGTTGACCAGCTAGCCCTTTTCAGGTTGTATTGCGGAGCTAGTTTTGATAATGTCTAGGTTGACTTCTGGGTAGCATTTTGTAAACAAGTGGTATTTCAATGCCTTTCTAAATAGGATTAGGTTTTTGATAGCACGGATTTCGTGAGGTAGCGCATTCCAGTTTAGAGGTGCAAATAAGGAGAAGGCCCTGTTGGAGGTGGCCTTAGTGCACTTCGTTATTATTTTTGGGACTATTAAGGTGTTCATTGATGTGGTTCTCCTTTTTCTGTTTTCCAGGGTGACATGGATGAGCTTGCTGATTGGCGTAGGGGGGCAGTTATTTAGTGCCTTGAAAGTAAGGACTAAAGACTTATACTGGATTCTGGCATGTAATGGCAACCAATGCAGTTCTTTCATGATGGGTGTTATATGGTCAGATCTTGATGAGCCAGAAAGGACTCCTGGCGGCTGTATTCATGGCTAGGCGGAGCGGATTCAAAGTTGATTGAGGGAGGCCCATGAAGGATGATGTTGGCAAAATCCAGGTGTGGGAGGATTAATGCCTGGAAGGTTGTTCGGAAGTCTGTGGGATCAAGTAGGGAGCGGAGGTGACGTAGCGATTTGATCTTATAATATATAGTTTTTGTGATGTTCTTGACATGCGTTGTCATATCCAAGTGCTGATCCAATGTGATGCCGAGGTAACGGATGGTGGCTTTTGATTTCAACTCTATGTTGTTGACGAGTAGAGATGGAGGAGGTATGAACTTACGGTTCCTTGTGACAAAAAGAACGTCAGTTTTGTTGTGGTTAATCCGAAGGTTTTGAGATAGTAACCATTCGGCTGCAGCTTCAAAACAGTTGATTATTGGGGAGAATACTGGGTGTTCAATTGTGAACGGCATATATAGGAGGATGTCGTCTGCGTATGCGAGACATTGTACATTAAAGGATCTGATCAAGTCACATATCGGCTGCATGTAGATATTAAACATTAGTGCCGATAGGGACGATCCTTGGGGTACTCCCTGTGATTGCAGGAATGGTTCTGAGGATTCGTGGCCTGTTTTTACTTGTTGCCACCTGTTAGATAAGTAGGATTTACACCACTCGAGTGCTGTGCTTTGAATCCCCTTATCTTTCAAGCGTTGTAGGAGTATGTCATGACTCACAGAGTCGAAAGCGGCGGAGATGTCCAGGAAAATGAGGACGAAACCCTGTTGTATGTTATTTATTCCTGATACCAGAACATTGAACAGGGTTGTAAGGACTGTGTCGACTCCATGCGCTTCCCTGAAGCCATGCTGAGATGGATCTAGTGGTGCTTTCAGTGTCAATATGATGTTGGATTTGTTGTTGGGCAGCCTTCTCAATGATTTTTGCAAGCTGTGGGATGCTCGAAATAGGCCTGAAGGAATCAACTTTGGATGGGTCCAGTCTATTAATTTTTAGTAGGGTCTTGATGGAAGTGCGTTTTAGATTCTGCGGGAAAGGAACCTGTTGAGAAGGACTGGTTCAGTATTTTGCTCAATATTTGACTGAGGTCATGCCGCATGTCCTTGATCCAGCTGGCTGGACACGGGTCGTTAGGAGCTGTACTGGGATTGATTGAGGCAATAATGTTCACAACCTCTCTATTTGATACAGTGGAGAAGTTGTGTAGTGGCATTGCCTGGGATGCCTTGGGTGAAGTGGTGGCGTTATTGACATTTGTGTCTGTGTTGGTTTTAATCATCTTTGATTGCAGGTAGTTTGCGTAGTCCTGCGGCTGAGGCATAGGGGGTTGTGCTGAGACCGGTTCACCTGTTATGGACTTTACTATGCTGAACAATGCATGTGGTTTGTTGAAGGAGCGTTTTATTAAGTCTGTGTGGTAAGTTTTCCTGCACTGTGCTATCTTTGCTCGGTGGGTAGTTAGGTATGAGCTATATGCTACCAGCGCCTCAGGAGAATGAGTTCGTCGCCACTTTCGCTCAAGTTTGCGTAGATGGTGGAGGGATGTGCGAAGGTCTGTGGAGAACCATGGAGTATGTTCACGTTTTCGAATTCTCTTTTCGGTGAGTGATGGGCAGGAGGCAGCTCTCAGGTTTTCATCCCATTTGGATACGAGATCATCTAAGTCCATGGTTGTGTTGGCCATGAGAGGTCTGAGATTCTCTAGGACTACGCTCTGGTTGAGTGGTCTAAAGCGGGTTGTGTGGGATCCAGATGTGTTAGAAGACTTTCTGGTTTTGTGGGATGTATTAATGGGTATATTGAAACTGAGAAGACTGTGGTCCGACCAGGGTACTGGTATTACAGATAGTGCAAGAGTTAGGGGTGTTATGGCATTGGAGAGAGGTGCGAAAATGAGATCTAGTTTGCCACCTTTAGTGTGGGTGGGGGAATCGACAAGCTGTTTGTAACCTAGATCCTCCAGGGCGTCAAGGAATGCTGCTGAGTGGCTGTCTTGAAGAGATGGGAGATTGAAATCACCGATTAGCCAACTTGGTGAGCGTGAGGTGGATGTAGTACATGCCTGCTCAATTATAGTTGGAAGATCATCTGGAGAGTGGGAGGGTGCCCGATAGAAAAGGTTGATTGTGCAGAGCTCGTTAGCTATAGTGAGGGAGTCAAGATGAGTTGAGCTAGAGGAGTTGGACATCTTGAAGTGTAGATCAGCTTTGGCTAGGATGAGGGTTCCGCCTCCTTTCTGACTGGGTCTGTGGGATGTGTATATCACAAATCCTGGTGGTAGCATCTGATTTAGTAGTACGTTGTCACAGTCGGATAGCCATGTCTCTGTGATCATCAAGATGTCGAGATTATATTGGGGTATCAGGTCAATGGCTGCGGGCCATTTAGATCGTACTGATCTGGCATTTATCAGCGCACATTTCAGTAGGCGTTGGTGATGACGCTTCTCTTCTTGTATCCCTTTGATGGTTTGGAGAGGAATGTTGAGTAGATGGGAGTGAGATGTAAAGTTATTTTTTGCCGTAGTGTGGTGGGGGAACTCGGACCATCTCCTTCCGTGTGTGCGTAGGATTGGTATATGATATGTATCATGGTTGAATGCATTTGATGTATACGGGAGACCAAGGGTAAGGAAGGTTATGAATAGGAGCAGAAATTTGTACATTCTCTTGGGTGTTAGTAGTGCAGTGCAGTGTGATTCAGTATTCGCAATACAGGAGGGATTAATTGCAATAGTACTGTGAATGCAGGTGGTAATAGCAATAGTGGTGATAGTACATAAGGATTCTAATTACTGGTATACAGTATACAGTAAGATAATTGCATAAAAAGCAGTAGAGATAGTACACAATGTATATAGCGCATTATTTCACTCTGTAAAACACACTAATTTTTCTAAATATGTAACTTTCATTACTGCTTGTTCATACTTTTACTGCCTTTGTATTTCTTGTTTGTTAAACCGCTTTGATTGTTTGATAAGGCGGTATAAAAATACCATTAAATAAATAAATAAATAAATAAATTTCAATCCACAGATTCTACAGCAAATTTTGTTTCCTGCAAAACTTTAATCCTTTGTCACTCAATGTCCTCTCTAACATAGAGTGCAACCCCTCCACCAATTTAATCAGCTCTATCATTGCGATGTAGTTTATACCCAGGTATCACAGTGTCCCACCATCCAATTATATTTAACCTCTCATTAAGTGCTATAAATTCTAACTCTCCCATATTATATTTTAAATTTCTAGTATTTGCATATAAGCATTTTAGAGACTGCATTTTATTCATATTAATCTGGCTATTGGTAGGCAGGTGTAATTTGGAATCTTTAAGCTCTGTCTTCTTTGTACTCAAGGGCATTTGGGCTACTTTTGTCTTTATTGGAACCTCTCTGCTGATATGCCCTAACTTCATTCTTTTGGTAGTATCCTTCAAGGATACATTGTTCTGAACCATGTGCACTTGGGAGACTGTCGACTCTCCCCTATTATCTAGTTTAAAAGCTTCTCTATCTCCTTTTTAAAGGTTAATGCCAACAGCCTGGTTCCATCCCGGTTAAGGTGAAGCCCATCCCTTCAGAAGAGCCCCTCCTTTCCCCAGAATGTTCCCCAGTTCCTATCAAATCCAAAACCCTCATCTTTGCACCACCGTCTCATCCATGCATTGAGACTCTGGAGCTGTGCCTGCCTTTTGAGTCCTGTGCGTGGAATGGGAAGGATTTAGGAGAATGCTACCCTGGAAGTTCTGGATTTCAACTTCCTACCTAAAAACCTAAATTTAGCCTCCAGAACCTCCCTACCACATTTTCCTATGTCATTGGTACTGACATGTACCAAGACAGCAGACTCCTCCCCAGCACTATCTAAGACCTTGTCTAGGTGACGCATGAGGTCTGCTACCTTCGCACCAGGCAGGTATGTTACCAGGTGATCCTGACGTCCACCAGCCACCCAGCTATCTACATGCCTAATGATCGAATCACCAACTATAACGGCTGTCCTATCCCTTCCCTCATGGGCACATGGCCCTGGAGAAACGTCCTCATTGTGAGAGGGTTTTACATCACCTGGAGGGCAGGTCCTAGCTACAGGATGCTCTCCTGACACGTGACCTCTCTCCTCCACGGCAACAGGGATGCTGCCAGACTGGGGGTGGGACTTCAGGATTATATATCCCTGTAGGTCTCATCTATGTATCTCTCTGTCTTCCTTGTGTCCTCCAAGTCTGCTACTCTAGCCTCCAGAGATCAGACTCGTTTTCTAAGAGCAAAGAGCTCCTTGCACCTAGTGCACATGAAAGACCCCTCACCAACTGGGAGAAAATCATACATGTGACACTCAATGCAAAAGACTGGAAAGCCCCATCTCGCTGCTGGACTGCTGTCTGCATTTTAGTTTTAAGGTTGTGTTTAGATATTTAAGTTCTATACTTGCTAAGGGTTGCTGGGGATACTTATACTAATAAAACTATACCCAACACATTTAATGTACTTTGTTCACTTGAAGCTTACTAAATCTCAGGTCCTTAATGTATGCCTGATGAGGATAAACAGCTGCACCTGAGAGTGAATATGGCACCTCCTTTCCTTTAAGAGGTTTAAGCACCTATAAAGCTATGATTATCCCAGGGGTGGGTGGGAAAGAAGACCTATGAAAAGCTGGCTGCTATAGAGTACCCTGTCCTGTGCTTTTAAGGAAATCTGTGACCAATTTCAAGGGGGAGTCCCACAACCCTTGCTTAGATAGAGGGAGGCTTGAGGTCTAAATTTAGCCAGAAATCTCTCTGCTGTTTTTTAAATTTAAACTGAAAGCTCTTTGCTGCTACTAGGCCCTGACTGATTTAACAAATACACTCGGTTCACAGATTAATCCATTTTAATCTAAAGAATTCCTTTTTCCCCAAGATTTAGAAAAATTCCCAGAAGTAAACACTTACAATTGCAGATCTCTCTCCAGAAATAGAAGTTCCTTTTTGTAGTCCTTCAAGACTGAGAATCACAGAACTCTGGTTGAACTATTTATGCCTGTGCTTCTGAGGTAAGCTGTGACCAATTTCCTGGGTAACTAACACAGTCCTTGCTTGGATAGTGGGAATCTTTCAAAATGGCCCTTTGATCTGCCACCTGGCTTTAACACCTATTTAAAAAGTTTCACAGGTCTCTTGCCTCCTATGTAGAAGGCCTCTTTGTAAAGGTCTCTAGAAATAATTTATTGCTCAAAGAATACTGACCCTGTTTTGCCCTTTATGCTGTTTTTTTTTCTGATTTGATTTAAATTAAAGCTCTTTTTCTGCTACTAGGCCCTGACTGAGTATGACATTTAAACTAGAAGCTCTCTGCTGGGTTCTAAATGTATCACAAAACCCCTAGTTAATAATATTATACCACAAACCAAGCTAATTCCCTCTATAACCCCCTCATTAACAAGCAAATAATCTCTTTTTGTTGGATGGTTTGCTTTGAGAGAATGACCCCTCTTGTAGCAAACCTTCCTTTTATTTATTTTATTGAGTGTACTCAAATTCACTAAAAACCGTGAATAAATAAGAGACTTCATATGCTATGGATCCCTAAATATATAAACCATAAAACAACGCCTACTCATCTGTTTCAGGTGGTCACTGAATATTCGCATTCTGCTTTAGGAACCCCAGCCGCTTTCATCATCATTTCATACGTTTCAGTCGGCAACTCAATGTTCTTTTACTCCTCATACAGATCGATGGATTTCCTTTCAAATTGATCGATGACTTGTTGGCTCTATTTAAAACCAAACCGTAAATAGGCAGCTACACAGTGCCATGTTTCAGGTCCTGTTGCTTCTCACCCTTCCTCAGGCTATAATCAAGGCTGAATGCCTCACCAACTACCTCCGTGTTTCTTATGGGGAAAGTCATCATGACGTCATATTGAAATCACTCCAATAGAAAATATTCTAGTAAACTTACAACAAACTCCACCAATCCAGTTCGATATTCAAACCCTGGGGACTCACTGTCTTTAACCGGAAAATCCATTTTTGCTCTAAAGTTTGCAATCTTTGAGTCCTATTGCCTCCCCAAAATGTTGAAGGCACATGATCGATTACTCGCCACCTATATTCTGAGAAACTATGCCCTTTGCACATACTATGTGCTACCACTGGGACAGTCAATATTTGTGTCCGATGTCAGGATCTATGTTCTTGTAGATGGATCTTTACAGATCTTGTTGTCCTTCCGACATATTTTAGAAAACAAGGACAAATCAACAAATAAACTACTTGAGATGTTCTACAATCAGTCCGATGAAATGATTTGTAAGTGATTTTAGAAGAAATGACCTGCCAATGTGGACCTAAATTTCTAAATTTAATCAGAAAGCTCTCTTTAAACTGAAAGCACTTTGCTGCTACTAGGCCCTGACTGATTTAACAAATACACTGGGTTCACAGATTAATCAGCTTTAATCTAAAGAATTCCTTTTTCCCCAAAGTTTGGAAAAATTCCCAGAAATAAACACTTACAATTGCAGATCTCTCTCCAGAAGTAGCAGTCCCCTTTTGTAGCCCACAAACTCCAGATGTTAAAACAAATGCACTTTGAGGGTGGAAATAGAGCAGGGAAGCTACTAGCTAGTAGGCTTAAGGCCAGAAGACAGGCGGCCCATATAGGGGTGGGATGGGGGGGGTGGGGGTAAGAACCAAGGAAGGGTTTCTGGTACATCAAACGGCAGAAATCCAACGGGTGTTTAAAGAGTACTATACAGATCTCTATAAGAGTGAAATAAAGGAGGGAAGGGAGAAGGAAAGGCAGTTTTCGGAGGAGTGTCAGCTTCAGAAACTTACGGAAGAGGAGCAAGTGACCCTGGGAAGGGGGATAACAGAAGAAGAAGAGCAGGTAGCTATTAAATCACTAAAGACGGGGAAGGCTCCAGGGTTGGACAGTTTGACTGCTAGGTTTTATCGGGTGGCACAGCGGTGTATCGCTCCCCTCTTAGCAATGGTTTTCAACAGAGCATTACAAGGGGATGGGCTACCCCCATCGATGGATGAGGTGGGCATCACAGTTTTGCCAAAAACATGGAAGGATAGCAAGTGTGTGAGAGTCGTACAGACCCATCTCCTTGATAAATGTAGATGCCAAGCTCTTTGCCAAGATACTGGTGATGAGACTACAGAGGGTTCTCCTCAAGCTAGTTCATCAGGATCAAATGGTGTTTGTCCCGGAGTGACAAGGAGGGGACAACATCAGGAGAATTTTGAATATAATTTGGCATTTACAGCAGATGGGGGATGGGGCAGTTCTCCTCTCGGTCGATGCTGAAAAAACGTTCGATCACGTAGAGTGGCAGTTTATGTTCCAAACATTGGCACACAGGGGGCTTGGGGATACATTTATTAGAGGGGTAGCAGCCCTATATGAGAAGCCCAAAGCCTGAATTAGAGTCAATGGCAGGTACTCTGATAGCTTTGCCTTGGGCAGGGGGACACACCAAGGCTGTCCCCTATCACCTTTATTGTTTGCATTAGCGATAGAGCCTTTGGCAGAGTATGTAAGGCAACACCCGGATATTAAGAAGATAGAGATGGGAAGGATGAACACCAAAATTGCTCTATTTGCCAACAATATAATTTACACGTTAAGGTTACCAGAAACTACATTACCAAACCTACTACAAGCCATTACAAGGTATAGTGAGGTGGAAGGATATAAGCTGAACATGAGCAAATCAGAAATTTTGGAATAAACCTGCCTGAAATCTTTGAGGACAGATTGCAAAGTATTTTTCCCTTCAAGTGGGTCAAAATAAAGTTTAGATATCTGGGTATACAATTAGGGAAGAAGTTGGAGCATCTTAGAAATGGAATCATAACCCACTAATAGAAGACATACGGAAAGATCTCTTTAGGTGGAAGGGGACCTATCTTTCATGGTTGGGGCAGATAGCGGTCATAAAAATGAACATCCTGCCTGGCATTCTGTTTTTGTTTGCTGTTTTACCATATGAACTGCCGGGTAAAATGATAAAGCAGCTATAAAATATGACACTGTCCTTTACTGGGGGGGAGGGGAAGACCCCTAAAATAGGTAGGACAGTGCTGTACAGGAGGAAAGAGGATGGAGGACTGGAGTCCTGTGTCTACCTACTTACTATGAAGCTGCACAGCTGCGCTCATTGTTTGAATGGAGGCAACGAGGGGAAACCCTTCAGGGGGTGCAGCTGGAGCAGGAGGGAGGGATGGATTTAGAAGCACAGATATGTGATCCATCTGGGGAAGTCAAAGTGGGTAAAGGGGGAAATCCCTTTAAGTGAGTAACACTGCAGGTTTGGAGAAAAAGGAAGCACAAGCTATTAGAGGGGCGACGGTGGTCTAGGAGAACTTTTATTACAGGAATGGGTGACTTTCTTCCAGGGCAGGAAAATCCTATATTTGGAGAGTGGGCAAAAAAAGGATTGACACGGGTAGGACAGCTGGTAGGAGCGGAGGGGCGGATTAAAGCCTTTGACAATCTGCAAGGAGAATTTCATTTAGCAGCAAGAGATCACTATGCGTATACCGTTGTGGTACTATCTGCAGCAAGAGGCGATAAGGAGGGCGCTTAGGACAGCACCTACCCCATTTGAGAGGCTAATGGAAAAGCAAAAGAATAGGAAGGGACTTATATCGAAGCTATACTCATTCCTGCAGGAAGGGGAAAGAGGAGCTTTGGTTAGCCAGCAGTGTTGAGAGGAGGAGTTATTGGGACCATGGGATGAAGGTCAGTGGAAAGCAATATACAGGTATGCGTACAAGATGGCACCTGGTACCCCTTCTTAGAAAACAGTATTAAGCTTTGATTAAGAATGTACTGAACGCCACTTAAGTTGCAGCTGGTGTATAGGGAGGGAGGGGGGAGTGTTGGAAAGGATGTGGGGGAAAGGGGGCCTGATTCACTTAATGTGGGGTTGCCCAAAAGTAAAGAGGTTATGGGAGGGAATGGAGGAGTTACTAAGGGGAATTACGAAGTCACAGGTGCAGCTGTCAGTGGAGACAGTGATGATGAATGAAGTGGAAGGGAGAGGGAATAAAGCATTAGAGATCTTCATGAGATATTGTGTAATTTCAGCAAGAATAACCCTGCTGGCATGGTGGAAGAGGAAAGGTGTTCCGGCATTGAGTGATGTAGTACAGAAGATTGACTATGTCTGGGGCCTGTGTGCGGTGGGAGCATGCAGATATAGCACTCAGAAGAACTATCAGGAGGTGTGGAGCTGGTATGAGCAGTGGCAGGAGGAGGGTCTGAGCCAGATACTGGGGGGAGAGGGGTAAAAGGGAGGGAGGTGATGGGGGGAGGTGGGGGAGTGGAGGTATGGGTTGATTAGGTTTCGAGGAGATGGGGGGCAGGGGAGATGGGAGGGGGGAAGGGAACTATAAAGTTGTGCATGGTTCCCTTCATGCACTATCCAAATAGAAACCGGGGAAGAGAACCCTGGGAAGATCAATCTGGGAAGCATTATGTACATCTATAGGAATGGATGTGAGGTATTCAGTTCCAGAGTTGAATGTATAAAGTCATCAGGATTTTGAGTTCTGGATTGTTAAATGTGAAAACACAATAAAAAAATATTTAAATCTCAAAAAAAAGAAAAAGAAAAAAAAAAAGACTGGAAACAGTTCAGAGGAATGCGACCAAAATGACTTGAAGTCTGTCAGAAGACTTGTGAGAAGATACTTGAAGACCTGAATATGTACACTCTGGAAGAGAGGAGGGACAGGGGAGAAATGATTCAGACCTTCAAATACTTAAAGAGTATTAATGTACAAACAAACCTCTTCCAAAGACGGGGAAGTTGTAAAACTAGAGGCCATAACAGGAAGCTGCAAGGGGATAAACTGAGAGGCAATAAAAGCAGGGATACGCCTTGAATAGGATTTTTAAACGTTAAAGAATAAGATGATAAAATCTTACCCAGCTCTGCATAAAGTTTTCCTAAAAGAAAAAATAATAAAATAAAATTAAGCTATGAAATGACAAAAGAAACCATAAACAATTTATTTATCAGTAGAGAGAGACAGGAAGTTGTATTTTAGAAAGGGCGTCTAGGAAACATCTGGGGCGTCCAGAGCAGAACATTCAAAAACCAGGGGAGTGGTAGAAGTGCCTTCTGAAATCGTTCTATCTCCGCCATGAAAAATGAATCTCCCTGTAACTGGTTCTGGAGGGAGCCCTATGCAAGTTGCAAGGCTGGATATGTGCACAGGTGTAGGCCATTTCACAAAGGTGGATGTCCCCGACTTGCAGGGGTACCTGACATGTCAGCAGGGATATTTCAGAAGAGGGGTAACTATGTTATGAGACTTGAATGTCCTGACCTGCCATTTCAGATACTCAGATGTACAGCGGTGGGCCAGTAATACATTTGGAGTTTGGATTTACGCTCAGGTTTCTTTGGGCAAGAAATGTTAACTATGGTGATGTAAGTGTATTATGTGTTTTCCCCTGGAAGAGTGACATCCATGCAACGAGCAATTTTTTCAATCTTATTAATGTCAGGAGCAGGTATAGGGATGGCTGCCTCACCAACTAGGGACAGACATTCTTGTGAATCGTACTGTGACATGCATCTCTCGAGCTCTGCCCAGGTCACACCCCCACTATGTCCCCCATGCTACATGGGCAATCTCCATTTTTTGCATGTCCAAGTGCCCAATTTCAGACATTCAACTCACAAATAGGGCTTCTAAAATACCCCCATGTATGTCCATATTTCATTAAAACGTAGTTACTCACCTATAACAGGTGTTTTCCAGGGATAGCAGGAATCAGTCCTCACATATGGGTGATGTCAGTGCTGATGGAGTCCATATGGTAACCTCTCCCCTGCTTTCAAAGAAAGCCTTTGGGAGATGTACCACACATGCGTGGTCCCCTTCCCACCTAAGGGTGCCATCCTGCCTCAGCATGATAAGATAGTACAAGATGGCAAAAAAGAAAAAGCAACTCCATGGGGAGGACAGAAAGTTGTGAGAACTGATTCCTGCTGTCCCCAGAGAACACCTATTACAGGTGAGTAACTACACTTTCTCCAGGAACAAGCAGGAAGTCAGTCTAACATATGGGACTCCCTAGCTACAGACTACCAAAAAAACCTGTAAAATTCCATGGGTGATTAGAAAAAGGTGAGGAACAGCAATTGAGTCGAGAGACAACAGACCCCTAAGCGGCCCAGGTGTCCAGCAAGGAACCACTTCTCTGGTAGCCTGAACACACTGAAGGGCCAAAGGGTAGGAGTTACCTTACACCCCAAACAAATGATGGAGTACTACCTGACAGGACTCCCCCTCTAGGCAGTAATGAGCTGCAAAGGTATGGATGGAGGACCAGGTGGCATCCTGACAGCTCTCCAACAAGGGGACGGAATGCAGGCTTGCCACAGAGGATGCCATGGCCCAGATTCTGTGCGCTGTGACTCAGCACTCCAGCAAAAGACAGGCTTGCTCATAGGCAAGGGTGATGCAGTCCGCTACCTAGGTGCACAGGGTGCATTTAGAGTCTGCTATCCCGAACCAACTCAGATCATACGAAACAAAGAGCTGAGGAGCTCAGCAGCAGTTCTGTGTGTGCTGCAGGTAGAAGGCTAGAGCCTACTTACAGTTGAGCATGTGGAGAACGGCTTCTGCCCAGCTGGGTGAGGTCACGGAAAGAAGTTGGGAAGCACCACCTGCTGGTTAAGGTGGAACAGAGACAGCACCTTGGGTGGAAACATGGCACAACCCTGGTCTTGTAGAACCTAATGTACAGTGGGTCCTCCACCAAAGCTTGAAGCTCACTGACCCTGGGTACACAGGTGAGCGCCATGAGGAACACCACCTTCCAGGTTAGATACTTAAGGTGGCAGGAGCTGAGACGCTTAAAAGGTAGTGTGGTTAGCCTTGAGAGCACAATGTTAAGGTCCCATTCTGCCACCAGAGGGTGGATGTGTGGTTTCGACAGGTGGAGGCCCCTCAGGAAGTGAGTCACAAGGGGCTGAGCAGAGAAAAGCTTGCCTTCAAATAGATGGTGGTGCACTATGAGCATGCTAAGGTGCACCTTAATGGAGTTGGACTGCAGCCCTGCCTGAGACTGGTGAAGTAGGTACTGCAGCACCAACTGGATGGAGCAGGAGAAGGGATTAGCTACTTCTCCATGCACCAGACTGAGAACCTCCATCACTTGAAGGCATACATCCAGTGAGTGGAGGTCTTATGGGAGGCCAGAAGGACCTCCTCCGCCTCATTGGAGAGATTGAAGGGGGCCAAGGCTACCCTTTCAGCAGCCAGGCCGTGAGAGTCAGGGACCCCAAGTTGTGGTGCAGGAGAGAGTCCTGCTCCTGCGTGAGTAGGCCTGGGCCAGATCCCAGGGGAACCCAGGGCACCGTGGACAGGCGGAGAAGCAGGGGAAACCATGGCTGCCTGACCCATCATAGAGTCATCAGAATCACAGTGGTCCTGTCACATTGGACCTTGAATAGGGTCTTGGAAAGCAGTGGCATGGGCGGGAAGGCATACAGGAGATCAGGAATGCATCTGCCGCCACCCAGGTGGGTGCCACTGCCAGGACCAGAAGTAGTGCAGCTGGGCATTGGCTGGAATGGCAAAGAGGTCCATCCATGGGAGCTCCCAGCACTGGAATAGCTGGTCGGCCACTCGGGCCCAGCCTCTACCTGTACGGCTGTAAGACACGGCTGAGCCAGTCCACTAGGGCATTGTCTTGGTCTGAGAGGCATACTGCTTGCAGCAGTATCCGGTTGCTGCTGGCATAAGAGCAGAGGCTTACCACTTCCTGGCAAAGCAGGGACGAACCAGTGCCTCCTTGCTTGTTGATGTAGAGTATTGCCACCTGATTGTTGGTCTGGACCAGTACCATTTGATGCTGCAGGTGGTGGTGAAAAGTCTGGAGGGCTAAGGCTACAACTAGGAGCTCCCGAAGATTCATTTGTTGAAGGCTCTCTGTCAGTGACCAGCTGCCCCGAGTGCAAAGGTCATCACAATGGGCTCCCCACTCAGTTTGGAGGCATCCATAGTAAGGATCCTCTGGGGCATGGGCGTATGAAAAGGCATCCTGGCCAATAGGTGCTGGATGTGTTGCCACCAGTTGAGATAGACAGTCAGGGGACAAGTGACAATCACCCTGTCCCATAGATGCCCTCTGGCCAGGGACCACTGGGAGCAGAGGGCCCACTGAGCTGTACGCATCTGCAGGTGGGTGTCCGCAGTTACGTGCACCATGAACGCCATGTGCCGAAGCAGGCAGAGCATGAGTTGGGCCGACACAGAGTGATGTCCCAACTCATGAGTGGAGGAGTAGCCTAATGGTTAAGAACCCTGGCTTGGGAACTCAGAGACCAGGGTTTGATTCCCACTAGCACTCCTTGTAGCCTTGGGCAAGTCACTTAACCCTCCATTGCCTCAGAAAAATACAAGTTATCAATGTACATTAAACAGATGTACATGTTTAAGTTTCAATGTAAACTGCTTTGATTGAAATGATAAAGTGGTATGTAAAACCTGTTAAATAAATAAATGGTGCTGGGTGCTTGCTGCAAGTGCTTGGAGGTGCAGGGCCCTGTCCCTTGGGAGAAAAGCTTTGACCTGGACAAATATTCAGATGCACCCCTGTGAACTCCAGACTTTGAGTTGGTTAGAGATGATGAACCCCAAGTGCTCTAGGGGAAGGATGGTGCAGGCCTTTGGCCTGTTGTACTTTGGCAGTGGTGCTGTCCTTTATGAGCCAGTCATCCTGATAGGGGAAGACAAAGACCCTCTGGAGCCTGAGGTGGGCAGAGGCTACCGCCAGGCACTTGGTGAAGACCCATGGGATGGAGGCCAGGCCAAAGGGTAGCACTCTGTACTGACAGTGTTCTCCCCCCCACCACAAAACAAAAGTACTGCCTGTGGAGGGGGTGGATGAGAATGTGAATGTATGTATTCTTTAAGTCCAAGGAGCATAACCAGTTTTCCTTCTGGAGGTATGGCAGCAATGTTTCACGGGAGAGCATTTTGAACTTCTCCCTCACTAGGAACCTGTTGAGGTCCTGCAGGTCTAGGATAGGATGGAAACCTCTGGTACTTTTGGGAACAAGGAAGTAGTAGGAGTAGAGTCCTTCGCCCCTGAGGTGAGCGGAGATGGGGGTCCATTGCCTGATCTGCTAGAAGGCCTGCAAGTTTCTGATGAAGCAGAGCCGGTGAAGTGGAGTCCTGGGGGACTCTCCAAGGAATAACAGTGGGGGCGTCTGATGGAGGTGAAGAAAGTAACCCTCCTTCACCACCTGAAGATCCCATGCATCTGTGGTAATGGAGGGCCACCTGTGGGTGTAGAATACTAGATGCCCCCCGTCTGCTGTGGGGCTGTGCCTCCTAGGGGAAGAAAGGCTATGCCCAAGAATTCAAAACCCTCTCCAGGTTGTGCCAGGGGCATGGGCTGCAGCTTGGGGGTCTTAGGCCGCCCCTGCCCCTTGGCCTGCTGGGAAGGCTGAGTACTGAGGGGCAGTTTCTGTAAGCCTTCCTTTTCTATGGGTATTTTTTAACAAGTCTCTTTTATACTACTTTATCATTTCAATAAAGGCAGTTTACATTGTAATTTAAACTTGGTAACATACATTAAACAGGGACATTGATAACTTGGAATTATTTGAGGCAATTAAGGGTTAAGTGACTTGCCCAAGGCCACAAGTAGTGCTAGTGGGAAATGAACCTTGGTCTCTTGGTTCCCAAGCCAGTGCTCTATCCACTAGGCTACTCCTCCACTGGGTATGAGGACTTTCTGCCCAAAGCCTTCCTCCTGGAAGGGTCAGTGTTCTTTTTGGAGAGCTTGGTCCTTTTCGTGAATTCGGCCTTATCCGTCATGGGTTTGCTGAAGAGATTCTCTCCCCAGCAAGGGACATCAACCAATTTGTCCTGTACCCATTGTTTCAGGTCAGAGGACTGTAGCAAAGCCTGGCAGCGTGCACTAATGCCCAACCTGGCTACTCTAGCTGCCGACTCAAAGCTGTCATAGGCCACTTGCGTTATAAATTTGGAGCACTCTCTGACTGCAGAGGCCAGGGTCCAGAACCACTGGAGGGGTTCCTCTGAAAGATCAGCTGAGAACCTGGTGAACTCCTTCGCCAGGTCCCACAGGTACATGCCCATGTACAGCTGGTAGGTCTGAATCTGGCTGACAATCATTGAGCCCTGGAAGCAATTTCTGCCCATGACATCCATGGTGTGGGCCTTCCTACCCAGGAGCACCGAGGAGTACGTCTTCTGGCTCTTGAGCCTATGCATGGCCAACTCTACCACCATAGAGTTGTGAGGTAGCTGAGCTTTCTGGAAGTCAGGGCTCCGGTGGACCCAGTACATCGAGTCCAGTCTCCTGCTCACTATGGACACCAATGCAGGGGTCTCCCACATGCAGAAAAGCAGCCTTTCCAGGATGGGGAGAATGGGCGCCATGAGTGCCTCTTTCGGGAGAGCCTTGTACTCGATATCGAGGTCCTCTGCTTGAGGCTCCTCCTCAAACTTGGTGGTGAAGGCAAGAGCCTTTGCCATATCCCTCACAAAGTCCAGGAAGGCTAAGTCCTCAGATGAGGAGCGGTGCCTGGACTCCAGAGAGGATGGGTATGAGGGCACATCCCAGCGAAGGCGGGTAAATGGGGACTTATCGTCCTCGGTCTCACAGTCAGACATGGAGTTGGTGGAGACGTCAAGGGTTCTCTGGGATTTGGGGTCATGCCCTGGACCTGGCAGCCCCAATGCACCGGTAGCCCTGTGGTCGGAGCTGAAGGCACTAAGCAGGGAAAACTGTGGCCCCGAATATTGAGACTGGGACCAGGATTGATACCAAGGCATCTCTCGAGGCTGATGGCACTTGAGGATCAGCTCAGCCTCCTGAGAATCCCTCAATCTCAAGGGGCTGGTGGTTGGGAATGAAGACCTGGAGGAACCAGGCATCAGAGCCTGCTGCTGAGCCATGAAGACAGACAAACTGGGCTCCAAGACCACCATCCTAGCCTCAAGACTAGATGGCTTTGCAGCCTTCAGTATGAGCACCGAGGATCTCGGGCCTGGCACCGGCTCCACTGAGGGAAAGTCCTCAAAAGGATAGCCTTGGGGGTCTGAGGCTGATCCCACAATATCGACGGCTCCTGATGGGGCAGTAGTAGGCCTATCCCAGCTGTCACCCATGGCCCTGTGTTGAGTGCTGCAGATCCAGGGCCCATGGGACTTCCCCACTTTCCAGGACTCATCATTCCGGCGAGGCCTTTCATGACATCCAGCTCTTCACTGAGTGTCCCTCATTGAGGGAACTCCAGCCCAAGGCTCCCTAGTCTCAGGGCTCTGAAGTGGCTCACTCCCTGCGAGGGTCCGAGGTCCTAGAAGAGGCCTTCGAGTGTGGTCTTGCAGATGACTTTGGGGTCGAGTCAGTCTTCTGGAAGAGGGACTCATGCTGCTGCTGTTGGCTCTTGCGGGCTTTGGGAATCATTTTCTGGCAGAGACTGCACACTAATGTATCATGGTCTGGCCCGAGGCATCAAAGGCAGCAGTCATGAGGGTCCAGGTGTGACATATTGGGCATGTAGTGGTCGGATGGCTTGAAGCCACTGATGGAGACTATGGCAGGGAAGGTGGCCCCTGTGAGGTCATACTCACTTGGCCCGGCCAGGAAAAAGGTGTGAACTTATGCTGATCAAAGAATTTATTTATTTATTTATTTATTTAACATCTCTTATATACCGCGCTATTAAAATCAGTGCGGTGTACATTGAACAAAATATACTGCAATGTGTACAGGTAACATCGAAGTTTACAGAGAACAAGGGAATATATAACATGGAATAACAGGGATAACTATGTACAATCAACATTATACTATGAATATGCTTTTTATATACCATATTTAAAACTCGAGTGGATATTGTACGTGTATTCATGGGTGGCATGGGTCAATAGTAGTAAAGTGAAATATCGTGGGAACTAACCATTTTCTGATTGGATAAAGGTGCTAAGGTGTTTGGTGTGAGTGGGAGGCCTGTTGGCTGTGTGAGTGTCTGTGGTCACTTCTGGGTAGTATTTTGTGAATAAGTGATGCTTTACGGCTTTGCGGAATTGTAATAGGCTTTTGATGCCGCGGATTTCATGGGGAAGTATATTCCAGTTCCTGGGTGCGAATAATGAAAAAGCTCTGTTTGATGTAGCTTTAGTACATGATGTCATCATCTTGGGAACTATTAAGGTGTTCATAGTTGTAGTCCTTCTGTTTCTATTTTCAGGGGTGTTACGGATTAGTTTTCTGATTGGTGTTGGTGGGTAGATATTCATGGCTTTGAAGGTCAAGACTAGTGACTTATATGAGAGTCTGGCTTGTAGAGGTAGCCAGTGTAGGTCTTTCATGATAGGCGTTATATGAGCAGACCTTGGTGATCCAGAGAGGACTCTTGCAGCTGTATTCATAGCCAGACGAAGAGGATTAATGTTGATTGAGAGAGCCCGTGGAGGATGATGTTTGCAAAATCTAGATGTGGGAGGGACTAGTGCCTGGAAGGTTGATCGGTAATCAGTATAGTCCAGTAGTGGGCGGAGGTGGCGTAGTGTTCTGATCTTATGATATATATTCTTTGTCACATTCTTCACATGCATTGTCATATCCAGGTGTTGATCTAATGTTATGCCGAGGTATCGGATCGTGGGTTTGGACGTCAGTTCTATGTTGTTGATCAGCAGCGACGGAGGAGGTACGAACTTAAGATTCCTTGTGACAAATAGGACATCAGTTTTGCTATGATTTATTCTTAGGTTTTGAGTCAGCAGCCATTCAGCTACTGCTCCGAAGCAGTTGATTATTGGAGTATACACTGGTTGGTCAGTTTTTGAACGGCATGTATATGAGGATGTCATCAGCGTATGCCAGGCATTGTACGTTGAAGGATCTGATCAATTCGCATATCGGCTGCATATAAACATTGAACATTAACGCCGATAATGAAGATCCTTGTGGTACACCTTGAGACTGTAGGAATGGTTCTGAGGATTCCTGGCCTGTTTTAACTTGTTGCCACCTATTGGAAAGGTAGGATCTACACCATTCCAGTGCTGTGCTTCGAATCCCCTTCTCTCTCAGACGTTGCAGTAGTATATCGTGGTTCACAGAATCGAATGCAGCGGAAATGTCTAAAAAGATGAGAATAAATCCTTGTTTGATGTTGTTTATTCCTGTGATCAGATCGTTGAA
This sequence comes from Ichthyophis bannanicus, assembly GCA_033557465.1. Classification (NCBI taxonomy): domain Eukaryota; kingdom Metazoa; phylum Chordata; class Amphibia; order Gymnophiona; family Ichthyophiidae; genus Ichthyophis; species Ichthyophis bannanicus. The sequence continues at coordinate 96,668,758 of CM066031.1, read as the reverse complement.
TAGGGTTGTAAGGATTGTGTCGACTCCATGTGCTTCTCTGAATCCATGCTGTGATTTGTCTAGTGGTGCTTCTGTGTCAATGTGATGCTGGAGTTGTTGTTTGGCAGCTTTCTTCCTCGATGATTTATGCAAGCTGAGGGATGCTTGAGATTGGCCTAAATGATTCAGCTTTGGATGAATCAAGCTTACTGTTTTTTAGTAGAGGCTTGATAGAGGTGTGTTTAAGACTCTGGGGGAATGAGCCTGTTAGAAAGGACTGGTTCAGTATTTTGCATAGGATTTGGCTTAGATCATGTCGCAGATCTTTGATCCAGTTGGCTGGGCAAGGGTCGTTAGGTGCTGTGCTAGGATTGATGGAGGCGACAATTTTCTCAATTTCATTAGATGAAATAGTATTGAAGTTGCAAAATGGAGTTATTTGAGATGCCTTAGATGATATAATGGGGTCGATGGTATTTATGCTTGTGCTGGTCTTAATCATTTTTGATTGCAGGTAGTTTGCGTAGTCCTGTGGTCGAGGCATTGCAGGTTGGGCTGAAACTGGCTCTCTTGTTATGGATTTTACTAAGTTGAATAGAGCATGAGGTTTATTGATGGAGCGTTTCAGTAGGTTTGTGTGGTATAGCTTCTTACTCAGTGTTACCTTCTCACGGTGGGTAGCTAGGTGTGAATTGTATGTTTCAAGGGCTTCTGGTGAGTGGGTTTGGCGCCACTGTCTTTCAAGTTTGCGTAGGTGGATGAGAGATGTACAAAGGTCAGTAGAGAACCATGGTGCGTGTTCTCGTTTTCTTATTTTCTTATCCTTGTGCACTGGACATGAGGCGGCTCTGAGGTTCTCGTCCCATTTGGCTACCAGGTCATCTAGGTTGAGGGAGGTGTCAGTCAAGAGTGGTTGGAGGTTATCTAGGACCTTGTCACGGTTGAGAGGTTGAAAACGGACTGCGTGGGTTCCGGTGAGTTAGATGGTTTTTGACTCACGTGAGTGGTATAGGTGGGTATATTGAATTGGATAAGGTTGTGATCAGACCATGGTACTGGTATAACCGATAGTTCAAGGGCTTGGTGTGTTAAGGTGTTAGAATGGGGTGCGAAGATGAGGTCTAGTTTACCTCCTTTAGTGTGGGTGGGAGAATCAACATATTGATTGTAGCCTATTTTTATTTATTTATTTTTTTTTAATTTACATTTCTCTTATATACCGCGCTATTCTGCATCAGTGCGGTTTACATTGAACAAACTGAAATTACATTGAACAGGGCATGATAACTTGGAGATAACTATTTTACAGGGAACATGGGCTATGGAGGGTTAAGTGGCTTGCCCAAGACCACAAGGAGCACCTGTGGGACTAGAAACCCCAGTCCTTCCGGCCCAAGGTTGCTGTCCTCTAGTGGGATTTGAACCCCCGACCTTCCGGCCTGAAGTACCTTGCCCCAACCACTAGGCTACTCCTCCACTCCTAGATCCCCTAGTGCGTCTAGAAATGCTTCAGAGTGGCTGTCATGGAGAGATGGGAGGTTGAAATCACCAACTACCCAATTTGGAGAGCGTGAGGTGGATGTTGCGCATGCAAGCTCGATTATTGTTGGAAGGTCATCTGGTGATGGGGAGGGTGCTCGATAAAGCAGGCTGATTGAGCAGAGTTCATTAGATATAGTGAGGGAGTCAAGGTGGGTTGAGCTGGAGGAGTTGCATAGTTTGAAATTAAGATCTGTTTTGGCGAGGATGAGCGTTCCGCCTCCTTTTTGAGTGGATCTGTGGCTTGTGTAGAGGTCAAATCCAGGAGGTAGCATCTGATTCAGGAGGATGTTGTCGCAATCAGATAGCCATGATTCCGTGACCATCAGGATGTCGAGCTTGTATTGAGGAATCAAGTCCATGACTGCAGGCCATTTTGATCGAATGGATCTGGCGTTTATCAATGCACATTTTAGGAGGCGTTGTCGATGGAGTTTCTCAGATTGTGCTTTGTTGATGACTTGAAGGGGAATGCTAAGTAGATGGGAGTGGGATGTGTGGTTGCGTTTTGCAGTTGTGTGGTGGGGGAATTCAAACCATCTCCTTCCATATGTATGTAGTATTGGTATGTAGCTAGTATCGTGGTTGAGGGCGTTTATGATGCAGGGGAGCCCAAAGGTAAGGAGGGTAGTGAGTGATAACAGGACCTTATACATTTTAGATTAAATAGAAATAGTGCAATGACTAGCTGCAGTGCAGTGACCCGCAATTGCTATCAACAGTACAATGACTAATTGTTATTGGCAACAGTTAAAGGACTATAGACAGTGGTAGTACAATGTGCTAATTTAGTATTGGCAATAGTATAAAGGTTATTGAGTTGCAAATAACAATATTATAGCTTTTGAGAGGCTAATTAGTACTGACAACAGTATTGTACTGGCTGGTGATAAGTTCTTACTGACTGGTGATTAGTTCTTACTGACAACAGTAATGTACTGGCTGGTGATAAGTTCTTACTGACAACAGTATTGTACTGACTGGTGATAAGTTCTTACTGACAACAGTATTGTACTGGCTGGTGATAAGTTCTTACTGACAAAGTATTGTACTGACTGGTGATAAGTTCTTACTGACAACAGTATTAAACTGACTGGTAATAAGTTCATGCAGTATGCTGGTTATTGGCGGTAGAGTGTAAAGGAGCAGGTTATTGTCAACAAAACAGTTATACTTGCTGTGTCCTTGGTCTTTTGACGTGTTGTTGCAGTGGTTGCTCTCAGTTCTCGAGGAGCTTAGGCTGATAGGTGCTTGAATATCGCTGTTGCTGCTTCGATGTTTGCGTCAATCGCGAGTTCAACCAGAAGGGAACTCAAGCTGCTTTGCAATTGAGAGGTAGGCTAGCGTTGTGTCCGACGGATGTTGAACAGGCGTTTTCGGTAAGGCCTCTGCCTAAGGGCCGTGCCAAAGGGCCCTCTTGCGAGGCCCTCAGGCGCGGGCCCGCAAGGCGCGGGCACGCCTTGGCGTGCAGCCGCTTTTAAATGTGAAGATCAGGCCCCGATTGGGTATGGGAGGTGCGGGAGGAGCACACGTGCTCTGCCCTCTGTGCCGCTGCTCCGGTGAAGAGAGGAAGTTGCAGAGGGACTCCCGGCGGCGTGCAGCCGCTTTTAAATGTGGAGATCAGGCCCCGATTGGGTATGGGAGGTGCGGGAGGAGCACACGTGCTCTGCCCTCTGTGCCACTGCTCCGGTGAAGAGAGGAAGTTGCAGAGGGACTCCCGGCGGCGTGCAGCCGCTTTTAAATGTGAAGATCAGGCCCCGATTGGGTATGGGAGGTGCGGGAGGAGCACACGTGCTCTGCCCTCTGTGCCGCTGCTCCGGTGAAGAGAGGAAGTTGCAGAGGGACTCCCGGCGGCGTGCAGCCGCTTTTAAATGTGAAGATCAGGCCCCGATTGGGTATGGGAGGTGCGGGAGGAGCACACGTGCTCTGCCCTCTGTGCCGCTGCTCCGGTGAAGAGAGGAAGTTGCAGAGGGACTCCCGGCGGCGTGCAGCCGCTTTAAATGTGAAGATCAGGCCCCGATTGGGTATGGGAGGTGCGGGAGGAGCACACGTGCTCTGCCCTCTGTGCCGCTGCTCCGGTGAAGAGAGGAAGTTGCAGAGGGACTCCCGGCGGCGTGCAGCCGCGTTTTAAATGTGAAGATCAGGCCCCGATTGGGTATGGGAGGTGCGGGAGGAGCACACGTGCTCTGCCCTCTGTGCCGCTGCTCCGGTGAAGAGAGGAAGTTGCAGAGGGACTCCCGGCGGCGTGCAGCCGCTTTTAAATGTGAAGATCAGGCCCCGATTGGGTATGAGAAAAAATGAAGAAAAAGCACCTGAGAATGCAACGCCAAGGCAAGTGGACTTGGGGATAAGAAGGGAATTGGTATGTGACCAGAGAAAGAAAAGAAAAGACAAAAAAATAACCAACTTTTTCCAGGGGGAACAGACACACATCCAGTGGGCTCCAGAAAAAAGAAGACTTGAGACAAGATGGCACACTTAGGCGGGAAGGGGACTACGCATGTGAGGTACATCTCCCAAAGGCTTTCTTTGAAAGCTGGGGAGAGGTTACTGCACGGGCTCCATCGGCGCTGATGTCATCTATATGTGAGACGGGCTTCCTGTTTCTACCCAGAGAATATCTCTGCTAATGAATTACAGCTTTTAAGCATGGAATAGTTTACCTCGGTATTGTGTGAACTCATGCTTCAGAATAAAATATCTGCGGAGGAAACTTGGGTGAGAACATTTTCCCTCTTCAGCAGAAAGAGCCTCTGGTCCTGGAAACGTCACTGTCTGACACCTGAGAATAAGAGAGAAACTGGAGGTATTCTGGGAGATGTTCACCCCAAGCTTTCAGAGTCCCTGGGGATAGAGATGGGACAGGGAGAGGTAGGGCTGGACCAACCACTAGGCAAGACTAGGCAGTCACCCAGGGCAGCAACTTCTGAGTGATGGAAAAGATCAGCAGCAGTCAAAGCAAAGCAATAGATCCTGACAGCCACACTAAGTCAGTCATCAGCCCATTCTTTTACTTGCAGGGAGAGTGGGCACACACACCCATACAGAACAAAGTTTCATATTTAAAATGATGATGGCCAGCTATACATTTTTACAGAATTATTATGGGAGGGATGGTGTTATAATGATCATGATTCATAAGTTTCATTGGGCGAAAGGCTGAAGGTTCACCTAGTGTATCCAATATCCTTGCGCCAGCCCTGGGGACAGGTGTAAGCAAAGAGAGATCCTGTTAGTTCACAGATCTACAAACAGAACCTGCAAAGAGAAATGTTATCACCTCAACTATTCCCTGGTTACACTTTGACCACTTCCATACATTGCCCATACCTTGGAGTGATCACTATTTTTTATTTTTCCAGTGCTCTCTTATCTCACCCTGCCCTTCTTCTCCAGTATCTTCAGTAATCCTATCCCCGTCGGCCCCTGTAACTTACACTCGTCGGATCACCTCAATCACCCTCAGTCGCTTCCCTCCAGCTAGTGATATCTTACCCACCAATTTTTCTTTGCTTTCTCCTGACTCGCAAGTTTCGCAATAGTCTTCTCATCTCTCAGACGCACTTGACCATCTGGCACCCCTAGAGCCTCGTTCTTCACGTCCTCATTTATCGCAACCTTGGTTTCACCCTGGCCTCTGTCTTCTCCGTGCCCAACTTCGGAGGGCGGAAAAGCTTTGGAGGAAGGTACGCACTTCTGCCTCTCTTTCTTCCTTTAAGGCTCACCACTCACATTATCGCTTGCAGGTGCATTTGGCTAAACAAACTTTTTTCTCTGTCTCTATCTCCTCTGCCCCAAACCAAACACATCATATCTATCAAGTCCTCAAGTCTCTTACTGCCCTTCATTCAGGTACACCCACTACCTCAACTCATCAGCCAACAGCCCCCTCTGCATCACAACTAGCATCCTTCTTTTCAACTAAAGTTCTTGACTTGAGAGCATCACTTCCTCACTGTCCTCCTCCTATTCCTCCTCCTCATCCTGTCTCTCCCACACCACTTACATCTCTCTCACATGTCTGGACCTCCTTTTACACTATCTCTAGTTCAGAGCTCATCAAACTGATCTCTACTGCTCACAAGACCACATGCTCTCTCGACCCTATCCCTTCTTCATGGCTTCTCACACCATCTCTGGCCCTGGTTCTCCCTATCTTGTCCATCATCAACACCAGTCTTTCTATCTGTACTTTTCCCCATCCTTGGAAACATGCACTCCTCCACCCTCTTCTTAAGAAGCCTTCCCTGGACCCTCTTACTCCTGCTAATTATTGTCCTTTTTCTAATCTCACTTTTCTGGCTAAGATTCTTGAAAAAGTAGTCTTCGCTCAATTGTCTCACCATCTGGACAACACTCACTTCCTTCACCCCCGTCTATCAGGTTTTTGGCCTGGTCATAGTGTCGAGACAGTGCTTCTAGCTTTTCTTAATGTGATCCACGTAGCGCACGATCGTGGTGATTTTTCGGTGGCGGTATCCTTAGATCTTTCTGCTGCCTTTGATCTCGTAGATCACTCTCTTCTTCTGTCCCGTCTTCGGGAAGCTGGCATTCATAGCACAGTTTTCAGATGGTTTCACATCTATCTCTTCACCCGATCCTACAGTGTCCTTCCCTCCTCTTCTTCTGATACCCCCTCTGATCCTCTCCCCCTACACTGTGGTGTTCCCCAGGGCTCTGTCTTAACACCACTCTTGTTCAATATCTTTATGGCCCCACTTACATTACTGATTCAACAGTTTGGTATTTACGCCTTTTATTATGCTGATGATATCATTCTCATACACCATAGTTCCTCACTCTGCCCAGATCTCTCTCCCCTTGACTCTTGTCTCTCAGCTGTGGCCGACTGGCTCACTAATAATTGTCTCCACCTGAACATTTCTAAAACACTTGTAATCTGGTTTACAAATGGGCATCCCCCTCCTCCGATCGCTCCTTCTTTTTCGAGTTCCCTCATTCCACTGGTACATAAGAACATAAGAACATAAGATATGCCATACTGGGTCAGACCAAGGTCCATCAAGTCCAGTATCCTGTTTCCAACAGTGGCCAAACTAGGTCATACGTACCTAGCAGTTTCCCCAAAAGACACAGGTTCCACAATGCTTGTACTTGGTCAAGCATTGATATCCTGGGTCCCTTCTTAATAACGGTTTATGGAACTTTCCTCCAGGAACTTGTCCAAACCTTTTTTAAACCCAGCTACACTAACAGCCTTTACTACATCCTCCGGTAACAAATTCCAGAGTTTGATTACACGTTGAGTGAAAAAATATTTTCTTTTATTAGTCTTAAATAGTTTACCCTGTAGCATCATTGCATGTCCCCTAGTCTTTCTATATTCTGATAAGTGGTATTTAAAAGTGCGGAAGAATTGAAGGAAATATCGATACATCGGGAAGATGTCTTACAACTATTAGATAAACTGAAGAGTAGCAAATCAACTGGGCCGGATGGTATACATCCAAGGGTGTTGAAAGAACTGAAATATGAGATTGCAGACCTGCTATCAGTAATCTGTGAACTATCATTAAAATCATCTCTAATACCTGAAGATTGGAGGATCGCCAATGTAACACCAATTTTTAAAAAGGGTTCCAGGGGTGATCTGGGAAACTACAGACCGGTGAGCCTGACGTCAGTACCAGGAAAAATGGTAGAAACCATCATAAAGAATAAAATTACTCAGCATGTAGATAGTCACAACCTAATGGGAGACAGCCAACATGGCTTTAGACAAGGAAGATGATGTCTTACTAATCTGTTATGTTTTTTTGAAGGAGTGAATAAACAGGTGGACAAAGGTGAGTCGGTTGATATTGTGTATCTGGACTTTCAGAAAGCCTTTGACAAGGTCCCTCATCAGAGACTTTTGGCAAAACTAAAGAGTCATGGGATAGGAGGCAGTGTACTATTGTGGATCAGGAACTGGTTAAAAGATAGAAAGCAGAGGGTAGGGCTAAATGGCCAATTTTCCCAATGGAGAAAGGTGAATAGTGGTGTACCCCAGGGATCTGTGCTGGGTCCGCTGCTTTTTGACATATTCATAAATGACCTGGAAAGTGGAATAACGAGTGAGGTTATCAAATTTGCAGATGACACAAAACTATTTAAAGTTGTTAAAACCCAAGAGGATTGTGAAAAATTGCAAGAGGATCTTGATAAATTGGAAGACTGGGCATCAAAATGGCAGATGAAATTTAATGTGGACAAGTGCAAGGTTATGCACCTAGGGAAGAACAACCCAAACTATGGTTACACGATGCAAGGTTCCACATTAGGAACCACCACCCAGGAAAAAGATTTAGGCGTCATTGTGGATACCATGATAAAACCCTCGGCCCAGTGTGCAGCGGCGGCCAAGAGAGCAAATAGAATGCTAGGTATGATAAGGAAAGGAATGGAAAATAAAACAAAAGATATTATAATGCCTCTATATCGTTCCATGGTGAGACCGCACCTTGAATATTGTGTGCAATTCTGGTCGCCGTATCTTAAAAGGATATAGCGATTTTAGAAAAGGTTCAGAGAAGAGCCACCAAAATGGTAAAGGGGATGGAAGGATACTCCTATGAAGAAAGGCTAAAAAGGTTAGGGCTCTTTAACCTGGAAAAGAGACGGCTGAGGGGAGATATGATAGAAGTCTATAAATTAATGAACGGAGTGGAACGGGTAAACGTAGATCGATTGTTTACGTTATCAGAATATAGAAAGACTAGGGGACTTGCAATGAAGCTACAGAGTAAACTATTTAAGACTAATAAAAGAAAATATTTTTTCACTCAACGTGTAATCAAACTCTAGAATTTGTTACTGGAGAGTGTAGCTGGGTTTAAAAAAGGTTTGGACAAGTTCCTGTAGGAAAGGTCCATAAACCATTATTAAGAAGTGACCAAAGATATCAATGCTTGACCCAGTACAAGCATTGTGGAACTTGTGTCTCTTGGAGAAACTGCTAGGTACATATGACCTAGATTGGCCACTGTTGGAAACAGAATACTGGGCTTGATGGACCTTGGTCTGACCCAGTATGGCATATCTTATGTTCATATGTTCTTATGTAACATAAACAATCGATCTACATTTACCCGTTCCACTCCGTTCATTAATTTATAGACTTCTATCATATCTCCCCTCAGCCGTCTTTTTTCCAGGTTAAAGAGCCCTAATCTTTTTAGCCTTTCTTCATAGGAGTATCCTTCCATCCCCTTTACCATTTTGGTGGCTCTTCTCTGAACCTTTTCTAATAGCGCTATATCCTTTTTAAGATACGGCGACCAGAATTGCACACAATATTCAAGGTGCGGTCTCACCATGGAACGATATAGAGGCATTATAATATCTTTTGTTTTATTTTCCATTCCTTTCCTTATGATACCTAGCATTCTATTTGCTCTCCTGGCTGCCGCTGCAAACTGGGCCAAGTGTTTTAACATGTTATCCACGATGATACCTAAATCTTTTTCCTGGGTGGTGGTTCCTAAAGTGGAACCTTGCATCGTGTAACCATAGTTTGGGTTGTTCTTCCCTAAGTGCATAACTTTGCACTTGTCCACATTAAATTTCATCTGCCATTATGATGCCCAGTCTTCCAATTTATCAAGATCCTCTTGCAATTTTCCACAATCCTCTTGGGTTTTAACAACTTTAAATAGTTTTGTGTCATCTGCAAATTTGATAACCTCACTTGTTATTCCACTTTCCAGGTCATTTATGAATATGTCAAAAAGCAGCGGACCCAGCACAGATCCATGGGGTACACCACTATTCACCTTTCTCCATTGGGAAAATTGGCCATTTAGCCCAACTCTCTGCTTTCTATCTTTTAACCAGTTCCTGATCCACAGTAGTACACTGCCTCCTATTCCATGACTCTTTAGTTTTGCAAAACGTCTCTGATGAGGGACCTTGTCAAAGGCTTTCTGAAAGTCCAGATAAACTATATCAACCGACTCACCTTTGTCCACCTGTTTATTCACACCTTCAAAAAACATAACAGATAAGACAAGATCTTGCTTGTCTAAAGCCATGTTGGCTGTCTCCCATTAGGCCATGACTATCTACATGCTGAGTAATTTTATTCTTTATGATGGTTTCTACCATTTTTCCTGGTACCAACGTCAAGTTCACTGGTCTGTAGTTTCCGGGATCACCCCTGGAACCCTTTTTAAAAATTGGTGTTACATTGGCCATTCTCCAATCTTCAGGTATTAGAGATGATTTTAATGATAGTTCACAGATTACTAATAGCAGGTCCGCAATCTCATATTTCAGTTCTTTCAACAACCTTGGATGTATACTATCCAGCCCAGGTGATTTGCTACTCTTCAGTTTATCTAATAGTTGTAATACATCTTCCCGATGTATCAATATTTCCTTCAATTCTTCTGCACCTTTAAATACCACTTCAGTCATGGGTAACATCCCTACATCTTCCTCAGTAAAGACCGAAGCAAAGAATTCATTCAGTCTCTCTGCTATCGCCTTGTCGCCTCTTAGTGCCCCTTTAACTCCTCTATCATCTAATGGACCAACTGACTCTCTCACAGGTTTTTTGCTACAAATGTACTTGAAAAAATCTTTATTTTGCGCTTTTGCTTCCGCAGCAAGCTTCTTCTCAAATTCTCCCTTTGCCTGCTTTATCAATGCCTTGCACTTGACTTGCCAGTGCTTGTGCTGTTTCCAGGTTTCGTCGTTTGGCTCTTTTTTCCATTTCCTGAAAGATGCTTTTTTGGCAACAACAGCTTCTCTGACCTCACCTTTAAACCATGCTGGCAGCTTTTTTGACTTCCTTCCACTTTTCTTAAAGCATGGAATAAACCTGGCTTGGGCTTCCAAGATAGTATCTTTCAACAACACCCAAGCTTGATGTAAGTCTTTAACCTTTGCAACTGCTCCTTTTAGGTTTTTCTTAACTGTTTTCCTCATTTTATCATAGTCTCCCTTTCGAAAGTTAAAAGGTAGTACTGTGGATTTCCTTACTATCCCTCCTCCACTAATTAAATCAAAGGCGATCATGCTATGATCACTATTGCCAAGTGGCCCCAACACCCTTATCTCTTGCACTAGATCTGGTGTTCCACTAAGGACTAGGTCTAATATGGCTTCCCCTCTGGTCGGTTCATAACCAGCTGCTCCAAGAAGCAGTCATTTATTTCATCTAGGAACTTTATCTCCCTAGCATGTCCTGCCGTGACACTGACCCAGTCAATACCGGGGTAATTGAAATCACCCATTATTATTACTGCGCTGTAACTTTTGTTAGCTTCCTTGATTTCTTTGAGCATTTCATCATCCATTTGTTCATTCTGGCCAGGCGGTCAATAGTACACCCCTACTGCCATCGCCTTCCCCTTTTTACATGGAATTTCAATCCATAGAGATTCTACAGCAAATTTTATTTACTGCAAAACTTCAATCCTTTCTGACTCAATGCCCTCTCTAACATAGAGCACAACCCCTCCACCAATTTGATCAGCTCTATCATTACGATATAGTTTGTACCCAGGTATCACAGTGTCCCACTGGTTGTCCTCCTTCCACCATGTCTCTGAGAGTGCAATCATATCTAACCTCTCGTTTAGTGCTATATATTCTAACTCTCCTATCTTATTTTTTAGACTTCTAGCATTTGCATACAAGCATTTTAGAGACTGTATTTTATTCATATTAATTTGGCTATTTGTAGACACGGGTAATTTGGGATCTTTAAGCTTTGTCCTCTCCATACTCGAGGGCATTTGGGCTACTTTACTTTTTTTTGGAACCTGTCTGCTTTTGGTAGTATCCTTCAAGGATACATTCTTCCGAACCATGCGCTCTTGGGCGACTGTTGGCTTTCCCCTATTATCAAGTTTAGAAGCTGCTCTATCTCCTTTTTAAAGGTTAATGCCAGCAGCCTGGTTCCATCCCGGTTAAGGTGAAGCCCATCCCTTCGGAAGAGCCCCTCCTTTCCCCCCAGAATGTTCCCCAGCTCCTAACAAATCCAAAACCCTCATCTCTGCACCATTGTCTCATCCACGCATTGAGACTCCAGAGCTCTGCCTGCCTTTTGGGTCCTGCGCGTGGAACGGGAAGCATTTCGGAGAACGCTACCCTGGAAGTTCTGGATTTCAACTTCCTACCTAAAAGCCTAAATTTAGCCTCCAGGACCTCCCTACCACATTTTCCTATGTCATTGGTACCGACATGTACTAAGACAGCAGACTCCTCCCCAGCACTACCTAAGACCTTATCTAGGTGGTGCATGAGGTCCGCTACCTTCGCACCAGACAGGCATGTTACTAGGCGATCCTCACGTCCACCAGCCACCCAGCTATCTACATGCCTAATGATCGAATCACCAGTTATAACGGCTGTCCTAACCCTTCCCTCATGGGCACATGGCCCTGGAGAAAGTTCCTCGGTGCGAGAGGGTTTTACATCACCTGGAGGACAGGTCCTAGTTACAGGATCACTTCCTGCCACACCAAGGTGATGCTCTCCTGTCACGTGACCTCTCTCCTCCATGGCAACAGGGATGCTGCCAGACTGAAGGTGGGACTTCAGGACTATATCCCTGTAGGTCTCATCTATGTACCTCTCTGTCTGTCTTATGTTTTCCAAGTCTGCTACTCTAGCCTCTAGAGAACGGACTCGTTCCCTGAGAGCAAAGAGCTCCTTGCATCTAGTGCACACGTAAGACCTCTCACCAACTGGGAGAAAATCATACATGTGACACTCAATGCAAAAGACTGGAAAGCCCCCATCTCGCTGCTGGACTGCTGTCTGCATCTTAGTTTTAAGTTTGTGTTTAGATCTTTAAGTTCTTTACTTACTAAGGATTGCTATGGATATTTATACCAATAAAACTGTACCTAATATGTTTAATATACCTTGTTCACCTGAAGCTTAATTAATCTCAGGTCCTTAGTGTATGACTGATTTGGGTAATGAGCTTCACCTGAGAGCACCTCCTGTCTTTTAAGATGTGTAAGTACTTATAAAGCTACGATTATCCCAGGGATGGGTGGGTATGGGGAGGGAGGGAGGGAGGGAAATAACACTTATTAAAAGAGGGCTGCTACACAGTACCCTGTCCTGTGCTGCTGAGGTAAGCTATATTCTGATTTGATTTAAATTATAGCTCTTTCCTGCTGCTAGGCTCTAACTTATTTTGAAATTTAAACTACAAGCTCTCTGCTGGGTTCTAAATTTAACCAGAAAGATCTCTTCTGTGTTTTACATTTAAAGTAAAAGTACTTTGCCGTTGCTAGGCCCTGAGTGACTATTCAATTTAAACTACAAGCCCTCTGCTGGGTTCTAAATTTAACCAGAAAGCTCTCTTCTGTGTTTTAAATGTAAACTAAAAGTACTTTGCTGATGCTAGGCCCTGAGTGACTATTACATTTAAACTACAGCTCTCTGCTGGGTATGAAATGTAACCAGAAAGTTCTCTTCTGTGTTTTAAATTTAAAGTTAAACTGCTGCTACTGGGCCCTGACTGATTTAACAAAAAATAGTGGGTTCACAGATTAATTAGTTTTTATTTATTTATTTGAACTCATTTTTATACCGCTCCTTCCAGTGATCAGCAGCGGTTTACATTTTAACATTAGATTCTGCAAGCGTTGTAGTTATATATAACAATAAGAAACTTTGTACATGTCAACAGTAGTATAGGGTTCAATAACTCAAACTATTCAAATATAGAAGAACACGTATGTTAAATTTAACTATATACAGAATTTACAATGATGTACAGTAGGAAAAAGTTATATGCATGTAGGGTTTACAATTTAATATACTCGTTTGTGTATTTGAATGGTCATACGATGATGGAGGGTAGGTCTCGTCATGTTAGGGTTTGTTTAGAGTAGATTTCCTTTATGTTATTTCTGCCCGATTGTAATATTCTTGGAATAAATGAGTTTTGAGGTTTTTAATTAGTTTTAGTTTTAATAGTAATTAGTTTTAATAGAAAGAATTCCTTTCAGAAAATTCCCAGAAGTATATACTCACAATTGCAGATCTCTCTCCAGAAGTAACAGTCCCCTTTTCTAGTCCTTCAAGACTGAGGATCACAGAGCTCTGGTTGAGCTATTTATGCCTGTGCTGCTGAGGTAAGCTGTGACCAACTTCCTGGGTAATTAGCAGTCCTTGCTTGGATAGAAGGAATCTTTCAAAATGGCCTTTTGAACTGCCACCTGGTGTTAACACCTATTGAAAAGGTTTCACAGGTCTCTTGCCCTCTAGGTAGAAGGTTTCTTTGTAAAGGTCTCTAGAAGACTTTATTTGCTGCTCAAAGAGTACTGACCCTGTTTGGCCTTTTGTGCTAAACTATATTGATTTGATTTAAATTATAGCTCTTTGCTGCTGCTAGGCTCTACCTTATTATGAAATTTAAACTACAAGCTCTCTGCTGGGTTCTAAATTTAACCAGAAAGCTCTCTTCTGTGTTTTACATTTAAAGTAAAAGTACTTTGCTGTTGCTAGGCCCTGAGTGACTATTACATTTAAACTACAAGCCCTCTGCTGGGTTCTAAATTTAATCAGAAAGCTCTCTTCTGTGTTTTAAATTTAAAGTAAAAGTACTTTGCTGTTGCTAGGCCCTGAGTAACTATTAAATTTAAACTACAGCTCTCTGCTGGGTATGAAATGTAACCAGAAAGTTCTCTTCTGTGTTTTAAATTTAAAGTTAAACTGCTGTTACTAGGCCCTGACTGATTTAACAAAAAATAGTGGGTTCACAGATTAATTAGTTTTAATAGAAAGAATTCCTTTCAGAAAATTCCCAGAAGTATATACTCACAATTGCAGATCTCTCTCCAGAAGTAATAGTCCCCTTTTCTAGTCCTTCAAGACTCTATCCTCTTTCCATTATTTAGGAGTAATCTTGGACTCTAATCTCTCCTTCCAGGACCATGTTTCTCACGTTGTCAAGACTTCCTTCTTTTTTCTTCGTCAGATACGCGCTATTCGTCCCTTCTTAACCCCTCAGGCCCTTACTACCCTCATGATGTCTCTCGTAATTTCACGTCTCGACTTTTGCAACTCAACTCTTCTTGGTGTCCCCCAACTTCACTTGTGCAGGATGCAGCGCATACAAAACACTGCAGCACATATTATTTCCCATTCTGCACGTTGGGATCATATCACCCCTCTCTTTATCAATCTCCACTGGCTTCCTCTGACGTACCGCATTCAATACAAGATTCTTACGTTACTCCATCAGATCATCTACACTCATACTCCTCAGTACTTATTTGATCTCATTCAGCTTCACACTCCTAGTCGATCCCTTCGGTCTGTACATATTAACCGCTTGCACCTTCCGTCCCCTGCACGTGCCCACCTTCAAGTCATTCACAATTCTGCCTTTTTCTACGCTGGTCCTGCACACTGGAACTCTTTACCCCTCAATCTCAGACTGGAAGAGAACCACAAGTCATTCAAAGCCCTCCTGAAAACATACCTCTTTGCCACTGCCTTTGAACTCCATCTCCCTATCTGATAACACTCCTGTCTCAATAATACAAGAGCATTTATTAGGTAATTGTGTCTTGTCTCTTGCCCATTATGTTGTGTTGCCTTATTTCTGTTTGTTTAGTCCAGCTACCTCTTTATATTTCTGTTTAACCTGGTTCCCCCCCTTTCTCTTCTCTATTGTGTTTGTCTATCCCTAGCTCTCTCTCTTGGCTGTCCTGTTTGAAATTGTAACTTCCTTTCCTTTTCTAGGCCAATGGCCAACTTTCTCCCTTACGAATTGTAAACCACCTTGATTATTGTTTGAAAAGCGGTATATCAAGCTTAATAAACATAAACATAAAGGAAATATTCTCAAATGAGGCTGAATTTATTTAATGCTGGTAATAATTTTGATTTTTATGTCTATTCTCCACATGTTTACATTTGGGTGAAGTGAATAGAAAAGGGTGTGAGACCCTCAGCACAAGGAGTATCAGAGTGTGTTATACTGGTAACGTCTCTATCCCATCACCCCTCAGTTACTGGAGAGCTGCAAGTCCCACAGTGACATTAACGGGCTGCTATTTCATACAGAAGGAGGGAAATCAGAACAGAGTCATACCTGCTCAGCATGGCCTCTGCATCCTAAAGGGGGAATGAGAAAGAGGTTATTACCATTTATATCCTACAGATTGTAGAGTTCTACTAGTTCTGATCTGTGATATTTAGCTCCCTATAATACAGGTCTCCAGTTTCCTTCTCTATCTCTGGAAATAGGTGATGAGTTCTGCTAGTGCTGGAGTCTTTAGTTCACTTTATTAAATGACTTCGGTTACCTACAGCAGATCATGGAGAGATAATGAAGGAAAGATTAGACAACTCTGACACTGGGTTTCAGATTCTGCAGTGATTGCATGGCCTGTTTACACAATTTAACACGTTTATCTCTTGAGACAAGCAGGGGGATGTAGACAGACTGTAATGGTGATGTCGGCGATGGAGCCCTAAGTGTCAGACTCTTCCCTAGCCCAGAGAAGTCTTTTGGGCTTCTGAGCATACGTACCTTCTTCTACCTTCCTGTTCCTACTCTGTGCCTTTAGTTTTGTCTGACTGTGCCAGTGTCTTGCACAGCTCTCTCCTCACTCCATATCTGAATGCCATCTGACCAATGTTCTTAAGCTCAGCTTGCTTTGGGCACAGACATAGCATTATCGGAGGCAGAACACCAAGGCACATCACAGGAGGCAGACTCCTTCCTGGTACTTGTACCAGCTCAATCAGGAGCAGCCCAGGGCTTCTCCTCTTGGACCCGTGGCTCCACTCCCCATGGATCCACCCCCTTTCCACTGGCTCCATCATCCAGAGCCATCAAGGAAAGGAAAGCAGCAGAAAGACCAAACACACTAAAGATAGTTCACAGTCTCGTGCTGACAACTCTGCCTCCACCTCAGCACTCTCAAAAGGCACAGATCAGAGGACCCCCATAAAGCTGGGTCCCCATCAACAAATCCAAGAAATACCTAGAGACCACCATGTCTTCTCCTTCCCCCGAAGACCCCCTCCCACCACCAAGAGGGAACCTCAGTCCTAACTACAGCCTCATCTCCTTCTCTGAGATAATTGTTCACTACTACTAGTACTACTGAACATTTGTATAGCACTACAAGATGTATGCAGCACTGCACAGACACATGTAAAAGAAAAAATCTAGTCAAGACAGACAACACAGTAGCTGTAGACGCTGGATACATCTATAGGTAATGGTAAAGAAACACAAAGGAGATTAGACAAATCAATATCCGAAAGCAGCAGCAAAGAGGTGAGTTTTCAGCCTGGATTTGAAAAGGGCCAGAGAAGGTGCCTGTCATACAGACTCATGCAGTTTGTTACAGGCATAAGGAGCAACAAGGTGAAAGGGGCAAAGTCTGGTGAAAGGGGCAAAGCAGTAGAAGAGAAGGGTACAGAAATGATTCGCCAGAAGAGCGGAGTTCCCGAGTAGGGGTGTACAGAGAGATGAGAGGCAAGGTAGTGAGGAGCTGCAAAGTGAATGAATTTATAGGTCAGTAGAAGTATGAACTGGATACGGAAAAGGATAGGGAGCCAATGAAGTGTCTTGAGAAGAGGGGTAATATGAGCATGACGAGGCTTGCGGAAGATTAGCCGTGCAGTGTTGCCATCCTACAAGGGGCTCAACCTCCCCACCTCCCAGTCCAATCTCAAGCTCAGCAGGACCTTTGGGGGCCATTTCCCCTCACTTTGTATCACTCTCCTTAATCAATTGGCAGCAACCTCCAACTCTCGAAGAAGATGTATTTTCATTACTTGGCGCTGTCTGCCATCACTCCTGGGAGACGGCTTCTTGTCTCTATGCCGAGCATCACCACAACTTCCACTGTAACAGGGAACCTCCAAAGAGCTTACAGATGACTATTCCTACCCAAAATAATTTGAAAAGATCTCCTAGTGGGCCCTCAGTGAATCCAGACCCCCACTAATAAGTGGAACTTCCTATCTATCTTCTAGTCTTACAGTGCCCCCAAGGAAGTTTTGGCCATCCTTGGGGGTACTGTACCTCCAGTCCTCCATTTGGAAGAATTACAAGCAACTGTTGCATCAGTCAATTGTCTTGGAGGCCATCCTGAATAAATCTGAATACACAAAATCAGTATCGCAAACACCATTTGCTAAGGAACAGAGGATCCTAGATACCATTGGCATGATGACCTACCAGAGCTCCCTTCTGGCCATGCGGGTCTTGGCACATCAGCTGCCAATTCTGCATTATCACCATCATCTCATGCTACAGTTGAATGATCCCGGAAGCTCCGAGGTCAAAGATCATGGGAAGCTTCAAGATAACTTATATGAGTCCTTGTATCATATCATCCACGCCACCTGTGCCGCATTACGACTCAGTTGCCCAGGCCGCAGCCACAGCCATCTTAGCTAGATGCACTGCCTGGCTGCATGTCTCCAGTCTCCGGGAGGACCTCCATGTCTGATTAGCGAATGTGCCAGCAGGACAGCCTATTTGGCTCAAAATGCAGGAAACCATCTCTCTGTCACATTTTCTTGGTTGCTCCCTATATTTCTTGATACTTGAAGATCTTCTCTCTCTCAAAATGATTCACAGAGTAGTCACTTTGGAATGACGCCTTTATACTGTTCTGGTGCTCTTCTTTTTTACCACTATGTCCGATTTCCTTGCATCCAGCTTTTTATCGGTCGGAATGGAAACATTCCAGGTGATCATAATCTCTTCATTCTCTGTATTTCTCTTAGGGTCATGGATCCCAATGCTTTTCAGAGACAGGGTTGTTGCAGTATTTACAGAGTTTCCAATGGATGAGGTGTGCTACTTTATTGTGCCTTTCTGTACAAACATTTTCTGCCATCAGAACTTCGCAGCCAGCTATGAGATAAGTCACTGTTTCCAGATCTTTCTTACAGAATCTACATATGTCTCTTTTACCAGTTTTGTTAATGCTCACTGTAAACCATCTCATCCTTAATCCGCTGTCCTGGGCTGCAACTATTAATCTTTCATCCTGCGGTTTCAGTTCACCTCTCCCTAACCATTCTTGATGAACAAAGGGTTCCTGGAGAAACATCTTGCATTTCCTGCTGTATTTATGTATTTCACACTTGTTTTGCCTCATTTGCTGATCTAATTTGTGATGTTTCTCTCTTGTTTTGCCAATTCTATTGCTTCCTTCCCTGTGTGTGCTTGTGGATTCTTACTCATTCCTTCTGAACTTGTCCAGGTTCAATGATGGAAACCAGATTCTGAATGTTTACTTTCATATTTCAGCACTTTTTGAGTATTTGGATCTGATTATGCTGTTAAGCAGGACTAGAGGCCTTTGATAGTAGCTCTGTCTTATTTTATTCATTATTTATTTATTTATTTAAACATTTTTCTATACCGCCCCTTCCAGAGATCAAGGGCAGTTTATAAGTAACAAACAATTACATTAAACTGGTAGGTTGAACTTACAAAAACCATACCGCTAGGGTAAGATACAGTGAAGTCAAAGAATTAAATCAAGAGAGTGCAGGTTATATTATACAATATTTACAGAGAACATATGTTACAATCAACTTATTTACAAGTGAGTTAGTGATCTCAGCATTGGATAGAGCAGTTGCGTTGGGTAGTGGGGAGATCTGGAGAACTTAACTAGAAGAGTATATTTCTAAATTCTCATTGTTATGTTGGGTATATTTTGTTTCTATTAGATAGATCACCAAAGTATTCTATGAAGAAATATGTTTTGATTTTAAATCCATAATAGCTCTTAAGTTATCTGGTAGGGAATTCCAGAGTATAGGTGAGCAATAGGTGAATGCTGTAGGTATAATCAATTTCTATGAGGCCCAGTACTCCTTTGGATCTAGAGATCTACAGTCTTGGCATACAATGGTTCCAATAAATTACCTCATGGACATGGAAAAGTTTTCTTGTTCATACATCCAATTTTTCAAGATCTTTAAGAAGTCAGACTAAAATCCCAAAGCTGTATGAGAATACAGGAATTGCCACATGACTAATAGCCTGTATCTTATTCTGTAATGTTACAGACGTTTTCAAAAATGATCTTTATCTCCTCTAATATTTCTTACTGATCTTTTCTCTCTGTAATTACTGTTTGATTCTCATTCCTTCCTATACTCCTATATATATATATATATATGCCTTGAAGTCACAGTTCTCATTCAGGGAGATGTTTTCTGGTTTGCTCAATTTTCCTCTAACAAAGGTTACCTTAGCACATTTGTCAAGGCCAAAAGTCATCCCGATGTCATCAGAGAATCTTTTAACTACAGGGAGTTGTTCTGCTAATTGTTGGTTGTTTCCTTATGTTATCTCTCATCTCATCTTTCATAATATTACCTTCTCTCTCTTCAACTACTACTACTAATTATTTGTATAGTGTTACAAGCACAGCAATCCTTTCATATCCTTTCCCATTTAGTGTCTTCTCTCTTCCATTTAATTTTCTTCCAGAATGTTTCTTCTTCATTTCCCTCCCTCTCATCACCTTATCTCATCTCTTCCACCATGTCTAAATGTCCCTCTCTCCACAGATACCCAAATCTTCCCTATACTGCTGCATCTATAAATGGTCATCCACCCAGTGATATCTACAGCAGTGTGGTTCTATTTACTAACTTGGAGCTGCGGATGCAGGATGAGGAGAGAGGGAGCAGGAGCAGCAGGAAGGATTTAGGGATTGTGCAGTGGATCTAGTGCATAGGGAAGAATGTGGAATAAAAATAGAGAAAGATACACCAAGAGGGATATGGGGAGGAGGACAATCTATGGTTCAGTGAGATGGGAGAGAGCACAGTTTCCGGCAAGATGGAGAAAGGAGAAAATATATACTCTTGAGAGACTGGTAAGGGAGATAGCAGCAGCTCCAGAGAAAAGGCAAGAAAAAAGAGGGCAGAACACATAGGGAGAAGGGAGAGAGTCATGATAAAGTAGAGGAAACTCGTAAACAGAGAGCCCAGTTCATAGTGGCATCTGTGATTTATAACGCAGTCTCACCTTCAGTAACTCAGTTGTTGACTGCTGACGCTTCTCCTCTATCTCTGAGATCAGTTTCATGAGGGAGAAGCTTTTATCTTCTAGATGGATCACATTATCCCTGATTTTCTTTAGAATCTCCTTCTCTTCATTTTCCATCCTTGAGAGAAGGATCTGCTGCTCCTCATTCAGGAATTGGTGCAGCTCCTCAAATTCAGACAGGATTTTCTCTTTCCTGATCTCAGTCTTACGCTACATTCAGCAGATCAAAAAGAAGAAATATCAGAGGCACTGCCAATATTTTTATCACTTGTAACAGTGGAGCTTCTACACAAGAACAGCATCTGAACCATTACTTTCATTATTCTGAGCTTTAGGCCACACCTACGGGTCTCTGAGGCTGACTGCAGGAGCTGTGGATATTTCACAAAGCTAAGACTCTCATTTTCTTTCTTATCTCTGATGCTTTCTAGTTACCAATATGGAGTCTAACTGTCTGTTTTATGGGAATTCTTAATATAAAGTTTAACTGGTTATAAATTAAGCTTGGGGAAATCCAGCCTACTGGAACCTGAGTATCCAGATAACAAAGGTTTAAATTTGTTGGAGAAGGCTTGCTTTTTCTGGGAGGGGGAGGTGAAAGTTTTATTTATTTATTATTTTATTTATTTTATTTAGCTGTATTTATATCCCGCTTTTCACCGGGTCAAAGCAGTCAATTGGGGGATACATTTAACACGAGGAGATATGAGACACATACGCTAATACTTACAAGGAACATGGGCAATGGAGGGTTAAGTGGCTTGCCCAAGACCACAAGGAGTGCCTATAGGACTAGAAATCCCAGTCCCTCCGGCCTGAGATTGCTGTCCGCAGGTGGGACTTGAATCCCCAGCCCTCCGGCCTGAAGTACCTTGTCCTAACCACTAGACCACTCCTCCCTCTCAGTTTTTGCTCTCAGTTTCTGCTCTCAGGCAGGGGCTAATTTATAACTCAGTCTCACCTTCAGTAACTCAGTTGTCTCAGTAAATGGGTCTCTGAGGCTGGCTGCAGGAGCTGTGGATATTTCACAAAGCTAAAACTCTAATTTTCTTTCTTTTCTCTGATGCTTTCTAGTTACCAATATAGAGTCTAACTGTCTGTTTTGTGGGAATTGCTAACATAAAGATTAACTGTGGTTATAAATTAAGCTTGGGGATAATCTGACTGACTGTCTCCTTTGCAGGGTAGCCTTGGAGCAGAAATCTGTGGGTGCCCCCAGTTCAGGAACAGCCTACTGGCCAGAGACACTTAGGTTCCTGCCCACCCTACCCCTCACCCCACCCACCCGAGGGGCTGCATTGCCTATATAGTACTTGCATATGTTACCATCTATCCTTTTAACTTGGGTTAGAGCCCACATCTTCTTCCTCCTCCCTTCTTCTTCTTCCTCTTCTCCTTCTAGGACTGCTTATTCAGCATGTCGTGTATTCGGTGCAATAACTGCAGTACTTTCATTCCAAGATGAATCATATGGAACCTCAGAGCTTGTCCTGTGTGCCTCAGGTCAGCTACCATGCATAAAGAACTGACTCTATTAAGGGAAGACCTAGCTGCCATGCATAAAGAGGTGACCCTACTCAGGGAGGCAGTGGCTGCAATGAAGCGCACCTCTTCTAGGTTACAAACTGAACAATGTCCACCACCGCTCCCACATAGCATCAAACATCCCAGGGACAAGGGGATCACTGTGGGTTCTGGTAGATTGCGACCTGTAACGCACAGACATCCTATGCATCAAAAGATATCCCTGCATAATGCCTTCTCTGCCTTGGCTAATGAGGATGAGGAACGGAGGGAGGAACTGGCTGCAATGAAGCGCACCTCTTCTAAGATACAAACTGAACAAAGCCCACCACCACTCCCACAAAGAATGAAACACCCCAGGAACAAATGGATCACAATGGGTTCTGGTAGATTGCAACCTGTGACACAGAGACATCCTATGCATCAGGAGATGTCCCTGCATAATACTTTCTCTGCCTTGGCGAATGAGGATGCCCAATCCAAAGAAACTGAAGGGCCCTTAAATGAGACAGCGAATGAGGATGCCCATTCCAAAGAAACTGAAGGGCCCTTAAATGAGACAGACAATGCCCAATCTCCTGCTAAAGGACCAAATATGAAGAAAACCTCACCAAACAGCAAACTACTACTACTTGGTGATTCCATCATCAGTGGCACCAACTTCGGAACACAGTTCAAAGGAGAGAAGATAGTCAAGTGCCTCCCAGGCTCTTCAGCCAGCAGGAATACAAACCACGTTGTTGAAGTACTTAGCGCAGAAAGTGAACACTCCAAACTTGATATGGTTATCCACTTGGGCACAAATGACCTGGCTAGAAACAATACCTCTGCAGTCCAAAAGAACTTCCAATCTCTGGGAGAGAAACTCAAGACCATTGTTAACACTGTTGCATTCTCAGAGGTTCTACCTGAGCTTGGTAAGGGGGCAAAATGGCTGCATCGCATTAACAGCTTTAAAACATGGCTCCAGACCTGGTGCAAACAAGAAGGATTCAGATTTATTGGCAACTGGGGTAACAGATGGAACAACAAGAGACTATACTGTGCTGATGGACTACATCTCTCTGTCGCAGGGAAAAGAATCCTAAGTGAAAAATACAAGCAATATGTGGATAAGCATTTAAACTAGAAAAAGGGGGTGATGGATGTGTAAGGTCAAGCTCTGGGCATCACCCCCTGCAAAAGCAGATTAAAATCAGAAACAGCCACACATTTAAACCACACATCAAAAACAAGTGGGAAGATGTAGGTAGAACAAAATCAATGCTAAATAGATGCAAGCCAGTTAAATGCTGGAAAGCAATGAGCACAAATGCTTGAAGCTTAGCCAACAAAGTTCCAGACCTAGAAGCCCTAATGGTGGAAATGGATTTGGACATTGTGGCCATTACAGAAACATGGCTAAACGAATCGCATGATTGGGAAATAGCCATAACTGGCTATAATCTATTCAGAAGAGACAGAGAAAATGGAAGAGGAGGAGGAGTAGTCTTGTATGTCAAAAGCAATATTAAAGCTACTGAAATGCAGGGGGCATGGGGAAAAGAAGAAGCGCTCTGGATTGTGTTGGAAAGAGAAGATGGCACTGTCATCCATACTGCTGTAGTCTACAGACCTCCGACACAAATTGAAGAGATAGATAATGAATCGATTATAGATATTGCCAAGATAGCCACAAAGGGGGAAGCGATCATATTGGGTGACTTTAATCTACCTGATGTGGATTGGATTACTTCATCTGCAAATCTGGAAAGAAGCAAAAAAATCGTGGATGCTCTCCAAGATGCGTTACTTAGGCAAATGGTGATGGAACCAACCAGGGAAAGCTCAACACTGGATTTAGTGCTCCCCAACGGCGATAGCATGTCGAATGTCTGCGTGAGTGCCCCTGTGAGCAGCAGCGATCTCCACTCGGTGTGGTTTGAGATAAAAGCCATGGTAGAGGCCAAACATAGCAAGCTCAAAGTCCTAAACTTCAAAAACACCGACTTCAATAAAATGGCCAAATACCTAAAGGAGGAACTGACAGGGTGGAAGGAGATAAGGGAAGTGGAATTGCAATGAGCTAAACTAAAGGTGGCAATAAAAGGGGCAACAGATAAATATGTAACAAAAGTAAACAAAAACAAGAGAAGAAAACCTATTTGGTTTTCCAAAGAAGTGGCTGCTCAAATAAAGACAAAAAACACAGCTTTCGGAAAATTCAAAAGCTCGCAAACAGAGGAACACAGAAATGAATACAGGATCAAACTCAAAGAGACAAATAGAGAAATAAGGATAGCAAAATCAAAGGCAGAGGAAAAGATGGCTAAAGATGTGAAGTGTGGTGACAAAACCTTCTTCAGGTATATTCGGGAAAGGAAGAAGATCAGAGGTGGAATCGCAGGACTCAGAAGTGCTGGCAACGGCCTCGTGGAAAGTGACATTGAAAAAGCGAAATTGCTAAATGAATACTTCTGCTCTGTTTTTACTAAAGAAAGTCCTGGAGAAGGACCACCTGTGACTCCCAAATATAAAAATGGGAATGAAGTAGTTACCACATCATTCACAGAAGATGAGGTGTTAGAACAACTTGCAAAACTGAAAGTGGACAAGGCCATGGGACCGGATGGGATAAATCCCAGGATACTGAAAGAGCTCAGAGAGGTTCTTGCAGGGCCGTTAAAGGATGTTTTCAACAGATCCTTGGAAACAAGAGAGGTTCCTCAGGACTGGAGAATGGCTGATGTCGTACCGCTACACAAAAGTGGTGACAGGGAAGAAGTGTCAAACTACAGGCCTGTGAGCCTTACCTCGGTGGCGGGAAAAGTCATGGAGGCACTCCTGAAAGAGCAAATAGTGAACTTTCTCAAAACCAACATGTTGCAAGACCCGAGGCAACATGGTTTTACCAAAGGATGATCTTGCCAAACAAATCTGACTGAGTTCTTTGACTGGGTGATCAGGGAGCTAGATCAGGGGTATACGATGGATGTCATCTACCTGGATTTCAGCAAAGCCTTTGATACTGTTCCTCATAGGAGGCTTATCAATAAACTCAGTAGCTTGGGGATGGATCCTAAGATGGTAAATTGGATCAGAAATTGGTTGACTGACAGATGACAGGGTGATGGCAAATGGAGCTCACTCAGATGAAGGGAAGGTGATTAGCGGAGTGCCCCAGGGGTCGGTCCTGGGCCCGGCACTGTTCAATGTATTTGTGAGTGATATTACTGAAGGACTGAATGGAAAAGTCTGTCTTTTTGCAGATGACACGAAAATTTGCAACAGAGTGGACTCCCCCGAGGGAGTGGTTAACATGAGGAAAGATCTACAAAAGCTGGAAGAATGGTCTAATGCTTGGCAATTAAGATTTAATGCGAAGAAGTGCAAAGTCATGCACTTGGGTAGCAGAAATCCAAGGGAAATGTATGCAATAGGGGGCGAGAGGTTGGTGTGATTATTTCTGAAGACCTCAAGGTGGCAAAACAGTGCGACAAGGCGGTGGCAAAAGCCAGGAGGATGTTGGGATGCATACAAAGAGGAATCTCCAGCAGAAAGGAAGAGGTACTTATGTCACTGTACAAGTCACTGGTGAGGCCTCACTTGGAATACTGTGTTCCGTTTTGGAGACCGTATCTTGCAAAGGATGTAAAAAGACTGGAAACTGTTCAGAGGAAGATGACCAAAATGATTTGGAGCCTGCGTCAGAAGCCTTATGAGAAGAGACTTGAAGACCTAAACATGTACACTTTGGAGGAGAGACAGGGGAGATATAATTCAGACCTTTAAATACTTAAAGGGAAATAATGAACAAACAAACCTCTTCCAAAGACGGGGAAGCTGTAAAACTAGAGGGCATAACAGGAAGCTGCAAGGTGTAAACTATTTAAGACAAATAAGAGAAAATATTTTTTCACTCAACGTGTAATCAAACTCTGGAATTTGTTACCGGAGGATGTAGTAAAGGCTGTTAGTGCAGCTGGGTTTAAAAAAGGTTTGGACAAATTCCTGGAGGAAAGGTCCATAAACCATTATTAAAAAGGGACCAGGATATCAATGCTTGACCCAATACAAGCATTGTGGAACCTGTGTCTCTTGCGGATACTGCTAGGTACGTATGACCTAGATTGGCCACTATTGGAAACAGGATACTGGGCTTGATGGACCTTGGTCTGACCCAGTATGGCATATCTTATGTTCTTATGTTCTTAAGGTGGTAAATTGAAAGGCAATGTCAGGAAATACTTGTTCACAGAAAGGGTGGTGGATGCTTGGATTGCCCTCCTGATGGAAGTGGTGGGGCAAACATGGTGACGGAATTCAAAATGGCATGGGACAGACACAGTGGATCCCTTTACAGCAACAGGATAAAATCAAAATAAACTGAACCATCTAATTTCTCAACAAATAGGGGTGTCCTGCATGGAGTGGTGGGTTCACCCCTAAACAGGGACGTGGGGAGGGGTGGCCTGCACAGAGCGGCAGGCGCACCTACTCTTGCCATCATGCTGGGCAGACTAGATGGACCATGCTGGTCTTTATGTGCCGTCATTTACTATGTTACCATGTTACTATGTTAATATGAGATGTTGGAAATCACAATATGGAAGGTGCCTTAGAAATGGTCACATAAATTAATGTGGCCGGTATACGTGTAAAACAAAGCAGTAATTTTTAGAAAATTCACACATGCTTTCCCCTTCTAACCATTGTTGCTTATACGTATAACTGGTGACGGCAGGCACATGTGTATACTTACGTCCACTCCAGAGTAGGCATGACTGTCTGTCAGTTTATGCACATATATTCTGTATTCCCTACACCAAGGTTGCACAACCTCAGTCCTCAAGGGCCGCAACCCAAAGTGGGTTTTAGTATTCCCAGAATGAGATCTATTTCCTACAATGGAGGCAGTGCATACAAACAGATCTCTTGCATATTCATTGTCAGCATCTTGAAAACTGCACCCGGGCTGCAGCTCCTGAGAACAGAGGATGTGCACCCCCCACCCTACAAGTAACTGTAGGATGGTTCCCTTAACTTCCCTACAAGTACTTTCATACTTGTATATGGTAGCAAATTTTGAATAGCCCTCTTGCTATGTATAAAATCCAGTTATAAAAGTAGAAAGTTTTCCTAAAATTATTTTCCAATGTGCTGTGGATCTCTCAGGACCCAGAGAAACATCAGAAATGATAAAAGAAGGTGAACTGACTGTGGACGTCTCAACCACCATTTGAGGAGGTGAAGAGGCAGTGTTGCAGGGGGGGGTGGGGCAGGAGGAAGTGGAAGGATCAACCCATTCAGCCAGAAGGAGCAATGGCCCACGTAGGCTGGGGGAAGTCAGAATCGCTTCCAGATTTGGTCAAGGAGGAGATAGTCTGCCCCTGCTCCACCTCCACCTCCAGCAAATAACTGCAGAGGGCAGAAGTGCAGGCTTTAGTGTCTGCAGGCCACATCAAGAAGGATGGGGGGGGAGACTGGGAATACAAGGGATTGGACTCTTCAGCAGCTATTTAACCACAGTCTTCTCCTCAGGTCCTGCAACACACCTATGCTCTCCCATACGGTATGAAATCCAAACATATATTCTGCATCCACAGAATTTCACTTGCCCCTTCTGCAACAATCCATGCAGAGCAGAGCCATACATCACCATAAAACTCAGAGCTGCCAAGATACCTGGTTCCAGGAGTGAGATTTTAAGACAGTCCTGGATTTCTCAATGTAGTAATACAACAATAATAAAAAGTCACTTCCAGAGTGCCAATTGACTAATCAAAAAACTATAAACAGTACTCCACGCATTTCAACCACATTTTATAGCAAAGAATAAAATCAATTGAACTTCATTCTTTCTTCTTATTTCATCATTCACCAAAGAAAGGAAGCGTGGATCTCAGAACCAACAGGACATATATGTGGGCAGCTCAGAAAAAATATACTGTCCCACATCCCCAGAACATCAATGACCCACCATAGATTCCTCCTTTAAAATCACCACATCACAGCGTAACAATTAGAAGAAAAAGTAAGTTGCATAGCTGTATTGTTGAATAATCCCATAAAATCTTCAACTACAAGCTTGCAGTCAGCGCCCGCTTCAGCCAACTTCAAAATCACAATGATAATCCAACAAAGATAACAAAACAAAGTAAAAACTTAGCTGAATCATTGGGTTGCTGAGCAGTCCCATACAATCTTCCAATTGCAAGCTTGTCCAATACACTTCAAAAACAGCAATGGTGATCCAACAGAACTAGCAGCAAACGTCAGTGTACATCTCCCGACGCCCCCTCAGGACATCCATATAGCGTTTCGCCACAGCTTCATCAGGAGAATACAAATGCTACCATAAAAGAAAGAATGCAATTAACGCATTCTTAACTATAAATATAGGCAAGCCTATAAAACGCCAAACTAACCTTACGATTGCAAACTTCAGCAACCACATTCATCAGACAAGCTCAAAAGATGCCGCACATGCGACTTTTATACCAAACACTTTGCGGACAATTTAAAGAGACTCAAACATGCCACACATGCGACTTTTATACCAAACCCATCACAATCACTATAAAGAGGCCCAGACACATAAAACATTCAATGTCCAACCAAAGACAACAAGGAAACCATCAATCACATACATACTGCCCAGTCAATTTGAGAATTTAAACCACCAGGGAAAACAGTCCCTAGCCTAAAAAGCCATCATTGCTCATAGACAGATAAAGCCTGAAGTTTGCTACTAGCTCTGTTGGATCACCATTGCTGTTTTTGAAGTGTATTGGTCAAGCTTGCAGTTGGAAGATTGTATTGGGGCAAGCAGTGGATATTCTGGGTCCACTTTAATAATGGTTTATGGACCTTTCCTCCAGGAACTTGTCCAAACCTTTTTTAAACCCGGCTACACTAACAGCTTTTACTACATCCTCTGGTAGCAAATTCCAGAGTTTGATTACACATTGAGTGAAAAAATATTTTCTCTTAATTTTAAATGGGTTGCATTGTAGCGCCATTGTGTGTCCTCTAATCTTTCTACTTTTTAAAGGCATAAACAATCAATTTACATTTCCCTGTTCTACTCCATTCATTCATTTATCATATTTCCCCTGAGCCGTCTCTTTTCCAGGTTGAAGAGCCCTAACCTTTTTAGCCTCTCTTCATAGGGGTATCCTTCCATCCCCTTTACCATTTTGGTGGCTCTTCTCTGTACTTTTTCTAATAATGCTATATTCTTTTTAAGATATGGTGAGCAGAACTACAAACAATATTCAAGGTGTTGTCGCAATATGGAACGATACAGAGGTATTATAACATCCATTCTTTTCCGTATAAAACCTAGCATTCTATTTGCTCTCTTGGCACCACTGCACACTGGGTGGAGGATTTTAACATGTTATCCACGATGGTGCCTAAATCGTTTTCCTGGGTGGTGGTTCCTAATATGGAACCTTACATTGTGTAACTATTTTTTCTTTCCTCGGTGCATAACTTTGTACTTGTCCACATTAAATTTCATCTGCCATTTGGATGCCCAGTCTTCCAATTTATCAAGATCCTCTTGCAATTTTCCGCAATCCTCATGGGTTTGAATAAATTTAAATAGTTTTGTGTCATCTCCAAATTTGATAACCTCACTAGTTAGTCCCAGCACAGATCCTTGGGGTACTCCACTATTCACCTTTCTCCATTGGGAAAATTGACTATTTAGGCCTACCCTCTGCTTTCTATCTTTTAACCAGTTAACATAAGAACATAAGATATGCCATACTGGGTCAGACCAAGGTCCATCAAGCCCAGTATTCTGTTTCCAACAGTGGCCAATCTAGGTCATATGTACCTAGAAGTTTCCCCAAGGGACACAGGTTCCACAATGCTTGTATTGGTTCAAGCATTGATATCCTGGGTCCCTTCTTAATAATGGTTTATGGACCTTTCCTCCAGGAACTTGTCCAAACCTTTTTTAAACCCAGCTACACTAACAGCCTTTACTACATCCTCTGGTAACAAATTCCAGAGTTTGATTACACGTTGAGTGAAAAAATATTTTCTTTTATTAGTCTTAAATAGTTTCCCCTGTAGCTTCATTGCATGTCCCCTAGTCTTTCTATATTCTGATAAGGTAAACAATCGATCTACGTTTACCCGTTCCACTCCATTCATTAATTTATAGACTTCTATCATATCTCCCCTCAGCCGTCTCTTTTCCAGGTTGAAGAGCCCTAACCTTTTTAGCCTTTCTTCATAGGAGTATCCTTCCATCCCCTTTACCATTTTGGTGGCTCTTCTCTGAACCTTTTCTAAAATCGCTATATCCTTTTTAAGATACGGCGACCAGAATTGCACACAATATTCAAGGTGTGGTCTCACCATGGAACGATATAGAGGCATTATAATATCTTTTGTTTTATTTTCCATTACTTTCCTTATCATACCTAGCATTCTATTTGCTCTCTTGGCCGCCGCTGCACACTGGGCCAAGGGTTTTAACATGTTATCCACAATCACGCCTAAATCTTTTTCCTGGGTGGTGGTTCCTAATGTGGAACCTTGCATCGTGTAACCATAGTTTGGGTTGTTCTTCCCTAGGTGCATAACCTTGCACTTGTCCACAATAAATTTCATCTGCCAATTTGATGCCCAGTCTTCCAATTTATCAAGATCCTCTTGCAATTTTTCACAATCCTCTTGGGTTTTAACAACTTTAAATAGTTTTGTGTCATCTGCAAATTTGATAACCTCACTCGTTATTCCACTTTCCAGGTCATTTATGAATATGTCAAAAAGCAGCGGACCCAACACAGATCCCTGGGGTACACCACTATTCACCTTTCTCCATTGGGAAAATTGGCCATTTAGCCCTACCCTCTGCTTTCTATCTTTTAACCAGTTCCTGATCCACAATAGTACATTGCCTCCTATCCCATGACTCTTTAGTTTTGCCAAAAGTCTCTGATGAGGGACCTTGTCAAAGGCTTTCTGAAAGTCCAGATACACAATATCAACCGACTCACCTTTGTCCACCTGTTTATTCACTCCTTCAAAAAAACATAACAGATTAGTAAGACAAGAACTTCCTTGTCTAAAGCCATGTTGGCTGTCTCCCATTAGGTTGTGACTATCTACATGCTGAGTAATTTTATTCTTTATGATGGTTTCTACCATTTTTCCTGGTACTGACGTCAGGCTCACCGGTCTGTAGTTTCCCGGATCACAACTGGAACCCTTTTTAAAAATTGGTGTTACATTGGCGATCCTCCAATCTTCAGGTATTAGAGATGATTTTAATGATAGTTCACAGATTACTGATAGCAGGTCTGCAATCTCATATTTCAGTTCTTTCAACACCCTTGGATGTATACCATCCGGCCCAGGTGATTTGCTACTATTCAGTTTATCTAATAGTTGTAAGACATCTTCCCGATGTATCGATATTTCCTCCAATTCTTCCGCACCTTTAAATACCACTTCAGTCATGGGTAACATCCCTACATCTTCCTCAGTAAAGACCGAAGCAAAGAATTCATTCAGTCTCTCCGCTATCGCCTTGACGCCTCTTAGTGCTCCTTTAACCCCTTTATCATCTAATGGACCAACTGACTCTCTCACAGGCTTTTTGCTACGAATGTACTTGAAAAGGTCTTTATTTCGCGTTTTTGCTTCCGCAGCAAGCTTCTTCTCAAATTCTCTCTTTGCCTGCCTTATCAATGCCTTGCATTTGACTTGCCAGTGCTTGTGCTGTTTCCAGGTTTCGTCGTTTGGCTCTTTTTTCCATTTCCTGAAAGATGCTTTTTTGGCAACAACAGCCTCTCTGACCTCACCTTTAAACCATGCTGGCAGTTTTTTGGACTTCCTTCCACTTTTTTTAAAGCGTGGAATACAGCTGGTCTGGGCTTCCAAGATAGTATTATTAAACAACACCAAAGCTTGATGTACGTCTTTAACCTTCGCAACTGCTCCTTTTAGTTTTTTCTTAACTGTTTCCTCATTTTATCATAGTCTCCCTTTCGAAAGTTAAAAGGTAGTACTGTGAATTTCCTTACTATCCCTCCTCCACTAATTAAATCAAAGGCGATCATGCTATGATCACTATTGCCAAGTGGCCCCCTTATCTCTTGCACTAGATCTGGTGTTCCACTAAGGACTAGGTCTAATATGGCTTCCCCTCTGGTCGGTTCATGAACCAGCTGCTCCAAGAAGCAGTCATTTATTTCATCTAGGAACTTTATCTCCCTAGCATGTCCTGACGTGACACTGACCCAGTCGATACCGGGGTAATTGAAATCACCCATTATTATTACAGCGCTGTAACTTTTGTTAGCTTCCTTGATTTCTTTGAGCATTTCATCATCCATTTGGTCATTCTGGCCAGGTGCTCGATAGTACACCCCCACTGCCATTGCCTTCCCCCTTTTATATGGAATTTCAATCCATAGAGATTCTACAGCAGATTTTGTTTCCTGCAAAACTTTAATCCTTTCTGAGTCAATGCCCTCTCTAACATAGAGCGCAACCCCTCCACCAATTTGATCAGCTCTATCATTACGATATAGTTTGTACCCAGGTATCACAGTGTCCCACTGGTTGTCCTCCTTCCACCATGTCTCTGATATTCCAATCATATCTAACCTTTCATTTAGTGCTATATATTCTAACTCTCCCATCTTATTCTTTAGACTTCTAGCATTTGCATGCAAGCATTTTAGAGAACGTATTTTATTCATGTTAATTTGGCTATTGTTAGACATGGGTAAATTGGGATCTTTAAGCTCTGTCTGCTCCATACTCGAGGGCATTTGGGCTACTTTACTCTTTTGTGGAACCTCTCTGCTTTTGGTAGTATCCTTCAAAGATGCATTCTTCCGAACCATCCGCTCTTGGGCGACTGTCGGCTTTCCCCTAATATCTAGTTTAAAAGCTGCTCTATCTCCTTTTTAAAGGTTAATGCCAGCAGCCTGGTTCCATCCCAGTTAAGGTGAAGCCCATCCCTTCGGAAGAGCCCCTCCTTTCCCCAGAATGTTCCCCAGTTCCTAACAAATTCAAAACCCTCATCTCTGCACCATTGTCTCATCCATGCATTGAGACTCCGGAGCTCTGCCTGCCTTTTGGGTCCTGCGCGTGGAACAGGAAGCATTTTGCAGAATGCTACCCTGGAAGTTCTGGATTTCAACTTCCTACCTAAAAGCCTAAATTTTGCCTCCAGAACCTCCCTACCACATTTTCCTATGTCATTGGTACCGACATGTACCAAGACAGCAGACTCCTCCCCAGCACTATCTAAGACCTTATCTAGGTGGCGCGTGAGGTCCGCTACCTTCGCACCAGGCAGGCACGTTACCAGGCGATCCTCACGTCCACCAGCCACCCAGCTATCTACATGCCTAATGATCGAATCACCAACTATAACGGCTGTCCTAACCCTTTCCTCATGGGCACATGGCCCTGGAGAAACTTCCTCGGTGCGAGAGGGTTTTACATCACCTGGAGGACAGGTCCTAGTTACAGGATCACTTCCTGCCACACCAGGGTGATGCTCTCCTGTCACGTGACCTCTCTCCTCCATGGCACAGGGGTGCTGCCAGACTGGAGGTGGGACTTCAGGACTATATCCCTGTAGGTCTCGTCTATGTACCTCTCTGTCTGTCTTATGTTTTCCAAGTCTGCTACTTTAGCCTCTAGAGAACGGACTTGTTCCCTGAGAGAAAAGAGCTCCTTGCACCTAGTGCACACGTAAGACCTCTCACCAACTGGGAGAAAATCATACATGTGACACTCAATGCAAAAGACTGGAAAGCCCCCATCCCGCTGCTGGACTGCTGTCTGCATCTTAGTTTAAGTTTGTGTCTAGATCTTTAAGTTCTTACTTACTAGGGGTTGCTATGGGTATTTATACCAATAAAACTGTACCTAATACGTTTAATATACCTTGTTCACCTGAAGCTTAATTAATCTCAGGTCCTTAGTGTATGACTGATTTGGGTAATGAGCTTCACCTGAAAGCACCTCCTGTCTTTTAAGATGTGTAAGTACCTATAAAGCTATGATTATCCCAGGGGAGGGTGGGTATGGGGAGGGAGGGAGGGAAATAACACTTATTAAAAGAGGGCTGCTACACAGTACCCTGTCTTGTGCTGCTGAGGTAAGCTAAATTCTGATTTGATTTAAATTATAGCTCTTAGCTGCTGCTAGGCTCTAACTTCTTATGAAATTTAAACTACAAGCTCTCTGCTGGGTACTAAATTTAACCAGAAAGCTCTCTTCTGTGTGTTAAATTTAAACTAAAAGTACTTTGATGTTACTTGGCCCTGAGTGACTATTAAATTTAAACTACAAGCTCTCTGCTGGGTATGAAATGTAACCAGGAAGCTCTCCTCTGTGTTTTAAATTCAAACTTTAATTGCTGCTACTAGGCCCTAAATGATCCAACAAAAAACAGTGGGTTCACAGATTAATTAGCTTTAATACAAAGAATTCCTTTTAGAAAATTACCAGAAGTATATACTCACAGTTGCAGATTTCTCTCCAGAAGTAACAGTCCCCCTTTCTAGTCCTTCAAGACAGAGGTTCACAGAGCTCTGGTTGAGCTATTTATGCCTCTGCTGCTGAGGTAATGCTATTGCAGCCAAGGAGGAACGGAGCCCAAATACCTCTTGGAGGACGTCTGGAGAAAAGATCCTGAGGTCCAGAGATACCAACTGGAGGACAGGACACAGAAGCTCTATTGCATACTGGCCAGAATACCAGAAGAAGCAGCCTGACGCTTGTCTGGATTCAGGTAGGATATGTGAATGTTTCTCTAGCTTTGAGCAGTGCAAACAACAGGGAAACAGTTTCTCTCAGTTCCAAAAGCCCTCTGAGCCAGACGGAGAAACTGAATGTATGCA
The DNA here is from genome assembly GCA_033557465.1 of Ichthyophis bannanicus. Lineage (NCBI taxonomy): Eukaryota > Metazoa > Chordata > Amphibia > Gymnophiona > Ichthyophiidae > Ichthyophis > Ichthyophis bannanicus. The sequence goes on along the minus strand of CM066031.1, from coordinate 96,633,826 downwards.
ATTTCAAGAGCAAGGTTTAATATTTGATAGAGAGGATGATTATATGGACTGTTCTTTGAGTAGGTTGTTATTTTAGGAAAATCCTAAATATAAGAGAAAACATCAAAAGGAAACATTCTAAATGTTGTCTTCCCATAAAGTTTTGTTGAAAAGAAAAAGCTTTGTTGGAAAGTTTTGCACATGTGCTGAAATCAAGCTACTGATTGTAGTAAATTGTTACCTGCTGATGGAGGAGAGCTCAGCACAAGCCGTGCACATGTGGGTTTTAAAAGTTCTTTTCTGAATGGAGAAAGTGAGCATTGTTTTTGTATAAAGAAGTTTTCCTCTTTGATTTGTTTTTCCCCCAGCACTGCTAAGGAGTTTATTAGCAGTGGCTGAAAGAAGCCTTTCTGTTCCATAAAGGACTTTGATACTTATTTTGCATAAGTTGTTTCAGTTGCCTTATTTAATGAATAAACCCTGGAGAAGTTATCCGGGTGGTGTTACCAAGCATATCTGTGTGTGGGATATTCACCCCATAAATAAATTCTAATTTTGCCTTACACTCGACCAACTACAAGAGTCTTCATTATTTAAAAAAAAGGCAAGCTTTGTGTGTGAATGGACTTCAATAACCACAATCCTTTGCAAGACTGTTAATTTACATACTTGCCAAGATGATGGTTCCTTCATAACAAGCACCCCCTTTTACAGTACATAAGAAGTTTGTGATAAAATTGGAGTGTGTGCTTTATTATTTTTGATGTAATTTATCCACTCTAAGAAAAGACCTTATTATAGTTGTTTCATCCAAAAATAGTTGGCCAATAGTCCAAATGCCCCTACTGAACTACTGTTGCCATGCAAATGAACTTTGATTAATTTTTAAAAAAGGACTGTGCCAGATGGGGATTAATTCTGCTAGGCAATCCTCCTTAGGAATAACCTTCATTAACTGTTGAAAAGCCCTTTGAATGTTAGCTATTACCCTATGAGACTTCAACCTCTTAAAAGGCACCATGCGAGGAAGGAGCTTTAAGGGGAACAGAGCACTTAATCTCTCTTCCAGGTCAAGCCATACTGGTGTTTCCCTACGGCCCCCTCCACCCATCTTGAACTTTGTTTAGCAAAAAAGCACAGTGATAGGCCTGAATGTCAGGAAAATTCACACCTCCCTCTTCTTTTTTAGATTTAAGTTTCCTAAGAGCAATTTTAGGCGTTGTTTTTCCATAGAAATTGGACAAGGATCCTTTCAATTTGACAATAAATATTACTAGTAAGAAAAACTGGCAACATTTCTAACACATAGTACACTTTAGGAGTGATAGTCATTTTTATAGCTTCAAGACGACCCCATCAAGAGAGATAGACTGGTGACCATTTTGCTGTTATATTATGAACCGAAGAGAGGATCTCCCCATCATTGTACTGTAAAATTTCACTGAGTGGGTAACAATAGTGAACTCCCAAGTATTTCACCATCTTAGGCTCCCACACAAAAGGAAAATCATCCAAATCTATCCTACACACTCTTGAGTTTAAGGGGAACGCAACAGATTTTGACCAATTAATTTTATAGCCTGACAATCCTGAGTACTTATTTATTAACTCTAGGATAGCCGGTATAGCTGGGTGTGGTGAATAGCAGTAGATCATCAGCGTAAGCAGATAATTTAATTTCCATGTCAGCTATGGATACACCATGAACCACGGGCTTTGTCTTAGTAATAGGGCCAAAGGCTTCACGGCCAGATTGAAAAGGATGGGAGAAAGAGGGCAACCCTGATGGGTACCACGCCCTAAAAGAAAGTCTCTAGACTGAGTCGCATTTACCGAGATTTTAGCACTTGGTCTCGCATACATAAGTTTGACTAGTTTACAGAAACCCCTCACCAAACCCAAACCATTTCAGAACAGCAAACAAAAAAGGCCACTCCAGCCGATCAAATGCTTTCTCTGCGTCTAACGATAATCCCACAAATGGGCCTTCTGTTTCATCCGCGCCTTCCAGCACATGACAAAGCACTGTAGCGATGTCGGCTGTGGAATGTCCCTCTGTGAAGCCACATTGGTCCAGATGACTCAAAGAAGGGATCAGTTTGGAAAGACAGCCAGCTAAGATGGCCACAAAAATTTTATAATCTGCATTTAGCAGCAAAATTGGGCGGTAATTACTAACCAACTGAGGGTCTCTCCCAGGCTTTTCAAGCACAACAATGTTTGCAGAGGCAAACGCTCCATTCTGGGTCCCACTTTCCAAAAGAAGTCTATAGTATTGTTGAAGATATGGGCCAAGAGTTTTGGAAAATTTTTATAAAATTCAGCCAGAAGGCTGTCAGGTCCGGTAGCCTTGCCCACTTGCATAGAGTCAATGGCCTGGATGATTTCCATGACTGTAAACTGCTTATCTAGTCCTGCAGCTATTTCTTGATCTAACACCAGCCTCTGTATGTTGGTCAGTAAGCTATCAAACTCCTTTTCAGAGAAATCTATCTCTGGGGAATATAGTTGGGCATAAAATTGACAAAAGGTCTCTGCAATGTCAGAGTCCTTGACAATCAATTGTTGCACCTGAGGGTCTCTCAGAGCAGTAATGCGAGAAGCTTCCTGCGATCCTTTAACGAGTTAGCTAGTAACTGTCCAGCTCTGTTACCTTACAAACAGTATCGCCTTTTCTGACCTTGAATATTCTGTGAAGCCTCAGTAGTGAAAATCGAGTTATATCTAATCTAAGGTGCTGTAGCCTTATCAGAATGTTAGGCTCAGTTCTCTGGCCTAAGATGCGTTCTCCAGCTTTAATCTGCTTGTCTAATGCACCAAGTTCTGCTTTATGCTGCTTGGCCTGTCGTATGGCAAAACTGGTAATGGTGGCTCGCTTATTAGCTTTGAAGCCTTCCCACCACACCCACCCCGAGGTATCTTGAGGTAAATTAAACTGAAAATATTCCTCTATAGCCAATAAGATGGTCTCATGGAATTCCTGGCTGGCATGAAAGTTCCAGCGTGAATGAGATTGACAGCACGTTGAGTCAATTAGGGTGAATGAGATTGCAGAGTGATCAGAGATATGAGCCGCATGAATACTGGACTCACTTATTCTAGAACAGAGTCCTTCGGAAACTAGGAAAAAGTCTATGCGTGATATCGAATTATGAGGGGGAGAGAAGAAAATATATTCTTTGTCCATAGGGTGCTGCAACTGCCATATATCTATCAGGCCCAATTCTTGCATTAGAAACAAGAGAACAGGGTGGGCCTTGGGAACCTTAGTGGTTCTCACTGGACTCCTATCTACCAAGGGATCTAGTATGAGGTTGAAGTCTCCCCCCACAACAGTCGGATATCTAGACACCTCTTGTGCCAAGGCTGCAGTGGAACAAAAGAAGGTAGGGCAATCTATATTAGGAGCATAGATATTAATTAAGGCCAGTTCAGTGGATCCAATTTTGTTGACAGCCATTGGCCATCGTCCTTCAATATCATATCTGGTCTGTAAAACCATGGGGAAAAGAGATTTCCTCACTAAAATAGCTACCCCATTTTTTTATGGTTGGCAGCAGAAAAGGCCACTAGTAAAAAGGGTTTTATATCTAGCTTTAATGATTCTTTCGTATTCAAATGTGTCTCCTGCAGCAGTAAGATATCAGCAATTTCTTTGCGGCCGTATAAGAGAATCTTTTTCCTCTTTATGGGATTGTTAATGCCCTTAACATTCAGTGAAACAATCTTAAAAGAAGACATATTGACAATATAACACAGAATGATGATCAAATGTTACAGAAATATACCAAAATGTAGCATACAAGTTTACATTGTAATTCCATAGCCTGAATGCCCACAAGATGATAGCTGCATTTATAGCCCAAAAAAGAAAACCTAGAAGAAAAGCCACTGTTTAGCCAAAGCCCTTGCACCTGATCGCTCATAGGAAGGACACATAATTCTGAATAACAAACCACCAAAAACCCTGGGGAGCTATAACAAAACATAAAACTTAACGAGTGAGCCCGAGAGAACAAGACAGGCACGGAGGGCTAAGTTGCTATTACACTTCTACTTCTTTGTCATTTAAAACAACGCAAACTACACATCACCCATATCAGGAACAAAGACAGTTTCCCCAAACCCAGAATGCCAGAACATTATCGCAGGATTGCCCCCGTCAAAGCAGTTATGGTCAAAGAAGGCCCCAAATAAGTGTACAAGGGCCATCCCGCTCTTCCAAGCCCCGTCAACCTCCCAACCACTACAGACATCACAGACAACATGAAACACAAAAGAAAAGAGAGAGAGACAGAAAGAGAGACATTTTGACCAGGATAATACCCTGGAGTTTCTCCAAGAGAGACAAAGTGAATGTCCCAGTATATGACAATTCTGCATGATTGAATGTCACCTCTGCATGAATTAAGCCGCAACTACATGACCTCAGACCAGTCAAACGCTCATGATGGAAGGCACTGGAGAACTTTAGCAGGCCATAAAATACATGGCAAATTTCACCACATCAGCCCTGACTCCTTGTCCTCCAAGAACGCATATAACTCCCCTGGATCATCAACAGTCTTAGTCTGGTTGTGCAGCGTGACTCTCATGCGGGCAGGATAAAGCAGCCCAAATCGGGCCTGCAGCTGCAACAAGCGTGGACATAGTGCCAAAAAGCTCTTTCTCCGACCCACCGTCGCCTTCGCGAAGTCAGGGAAGAATAGGAGTTTGTGCCCCTGATATTCCAAGGTAGAGAATGCTCCGGCTGCTTCCATTATTTGCAAGACTTGCAGAAAACAAAAAACTTTCAAAATGATTGGGCATGGGCGCTTGCGCGCAATCACGGACTGAATAGGCACTCGATGGGCGCTCAATCTCAAACGGCATGGCAAATTTCAATTTCAATACACCCGGAATCATTGACTGCAAAAAGGCCACTATGAATAAAAAAGACCTCAGCTCCCTTGGGAAATCCCAGTATTCTTACGTTGCTCCTTCGAGCGCGGTTGTTGCCGTCTTTCAACTCTCTTTGCAATGAGCGTATCAACTTTGCCTGCCTCTCGACAGCCTTGAGCCGCTCCCCATGTATTGCCATCACATTCTCCACTTTCTCCAAGCATGCGGTGATTGACTCCAAAGATACCTTCAAAGCGCTGATATCTTCCTGCATTGTGCACAGCGAGTCATCATTGGATTTGGCCAAATCTTTAACAGCACAAATCTCAGCCAAATGTTCCTGCAAGGCCTCAGGACAATCTCGGATGACTGCCATCTTGTGAGGTGAGAGAGGTTCCATTTTGGTTCTCTTTGCACTGGCGTTTTGAGCTCTTTGGTAATCCAGCTGCATTGGTTTGGGGCCAGACATGTCCAAGATTGAATGATATCAAAGTAAGTAGGAACTATTTAGTTAAAGACTGCAGAAGTCAGGATTCTTGACCATTACCCTCCGGAGCACAGCTCTTACAGATCCATCTTGTCCAAAGCTAGGCTCCGCCCCTCCTACATCCTATTTTTATTTATTTATGTATTTATTTGGCATTATATACCGCACTATTTTAAATCAGCATGGTTTACAGCATAACAACTCAATACATAGAACGTTTACATAGAACAAGTGAACAGAGCTTAACAATTAGGACAATAACAGTAGTCTACCATAGCAAGGTGATCATAGACTATAATAACTCTAATAACAGCAACTATTTACAATTGGAAGGAGGATTATGAAGTCAATAAGGTAACTGGCAAGATAAGGAGGTGAGGCAGTAGTGGGATATCTTCCTCTGAAAAGACCAAAGCAAAAAATTCATTCAGTCTCTCCACTATGGCCTTGTTCTCTCTTACTGCCCCTTTTACCCCTCTATCATCTAATGGTCCAGCTGACTCTCTCACAGGTTTTTTGCTACGAATGTACTTGAAAAAGTCTTTATTATGCATTTTTGCTTCCACAGCCAAATTCTTCTCAAAATCTCTCTTTGTCTGCCTTATCAAGGCCTTGCATCTAACTTGCCAGTGCTTGTGTTGTTTCCAGTTTTTGTCATTTAGCCCTTAATGGCAGTACCTTAAATCTTGCATTGGGCTCTCTTTGGAGGGTTCAGAAGTGGAGCGCCCATGTATGTGTGTGTGTGTGTTCTGGTGCAGAGGTGAGGTGCCTATATATGTTTCGGTGGTTCAGAGGTAAGGAACCTCTGTGTATGTGTATGTGGTTTGGAGTTGAGGTGTATGTGTGTTTGTGTGCACATGTGTGGTGCGGAGGTGAGGGGTGTGTATGGTGTGAAAATGATGTGCCTGTGTGTATGTGTGGTTTGGAGGGGAGATGCCTGTGTGTGTGTGCATCTCTGTCAAGAGGAGATGGGGTGCCTATGTGTGTGTGTATGTGCTATGGGGGTGGGGTGCTTGAGTGTATATTTGGGGGGTAGGAGAATGTACCTTTTGGCAACAGCTTCTACTCTTCCCTCCCCCTCCACCCCTCTCCTGCTGGCTCCTCCCCCCTTTCACCAACCCTCCTAGCACTCCCATCCGCTATCCTAAAATTGTCTCTGCCTTTCCATCAATTTCTCCCTCCCACCCACGCACACAACCTTTTTTTCTTGCTATTAGGATTTCCCCCTTCTCTGTCTGCCCAAGAGGATCCCATCCTCTATGGGCAGAAAAGAAAAGGATGGCTGACATTCACAGCAAAGATATTTTCTGTTTGCTCATGGGAGATCAGATCCCTGCGGGCAGAGAGAAGGCCATCCTCTTCCTTTCTGCCTGTGGGGGATGAGACCCTGCATGCAGACAAGGGGTCATGGCCATCAGAGCAGCTCGTTTGGGGGTGCAATGCCCCCTCTCATGCCCCCTAACTACATCCATGGATGCAGCTGCAGGTTAAGTTGCACAGTAACACTCTCCATTCCCCCCCACTCATGCTGGCGCTAATGTGGCTGCTGTCAGGGATCCTCTCACTCATTGTCACCTCGACTGAACTCCCAATTCATGCAGCTGCTGTAAGTCTCATCACTCATCGTCGGACAGTGAGGCTCACAGAGGATATGGCCTTTCTTCTGCAGCAGTTGGGCCTGCCTTCCTTGCATGCAGTATGTGGAAGAAAGCTGTTCCGTATGCACACTGTGCACACCCCAGCGGACCCTGTGTATGCATGCAGCAAGCCAACTTAATGTGAATGACACCTAGAGTATTGAGAGTTTTAAAGATCTGCCAGCATACAAATTGGCCAGGTTGGTTGAAAACTGGCTAGTTGGCAACCGTACCTCCTAGTGCCTTGGATCCTCTGGCCCACACTGACTTTTGCCTCCTCTTGGTCCATCGAAGCAGATCATTAGCCCCCCTCCCCCCACACTCTCTCTCCTCCCTGGTATATGTGATGAGATGACCAACCCCGCCCTTCCTCCTTTAACGTGGACTTCCAGCTCCTGCTTGCTCTCTTTCCTCGCAGCAGTCCAGATCCACATATATTTATTTATTTATTTATTACAATTTCTTATATACCGCGCTATTTAGCATCAGTGCGGTTTACATTATAACTTAACGACCATAACAACAAGCTGTCAGGTTTACATTGAACAGGAGTATAAACATGGAAAACAGGGTCAACTATATACATAATCTATTTACATTGGAAGGATAGATAAAAGCTCTTCAGAACTGCAACCATACAAGGTCCCAAACGTTTTGGGCATGTTTACAGTGACTTAAATTCCAGTGTAGCAAGTGGACATTACGGGAGATCAAAGAAGGAGGGAAGGGGTCTACAGTAAGGGTTGATAGGGAAAGCAGTCAAGAGCACCTGATTCAGACTGAAGCATCTTCTTAGGATACTTGCAAACTGGGGATGTTAGAATACTCTTTGATAGAGAGGCTGTCGTAAAGCCTGACGTAGCCCAGGTGCATTTTAATGAAGAGCAGACAGATATAATTGATCCATATAATTGCTATAAACTGCTAAGAAGGTTATGAATAAAAAATAATTTATCTTGCCACCAATCTATCAATTCTAAAGGGCATATAATTTAAATAAACAAACATACTTTGAACTGTCTGTATGCCAGTACCAATCAATGGGCTTACTGAATTGGTGGAGGGGTGGCACTAGGATAGATTTATATTCTCCAGGAACAAGCAGGAAGTCAGTCCTCATATGTGGGTGACATCGGCATCGATGGAGCCCATGCAGAGCATTTCCCCAGCTTTCAAAGAAAGCCTTTGGGAATTCTACCACGCATGCGTGGTCCACTTCCCAATCAAGGGTACCACCTTCTCAATCTCCTTTTTTCTGCTGTCTCGAGTGGCTGCTACTGCAAATGTGGGAGACCCCAGCCTTGGTACCAGTGGTGAGCTGGTGCCTCAAAGCTATCTACCATGTAAAGAAGTCCCCCGGCTTCACAAACCTCAACTCACACACAACTCCATGGTGGTGGAGTCCTCGATGCAGAAGCTCAAGAGTCAGAAGAACTGCTCTTCTGTCCTACTGGGCAGGGAGGCCTGAGCACTTCAAGTGCTACCAGGGCTCCATGCTAGGCTGCCAGATCCAGGCCTATGAGCTGTATAAAAGCATGTACCTTAAGAGCCTGTCAGACGGCTGCCTGGGTGAGAATCTTCACAGTCTTGACAAGTGCATATCTCTATATGATTTGCAAGGTATTGTGGACAATGTAGTTCATTCACACCAGACACAGCTGCTGACAATAATTTAGTTGTGCTCTTGGGTAAAGCCAATAAGATATTTATTTATGGGGTTATTTCTCCCAACACAGATATGCTTGGTAGCACATAAAATCAGGTAACTTGCTTTCAGTGTTAACTTGGAAAAACAAAGTCAAAATCAGGAAAACAACAAATGAAAAGCCACAAAGCAAGAAACAAACTGTTCTTTTCAGATTAACTTCTGATTACTTCCCACATAGATTCAAAAGTGTTTCTCTTCCTAGCTCACAAGCAATTAGGTAAGGCTTAATTGCTAGCAGTTATCCAGCTGAAACCCCTTAGCTGGCTTGCTTTCTACTGTGTGGGTCAAAACCTGCTTCAGGAGCTTTTCTGAGTAGATTAAAGAACAAATTTGTATTTCTTTGTGATGGTTGCTGTACTTTATAACAGAAAGTTACCAACGGAGTTTAGATAGAGAACAGTCCATATAAACAGGATCTTCATCTGCTATTATTCCCCCTTGTTCAACAAGCATGGGTTCAATATCATGGATTGGCACAGATGAATCTCTCAATGGAGCACTTTCAGGAGAATACTTGTTTCCCTGCTGTCTTTCAAGGTTATAGCTAGGGCATAGATCAGTGTTCATACCTGAGCTTCCATTGCTGTTAGAGTTTCTCTCTATATAGCCTGGCCAGTATGTAGTCCAGTTCTTATGTCCAGCCTTCCAATCCAGATCCCTGGACACTGGATCTCTCTTCACATACCTTCTGGCACGGGTCTTAGGGTCCCTTCCACGTGCAGCCGTCTCCCTCACAGGTCGCGTCTGGAGATTCCTAGCTCTGCAGCACCATTCCTCTGGCTTTCCCCAGTCCAATGGTGTATGCTGGCCCTTGGAATACCTCCCAGTATACGTACTGCTTTGGACTCTTCTAGACCTCTCAAAGGCTTTTCTCCTCTTTTTTCCAGAGGGTCTCTTTCCCTCTCTGTCCGTCCGGTTTGGCTTCTGCTTCTGATAATCCTTCAGATGAAACTGATGATCCTTCTCTGTATATCCAAGGTGATCATGAAGATCGTCATCTGTAGAATAAACTCTACTCTTATTCTGCTTAGATGAGTGCTCCTCCCTAACACAGCGCAGCTGTGCTGAATCAGGCCTTGCCCTTTGAGATGAGTGTTTCATCCTAGCACAGCGCAGCTGTGCTGAATCAAGCCCTGCCCTTTGCAATGAGTGCTTGGGGATTACCTCATAGCCCTTTTGATTGAACACACGTTTTCTCACTTCAGCTCCTCTCATGGCTGTTGGAAACCTGGTGCATTCTGGGACTGGTAGTCTTTTATGGCAAAATTCTGTTTTCTCATTTCTACCAGCACTGACAGGTTGCTTGTTCAGAGACACTTCACCTTTTCTATAGCTCCTTCCTGAGCTATGATAAGCTTCCTTATCACAAGCCTTATCCAAGAACTCTTGGGCTTCTCAGCAGGCCTCACCGGGGAACCTCTCCAGAGGTTCCAGAACCTAACAGCTGGGATCCGGGACTGCTCAAAGTTCTTGTCCGAGCCGCTTACGATGGCTTCCAGTCCACAGCCCAGGTAGCGGCAGTCAGTATCGATGCCCGGTGCCAGACCTGGCTGCAGACCTCTGACCTTGAGCAATAGGTACAGGAGAAATTGCTCGACATCCCCTGTAATGGATAAAATTTGTTTGGTAAACCCATGACTGACAAGGCAGCCAAGATAGAGGCCGAAGTCATGACCAGGTAGCGGCTTTCTAAAAAGACCTCTGCCCTTCCTTGGAAGAAATCATCAGGGAAGAGACCCTGTTTCCCAAGGAAAAAAGGGTCCTTTCACCAGGGTCACTACCAGCCCTTCTCAGGCCAACAGCAACAGGACTCCCAGCCCAGAGGTCAAGGCCAGGTGCCTAGGAAGTTCTAGGCCCCAAAGTCCCAGGCTCCAGCTCCCGCCCTGTTTGCCCACCAGTGATCCGAGGTTGCCACAAACCGGTGGGTTCTCCAGGTAAGAAGGGCTATCTCCTCCATTTCCATCAGACACCCCCAGGGTTCTACCCAGGATAGCCAGAGCAACCTCTCCTTCACCAGACCTTGCTTCTCTCAGAGCTTGCAGGCCTACTCAGGGACAAGGCAGTAGAGCATGTACCCAAGCATCTCTGGGGAAAGGGCTTTTACTCAAGGTACTTCCTTGTTCCCAAAAGAACTAGGGGCCTCAGGCCCATACTAGACCTGCAAAATCTGAACAAGTTTCAGGTGAGGGAGAAGTTCCAAATGCTCTCCCTTGGGACACTGCTGCCCTATGTCCACCAGGGAGATTGGCTGTGCTCCTTAGACCTTAAGGATTCATATACCCACATCCTGATCCATCCCTCCCACAGACAGTATGTCAGGTTTGTAGCGGGAGGTGAGTACTACCAGTACAGGATGCTGGCATTCGGTCTGGCCTCCTCATCAATGGTCTTCACACAGTGCCTGGCGATCATGGCAACCCATGTGCGCCTACAAGGTGCCTACATCTTCCCCTACCTGGACAACTGGCTCATCAGAGGCAACATGGGGTTCATCATCAACTACCCCAAATCCCAACTCTCTCCAACCCAAAACCTGGAGTTCATAGGGGGCCAGTTGGATATTTTACAAGTGAAGCCTTCCTCCGAAGGGAGAGGGCCCTCTGTCTCATACAACTGGCTGGGGAGGTACAAGGCCACTGGACAGTACCGGATTGCCTCCTTCTCTGCCTGCTGGGCCACATGGCCTTGACAGTCCACGTTATGCCTCTAGCCCACCTACACATGCGACCAGCCCAGTGGCGCCTCTGTTTCCAGTGGATGCAGGCCTCAGGCTGGCTGTGGGACAAGGTCAGAGACACCTGCCAGTTGATGGCATCCCTAAATTGGTGGCAATCCCTACACCACCTGCAAGCAGGGATGTCATTTCAGGGCTCTGCACCGCAGAGAATTCTGACCACAGATGCCTCCTGCCTAGGTTGGGGGGCACACTGCGGAGACTGCTGCACACAAGGCAGTTGGTCTGAGGAGGAGTTCCTCCTGCAAATCAATATCCTGGAGCTCTGAGACATCTCCTTGGCTCTGCGAGTGTTCCGCCTGCTGCACAACCTGCTGCACTACCAGCCCATGCTTATCTAGACAGACAACCAGGTTGCCATGTTCTATGTGAACAAGCAGGGGGGCACCGGCTTGTATCGCCTCTGTCAGGAGGCGTTGGCTCACCTCTCCTTCGCAGTGCGAAACAAGATAGCCCTGAGGGCAGTATACCTTACCAGCCAGAGGCTGTCCAACACAGGGCAAATTATCACGTGAAACAGGCACACAGTCCAAAACGTGATAAGGTGGAAAAACACTTTATTTGAATTCTCAGACCTAGCAACCCGACACAGGCCGTGTTTCGGAGACCTTCGTCAGGGGTTGTCTAAATAGGTACTAGAAACATAAAAACAAACAATATTAAAAAAATCAAACAATAGTGAAAGAACAAATAATCGAGGACATACATTTTACTCTATTCACACAAAAATATAAATAAATATATACTAATTAAGGTATATTAAATAATTTATAATAAATAATTAAAAAGTGAATAATAATTAAAATAATAAAACTATAAAACTCAAATACTCGAAATGCGATACCCAAACATAGTTAAAAAGTAAAAATATATAGTAAAACTAAAATAGACCACAACTGAATCCATGCAGACACAATAAAATACATGCAAACACAATAAAATCCTTGCTGGAGGTGAAAAACAGCTTAATTACAATGTTACTACCTTATTTGTAGAGACGATGACATGCAAATTAATTGTAGAAGCGATGTCATACAATCCTCGCAAGGAGGCAAACAACTAAAATGAAGAAAAACATCAGATGAAACATATGTGTACCATTGGAGATAACTCTTGTCTATCCAAAATATGAATTGAAAATTATTATATTTAAATCAAAAAACCACTGTGGACTGAAGACTCGAAACACAAAGGAGAAACGCAGCAGGCATTATTATGAGGAACGGAAGAGGAGCTGAGTAGTACACAACTTACCAACACCATCTGCATCAAATCTGAATAATATGCATGCAGAAACTAAAGCGTCAGAGTGCTTAGAAATTTTTAGAGACATTGAGGAGAGAGGAGGGGCCAAATTATCAAGAGAAAAATGCTACACTAATTCCCCTTACCCATATTTAGCGGAGGATCGTAGCGATGTGTGAGTATCAAAAAGATAATAATAATGCATATTATTCAGATTTGATGCAGATGGTGTTGGTAAGTTGGCCCTGCGATGAAACTTTGGTCCTACTCTAAATAAATATATTTTTTTGAGGGTTTTATAAGTACAATATAGTTTCTCAGTGATTATTCTTGATAAGAAGCGTACAACAAATGGGGCGTAATACAATTTCTCCCACCAATCTCTGAATTACAATAGATGGTATTCAGCACTTGTGTACTACTCAGCTCCTCTTCCGTTCCTCATAATAATGCCTGCTGCGTTTCTCCTTTGTGTTTCGAGTCTTCAGTCCACAGTGGTTTTTTGATTTAAATATAATAATTTTCAATTCATATTTTGGATAGACAAGAGTTATCTCCAATGGTACACATATGTTTCATCTGATGTTTTTCTTCATTTTAGTTGTTTGCCTCCTTGCGAGGATTGCATGACATCGCTTCTACAATTAATTTGCATGTCATCGTCTCTACAAATAAGGTAGTAACATTGTAATTAAGCTGTTTTTCACCTCCAGCAAGGATTTTATTGTGTTTGCATGTATTTTATTGTGTCTGCATGGATTCAGTTGTGGTCTATTTTAGTTTTACTATATATTTTTACTTTTTAACTATGTTTGGGTATCGCATTTCGAGTATTTGAGTTTTATAGTTTTATTATTTTAATTATTATTCACTTTTTAATTATTTATTATAAATTATTTAATATACCTTAATTAGTATATATTTATTTATATTTTTGTGTGAATAGAGTAAAATGTATGTCCTCGATTATTTGTTCTTTCACTATTGTTTGATTTTTTTAATATTGTTTGTTTTTATGTTTCTAGTACCTATTTAGACAACCCCTGACGAAGGTCTCCGAAACACGGCCTGTGTCGGGTTGCTAGGTCTGAGAATTCAAATAAAGTGTTTTTCCACCTTATCACGTTTTGGACTGTGTACCTTACCAGCCAGGACAACTGCCTGGCAGACAAGCTGAGCAGGGTCCTCCACCCGCACGAATGGTGCCTAAACTCCAGGGTGGTGCACAGACTCTTCCACCTATGGGGCAGGTCAGTGTTGGACCTGTATGCTTCCCCGGACAACCCACAGCTACCTCATTTCTGCTCACGCCAACTGCACCCAGGGAGGGTGGAGGTGAATGCCTTCCTGTTTTTGTGGGCCAAGGGTCTGCTCTATGCCTTCCCACTGATGCTCTTTGCAGCCAGGAACCTCTTCAAGGTCCAGAGCGAGTGGGCCTCAGTGATTCTGACTGCACCCCCTGCTGCTCACTCTATCAAAGGCAACCCCAGTTCCACTGGGTCAGGTCCCAGACCTCCTGTCTCAGGAGGAGGGTTCCATCCTGCACACCAACCTGGGATCACTCACGCTAACAGCATGGCTGCTGAAAGAGTAGCAATGGCCCCTTTCGATCTCCTGGGAGAAGTCGAGGAGATCCTGCTTGCCTCCCAGAAATCCTCCACCAGAAGGGCATATGCCTTTAAGTGGAGACTGTTCTCTCTCTGGTTCTCAGAAAGGGAGGAGAATCCTTTCTCTTGCCATGTACAACTAGTGCTACAGTATTTACTGCACTGATTGCCCGCTGGATTGAAGTCAAATTCAGTGAGGGTGCACTTCAGCACCATAGCGGATCACCATCATCCTATAAAGGGAAAACCCTCTCAAGCCAGCCCCCTCTCTGCCCCCCTCTCCACCCCCCGATGATGGAATGGGACCTAAATGTGGTGCTCTCTCAGCTCACCAAGCCGCCTTTCGAACCCTTCGCCACCTGCCACCTATGGTACCTATCTTGGAAGGTGGCTTTTCTAGTGGCCCTCATGTTCGCTCAAAGGGTGAGTGAACTTTAGACTCTGGTGGCAGATCCACCATACACTCAGTTCTACAAGAACAGGGTGGTGCTATGCACACACTACAAATTCCTCCCTAAGGTGGTATCCCCCTTCCACCTCAATCAAGAGGTAGTCCTCCCCACATTCTTTCCACGGCCTCATGCCGGTAGGGAGGTACTCATTCTCCATACACTGTATTACAAGCAGGCCCTGTCCTTCTACTTACAGCAGATTCAGGCCCATCACAAACCTTCTCAGCTTTTTGTGTCTTATGCCCCCCTCAGACTGGGGCTCCCTGTGACTAAGCAAATTCTGTATACTTGGGTGACAGTCTGTATTGCCTTTGCTTATGAGTGTGCTAGCCTCTCTCTGGAGCACTGGATCACTGCACATCATGTGAGGGCAATAGCCACATCAGTAGCCAACTTCTACTTAGTGCCGATGATAGATATCTGCATGGTCTTCAGTTCAAACATACACAGCTCACTACTGCCTGGAAAGCAAGTCCCGCAGGGACAGTGCCTTCGGACAGGCTGTAATATTCTCAGGGTGTAGGCAACTCCTGTCCTCCAACCTTTCTGTGTTCAGGTTACCAGAGTGATAGTGTTACTGGACGCTAGGGTCTGCAGTGTCCCTCAGTGGGGATGCATCTTCTGCAACTCATGATTACCCATCTGATTACTCCTGTGCTGTCATGGTTCGGTCCTCAGCAGCCTGGAACTAGGGAGTCCCACATGTGAGGACTGACTTCCTGCTTGTTCCTGGAGAAAGTGTAATTACTCACCTGTAACAGGTGTTCTCCGGGAACAGCAGGAATCAGTCCTCACAACCCTCCCTCCTCCCCTAGAAGTTGCCTTCCCTACCTTGCATTAATTTTTACTGCCATCTTAGCTATGTCATCTGACTGAGCAAGATGGCACCCTTGGGTGGGAAGGGGACCACATATGCGTGGTAGCATTACCAAAGGCTTTTTTTGAAAGATGGGAAATGCTCCACACAGGCTCCATCAGCACCGACATCACCCACATATCAGGACTGATTCCTGCTGTTCCCAGAGAACACCTGTTACAGGTGAGTAACTACGCTGTCTTGCCTAATTAATGTGCATTTTTACACATGTATTTTAAGCTTATTTCATACAGAAAAGATGTGCATTCTTTACTTTTATAAAATACTAGCATATAGCATAAGGCGGAAAGACTTACACCAGTCCTAGAGCTGGTGTAAATGATCACACCTATTTTTTTTGCAAGAACACACATAAATTATTGTATTCTATAATCAATGTGCATTGTTGTGTGCTCCGTATACACTCCAATGAAACTCCACCCACATGCACACCCACAATGAAGTACACGTGATTCAAACAACACACATACTTTAAGGCTAGCCCAGGGGTGGGCAATTCCGGTCCTGAAGGGCCACAGACCAGTCAGGTTTTCATGATGTCCCTGATGAATATTCATGAGATCTATTTGCATCCATTGCCTTCCATTGTATGGAAATAGGTCCATGAATATTCATTAGGGACGTCATGAAAACCTGACTGGTCTGCGGCCCTCCAGGACCGGAATTGCCCACCCCTGGGCTAGCCGATGTGTTACAAGAAGTGACTTTTATGCATAAAAGATTAAAATACCAATATATAGGTGTAATTGGTGGCACCTAAAAAAAAGCAGCATCTTATGAAATTGCTGCCTATATGTTAAGGATGGAATACTCTGATGTGATAAAAAGTCCTGCAGGAAAAAGAATGGAACGTGGAATCTTTATGGCTAGAAATTCCATGTCTGATGAGGAAAGGTATAGCATTGGGAGTACACTACTGTCCACCTGACCAAGATGAGGAAATCTATAATGAAATGCTAACAAAAATGAGAAAAGCTTAAAAAATGGCAACACAGTAATAATGGGAGAATTCAATTACCCTGATATGGATTAGGTATACCATCTTGAATCAAAGAAAGACGGCATATAAAAACTGTTAAATATATAAAAAAATAAAATAAATGTCTCATTGTAATATGCTAATGAGGTAACAATTCTGAATGCCACAAAGGACTGCTTCATGGAGCAGATGTCAGCAGGATCTATTCAAGATTGATTGATCAATGCAACTTAAGATCTGATGCAAGTGGCAAGGGTGGTATCACATTTTTTTCTTGGATAATACTCTTTTCTTTCTTTCTGAAAGACACCTCAGTATGTGTACACAGCTATTGGAAGTGCTCTTGCCCAACAGTTACACAGAAACATAGAAAAATGATGACAGAAAAAGACCACATGGCCTATCTAGTCTGTCCTTCTATATCAATCACTACAACAGTCCTCTTTTTTCCTTTAGAGATCCTCTGTGTTTGTTTGTCCCATGCTTTTTTAAATTCAGATACTGTCCTTATCTCTACCACCTCCACTGGGAGACTATTCCACAGATCCACCACTCTTTCTGTAAAGAAATATTTCCATATATCACTCCTGAATCTATCCCCTTTCACCCTCTTCCCATGTCCCCTCATAGCAGAACTTGCTTTCAATTGAAAGAGGCTCTACCCCCCTGTGCTTACGCCAAGGAGGTATTTAAACGTCTCAGTCATATCACCTCTATCTGCCTTTCCTCTAAGGTGTACATATTAGATCCTTATGTCTGTCCTCATATTCTTTATAATGAAAACCACTAACCATTTTAGTAGCCACCCTCTGTACTGACTCCATCCTGTTTATATCCTTTTGAAGGTGCGGTCTCTAGAATTGCACACAATACTCCAAATGAGGTCACACTAAAGACTTATACAGAGGCACTGTCACCTCCTTTTTTCTGCTAGCCATTCCTCTCTGTATGCACCCAAGCATCCTTCTAGATTTGCTGTTACCTTTTTTACCTGTTTAGCTACTTTAAGATCATTAGACAAAACCATGCCTAGGTCCCGCTCTTCTTTAGTGGACAAAAGTACTTCACCCCATACTATATTGCTCCCTTGGATTGCTGAAGTCCAAATGCATGACCTTGCATTTTTTAACATTAAATCCCAGCTGCCAAATTCTAGACTATTCTTCAAGCTTAGCTAGATCCCTCCTCATGTTATCTACACCTTCCTGGGTGTCTACTCTATTGCAGATTTTGGTATCATCCGCAAAGAGGCAAACCCTACCCAATAGCCCTTCTGCTGTACCACTAACAAAGATATTAAAAAGAATCGGATCAAGGACAGATCCCTGGGGCACACCACTGCTACCTTCCTTCTCCTCAGAGTTAGCTCCATTTACCTGTACTCTTTGCCGCCTCCCACACAATGAATTTCTAACCCAAGCAGTAACTTTAGGGTCCATCCCTAGGGTGCTCAGTTTGTTTATAAGTCGCCTGTGAGGAACGGTGTCAAAGGCTTTACTGAAATCTAAATACGCCACATCTAGGGCTCTCCCTCAGTCAAACTCTCTGGTCACCCAATCAAAGAAATCAATCAGATTTGTCTGACACCTGCCTCTGGTGAATCCATGCTGCCTCGGATCCTGTAATTTGCTGGACTCCAGAAACCTCACTATTTTCTCTTTCAGCAGCGTTTCCAATAATTTACTCACCACTGAAGTTAAACTAACTGGCCTGTAGTTTTCAACCACATCCTTACTTCTGCTTTTGTGTAAAGACACCACATGAACCTCTCTCCAGTCCCACCACCCCCGACTCCAAAGAGGCATTGAAAAGGTCAGTCAGTGGAGCTGCTAGAATGTCCCCAAGTTCCCTCAGTATTCTAGGGTGTATCCCATCTGGTCACATCACTTTGTCTACTTTAAGTTTAGCTAGTTTCTCACGAACACAGTTTTCTGAAAATTGTTCAAGATGTCCCTCGCTTCTGTTCCTGTTTGTGGGTGTTTTCTGAGGTCCTCTTCCTGGTTCTTCATCTGTGAACACAGAACAGAAATATTTGTTAAGCCAGTGTTTTTCAACCACTGTGCCGCGGCACACTAGTGTGCCGTGAGATATTGTCTGGTGTGCCGTGGGAAAAATTCCAATTTCATCCGTAACATGTGGCCTCGGCTCACAAATTAGGGATGCCAACCGGCGGTTTGACTGCCGGCCTGGCCGGTTTTTCCATGGCCAGGCCGGCTGCCGGCACAGTTGTAAAACCGGCCATTGAAAAGCCGGTTTTTTGCTCTGGCCGCAAGATTGGGAGCGGCCAGAGCAAAAAACCGGCTTTTGTGCCGAAGTCCGCGGCGCGAACGCGATCGCGATTCCCTATAGCAGTGCAGCCGCTGGTTCTGCTTTGTACAGAGCAGCGGCTGCACTACACTTACATTGAAAAGTAAAGAGAAACTGTGTCAGGAGCCCTCCGATCATGCAGAGCCCGAGGAAGTGATGTCATGGGGTGGGCTCCTCACAGGCTGTCTTTCCTTTTCAAATTAACTTTAGCTGCAATAAAGTTAATTTGAAAGGAAAGACAGCCTGTGAGGAGCCCGCCCCCATGACATCACTTCCTCGGGCTCTGCGATGACCGGAGGGCTCCTGACACAGTTTCTCTTTACTTTTCAATGTAAGTGTAGTGCAGCCGCTGCTCTGTACAAAGCAGAAGCAGCGGCTTGGGCAGAGGGGGGGTGTGTGTGTGTGTGTGTGAACCAGCAAGGGGGGGGGAGAGTGAGTGAACCAGCAAGGAGGGGGGAGTGTGAGTGAACCAGCAGTTGGGGGGGGGTGGTGTGAGTTGAACCAGCAAGGGGGGGGGCGATGGTGTGAGTGAACCAGCAGGGGAGGGGGGGTAAGTGAGTGAGTGACCCAGCAGGAGGGGTGAGTAAGTGACAGGGGGGTGGGTGAGTGAACCAGCAGTGGAGGGGGGGGGTGGTGTGAGTGAACCAGCAGGGGATGGGGGTTGGTGTGAACCAGCAGGGGAGGGGGGTTGGTGTGAGTGTTTGATTCCTATTCAAGAGAATTACTTTATATATAGTCAATATAGGCACAGAGGTAAATTTTTTTAACATTTTCTAATGGTGGTGTGCCTCGTTATTTTTTTCATGAAAAAAGTGTGCCTTTGCACAAAAAAGGTTGAAAAACACTGTGTTAAGCAATTCCGCTTTATCCTCATCAGCTTCTCATATTACTCCCCTTCACTCTTGAGTCTGACAATACCACTTTTGCTCTTCCTCTTCTCATTAACATACCTGAAAAATGTCTTATCACCCCATTTTATTGCATTGGCTATTTCCTCCTCTTTTTGAATCTTTGTTTTCCTGACTACTTTGCTAGCTTCTCTAAGTTTTTCCAAATATAGATGCCTGTCTTCCTCTTTCTGCGATCTCTTGTATTTCATGAAGGCCTCCCTCTTTTTCTGCACATTTTCAGCTACTTCTTTCCAAAACCATAGCAGTCTCCTTTTCCTTTTACCTTTCTTTACCATTTTAACAAAAAGGTTGGTTACCCTTAAAATATCCCCTTTCAGTTTTGCCCACTGTTTTTCTACATCCCCCAGCTGTTCCCATCCCGCTAATGACTCCCTGAGGTATTGGCCCATCTTGGCAAAGTTAGTATTCCTAAAGTCTAAGACCGTTACCTTTGAATGGATTCTAACAGCCCTAGTCCTAATACTGAACCACACCATCTGGTGATCACTGGATGCAAAATGATCTCCCACTATAACATCAGAAACACTTTCACCATTGGTAAACACCAAGTCCAGTATGGCCCCTTCACGTGTGGGTTCTGTTATCATTTGCCTGAATATTTCTCCCTGTAGAGAATACAGGATCTCTTTACTTCTAGATGATACTGCAGCAGGAATGTGCCAATCAACATCTGGCATATCGAAATTCCCTATCAGTATGTTTATGTTTATTGAGATTTGATATACCGCTCAGGCCAGTAGCACTTCCCCTTTCCTAGCAATGCTGCGTATGTCTTCAATTAACTCTCTGAGAAAACCAAAACAAAATGAACACCCCCACCTGCAGAAAAGCATCTCCTGCTATTCCTTGTGTGTTCAATTAATTCTCCGTCCACCTCTTCCTCTTGTGAGGGAGATCTGTATATAATGCAATGCAAATAGATTTTTTCCCTCTTTCTAGTTTAACCCACAATGCCTTCTTTCTCCCTTTTAAGCTCTGTAATTCCAAAGCTTTAATAGTATTTTTTACATATAGTGCCACTCCTCCTCCCCTCCTTCCTACCTTGTCCTTTCTGAATAAAGTATAGCCTGGTATAGTTACATCCCAGTCATGGTTTTCTGTGAACCATGTTTCTGTAACTGTCACTAAATCCAAGTCAGCTACTCCCACCAAAGCTTCAACATCAGGGATCTTATTTCCTATGCTACGGGCATTTATACAAACTGCTTTCCATATGTTACCCCTGTTACCCATTTCCATATTTAATGTTTCACTTACTGGCCACCGTTGGAAACAGGATACTGGGCTTGATGGGCCTTGGTCTGACCCAGTATGGCATATCTTATGTTCTTATGTTATGTTCACTTACCTGGGGGCTTTCTTCACCCATCCCCAACGAATCTAGTTTAAAGTTACACAAACAAGTGGGCAGATGTACAAAGATTATCTTCCATTTCATGTCTGGAAGAAAAATGCTCAATACCTATTTCTTGGGTCATAATGAATGTTACTAATTAGCAACCTTCAAAAAGTGCACCTAGGTGTTCAGTCTGCAGCGATTGCAGACTTTATATCAATTTTCAAGAGGTAAAGTTTCCCTTTGAAAATTTGAGTTGAGGCACAAGCAACTGCATAGATTTTTACACGTTTTTCATGTGGGTATTTCCCCTGAAATCTTCCATGCAGACTTTTGGAAATGTAAAAAGATGTGAGTAACTTGACTCTCTGCCCGATACACTCACTCTTCCATGCATATTAGATACAGGGGTATATTCTCATATATGTTGTTAATCTTTTAAAGCCCCATTTCTGCACATAAAACTGTGAAAACCTCCCAACACATAAGCTTCATCTTACTCAGGCCATTTATGGCTTGACTGGAACCAGGACCCTGCAGAAAGCAGCTCAGAGGGAGACGCAGACACCTACCACCAGCTCCTTGACTTTTCGCTCTTCACTGGATTTCAATCCCAGAATCTCTTTCAGCTCCTTCCTCAAAGACTCCAGGTGAATTTTATATTTTTCCTGTGAACATTGACATATCTAATTTAGAAAATGATTGTTACTAGATTATTTTTTTCTTCAAGCACATTTGTACCAGGGCTCGACAAATCCCAGGTGCCAGATCACCATGGTGACCAGAAATTTACACCTGGCGCCTGGGATTTTCTTGCCCTCCCTTAAAAAATGTTGGGCAGAAGACACCTTTTGTCTGCCTGTGGGATCCAATTTTTCGCAGGCAGAACAGGAGGGGAGGTGACTGTGGCTTCAAGGCAGCTAGGTGCCCACAAGGATCCTATCCCTCACAGGCAGAAGACAAGAAGAGAGCCGTGATCGCTGCTATGGACCCTTCTGTCTGACTGCAGGAGATCAATCCCCCGTGGGCAGAACAGGAGGGGAAGGCCAGGAAGGGAACAGACTGCCCCCCAGGGATCCCATCCCCCAGCAGAGGACAGTAGTGATCAGCCACACAGACAAAAAAATTAGATGGGGGGGGGGGGGTGAGGCAGCAAATTTTTAAAAGGGCAGTAGTCTAAAAAAAAAGGAGGATGGGGTGGAATGGAGGGCAGGGGGTGGGAGTACTAGTGGGTAGGGAGAAGGGGGAGGGGTAGAAGGGGAGAGAGAAGAATGCAAGGGTTGGAGGTTAAAGTGCCAAATGCAAGGGGACAAAAGAAACCAATCTGTATATACAAAAAGGTGCATTCCCCCCTCCCTAACCCAACCAAAACACATACAAGCACCTCACTCACATACACAAAGCCACAAACAGGCACTCTGCCTCTGTACAACAGTCACACAGGTACCACACACACACACGTACGCACACACATGCACAGGCAAGCCCAACTCTATCCCCCACACATGCATGCACACACAGACACAGGCACCCCCACCTTTGCACCACACATAGATGTAACTTAAAGGGTCAGTGAGGGTAGCGAGAGAGGGAGGAGGAGGAGTAGGGACACTGCCTTCTATTGGCCTGCTGGCACTGTGCAGTAGCCTATAAAGTATCTGATATATTAAGTTTTTATCCCCATAGAACATGGAAAAACAGTCTTAGTAAATGAGGTCCTAAAACAGAAGCTGGGATACACCTTTTTTTGGGGGGGAACACACATGCACTCTGACCTAGGTTTCAGCAACAGGCTCCAAAGATTCCAAGAATATTCTCAAGGCCTGATTTATACATTTTTGTGAAAAAATAAGCCTTGTATAAATTCTTGAGGGATTGATGGGCGATTATTGTTCTGTATGACAATTACTTTCCACTCTGAGATAATTATGTGGCTTTTTACTACTGTCTTGGGAAATAAAATAGTTTTAAACCCATAAGGTTTTCCTATATTCATCTTCATTTAGCATCTCAGAGGGTGACACTGCCCTGCATACAATGGACAGCAAGAGATTCTTGGCCTTCTCTTTGGAGAGGACTAAAGACCTTAGAAAACTTTGTTTCCCTGGACCCTCATCTATGGGGATCACGGGAAGAGATCTGTGACCCCAGGACACCCTGTGATAATAAAGATACTGACTCACATCTTGTTTTCCTGCATGACCTCCTCTATGGGGATCACGGGGTGAGATTTGTGATCCCGGTACACACTGTGATAATAAAGATACTGACACACACCTTGTATTCCTGCACGACCTCCTCTATGGGGATCACGGGATGAGATCTGTGATCCTTTCCTTCCTTACAGATAAGGCAGATCGGTCTCTGATTCTCTGTGTAGAACAGCTTCAGTTTCTCTTCATGCTTCTCACACAGATTTTCCTCTTGTTTTCTGACCAAGCACTGAGGAAGCTTTTTCAGCATTTCAGTGATATTCCCCAGCTGCCAGTTAGACCTGAGGTTCCTCTGCTGAGATGTTTTTCTGCACTGGGGACAGGGAAAGTTTGTATCTAACCCCTCCCAGGCCTGAGAGATACAGGAGCGGCAGAAGTTGTGTCCACAGACTAGAGACACGGGGTCTGTAAAATAATCCCGACAGATGGGACAAGAAATTTCCTCCTGCAGACTCTCAACAGTGCTCCCTGCAGCCATGATCCTGAGAAATGGAGAATAACCTTTAGTTTAAATTTCATTTCCTCTACATAGGTGTCAGAGGAGGGTGTGTCTCTCCCTAGACTGTCCTCCCTTAGAAATGTACAAACTGCATAAGAGATTTCAGAAAACTCAGTTCATAGTTCAGGTTAACAGATGGCTCATTCCTGGTTTTGCCTCAATGTGTGCATTTATGCTGATGTTGATTGGCTTCTGCTATTTGAGGGAGGAGTGGCTTAATGGTTGGGGCAAGTTACCTCAAGCCAGGTCAGAGGTGCAAATCTCACTAGAGGACAGCAACCTTGGGCCAGAAGGACTGGGGTTTCTAGTCCCACAGGTGCTCCTTGTGGTCTTGGGCAAGCCACTTAACCCTCCATTGCCCATGTTCCCTGTAAAATAGTTATCTCCAAGTTATAATGCCCTGTTCAATGTAATTTCAGTTTGTTCAATGTAAACCACTTTGATATCATAAAAGGCGGTATAAAATAAATATTTATTTATGGGTTTTCCATACCACTTTATCTCTAAAATCAAGGTGATTTACAGGGAACTCAAGGAACATTTACAATAAACATATTTAACGTTAACATGGCAACAACTTTTTATAGAAGCTAAGTTGCACTGATGTATTCGGGTTTTTGTCGGTTTTTTGTTGATTTTCATATATTGTTTTCCTATTCATAAAGGATGGTCGTTGATGCAATAGGGCGATGGTTTATAGATTTTCTATAAGTCTGTTGAGTGCCCGCCAGTTCTGAGACCTCCCGTATTTGTTAATTAGACTATACACAGAAACAATGGTGAATGAAGAGAAATTTCTCTATTGCTTTATAGCACCATAGCGATTTGTTTTCTGTGGAGTGTGTTTGCAGTTTTTTATGAACAACATTTTAGTGAGCATTTTCAGTTAGGTAATAAGTTTTGAAGAACTTATTTACAAGTTATCTATATATATTGCATTGGTCGGCATTTATGAGTCATTACAGAGGAAGGAAACAGTCGTAAGGAGCTACAGATCCTATGTAGGGAATAGCTTTGGGTTTTCACGTAGGTTCTGCAATATTCTGTGAATAGATTTGCCTTGAGTCTCCTTCAGAATATTGTAAGGTCATTTATATCTCTTAGATTATCTGGGAGGGAGCTCCAGAGGATTGGTGAGTAGTAGGTAAATGCACAGCAGGGTGGTGTACAAATTTAAAACAAGTTAAAATCAGAAATAAGAGAGAAGGAACGCCAGATCTTGACAGGAAAGAATAGAGCATTCACACCAGGTTGGACAGGGAGATGGGGAGAAAAAGAGCAAGGGAGATACACTTAAAACAGAGAACATCATGTCTATCATGTAATGGGCAGGTCAAATGCGGTGTGGAAGAGAAGGGTTTTTAAACAAGCTTTAAACTTAGAATAGGAAGGTTTGAGTCAGAGGGTAGGGGAGAGTGCTTTCCAGGAAGCAGGACCAAGGAACTAAAACCCCACCAACTAAAAACCCCCCTCTTCCTGGAACACTTCGCATCTGACACTTAGGGGTATGTTTACTAAAGCATGGTAATATTACCGTCGTTAAGTGCCCTGGTAATGTTACCGATGCCATATAAGAAAGTGGACGGTGTGGCGTTAAGGCAAGCCTGGTCTGGTAACGTGCATTACAGGGCATCCTGTTTATTTAACGTGCGGTATAGGGCACCCTGGACTTACCGAGCATTAACATCACAGCCAACGGGAAGCAGCAGCATGTACAAAGGGGTTGCAATCAAAGGCTCACAGACAGTAGAAGATGCGCTGAGGGATGTGCAGGAGTAGACCACAGTCAGCTGATATCGCAGTCTGTAATGGGGACGTGAGCCACAGATAAACACATGCACACACACCATGGAATGATGTGCAGTGAAAACAGCATGCAAAAGAGTAAACAAATTAAACGGAAAGGGCGTCAGGAGTCGGTCTGAAGGGCCAGCTGTGTGGATGTTGTGTATACAAGGGCAAAATAAGCAAGAGATCCAAAAAGGAGTATGAGGGAATTGAACCAGTACACTGAAGAGCCTAAACACAGCTCACCAACATCAATACCAAACCACTGAGCCAACTGCCCATCCAAACAGCCCACAGAAAGGGACCATATGTAACAGCTAGCATGTGATGGATAGGCTGCATGGGGGGGACACTGCAGTGTACAGTGAAGAGACGGAAGGGTGTGTGGAGAAGTGACAAAGTCGGAGCCATTGTATGGTAAGGTTAGCAGAACACAAGAAAAGAAAAGCAAAGGAACATGTAGGAATCAAACCCACAACCTATGGTGGCTCAACACATGTCTGTAACCACTATCCCAAACAACCACAATGCAAATATGTTCCACCAAAGGGAATGTGTGTATGGAAACCCATAGCATTATTACTCTATTAGATAATATTACTTAAATAACTATGAGCGCCTTTGTTTTGTACTGTATATAGTTACCCTGTTTCTTCCAAGTTACAATCCCTGTTACCATGTAAGCAAAAGATCTTGTTTCTAATGCAAAATTTGTTATTATGTAAACCGCACTGATACTAAATAGCGCGGTATATAAGAATTTGTAATAAATAAATAAATAGCACCCTGTGAAGTGGCAGATGACTGGCACACAGACAACTGCCATCGTTCAAGGATGTGAGCACAGGTGGGCCATGTACATCAGCAGTATACCACTAAATATGCTTGTCAGTGGAGTGATGCAGCAGCAGAGACAAATGTGTGTCCAACATGTCACACAAAAGTCACTGGCCCATCCACAGATGATGAGCAGGACAGATCATGTCCAGGAGCTGCATGGTGTGTACTGCTCAGTAGGCCTCCCCCCAATGCAGCTGCACGCTCCAAATGCCATAGTTACATATGCATGCATGTAGACAGTAGGTGGTGCATGATGAGGACCCAACACACATCAGTCATGAAATGTCCACAAAAACATACCTGCCCGGCAATACAGGACACACAAACCTGAAAAAGCATACACAGCAAAATGTCAGCAAGTGTACAGACATATATATGTAACAGCTGTCTGATACTGCCTCATTATATCAATCAAAGTGGTGTACATTGCAATGTAAACCTGGTAATGTACTTTACATTAAAGAGGGACAATGACAATCTGGATCTTGCCTGAGCAATGGAGGGCCCCTTGGTTCCCAGACCACTGTGCAAACCATTATGCCACTCCTCTACATCATCCAATACAAAAATAGAACTAAGACTTAAAGATAGAGAGCTAAAATATGTGTATGTAGATGCATTTATGTTGGAAGATTTAGCCGTGAGGGCAGTCACTCCCTCTCATAGCTGCGCTTCCGTTTTGCTCAATTTTAAGAAGCCCCACCGGAGCTTTTGAAAGTAGGAAAAAACACCATTAAATAGTGTACCCTACACCCTACACATGCAAAAATTGTAATATTTCCAACATAAACTGGAATAGGAACCAATCCAAATAACAACTTCAACGTGTCACTTATCTGTAGTGAACCTGGAAGTAGAATATAGTCTGAATTTTTTCCAAACTCGAAGTAAAATCGGTTCCTTCCACAATCTTCACAATCTCTCCAATAGCCGCAGTGTTTTTTATCAAAGAACACAGTACTGCGTTTCGGGCACACAAATTTTGCTGTCCTGTATCAACGCTTTCATCAACCTGCAACCTCAATCTTCTGGCTTCTCCAACGGTTTGTGTAGACTCCTCCACATCATGGCATGAATATCTCTGCTATCAATGTGAAGACAAGGAGGCAGGCACAACTTTAATCCGCCCCGCTGCCACTGTCAACACCAGTGCCAATGAACACCAATGCCAGCTATGTCCCACAAACACCTCCCAGGTAGGGATGTACAGGCATCAGCCTGAGCATGCATGTGGCCAAGTAGTAGAAATGCCCACCCAAAAGAAGCCACAGTGGTCCAAATGAACTGACATGCAACTGGCCAGGCACATGGGAGCGAAGAATGTAGCTGTGTTAAAATGGAACACCTATGTGGATATCAGTGAAACCATCTGTGGGCAGGAATGCAGCAGCAGGGCCTTGGATACATCACACACATCCTGTGTATGATAAAACACCCACACTGGTCAATGATCTGAAAGGTGGACTGTGGTTATTGTGCTGTGAGTGAACCAGACGGCATCGATGTACGTTGTCTACGTCATCACTGCAATAGCACGAGAACACATGGTGCATGGTTGACGTTCCAACATTCCTGGCCAGAATGTCTGCACATGTATAGCTGTCAGTGTCAAACACCTGTGCACGAGTCATTGTAAGATGGACAGGATAAAGTGATCGTAACATGTGTCCAATGTCCACCAACTGTACTATAGCCATGTGAGTGCTCTGATAGATGGGTCAGCCATGAAATATGTGCCAGGCCACACAACTGACAGGGAGCACGGTCTAGGCAGGTACACCAAGCTGACGACACAACCACAAGGTGATAAGGTAGGAAAGGAAGATGCAGAGATGTAATGCCATGCTGCCATGCAGAGATATGGATCTGCAGTGCACAAGCAAATGCACAAACATGACAATGATGTCATATCCCAATGCCCCAGCACAACCCCTCAGCTGTGTAGACCATATATGTGTGTATCAGTGGGTCATACAGCAGTGTAGATGGCCAGAAAACAGTATGTGATGTGCCAAGAAAGAGAAGACGTCAGGTACCCAGGCAAATACACACTTTTAATGCACAAATGGGACAAAAACAGTGACACAATACAAAATGAGGACATGGTAACAGGTACAAGAGGCACATGTTGCCAAAGAACAAAGCAGAACCTCACAGACATGCAGAGATAGCACTATGCAGAAGGCCTGCTGCAATGGGTGCTGTGGATATAGGAGCATCACACATATGTCAAGGTACATGGAATGCACAAATGAAGTTAGAAAATGGACACACCCACTGTCACACTGCAAAGTTACCAGTGCAATGTGAGTGGCGCAATGTCATGTGATAAAGAGGACTGTGTAGACATGCAAAGATTAGTTTGTAAATCAATGTAGAGTAGCCAAACACAATAACATGTACGTGGAGGTAGAAAGAAAGGTCAACAATGGTGCACTAACCCACACAAAATCCACACTGGCACATGCACCTGGGTACCAACATAATCAGTCACATGCACATGCACCGTGTATGTTGAACCATGACAGAGTGCTGCCCCAGATGCACTGTAACACCTCCGATGAGGGTCAAACAGCAATCCAAGATGTTGGCGCGCATCACAGTGGTGTGGTGGCAAACAGTGTGTCATGTCCACGTGTAAGGTAGCCAGACAAATAAAACAGGACCTACACAATGTTCCTCCTGTGCCACACACATGGCTGCATGCTCCTGTTGATCCAAACATATGAGGATTTCCTGCAATGGAAGTCACACACATGGGCCACACACACGAACACAATGTCAGATGGATGTACAAAATACAGCGAGTATGTGATTTCCTGCTGCACATGTACAGACCAGTACACAGTGTCTGCAGTGCAAATGTCATCTGCAACCCTACATGTCCCGTTAAGACTGTTGCTGAATCCCTGGGCATGCATAGTCACGTGTGACATCTCAATGTGCCACAATATTGCAAAGGTGATGTGTGTCTCCTGTGATGAACATGACGCCCAGCCAGAGCACGGCAACAATAGTGTGTTGATCCAGTCCAAAAATAATGTCCATCATAGGCATGTGTCCCACTCGCATAGGTCCATCACCCTATGGCACCATCTCCCAGGGATTGCTGCATGGAGTTGCTGTGTCCTCCAACAGATGGGTGATGGTGACTGAAGATGCAGTGTAGTAGATGTGCTGTGTGTGTTGGCTGTGCCCTGTGGAGGAGAAACAACTTCATGGTATGCTGCACACAACATTAGGTCACATTGCAGGGAGTGAAACATCAATATGTACATAATGAAACATCAGACATGCAAACATTACACGATCACAACACAGAGCACAGTGCATATCGAGGACATTAGGAAATGGCACTGCAGACCAGGTTGCCATCTCGACATGGTCATGTTTATGCCCATGTCGCACAGGCATCTCAGAGGTCCACAGCATGTCCATCAGTGTTCGTGCACATAGATCCTACAGAAAAGCACGACTAAACAAACAGCTAAACACAAACATGTAAAGGTTGATGTTAGTCACAAAAGATCCAACGTGCAACCTACCATCTGTGTGCAGCAAGTGTCTGATAAGGACTGTCCCAGGCAGGCAAAGGCTACAAGAGGTCATAGTAAAGGCACAGGATGTCATTGAAATGTGTTGAATCACCATGTCTGTATGTTCAGCCGTCATTGCCACATGTCCAAAGTATGGCAACAGGTGTGAAACTGAAATGTTGATGCATAGTGGTCTGTAAGCACACAAGAGATAGGTCAGTCAACAACACACAATACATGTGCAAACACATGCACATAATGTTCACAAGGGCAACAGCAGAAAGGTAGAGATAGCACAGTGATCATCACCCCACAGATGTCCAGACACATCCCAGCACAAGATAATGCTAAATGGCTGCCCAGTGTATCGTTACATAGACACATCCAAAACACACATACACACACACACACAGAGTGATAAGGTGAGCATGCCCCTAGTAGCATATGGCCTGTCTGTGCACAATCTGAGATCAGTGGAGACAAACATTACAGTCCATGCAATGATACACTTATGTTGGTTAATGCCACAATGCCAGGGAAGGGTGTACGTACCGTCCACCACCACAACACCTAGGACCTGTAGACACACACAGCTCAGTTGGATGTGTCTCAAATACAGTGTTGAAGCACATGAACTGGTCACAAACACATGGGCATATGTATGCCAACAAGAACATATGGGGTATGGGGGCACAAGTCAAAGAGGTATACAACAACATATGTGCAGTGGATAGATAACCCCAGGCATATGCTATGCTGCACTGTCCCCACAGTACAGTTACCTGTATGTTTTCCTATCCCAGTCACCTGCAAGTTGAATGACATACACACAGTTTCCACTGCACCACAGCACAAGGCAGGTCCAAAAGCATTTCCTGGGGAGTCACAAACACAAGTGAAACATACATATATCATGATAGAGCCTTGCAACACACACGGCAGCATGTACATGTATACCCATATGCATTCCCCCACATATTCAGGACTTACATAAGAAGAGCTCATTAATCAGATGTTGCCTGATTGCCGTGCCCTCATGTGTATCACCACGGGCACGTACAGGACAGCATGTAGGATCCTCTTCCAGATCCGGATTAATTTCAACTGGGATATTGTGCCTGAAAGCAATGTTAGCAGGATGCAACAGGCTAGAATGATTTGGGCTACAGTCACGGGTCAGTATTGTAAGGCCCCACCAGTCTTATCCAGACACCTGAAGTGACTCTTCAAAACGCCAAAGGTGCGCTCGATGACTGAGCACCTGGAGGCATGGGCTTCATTGTACCTCATCTTTGCACGTTTCGGTGGAAGACGCACAGGGGTCAGCAACCAGGCACAACACTCGTATCCAGCATCACCTGCAGAAAGAAATGTGGAAAGGTCAATCAGGAGCTGATGTTCACACACATGCACACAAGCATGTACGTGCAAACCAACAACAGATAAATGAATGACACAAGCATATGATGGCACATGATGGCACACAACAGCTATACACCAGCGTCTGGAGGTTTGAGACACAGAACACTGGGGAAGGGTAATGAGGGCAACACACATCAACTGTATCAAAACCAAACACATGACCAACCACCTGTACCAGAAAGGCAGTAGTGGCAGTCCTAAACGCATAAGGTGGACACATGGCAATGCACCATGGAAAAGGGCAGAGATGCACATGTGTGCAAGCATGTCACAGCCATGATACAGTGCACACACAGCAGGTGTTACAGTAATATATACCTGAGGGGTCTAGTCAAGATGGCAGAAACGACAGAACAATGTTGACATACATGAAGCATACATGTGTGATGTAATGTGTCACCACAAAGCTAACAACGTAACGTGGCCAAAACCATCAAAGGTGAATGGGCTCCCAACACACAGTACAGCAAGAAAACGATTCTAGAAGCAAATCTAACCCCCCTCCCAAAGAATCTCAGAGACACGGTGGAAGGAGGACAACCATAGGGACACTGTGATACCTGGGTACAAACTATATGGTAATGATAGAGCTGATCAAATTGGTGGAGGGGTTGCACTCTATGTTAGAGAGGGCATTGAGTCAGAAAGGATTAAAGTTTTGCAGGAAACAAAATTTGCTGTAGAATCTCTATGGATTGAAATTCCGTGTAAAAAGGGGAAGGCGATGGCAGTGGGGGTGTATTATCGACCGACTGGCCAGAATGAACAAATGGATGATGAAATGCCCAAAGAAATCAAGGAAGCTAACAAAAGTTACAGCACAGTAGTAATAATGGGTGATTTCAATTAGCCCTGTATCGACTGGGTCAGTGTCACGGCAGGACATGCTAGGGAGATAAAGTTCCTAGATGAAATAAATGACTGCTTCTTGGAGCAGCTGGTTCATGAACCAACCAGAGGGGAAGCCATATTGGACCTAGTCCTTAGAAGAACACCAGATCTGGTGCAAGAGATAAGGGTGTTGTGGCCACTTAGCAATAGTGATCATAACATGATCACGTTTGATTTAATTAGTGGAAGAGGGATAGTAAGGAAATCCACAATACTACCTTTTAATTTTCGAAAGGAAGACTATGATAAAATGAGGAAAATAGTGAAGAAAAAACTAAAAGGAGCAGTTGCAAAGGTTAAAGACTTACATCAAGCTTGGGTGTTGTTGAAAAATACTATCTTGGAAGCCCAGACCAGCTGTATTCCACGCTTTAAGAAAAGTGGAAGGAAGTCCAAAAAACTGCCAGCATGGTTTAAAGGTGAGGTCAGAGAGGCTGTTGTTGCCAAAAAAGCATCTTTCAGGAAGTGGAAAAAAAGAGCCAAATGACGAAACCTGGAAACAGCACAAGTACTGGCAAGTTAAATGCAAGGCATTGATAAGGCAGGCAAAGGGAGAATTTGAGAAGAAGCTTGCTGTGGAAGCAAAAATGCATAATAAAGACTTTTTCAAGTACATTTGTAGCAAAAAACCTGTGAGAGAGTCAGTTGGTCCATTAGATGATAGAGGGGTGAAAGGGGCACTAAGGGGCGACAAGGCAATAGCGGAGAGACTGAATGAATTCTTTGCTTCGGTCTTTACTGAGGAAGATATAGGGATGTTACCCATGACTGATGTGGTATTTAAAGGTGTGGAAGAATTGAAGGAAATTTATTTATTTATTTATTTAACAGTTCTTCTATACCGCTCTATTTTAGATCAGAGCGGTTTACATTTAACATCAACTATACAACACAAGGAACTTTGAGTTGTATTTACAATAAACAGGGAGATCAACTTGGAAGTAACTGGGGGAAACTATGTACATTCTTAATTCGATACATCAGGATACATTCGAAATATCGATACATCAGGAAGATGTATTTATTTATAGTCTCTTCTATACCGCACTATTCAGCATCAGCGCGGTTTACAATGAACAAAGAATTTACACATTTCCGATGGTACTTTGTGTTTACAGTTGAACAGGCAAAAACAACTTTTAGATAAACTGAAGAGTAGCAAATCACCTGGGCCGGATGATATACATCCAAGGGAGTTGAAAGAACTGAAATATGAGATTGCAGACCTGCTATTAGTAATCTGTGAACTATCATTAAAATCATCTGTAATAGCTGAAGATTGGAGGATGGCGAACGTAACATCAATTTTAAAAAGGGTTCCAGGGGTGATCCGGGAAACTACAAACCGGTGAGCCTGACGTCAGTACTGGCAAAAAGGGCAGAAACCATCAAAAAGAACAAAATTGCTGAACATGTAGATAGTCATGGCTTAATGGGAGACAGCCAACATGGCTTTAGACAAGGAAGATCTTGTCTTACTAATCTGTTATGGTTTTTTTGAAGGTGTGAATAAACAGGTAGACAAAGGTGAGTCAGTTGATATAGTGTATTTGGACTTCCAGAAAGTCTTTGACAAGGTCCCTCATCAGAGACTTTTGGCAAAACTAAAGAGTCATGGGATAGGAGGCAGTGTACTATTGCGGATCAGGAACTGGTTAAAAGATAGAAAGCAGAGGGTAGGGCTAAATGACCAATTTTCCCAATGGAGAAAGGTGAATAGTGGTGTACCCCAGGGGTCCGCTGCTTTTTGACATATTCATAAATGACCTGGAAAAGGGAATAACGAGTGAGGTTATCAAATTTGCAGATGACACAAAACTATTTAAAGTTGTTAAAACCCAAGAGGATTGTGGAAAATTGCAAGAGGATCTTGATAAATTGGAAGACTGGGCATCAAAATGGCAAATGAAATTTAATGTGGACAAGTGCAAGGTTATGCACCTAGGGAAGAACAACCCAAACTATGGTTACACGATGCAAGGTTCCACATTAGGAACCACCACCCAGGAAAAGATTTAGGCGTCATTGTGGATAATATGTTAAAACCCTCGGCCCAGTGTGCAGCGGCGGCCAAGAGAGCAAATAGAATGCTAGGTATCATAAGGAAAGGAATGGAAAATAAAACAAAGGATATTATAATGCTTCTATATTGTTCCATGGTGAGACCGCACCTTGACTATTGTGTGCAATTCTGGTCACCGTATCTTAAAAAGCATATAGCGTTATTAGAAAAGGTTCAGAGAAGAGCCACCAAAATGGTAAAGGGGATGGAAGGATACCCCTATGAAGAAAGGCTAAAAAGGTTAGGGCTCTTTAACCTGGAAAAGAGACGGCTGAGGGGAGATGATAGAAGTCTATAAATTAATGAATGGAGTAGAACGGGTAAACGTAGATTGATTGTTTATGTTATCAGAATATAGAAGGACTAGGGGACATGCAATAATGCTACAGGGTAAACTATTTAAGACTAATAAAAGAAAATATTTTTTCACTCAACATGTAATCAAACTCTGGAATTTGTTACCGGAGGATGTAGTAAAGGCTGTTAGTGTAGCTGGGTTTAAAAAAGGTCTGGACAAGTTCCTGGAGGAAAGGTCCATAAACCATTATTAGGAAGTGACCCAGGATATCAATGCTTGACCCAATACAAGCATTGTGGACCCTGTGTCTTTTGGGGAAACCGCTAGGTACGTATGATCTAGATTGGCCATTGTTGGAAATAGGATACTGGGCTTGTTGGACCTTGGTCTGACCCAGTATGGCATATCTTATGTTCTTATGTTCTTAAGGTAGCAAACACACACACATTGCATACAGATTCAACTAGGGACACACTACAAAGGCAGACACATTTACATTTGCGTATATGGTTGGTCTGAGGCCATGAGCCATAGTTGTCAACTGAAAGGTGTTGCAGGCCACCATATAAGGGACACACCATGTGTGCCCATAGGTTCCCTGTCCAAAAGACCTGTGCAACAGAGCAGCAGTACCAAACACCAATGGAAACTGAATGTGTGCCGAGACACCCAGAAGAAAGGGAGCACAAAGAGCAAGAGACGAGTCGTCAAGGATGATAAAAAGTTGTTTATTAGACCAAACCCCAACGCGTTTCGGCGTGACCGCCTTCTTCAGGGGGTATGCAGCTAAAAACATATACATCAAATAAAACAACATAAGCAACAAATACTCAATTGTAAAACAATTAAAAAGCCCCAAAGGAGAATGAAAACATAAAAATACACAGAGAATACAATGCAATTAAAAAGCAATTAAGAAAACAATTAAGAAAAACATCTAGAACCAAATTGTTATCCCAAAAGTGGGAAACATAGGCACAGGAACAAAGGCATAGCAAGAGGGACACATATATAAAAAAAGAATATATTAAAATAACATATTGAATACATTACTTGTAAACATAAGTATAGGAAAAAACGTGGCATAGTGCAACGAGTATAGTGCAACGTAGTGTAATACAATGAATATATTAAAATAACATGTTAAACACAATAACTATAAACATAGGTATAAAAAAGAAAATGGTGTAGTAAAACAGATCAAAAAAGACAGAAGAGGCATAAGTTCAACTCCACGTACTTTGATAGTATACTCACAACAAAGCCTGTGCACAATATCCAACAATATCGAGCCAAAGCTCAGAAATGTATGGTATTGCTAACTGTCTAGGCGATAATGCTGGCATCCAAAAACAACTAGACGGCAAGGAAATAGAAACAATCTGTCAATGGGAAACATATGGAAAATAGAAACAAATTATAAAAACCAACATCCCGGCAGGGGACAGGAAGAAACATATAGAGCTAAAAAGTGTGGATGAGGAGAATCCAGCAAAATAGTGAATGTGCATTATACTGGTGAAACAGTGCTGCCTCAAAATCAATCTGATGTGCCGGGGCACAAAAAATGAAATAAGACAACTGCAACAATGCAGGCAGTTTTTGCGATTAAAAACCACCCATTCATGCATTTAAAACGCATTAAAAACAAAGTGGTCAGTGAAGATACAAATGATGAACATAATAGAAAAGTCAAAATAATATTATAAACAAAAGTGTTGCGTTAATAGAAATTACACTAAGGTCTAACCTCAAAGTACAGCGTGAAACTCCAACCAATACTGCAAATAGAAAATAAACAAAACAGGGAAGTAAAATAGTTGTATCCACAAAAATATAGGGTAGATAGAAAGTACACTGAAGTCTAACCTCAGAAAACAGCATGCAACTCCAACTGATACTGCAGATATCAAAGGTAATCCGAAAAGTTGAGAAACCAGCGAGGAAGGCTTAAAAAGCCGCCGCAAAATCGCGCCAAAACTCACAACGAGGATAAAGGGGCGGAGCTAGATGGGTAACTAAAAAATATAAAGGAAACTGATGTGCCTCAAAAATGTGTGAATCGCACTAATAACATCCCTTAATAAAAACTGTCAATAAATAAGGTAGAACCAGTAAAACAGCCTCAATTATACAAGGAACATAATAAATAAAATACATATTAGTTACTATGAAGACATCAATAAATACTAGTACGAAACAACATAATAAGTAAATGCCTGAGAGAATACACAATGTATTAAAAAATGTACTGCATGAGAAATAATACCTTAAAAACGTAAGCATATAAACAGAGGAAAAAACTAAAAATCTGTGAAGCTATGACTGTGCCATAGGCATACATGTACAAATAGACTAAAAGTGAGATACATATTCAATCCTTGAACTAACCATTAGTCAATAGACAGAAACAGGAAAAGGGCATAATTACAGAAAAACTGATAAGTCAGTCTCCTGATTTAGGCCATAAGGTTCTAAACTGTTAAATTCAAAAATATACTGAAAGTATGTTTGTTTGTACAGGGTGGTGTACACAACCAGACTGTCTAAGAAAACCTGAGAGAGTTAATTTTGTTCAGAACTTTGCTTAGAAATAAACTTCATATATTTGCTTACTAAGTAGGTGAAGAGGTACATGTCCTGTAAATAAAGAAAGGGCAGGCTGTATTCTAGCCTCTCTGTCTCAGGGTTATTAGATATCAATCAGTCAGCAGTAAACAGTTATGTCTTGGAATATGTGTATGTCTCCTCATATTGACCTAGTCAGCAGTAAACAGTTATGTCTTGGAATACATGTATGTCTCCTCATACTGACCTACACTGATTAGAAGTTGACCTATGATATGATAAATACGTAATGCCTGACGTGTAATTTATTTTATTTATTTTATTTATTTAGCAAGCATTTGTATCCCGCTCCTTCCAGCAATCAGAAGTGGGTAGGATTACATTGAGAAACTGCCGAATCAAGGCAGGTACAATTTTTGTATGCATACAGATTGGTTTTAGAAGCAGATCACACAGAGTTAACAATTCTTAGCTATGGGGAAGTTATTTACAGAACGCACAGAATTAACGTTTCTTAGTTATAGGGGAAATCATTTACATATGTACATCATTTACAGATCACACAGAATTAACTTTTCTTAGTTATAGGGGAAGTCATTTACATATGTACATATAAGCCTTTACATATTACATTCATACAAGATAGGCTTCCTGTGTTGCATATGTGTGATTAGATCAGATTGAAATGGTTTTGGAATATGTGTGTTTTGAGCTTTTTTCTAAAGTCTGTCAGGTCACTGCTAGCTCGTAGCTCTGGTGGGAGTTGGTTCCATAGTGTTGGTGCTACATATGAAAAAGCCCTGTTGCTGGTGCTGGCTTTGGTAGATTTAAAGTCAGGTGGTGTGTGGAGGATGTTGGCGTAGGTGGTTCGTCTGTTTCTGGTAGGAAGTTGTGAACTGACGAGGGTGTTTAGGAAGGATGGTGCTAAGTTGTGGATGAGTTTGAAAGTAGTTGTCAAACTTTTGTATTTTGTACGAGCTGCTATGGGTAGCCAGTGTAATTGAATTAGTACTGGTGTGATGTGGTCACTTATGTTTTTCTTCATAATGACCCTGGCAGTTACATATAATACATAATAATAAAGTGAAATTATGCTGTATCATCCAAAAGAGCCTTATAAATAAAGTGAACCATGGCTAACAGTTAGAGTAAACAAAGAGAACTTGGTTCTATTTGTTTCTCTCCACAAAGCTTTGGTGTATATATATATATATATATATATATATATATAAGAGTGTGGTATTTTATTGCTGTCTTTTAGATCACCTTCCCATTGTTTTGAATGTAGTTTTCTGTGGCTCCAAGAGCCCTGCAGGTTGCTGGTGAGGAGGGGGCTAAGAAAGCCCACATATACCTTTGCTCCAGTTTCAAAAGAGCCTTGTTTGTGTCACCACCCCTCCAGTGCGGAGTCACCATTTTCAAAACCAAATATTTAAGGTCACTAACTTTATGTCCGGCAGCAATCCAATGGGCTACCAGAGGTTTATCAGGAATTTTCCTTATGATGTTGCTCCTATGCTCAATAATACGCGTGCGTATCTCTCTAATAGTTTTGCCAATATATATCATGTTGCATGGACACATGATACGGTATATCACATTTGATGTCTTACAATTGGTGTAATTCTGTAAATACACTTTGTGATTAGATATGGGATGTATAAAACTATTCCTCACGATAATCGTGTGGAGACAGACCGAGCAATTCCCACAACTATAATGGCCTTTAATCTTAGGAGGCAGATTGTATCTTGTTAAGGCTGAAGGTACCAAAATATTAGATAAATTGGGATTCCTTTTATAGGCAACCATAAGATGTTTAGAGTTAAATGATGGTAATGAATTGAGAAGATACCATTCTTGCCTGAGTATGTTGATGATATCCTTTGATAGATTTGTAAACGTAAGGGCACATACTACTCTGTCAGTGTTCTTAGTACGTATTTTCTTTTTTAGTAATGTAGACCTTTCCGTGGTGCAAGCTCTCAAATACGACTTTTTTATACATTTTTCTGAATATCCCCATTCACAAAATCTCTGATGCATCCTAGCTGCTTGGTGCTCAAAATCAGAGACATTGGTACATAATCTCTTAATCCTTAAGAACTGGCTGATTGGTAAATTATTTTTTAGAGATGGATTATGACCGCTGTCAAATTTCAATAGAGTGTTACGGTCAGTGGGTTTCTGATAGAGATCCGTGATAAAACCCTCATTCCCTTTTTTTGTCAGTATATCCAGATACGAAATTTGGTTTAAGCTGCAAAATGATCTATAATTTTCATTTTCCGAAAGAACTTGTAAAGTTCTATATGAGTGGTAAATCTGTCATGTTGTCTGGTGGGAACAAATGACAATCCCTTTTCTAAAACTTGGATCTCTAAGTCCGAGAGTGTGTATTTGGAGAGATTAACAATACTACTTAGAGGTCCCAATTTAGGCGTCTTTTGGCTGTGGAGCTGTGAGACTGTCTCCTGGTTTGATATTGGTGTTGAGCTGGTGGGGGGTCCATATATCTGTCCTGTCGATAATGCGGTGACCTGATGGATGTGCCTTTCCCACCTCCCCTCCAAAGAGTCTCCATGTGAAAATCCCATCTAGGGCTACGTTGTGGCTTTGAAGCTGGAAGTGGAGCAGATGAAAACAAAGAACCGGAGGGCTCAATATGATTACTAGAGTGATGTCTGGAACGTTTGGAGGTCCTTTCTTGTTCCGAATTGGGAGATGCTGATCTAGGGCGATCCCTACGTATATTGTAATTGTTTTTAGGTGGTGGCCTTGGAGAACCAACCGGTCTCCTATGTGATGTACTCCTGTGTCTATCACTTTGTTCAGATTTATTATAAGTCCAATAATAAACTGTATTATACTTATAATCCTCCTCATCCCTTTTATATTTTTTAATCTTTTAATTTTAGTCTCATGTTTATATTCAGATGTATTTTTATCAAATTCCCTCTTCTCTCTTTCAAATTGTTTGTCCAATTTTTTAAGTTTCTCTAATTTAGAATCTATCTGGGGCTGTAATGCCTCTGTCCTGCGCCTAGCGGTATTAATCAATAAGATCATAAGATCTAGAGAACACTTATTGAGAATCTTGACCCAGTCTGCTGTAAATTTTTTGTCAAAGACAACTCCAAGATTGTGTGCCGAGGAAACAGGAATGAGTACAGAGCTATCCACAGAGACTGAGAAAGGGGGAAGGATAAGAGATCCAGCCCTGGCCATGTCCAATATCAAGTGGTGCTGAGACATCCAGGCAGCAATGTCAGAAGGGCAGGCAGAGATCCGGGTCTGGATAGTCAGAGAGATGTCAGGCGTAAAGAGGAAGATTTGGGAGCCATCAGTATAAGGATGGTACTGAAAACCATGGGAAGAGATTAGCGCACCAAGGAACTGAATATAGAGAGGGAAAAGGAGCGGACCCAAGACAGATCCTTGGGGTACACCAACTGGGAGCAGGATAGCAGAGGAAGAGCAGCCACAAGAACACACACCGAAGGAGCAATGGGAGAGATAGGAGAAGAATAAGGATAGTAAAGAGCCCTTAAAAACAAGTGAGGACAGGGTATCAAGGAGAAGATTGTGGTCAACAGTGTTAAGAGCAGCAGAGAGGTCAAGAAGGATGAGGACAGAGTAAAGGCTCTTGGATTTCGCCAGAAACAGGTCACTGGAGACCTGAGAAAGAGCCATTTCAGCAGAGGGTAAAGGACGAAAGCCAGACTGTACAGGATCCAGGAGGGCATGAGAGGAGAGGACATCGAGGCAGCGGCGGTGAACAGCACGTTCAAGTAGTTTAGAAACAAAGGGATGGAGAGAGATGGGTCGAGAATCAGAGGGACAAGTGGGATCAAGTGAGGGTTTCCTGAGGAGAGGTATGACCTATGCATGTCTGAAGGCTTCAGGGACAGTTGCAGTGAAGAGCGAATGACCAACGCCAATCACGGCACAGGGTCCCCCCACCTCTCCGGTGCATGCACCCATGCACACAAATCCCAGGGCCCCCCACAGGGCACACCTACCCCAGTTGACAGTAGGCCCATCACATCCAGCCCCACCCCCACAGGCATACCTGTCAATGTGGCGCATCCCCAGATGCACCCACATGTGGGCACCAGGGAGGCGATGCTGGCCCCTGGGGCACTGACATCCGATGGTACCACATACATCCCTGTACCCATACATCCCTGGCCCCCACGCATGCCACCTGGGTGGTCCCACTGACCAAACGCACCCACAAGGATGGACACCGCATGGCTCTGTGTTGTCCCCCCCATGTACAATGTATACTCAATGCACCTGGGCCATCCAATCCTGCAGCCCTGAGACCCACCATCTCCCATGCAGATGGGTATGTCACCCATGCACTACCACCCTCCCAGCTGCACACCCCTGTACACGTGTGACGACTGTGTCCAGCTGGGTCACCCCCAACAGTGCACACCTGCATAATGGCACACCCATACACACTGCACCATCCATGCCTGTCCACCCCCAACTGGCATGGTACCATGCCGATCCCCCCGTCACATGGGCTCACCCAAACGGTATCCCGCTGTCCCTGTGATGGTGAAACGCACCAGTCATGGTGTAGTAGCTGATAAGAATGCAATAAATAATACCCAGAGTCAGGCAAAGATTCAAGCCAATTTAATGTGCACAGACTCAGATTGCAGTAGCATTCAAAATGGTCTGAGCACAGAGCTCAGAAAAATGACAGTTTATATACTTTTCTTCTCCAGTCTAATACAGGCAAAACTCCTCATTGGCCACCAGTGGCCCACTTACTCTCATCCAATAGACATCTCTGACCGGGCCCAGGACTCGCTCCCCCTGCTTGGGTCTTACTAGCCACGGGTCAGCAATTAGACATAACACTAAACATAATACTTTTACTACAGTATATTTTGCTACTTCTGCAAAGATAGTGGAAGGCATATCAGAAGCATTCTTAACAAAAGCAAAACAAAGCGAGGCCAAACAAAGCAAGGTTAAGACGTATCTCTAGCCTTGGCTCAAAACACTAAACAATCTTCATAATGCTAGACAAAAATATTCTACACTGTTCGGCTTCTCTGCTATATTTTCATCCTAATTACGAGGTCAGTGCACAATCAGCAAAGATACAGTGGAGGACATTCGTACTAAAGCAGACATCTGGCTTACCTAAACACTAAACAGTAAAGCTTTTAATTCTCTTATCTCCAGGAGAGCAGAACATGTTATCAAACCAGAATAGAACAGTATTTCTTTCTAACAGCTAACAGCATTCTATAATTTTCCAAAATCAGCAATAACATTTTAAAGCAGGAGAAAAAGGTCTTCAGCAATAACATTTTAAAGCAGGAGAAAAAGGGCTTCAGACCTAGCTCTGCTACATGCTAGGCCATCACCTATCACAATGGCCACACCTCCATAGCCATCAATACATCCCACCCCATCACAGTGAACCCCATGCCACCCCTCCATGTGGCATGCCCCATGCCCACAGCACACATACGTGCACCCACGTCCACCCCCATCCCAAATCCCACAAATGTTTTATTTATTTATTTATTTA
Source organism: Ichthyophis bannanicus (assembly GCA_033557465.1). Lineage (NCBI taxonomy): Eukaryota > Metazoa > Chordata > Amphibia > Gymnophiona > Ichthyophiidae > Ichthyophis > Ichthyophis bannanicus. The sequence goes on along the minus strand of CM066031.1, from coordinate 96,591,009 downwards.
TCTATTTCTTCTATACCGCCCCTTCCAGAGATCAGGGGCGGTTTACATGGAACAATTTAACAGTTTTGTATACGTTCGTATAACATTACATTGAACAGAAATTTTTTAACTTTTTACATATAACAAAGCATTATACTGTTTAAACTATTTACAAGGTTTATACTTTTGTATACTGTCTGTATCGTTATATTGATCAGAAGTTTCTAACTTTTTACAGGGATATAGGCAACGAACTGCCATTGCTATTTACAGAGGCTATTTACAAAAAGGTTAGGATACAATGAGTTATAGTGTAGAGTATTCGTCATTCAAGTGGGGGTGTGTGTGTGTGTGTGTGGTGGAATTTATTTCCATTTTTTCGTGGATTTTTTGGTGTGTCTTTGTGAGAGCTGTCTGAGAGAAGGCTGTGTATGTTCAATTGATTGTGTTTTTGCGGGCTTTTTGTTTGTGTGTCTGTGGATGCTGTGTGGTTGGACTTGGAGGGTAGGGGATTTCAAAGTGTGTTGGAGAATAGGTATGTCTTGAGTTCTTTCCTAAATTGGGAGAGGTCTTTTATGATACGGATGTTTATTGGGAGATCATTCCAGAGTGTGGGAGCAGTGTATGTGAAGGCTCTGGCACTGGTGGATTTTTTAGTCTTCGTGAATGTTTTTGGTAATTCCAATGAGTGGGTTGCGTTTAGTCTGCGGGCTCTTGAATCAGTTGGGGCGTGAAGTAGTGTGGATAGATGTGAAGGGGCGATATCGTTTAGGAGCTTGAATGTTGTTAGTAGAATTTTGTATTTGTATCGGCTATTTATAGGGAGCCAGTGTAGTTCTAGCAGTATAGGGGTTACATGGTCTGCTAGGTGGGCTTTAGTGACTACTTTTGCACAAATGTTCTGGGCTCTTTGTAGTAGGTAGATATTTTTTTGTGGGAGGGCCGCGATTAGGAGACTGTTACAATAGTCAAAGTGCGGGGTGATGAGTGAGCTAACAACTGATCTAAAGTCATGCGTTGTCAAGAAGGGGCCTTAAGTGTTGAATGGTTTTGAGTTTGTAGAATATGGTTTTTACTGTTTGCTTTATGTGTGGTAGCATGGTGAGTGTTTGATCGATTATTACACCTAGGTATTTTACCTCTTGTTTAACAGGTATAGTTGTGTTATTGATTGAGATTGCTGTTGGATAAGTGTCTTTGGCCTCAGATGATCTTGTTACAAACATTGCTTCAGTTTTTTTGAGATTGATGCTGAGGTAGTTGGTTTCCATCCAGGATGTGGATGGAAACCAACTACCTGTGCACCATTTGGCAGCCCACACACACATGTTGGTGGACCCTACCGCAGCCAACAGACAGCACTGTGTGCCAAGACCCACTCTGGCCACACTGGCCCTCTGACCCTCTCATTGCCACCCAGGCACTGGTGCATGGCAGTACATTGCATATGCAACAGGGTGCCTCCCTTTGTGCACCAGGACACAAAGACACACACCACTCACTATTGTGCCAAGCACCACACCCACACCCACCCACAAACGTACACCATGGTGATGTCATGTAACCCACAGCCAACCCCCGGCCCCCCTGCCCATTGGACAAGCACACTGGGGGTGGAGGGCTATCCCACCTGTGCCCTGTGATGGCATGCTAGGGTGCTATGTGAGGGCAGCAGGTTCTGCTGTTGCCCACTGTCCACCGTATCTGAACGTAGGCCCTCTGGCTAGGCTATCTGGACCCTACAATGGGCTGAGCATGGATGTGCGGCTGCTACCCTCCCTGTCTGTCCCATCCCATCTGCCTGTGCTGCATAGAGCCACCGTACCCTTATTGACATAGGTATCTGGCGGTACAAACATCCCATTAGTTATCAGCGTAACATAGATATGTACGGGGATGGGCAGGCACACCACATCTAAACTGTGTCCCATGTTCCTCCCCAGGTGACATACATGCCATGGAGGCAGAGGAGGAAGAAGAGGGTGCAGGGTCTGGACCAGGGCCCCTTCCTGAGGTGGTGGTCACGGTGGGGCCACTGACCGCTGCTGGTGTGGCGCTAGGGGGACACGATGTGCTGGAGGAGGTGGAGGAACCAGCTCCCCACCTGTCAGAGCCAGCCCAGCAGACAGTGAGGGGACAGAGACGGTGGCAGCTTAGTCTGAGGGAGCTCCTGGGTGACCAGCAGTAGACCCTGGGCCACAGCCTGCATATGCTGCCAGGGGGAGGTGCTCATGGAGATAAGGGCCCATTCTGCCACAACACATGCAGATGCAGAGGGTGAGTGACTGACCAGATGGTTGCAGGTGTGCCCTGCCCTGTGGCCAGGGATGTCCTGCTCCCAGTGCACACATAGGGCCCCCCACCATCTGGTGGTCACCCATAAATGTGGGACCCATTGCATGTAGCCGGACGGCCCCCATCATGCTGCTGGCCTGCTGTCCATGGCTGTGCCCTAGGTCTGTGATCTGGGACTGGGGATCACAGCTCACCAGGGTCTGCTGGGGATACCCATGCCAGTACAGCGTGACTTGGTACACATGATGTACACTGTACACCCAATGCCCATGACCCCCTGGTTGTCTGGTATGCTGCCTGCGGCAGGAGAGAGGAGATGCACCCAATGTGCAAGTCGCCGGCATGCTAAGCAGATCTGTCCCTCCAGATCTGCTTAGCATGCCGGTGTGAGGCTTAAAGGCACATATTAACTGTCTGTCATTGCCTGCCACCAAAAGGTGGTGGAGGCAGGCAACGGCAGACAGTCAAGCTGCACCTCTATGCCTTTGCATAGGTATGACCTGGCTACACTATACCCTGTCCTGTGACACACAGATGAACAGTGACCAATCACCAGGGGGTGTCCCATGAACCCATGCCTGGATAGGAGGATACAGGGGTACAGTTGTAAACTGCCACCTCCCCTCTGTGCCCTGTATGTGATCTGGGCACTGCCGGGGTAGCACACATAACATGTGAGCTGTCCATTGGGGCATCATGTGACCAGACACCCCCCCCCCCCCGTCAGGGCCATGGCTGTGAGCGAGACCCTGACTGGGTTGTACATCTGGTTTGGCGGCCCTCTGCTGGGTACCACTGGTACCCGGTCAGGTGTTTCCTGCATTGTACATGTGGGCCAACACTCCTTGCTGCTACTGGGTCCTGTCCAATGGAACAGATACACTGGGTGCACAGATCACACAGATCTGTTCCACGGATGCTCAGTGTCCTGCATGTGTCAGGGAATCCCCTGCTGTATCCCCACATCTGCTGGTCCCACCCCAGATGTAGCTGTCCCCTTCTGTGGTCCACCAGGACACCTGTTGCATGTGTCATAGTGGCATGGGCAACCCATGTCTCACAGGTCACACCATGTCTCACCCACAGGCATACAGCTGGCACTGCAGGCATCTACCACAGAACACCGTCAGCAATGCCATGAGATGCGCCGACAGAGGTTGGAGATGGCTGGTCTCTGCCGGGAGGTGCGGGACCTGCGCCAGGAGATTGGCCTTCTATGTGAGACAGCAACTCAGGGGACCGAGGCACTTGTTGCGGCCACAGAGTCCATGGCATCCAGCATGGATAGGATGGCGGCTGCATACGAGGCCATGGCTGGATGGGGCAACAGCCGGCAGCAGCAGGAGCACCGGTGCCACTGGGTGGGAGGGGCCATGCTCAGTGCTGCCATGGGTGGCAGTGCAGGGTGTAGGTGTGGGGGGCAGGGGCAATATGTGTGCCCAAATAAAGGCTTCTACACATGAGTACGCATGTGGGCACGTGTCCAGTGTTTCATTCTGCACTCCCATGGTTACCCTGTCCCCCATTAAGTCACCCTGGGCACATATCCCTTGCCATGGTGTGTAGACCCATTGGCACGCAGTTTCCTGTCCCCATCCCATGCCACAGGGGGGTGTGGGGTCTGCCCTGCCACCATTCAGCGCATGTATATTCTGACATGCCACCGGTGCTCTACACCATGCCATGTGTGCACTGATGGCATGTCCATGCCACCATGCATGCATGTGCCCATGTCTAATGGTCATAGCAACACATTGGTATATCCCAGAAGCTGTGAGGGCTACATATGTCAGCACCCATGCCCATCCCCCACCTTGCCATGGGGAATGTACCATGTATGTGACAGATGTCTTGCACCCATACACACAGGGACATGCTAACATATGTCACTCTCAGTGCAATGGCATGTCAGGAAGTGAGACACATGACCACTGCGATATAATTACATAAAATATATTTATGGTTCAAAAAGCTATGTACATATTTACAGTTACCCCATGTGATGCCTGTTTGGGGCCTCTCCCCCCCTGCCCCGGTGGTGGTAGCAGTCCCGGATCACAGGACAGCACAGGGCAGGGGTGCCACATACCTATGAGGTGCTCACACCCCCTGGGGGCCACCATGGCCAGATAGCTGATGAGCTGTGCTGCCCATGGTAACCTCATGCAGCATGTGCAGCTCATCAGTGAACCACACCATGGTGTCTACCACCTGCTCCATGGTGGGGTTCTGCGCCTGCTGGGCAATGGACATAGCACACACTGCCACAGACAGGCGGCGTGCACACATGCCCCCACACAGACACACGTGCCTGTTCTCTATGTGATGGCATCTGCACATGGTCTGTCTGTGGCAATGTATGCCAGTCCTGCATCCATATGGGTGGCATCCCTGGCCCCATGGGGCAGGTGTCAGGGGCCCTCATTGCCTTGTGCAGTCCTGTGCCACTCGGGACTGCCCATGACCTGCCCATGCCCCTGCTGCCCCCTTCCCTCCACCACATACTCCCCCTCCCCAGCCTCCCACCCCTCCTCCCCCCTGGCCTTCCCCCCCCCCTCCCCTTCTCCCCGGCCTCCCACTCCACCTCTGCCTTCCCCTCCCCCTCTCTCCCCTCCCTCGGTGAGCTCCCCCTCCTTGTCCTCCGCCATGCCGTCTTCTTCCTCCTCCTCCTCCTCATCCTGCCAAATTGGTGATGGCACCAGGGGGCTACCCAGCTGTGGCCGCTCCTGGGATGTGCCCTCACCAGCCTCTATGTCTGCTGTGGGGGGAAACCAGACATTACCACCGCGGTCAAGCGTTTTCCACATCATGGAAACATAGTACCCCACAGGCTGCTGGGCCACTTGAACTTGTTGTTGTGCGACTCAGGCTGCATCACTCACCGTCCCCTTGGCACATCGCCTCCCGCTGCAGCCTCATCAGGAACCAGGGGGACCGCTGCCGCATCTCCCTCCCCTTTTTGTGAAGATCCTCCACCTGGGGATACAGCAATGGATAGGGACTGTTAGGGGACAGACATCCCTGGCCATCAGCTACTGCACATCACACATGGCTGTGAGCAGCAGGGGGCTGCTCCTGCTGTGCACTGTCAGTCCACTGCTAGCTGTTGCCAATGCCACCTGCATGTGTGCAAGTGCGGCTTGGCATGTGTGGATTGCCCCCTATGTGTCCTGTGTGCTACCACCCGGGCACCCTGTGCCTATCTGATGGCCTACCCTGGCGTGACATGGTTGCCCCATGGCATACATAGCATTGTCATGCTGCAGATCATCTGCATCGTACCAGCAGTGCTGTATGGTGCCGTTATCTGTGTGATGGGTTGCCAAGGGGTAGTTGGGGCATGCGCTACATCCTACACATATGCGCAGGATCTGCATGTCTGCTACACCTTTCGACATGACTACAACATGTGGCTATCATATGCTGTGCCTGCATATGCTTGTGCTATCACACTGCATGGTGACAGTGCTGCACAAGTGGTTAGCCATTGTGGCATGTAAACAGCAGCAGATGCACCTAAAAATGTCCAGGGGATGTATCACAGACCTCTGTAAACAGGCCTGAGGCCACCTGGGGAAAGGGCAGACCTGCGTACATCAGCGGGCGCACCTACCATAGCACCAGCATTAAACACAGACCTCTGTAAATAGGCCTTAGGCCGCCTGGGGATAGGGCGGACCTGCGCACATCAACAGGCGCAGCTGCATTGTTCCCAAGTTAAGCCACAGACCTCTCCTTTTCCCCTGCTGTGCTTCTATGATATGTGTGTGGATTGCTGGCTACTGGGTTGTACTCCTTGGTTTGTGTGACCTGCCCCCATGCACTTACCTCACAAGGGTAGTCAGCAGATGTATTAAAGTGCCTGGTGATGTGCCCCCAGGTCCTCCTCACCCTGCTGAGGTTCTGTCTGTGGGTGGAGCCAGGGAAGAGGCACCTCTGGCGGCAGCAGATGAGCCGCCCAAGCAGTTCCAGGTCTCCGTATGAGAACGCAGGTTTCCTGGACCTCATCACCATTTTGTTTGCTGGGTGTACTGCAGGGCCTCATGACACAGTAATGTCGCATATGCGCAGTAATGCATATTACTACGCGTGCTACATGACGACACACCTGTAGCATGTGCAATAACATGCGTTAGGCTGTTTCCGGATGTATCATCCGCTGTGGCACGTATTTTACAGCATTTTGATGACGCACGACGTATATTTTCATTCTTGACTACACCTGTCTTCTGAAGGTGCGCGTTCCACATTCTCATGTAGTTTACATCACTGTGTAGTTTTCCGGGATTTGAGCTCACACTGTGTTGTTGACTGGCATTTCCCCAACCCAATGCGCTACACACACACCAGGCCATGTTGGGGGGACGACCAGTATCTTGTGGGCAATGGGCTGTCAATGTGCATTGGAAGGCACCTTGGGCATTTCACGTACATTGACGGCACATTAGGGTGGCCAACAGGGCACGTTACAGCTGACAGGGCACCACAGGGGCCCCTAGGATGCCTTAACGTAAGGCGCCTTGAGGCGTAAGGTGCCGTAAGCTAAGGGACCATATGTAACAGCTAATATGTGACAGATAGGCTGTAGTGCACAGTGAAGAGAGGGAAGGGCGTGTGGAGAAGTGATGATGCTGCCACCATTGTATGGTAAGGTGAGCAGAACAAATGAAAAGAAAGGAAAAGAAACTTGTGGGAATCAAACCCACAACCTATGTTGGATCCACGCACGTCTGCAACCACTATCCCAAACAAGCAGAAAGCAAATATATTCCACCAAGTGGCCATCGTGTCTGCTATATTATGACGCAGTATTGCGGAGTACGCGTTTTGCATCGTACACGCGTACGCCCGTACACCGCAATGTGCGTTGCAGAGCCTCTGATGCGCAGTGCACACAATAATGCACGTGATGTAACAGATGTTCTTACGTGCCATATGAGATATGTTTAGGCGCCTTAGATTATGTGGGCAGGTTATGGCGTGTAACAACGCAAGCCCAAAACAAACTACACGTGTTACTGTGTGCACTCCGCATCTGCGGCACTGCAACATGCGTAGCACCACAGTACTGCAAACACTACAGTAGACAGGATGAGGCACCTGATGCATCATACACTCTGTGGGGTACCTAAGGTGCCTTAGGCTGTGGATGTCATCAGGGGGGTCAGACCAAATCAGGGCCTATTGCTAGGCCACTGGAAAACCAACGGTAGTACTAGGAGCCTCCGCAGCCCCCACCATGGTCTGACATTCACCATCAGCAGGTACAGTCAGACTGTACCTGCTGCACACCACTAGGTGTTCCAGCCATGAACAAACTAACTGCAGACAGTCCGCTAGCCAGTCTATACTGCATATTCACAGAGGAACTATGCATACCCAGACCTGGGTTGTATGGCACAAACACCCAGCAGGTACCCCAGTGATTGGCCCTCCAGAAGAAGGGGCACACAAATATCATCTGAGACAGGTACTATGTAGCACTATGTGGGTACATAGCCATGCCATGGTCACTGTTTGGTCAGTGTGAGAGTGTCCTAACAGCAAAATGTCCTTTGACCACCTTGTCCATGCAGGTGGTGGTTGGGCACTACAATGTCCCGGCCAGTGCCCTACCACCACTGCAGATGCATCCTGCCTGATCCGCCCTCTCTGGTCCATACCTACAATACCTTGCTCCTCAGTATTCAGATTTGCAGGCTGGCGCTAGCAACAGTGTACATTTTGTGGACCCAGTGCAGAGTAGGGCGCCAGACCACAATGGATGGACATGCACTCACCCACCCCTATTGCAGCATTGTGCAAAGATAGGGGCAGTTGGCAAACCTGACCGCCACACTGGTCCTGATTTATTTATTTATTTATTTTATTTATTTCAACTTCTTATATACCGCACTCTTTGACATCAGCGCGGTTTACAAATAACAGAAAGGAACCAGAACAACAGGCTGTTTGGTATTACATATAACAGGAGTATCAACTTGGATAACATGGGAGAACTATTTACATGGAGTATATAATCTATTAGCTAGATAGCATGCTCGAACTATTTACATAAAATTAGCAGTGATGCTTGGAACAAGAGGGATATTGTGGATTATACTAGGGTGAGGCTGTTATGTTACGGTTCATGTAGGGTAGTATTTGATGAAAAGGTGCAGTTTAAGGGCCTTTCTGAACTGGGTTAGGTCGGTTATGGCACAATGCCGGCATTGCTAAGATGTGCAGGAGTTAGTAGTAGTGCTCTGGTGATAACTGCAGCTCCATGCTAGAGCCAACAGCCTGACTCTCCATAAAACTTTGGATAGTGGAACCTGTGTGAGTGGGGGTTTGTACCCCTGTTGGCCGCTGCTCTGGGGATTGCACATATTGATGTTGTATCTGCATTGTAGGGTAAAACATAGGGACATGCTCTGCAGGATCCACAGCTGGGACCTGAACCTGAACTCTCTGCTCTGGGACACGCTGGCTGGGTGTACTGCACCACATGGTTGCCACAGAAGCACAGCACTCCCTAGGGCTACCTTTACTTTTCATCAGACAGACCTTTTCTGTTGCACTGCATACCACATACTGTAACAGGGCATGGCCTAGATCCACTGCAGGCAGGTGCCACTGCCCCCTCCAGCACCAACACACCCCCCCTGCCATGCTGACATGCCCATATGCTGTTGGTGCTGGTAGTGCGCAGTCCCAGGCCATCCACTGTGCAGGTAGGCGGGTGCCTAGGGTGCGGGGTCTGGGGGTGAGGCATACATGGACATCCACACATCCCCCCATCACTGCTTACCAATGTTATGTCCCTTCCACATGGGGGAGAGATAGCTGGGGGGATGTCAGGTTGGTGCTCTAGCAACTATTGGCTAGGGTGGACTAGATAGATTTAGGTAGATTGTGTTATGACAGCAGACTGTGGACAGGCTAGGGCATGCAACTCAGGTACTGTATACCCAGTTTGGACTACTGGGTGTAAATATCTTTCAGACAATGTGTGGTCACAACCTGCAATGCCTTACTAGGGGGCTGCAGTAAAGGGTGTTCATTTAACTGGGTTTACGAACTGTTTGGGAAGCATCCTGAGGAAGGTCTGTGGACCCTTGTTAGAGTGGTCCCCAGATGTGCACTGATTGCCCTAGAACAGGCATAGTGGTACCTGTGTGACCTTTGGGGTACCTGCTGGGTAATGTCCCCTGGATGGGACATTGTGGAACACAGACTACTGGGCATGTTTGACCTTGGTAAGATGCTGTCTTGCTGATTTCCAGTTTCTGTATTCCTATGTGCCACCTAGAAGATGGCCTAGTCCACCCTGTGCCCCAGCTGCCCCCACTGCATGTCCCACCTGCAGCCCCCTATGCCCCATTTGCACCATCACCATAGTGGCCTTTCATACTTGGGCACTATGCTGTTGCTGCAAATGGGGCACTACTTTCACTTTTTTTGGGTTCCCTGCCTATGCTGTACATTGCTGACACTAAAATGGTTTCTCTCTCCTGCAAACATGCATCTACCGACAGGTTTTCACTGTTCGGCCCTTCATTTCCCTGCGTTAGTGTAGTAGGAGCCTCTCCCCACCCACTCCCTGCCCATTGACCCCTTCTCTCCGCCCTTTCTCCACTCTCTGCGGGAGTTACCGCAGCCAGAGACGTTACCGTGTGTTAACGTTGCATCTGGTAACGTTAACACATGTTAACGTTACTTAACGCGCGTTAACATAGCCGCTGCTACATTACCGCGCTTTAGTAAACATATCCCTTAGTTATCATTTATCGTTTATTAGATTTTAATATACCATCTTTGGAGAGTGCATACAGAGCGGTTCACAATCTTAACAATAAGGGGGACTAGAAACAAGCCAAGAGCAGGGGCAGAAAAGAACTACAATATTTGATAGGACAGAGGGATAAGGAGCAGCAGAAAGGGGGTCAGCACAAAAAGGAGGGGAATATACAAACAGTACACAGCAATTCACAATAGTTCAACAGATCGCAACTGTCCAGGCCCATGCAGCCTAAGCAGCTTCCCAGATGTCAGCTAGATCAAAGCCTGGGTGAAAAGGTCTGTCTTTAGCAGGTATTTAAATTTAGGAAAAGATGGTTCTAAACGTAGATGGGGCGGGAAACAGTTCCAGAGAGCAGGATGAGTGCAGAAGAAAGCTGAGCACTGGGTAGACTCATATTTCACTCGAATGGTGGCTGGAAGAACCAGCCGATTGTCATTGAGAGAACGAAGGGTGTGACAGGGGAGATAGGGGATGGTAAGCACAGACAGATAGTGAGGGACATGGTTATGGATAGCCTAATATGCTAGGATGAGAATCTTATAGTGAATATGGTGGGGGAAAGTTGGCCAGTGATGCTGAAGAAAAAGAGGGGTGATAGGATCATATTTTCTAATTACTCACTCAACCTCCTTCCAACCATTCAGGACTCTTGCTATTTTTCCCTGTTCTCCCCACTGCCACATCTCTTCAGATATGAACCATGAATCATAAAATTTCCCTCATTATCACTTGTTATTGTTAACTGTTAATGTGTAGTCCTACTATCATATTTCACCTGTTTACAGCTCTGAGTCACATGATAAATCATTTGGTTTAATTGTTAAATTATATTTTATTACCTACAACTATGTAAAGTTAAAATTTAACAATTAAACCCAGTATATTGCCTACATTCATTGTAAAGTTGTACTTGCTAAACCTGTTGCCTGTACCCCGCTCTGACTGGTAGATACAGCAGTATAAAACAGTTGCTAAATACATAAATTAGGAAGTAGAAAACTGAGGAATGGGTGGATTCTAGCCGGGCCTGAGAAGCAGAGGGAAGGGGTAGGTGCTTTGCGTGGATATTGCGGAAGATGTGATGTGGTGAGTGGAGGAGCAAAACGTCAGAAAGATAATGGGGGGGGGGAATCTGTATGCAGAGCTCGGTGGACCAGTGTGAGAAGTTTATATTGAAGTCGATGTTTGATAGAAAGTCAATGATAATGGACTAAAAGGGAAGTAATGTGCTTGAAACAGGAAGCATGTGCAAGGAGACGTACGGCAGTATTTTGAATGAGTTGGAGACGGTGAAGCTGATATTGGGGGAGATGTAGAAAAACAATATTACAGTAGTCGAGTCTTGATATCATGAGTGTAAGCAGAAGGGTAGAGAGGGATGAGACAGAGAGGAAAGGGCGAAGAGCATGAAACTGACGAAGTGTGAGAAAAGAGCAACAAACTAAAGAGATGAGGTGCGTGAGCAAAGATAGGCAGGAATTTAGGGGAGTGAGACCTGGGTCAGTGTGGTGGAGCAGAATAATTTCATCAGCATAGTAATGTGCCAAAATACCACGTTGCTGCAACAAGAGAGTGAGAGGAATCAAGAAGATATTAAATAGCAGAGGAGCCAGCACAGAACCCCAGGGGACCCTGCAGAGAAGGGGGAGAGAAAAGGAGGAGGTACCAACAGAGACAGGAAAGGACCATTGGGATAGAAAAAATTGAAACCAATGAAGTACTGTGCTATGAAGGCCAAAATCGTAAAGATGTGGGAGACGAGTGATGTGGTCTACAAGATCAAAAGCTGAAGAAACATCCAGAGAAACTATGATAGAGACTACCGTGATTGTGGGATTCATGTAATTCACTCAAGAAGGAAAGAAGGATAGTCTCTGTGCAGTGCCCAGGACGAAAACCAGATTGATGGGGGTCAAGGGCGTGAGTGGGGTCAAGATGTCCGGAAAGCTGAGCAAAGACCAATTTTTCAAGTAACTTAGAGAGAAAGGGAAGAATGGAGAATCAATGATAGTATGCAGGAACAGAGGGGTTGAGGGATTTTTTTTTAAAGATATGATGTATTAGGGCATGTTTCCAAAGTACCAGAAAGGTACCTGAAGACAAGACTGTTATTAAGAATCAATAAGATAAGGGGTAACAGAGTTAGTGAGGGGTTGGAAATCCAAGACAAAGGAATTGGGCCAGAAGGGCAAGTAGCTTTATGGGATGACATGATGATCTTGAAAAGATAGACAGAAGTAATTGGGTGAAAAGAGGACCACGTGTGAGAGAGGGGCTGGGGGAAGCGGGAATAGTTGGTCAGGTGGATTGACAGGCATGGGGGAGGGAGTTACCTGAGGTTAGGGGGGCAAAGGAGGGGAGCATTTGTAAAGGAAAACCAGACAGATAAAACCTTATGGATCGGAGGAGAGGGTGAGGCTGCAGGGGGACAAGGAAAAAGAGATGAAAAGCTGTTTTTTGCTTTGGCCAGGGGACTGGGGGTAGCCAGAGCAAAAAATCAACTTTTCAACAGCTGTATTTAGCTCTCTGCTAGCAGATGGCCTGGCCATATATAACCCGGCCAGGCCAGCTGAAAACCAGCTGTTTGGCAACCCTAATCATTCCCATTTCTAGATCCTCCCAATATAGCCACCTCTGGTTTCATGTAGTGATAAATGTCCACTCTAAAGACTTATGGCCCTATAGAACATTAATTTCAGACATCCTAAGCCAGCTTCTTCTGGTGCTCAATACAATCTATTCTAATCCCTTAGTAGCAGTAGTAGAAAGGACTACAGCTCCCAGAGTACCCATTGGTCGGTCGTTATCCTGGTCCAAGCAGCGTAACATTCCCGCAGCCAACCTCCTATGGGAACCACTGTCCCTTGAACCAGCCTGGCATCATTGTGTTTTCTTGGTGGCTGAGGGCGTAGCAGAGTAGAAAACTCTGCCAAAACATTGAAACTCCCAATGGTCTGTCCCCAGAGCAAAATGCACCACCCTGAAATGGTAGAAATCCTGCACCTGGCCCCTCCCTGGGCCTGCGGAGCACACCTGCTTTGGCTTATCGTCAGGGAGTCTGCCCCCTTTATACTCTCCCAGTCCTTAGCCAACTTCTCTAAATCCTTGCCAAAGAGCAGCTTTTCCCTAAACGGGAGCTTATTCAGACGCATATTAACGAAATGTCTGTAGACCAGTTCTGCAACCAGAAATAGCAGCGAGCAGCCATCGCCAAGGCCCTTTGGACAAGTCTCTAATAAGATCATAAAAGGCATATGACAAGTATGCTGCTCTCAGCTCCAGCTTTGCTGCCTCCAGCAGCAATTGGCAGGAGTCCCCTGTGTTGTCCAGGAGAGACTGCGCTCAAGGCAAACAAGGGCGTGCCACAAAGGTTCCACAGACAGACACTTGCAGAGATAAGGCATTAATATCAAATGCTTGCCTAAGCAGGGATTCCATCTTCTTGTCCTGCACACTCTTAAGAGCCAAAGCTCCCTCTACATGGAAGGTTGTCTCCTTTGTGACTGCCAAGACGACTGCATCCACACTCAAGGCAAGCAGAACAAGTCCTTAGCCTGATCCAGAAGTGGGAACAAATGGGTCAACACCCTCATCCCCCTCAGACTCACCTCTGGTACATCCCACTCATCCTGAATCATCTGCTTGACCACATGATGAAAGGAGAACACTGTCTGAGACTTCCACATTACCAGGAACAAAGGGATCGCGAGTGGGTCATCTACCTCTGGAGTACTCAGATCCATATTAAGGGAACTTGCAGAGTGCGTTTTGAGTGACAACGGCTCCTCCTTATGGAACACACACACTATGCAGGACTCCTCCCCTTGAGGGATCTCCCCTTCCTGGAGCTCCATATACTAGGAATCCTCAGCAGTCTCCCCCTCTCGGTCCTTCAACTCACCCGACAGGGTAGAGCTCATATCGTTCCTGGAGACACACTCAACTCGCTGTCTATGAGCCTCGGGCTCTCCCTCTGTACTTACCCCGGCAAGGGAGCCCATCATCCCCCGCTTTGTAGGCCTGCCATGGGGTCCAGCCAACCTGAGCTGTCCTGCCTGCCTCATGCAAAAAGCCTCATGCATACGGAGTCACGTGCATACTTTGGACACATCATGCGAAGAGAGAAATCATTAAAGACATCATGCTTGGCAAGATAGAAGGTCAACGCAAAAGAGGAAGGCCAGCAATGAGATGGATCGATACAATAACAGCAGCTACGGGTACCAGTCTGTCAACAATAAGCCGCCTGACTGAAGACCGAACACAATTTAGGATAGCTATTGTCACGAGGTAACGCCAGCAGAGCCCATAAATGTAAGGGAGAGTGAGCAAAACAGCAGGGAAAATGACAGCTCAGCTTCACAAATGGGAAAGGGTTGCCAAGAGCAACGGTGGAAAACACACTCACAAGGTGTTAGGGAACGCCCGAGCAGAGACGGAGCTCAGAGCTCATCAGAGAATAGAGAGCACCTGCAGGGAGGCGGAGCCCAGGCTAACACCAAGTGCAATATATTGAGGACTCACTCACCAACAGATAGAACATGGCAGGGAGAGAGAATACGAATGAGAACACGAGAGGGACTGAGAACACGAGAGAGAGCTCAGGAAGGAACTCGTGAGAAAGCTGTGAGGACAGAGCCAAGGAAAAGCTCCAAGGAGTCAGAGGTTGGTGACTTGCAAAGAAGCTGTGGGGAACAGCAATGCATATCCTCCCAGTATCCTCTGGAGTATTGCAGTGAGGCAATAAGGAAGGGCAGTCCTACAGCTAAGCTTACAAGCTACAAACAATTTAACTCCAGGCAAGCAGAAGGGAAAAGTTCTTACCCTGAGGCACATTGACTGGAGTTAGAAAAACGCCGTGAGAGAAGGGGAACAGAACAGAGCTATACACGTCATAGAAAGCAGGAAGCATTAGGATCTAGAGAGAGACGTATTCTCCCTAGTAGAAGGGATTCAAAACACCCAGACTTCCTCTGCACATACAAAGAGCTATGTAGAGCTCAGGACTCTAAATACAAACATTACGGTGATTTCCCACAAGCCACTAGGATAGTGGAAGAGGAGAATCTTTTCAATCCTCGGCAGAGACAGTTTAACTTAAAGGGCATTTTGGAGCCAGAAGTTCTGTCTGACGAGGGAGAAATGCAAGTGGAATTTCCTGAAGATATTTCAGAGGGTATAGAAATGGACTGTACTTACACTTTGTCAGATGGTATAAATTCTCTATGCTAAAGCAGAAAGAAGTGCTGATTGAAGAAACAGCTGCAAGTTTACACGTGAGTGGAAAGAACTGTTTCTGTTACTTTTGTGCTGTTTAATTAATGCTGAAGGAAGCTTATTTTTGTTCCAGTATTTTCCTTTGATTGTTACC
This sequence comes from Ichthyophis bannanicus, assembly GCA_033557465.1. Lineage (NCBI taxonomy): Eukaryota > Metazoa > Chordata > Amphibia > Gymnophiona > Ichthyophiidae > Ichthyophis > Ichthyophis bannanicus. The sequence goes on along the minus strand of CM066031.1, from coordinate 96,575,581 downwards.
AGATGTATGGTCTATATTTCTTTTGTTCCATGGTTTTGAATCCGCCCCGGACGGGGAATAAAACCCAAGTTAAACCTTACCCTCTGCCTCAACTACAATTATTGGTACAAGGTACAAACTACGGGAACCAGGCTTTGCTACTGCCTTCCCGGGGACGTAACTGCCAGTAAAATACTGTCCCATCAAGCTGTCCAAGCACTCTTTAGCCTCTGGGCCAGCTAGTGGGTCACATGAAAGTGGCGTCGTCTTAAGGATTTTTTTTACTGTGGAAAAAAAGGACACTTTTAAAGGAAAAAAATACTGCTGGACAACACGACCCATAAAGAAGCAAGCACCCAGGACAGGCCAGACGCTGACCAAGAACCTCTCTTGCCAAAGCCTTAGTCTACGCAGAACCTAAGGTAAAGGGTACCTAGGGCACTCGCGTAGGAGGATTGCAGGGCAAGAAAGGGGGCGCTCCTGTGGTGTGGGAAAGGGGGAAGAGCTTTTAGAAAAAGTACCGCACTTGGTGGTGTTTCTTTTTCTTTCCTTTTACGCAGGGTCACAACCGGAAGATGGAGGTTCAAGACATTATGAGCTGGATGCAACACCAATGGGATAAACAATTGGAGTTGGCACGGCATATGCAGGAACAAACCGCCAGTATGATTATGGAGCAGCAGAGGCCACTCCTGGAAACCATGAAGGCGTTCGTTGAGAAGTCACCAGGTTCTGGGACTGAAAACCCCTACATTGCTGGGGTAGGACTTAATGCAAGTCAGGCATTTACTTTGGGACAACTAAGTCCAAGAGACAATATAGATGACTTTATCGATGCCTTCGAACGGATAGGGGGGGCATTAAAATGGCCACCTGAGCAGTGGGCCACACGCTTTGCTGTTTCTCTTACAGGGGAAGCTCTCTCTGCGTATAAGGCCATGCCTGCCATCCTTGCTACCAATTATGAAGAAATAAAAAAGGCAGTTAAGGACCGGTTAGGTTTATCCAGTATGCATTATCGCAGATTATTCAGAGAGTCCAGGATGAGGGATCAAGAAACCCCAAAAGCCTTACAGCAAAGGTTAAAGAATTTAGCATATAAATGGTTGACCCCTGAACAGAGGACAACGGAATCACTGCTTGATGTAATTATCTTAGAGCAGTTCCTCCAGGCTGTCCCAAATGAAGTGAAAAAATATCTCACCCTGCAGAACTGCCAGAACACCAGTGAGGCAGCCAACTTAGCTGAGCGCTATTTCGAGGCTCAGATAGTGGGCGCCTCAGAAATAGGGCCAAGAAAGGCAGCAGGAATGGCAGTGCATAAAAATGAGAGTTATGTTAAAAACAAAAGGTTTAATGTGTCTAAGTATGCTAATAATGATGACATTTTTTCTGTATGTAAAGGAAAATGCTATGTATGCGGACGAGCAGGCCACTACCAGAAAGATTGCACGGAGAGAATGATCCTCATGGCTGGGAGAGAGAAACCAGCGCAGGACGGGTTCCTAATTCCCATACAGGTAGAAGGAGTAGGAACGCTGGCGCTGCTTGACTCAGGTGCTGACCAGAGCATGATTACATCTAAGCTCTGGGAAACCATTGAGAGGCAACGTCGGTCAGCCCCGAGGCAAGCAGGCAGCCAGGTCCGCCTAAAGTGCATACATGGGGCATTTTCATGTTATCCTTCACAGACTGTATCCATACAGGCAATAGGTGAGGAACATACATTGCAGGTAGCCATAATCCCTAGCTTGCCTAGAGATATTATTTTAGGCAGGGACTGGCCACCCTTTCTCCAGGGTCTAGAGGTAGGATTAAATACCCGGACCGGCCTGGTATCTACCCGATCCCAGGCAGGGACCTCAGGCGAAGGCGAAGAAACGCCAAGAGAGGCGTCAAAGGACCCGGGGGAGGGCCGAATTGGAGGCTGGTGCAGGGTTACCTTGGGTACCTGCTGAGGTGGTAAATAAGTTCCCCTCATTTCCGGCAGAACAGCGGGCCGACCCGGCTCTTAAGAGAGCTTTTGAATGGGCCAAAGAAATTAGGCCTACGCTACCCAGGTTTTTCTTAGAGAAGGAAATCTTATACAGGGAAAGCACAGACCCATACTCCGGAGCTATAAGAAAACAATTGGTTGTACCAACAACATTTAAAGCCACAGTATTGAGGTTGGCACACGACCACCCCATAGGCAGCCATAAGGGAGTCCAAGGCACCCTGGACCAAATATTGGTTCGATTTTATTGGCCAGGGGTTTTTAAAGAGACAAAACAATATTGTGAGGCTTGTCCGACGTGTCAAAGGGTTACAGCTTTGAGACCAAAAGCTGTACCGATGATATCCACGCCCACCATAGCAGTGCCTATGGAACGCATAGGTATGGATATCGTAGGACCCCTGATCCGTACTCCCCGAGGTTTCCAATATTTGTTGGTGGTAGTAGACCACGCAACTAGGTTCCCATGGGCCATCCCCTTAAGGACTACATCGGCCAGAGTAATAGCCCAAGAGCTGGTAAAACTCTTCTGTGAAGTGGGTTTTCCCAGAGAGGTATTAACTGACCAGGGGAGCAATTTCTTATCTAAGCACTTGGCAACAGTATGGGAAGCCTTTGGAATAAGGCACATAAAGACTGCAGCGTACCATCCTCAAACAAATGGCCTTGTTGAGAAGATGAATCAGTCTTTGAAACAAATGCTTCGGAGGGGTTTAAAGAGGGGAGAGATGGGTGAATGGGATACCCTACTCCCATTTACACTTTATGCGTGTAGGGAGCGCGTACAAACATCATTAAAAGCATCCCCCTATGAGCTGATGTTTGGCAGGGCCCCTAGGGGAATTTTAGACATTCTCCATGAGCAGTGGGTGGAGCCAGATTCACAGGAAGTTGGGGTGCCGCAATTTCTGAAAAACTTGAGGGAACGCCTAGAGAAAACGGCAAAAGCCTCAAGGGAAAATTTGTGGGCTAGTAAAGAAAAACAGAAACAATACTATGACAGGAGCACAAAAGAAAGGCATCTGAACATAGGGGATAAAGTCCTTGTGCAAGTAGCGGACCCGGGACCCAAGTTCGAGGCCCACTGGAAGGGACCGTGCACAGTAATAGGGAAAGTAGGTCCTGTAACGTACAAAGTGGAAAATGAGAGGGGACGTCAGCAGGTGTACCACCTGAACGTTCTCAAGCCATGGAAGGAAAGATTGGCAACGGTCAGTTTGGCTTATGTAGAGCAACGAGACAGAACCCATGAGTTGATTACGTGCTGTCCGGGTATTGTCCCAGCAGCCCGTAATATTTTAAGGGGGGGATCTGTCACGAGGTAACGCCAGCAGAGCCCATAAATGTAAGGGAGAGTGAGCAAAACAGCAGGGAAAATGACAGCTCAGCTTCACAAATGGGAAAGGGTTGCCAAGAGCAACGGTGGAAAACACACTCACAAGGTGTTAGGGAACGCCCGAGCAGAGACGGAGCTCAGAGCTCATCAGAGAATAGAGAGCACCTGCAGGGAGGCGGAGCCCAGGCTAACACCAAGTGCAATATATTGAGGACTCACTCACCAACAGATAGAACACGGCAGGGAGAGAGAATACGAATGAGAACACGAGAGGGACTGAGAACACGAGAGAGAGCTCAGGAAGGAACTCGTGAGAAAGCTGTGAGGACAGAGCCAAGGAAAAGCTCCAAGGAGTCAGAGGTTGGTGACTTGCAAAGAAGCTGTGGGGAACAGCAATGCATATCCTCCCAGTATCCTCTGGAGTATTGCAGTGAGGCAATAAGGAAGGGCAGTCCTACAGCTAAGCTTACAAGCTACAAACAATTCAACTCCAGGCAAGCAGAAGGGAAAGGTTCTTACCCTGAGGCACATTGGGCTGGAGTTAGAAAAACGCCGTGAGAGAAGGGGAACAGAACAGAGCTATACACGTCATAGAAAGCAGGAAGCATTAGGATCTAGAGAGAGACGTATTCTCCCTAGTAGAAGGGATTCAAAACACCCAGACTTCCTCTGCACATACGAAGAGCTATGTAGAGCTCAGGACTCTAAATACAAACATTACGGTGATTTCCCACAAGCCACTAGGATAGTGGAAGAGGAGAATCTTTTCAATCCTCGGCAGAGACAGTTTAACTTAAAGGGCATTTTGGAGCCAGAAGTTCTGTCTGACGAGGGAGAAATGCAAGTGGAATTTCCTGAAGATATTTCAGAGGGTATAGAAATGGACTGTACTTACACTTTGTCAGATGGTATAAATTCTCTATGCTAAAGCAACAAGAAGTGCTGATTGAAGAAACAGCTGCAAGTTTACACGTGAGTGGAAAGAACTGTTTCTGTTACTTTTGTGCTGTTTAATTAATGCTGAAGGAAGCTTATTTTTGTTCCAGTATTTTCCTTGATTGTTACCAGACGTATGGTCTATATTTCTTTTGTTCCATGGTTTTGAATCCGCCCCGGACGGGGAATAAAACCCAAGTTAAACCTTACCCTCTGCCTCAACTACAATTATTGGTACAAGGTACAAACTACAGGAACCAGGCTTTGCTACTGCCTTCCCAGGGACGTAACTGCCAGTAAAATACTGCCCCATCAAGCTGTCCAAGCACTCTTTAGCCTCTGGGCCAGCTAGTGGGTCACACTATCCAGAGGGTCGCCATGAGTCGACTCCGACTCGACGGCACTTAACAACAACATACGGAGTCTGGTGCAGAGAGTCTTCCTGCACACTGCTCAGCTGCACTCTGAGCTTTGGCAGTGATGGGTCTCAGAAAAGCACCAAACACTCTGAGGGTAGAAGCTGCATGCTTTAGCTATCATTCACCCCCCTGCACTGCCAGTAGTTGCTTGCACTGGAGAGCAATACCTTCCCCAAAGGTGCTTTTCTGCTTCCCCAGCTTACCTTGTGAACTTTACAATCAGGTGCACGGCACACAATACAGCCCAATGGTAGAAATGGAAGAAATATCCATATTCAAAACATATCCAGCACTTGTTTGTTCCTCTCAGTGAGTCCTGTTTTGGGAATCCCATCTCACCAGCTGCTTGGAGACTGAGATACTGGAGCTAGGAGGAGGTGCCAGCCGTCTGTCTACGGTGAGGTCAGAAACTGTGACATGCTCAGTCTCCAAGCTTCTGGTGAGAGGCAACAACCCACAGATGGGGGACTGGACTGGACTGGACTGGAAGAATAATAAGGAAGCTGCCACTTTTGGAAACACTACCACTGCCTGCCTCCCCCTCCCAAGATGGAATTGGAGGCAGCTGAGGAAGGGTGGTGTCAGCAGGGGGGGAGGGGGCAGCGATGCCGGGGTTTCTGCCTTGGGCCAGCTCTGCCCTTGACGATGTCATTAAAAATTCCCAGATGAGATTCAGTGACACCTTTGTCATTCCTTTTGTAAGAAACCAAGCAATTACTGAGGCTTCCTGATACATATAACAATCTCTAAAGCTGTTTCTCTAAGGGATTAAGCAGCGCAACACCAAAATAGCTAAAGTGCATCACACTTCTGTCATTCCCACCCTAGAGAGATTCCCCATCTACATCCTGGGAACTGCACATAGTAAAACTATGGGGCATGTTTACTAAACTGTCTTAACGAGCACCCGGCGCTAGTGTGCAGGCTGCCATATAAGGAGTGGGCGTTTCAGTCTTAACGTAGAAAAATGGCATTATTGCACGATAACGTGTGCTGTGCACGTTATCACACGATAATGCCGCTTTTGCTACGTTAACGCATGGTAATCTTAAGTAGGCGCACAGACATACAAACATAGAAGCAGAGCTGTAGCACAATGGTCAATACAGTAACTGATGGTACAGGGGTCATGAGTTCAATCCCCCAGTGTGCCTAATGAATAAGGTTGGCTGAGACATTACCTTTGATGGTTATGTATTGCTTTATTTTAATTTGTAACATTTCTTATATACCGCCTTTCATGATATCAATAAGGAGTGGAGGAGTAGCCTAGTGGTTAGAGCACTGGCTTGGTAACCAAGCAACCAGGGCTCAATTCCCACTAGCACTCCTTGTGGCCTTGGGCAAGTCACTTAACCCTCCATTGCCTCAGAAGAAAGGCCTGGCAATCTACCTCCAGTGACACTGCCAAGAAAACCCAGGAGCTTCTGGGTCTCCAGGAGTCAGGACTGACTTGAAGGCACACATTGATTTTTGATTTTGATGATATCAATGCGGTTTACATTGAACAAACTGAAAGTACATTGAACAGGGCATTATAACTTGGAAATAACTATTTTACAGGGAACATGGGCAGTGGAGGGTTAAGTGGCTTGCCCAAGACCACAAGGAGCACCTGTGGGATTAGACCTCCGGCCCAAGGTTGAGTCCTCTAGTGGGATGAGGAATTTTATTTCTATGTTAATTAGTGCTGCCAGCAAACACACCCTCACAGTGGCGTAACCTAAGGTGCCGCATAGGGCACCCGATAAGGCACTCCATAGGGCATATTATAAAGTGCACTGTCTGCCAAGACACCCTATAATGTCCCCTATAGGACACCTTATAAGGCACCTTAAGGTTACAGTACTCTGAGGGTGTTTTCGCTGGCAGCACTAATGTACATTAAAAAAAAGACAATGCCTCAAACAGCCCTAATGGGGTGTTGAACCCATGACCTCTGGCTCCACAGGCAGTGAAATAACCAGTGGGCTACAGCTCTACAGCTGCTAACAAACCCCTGGCTGGCTACAGAAGGACTGCATGTCACCACACAACCAGTCTGCTGTGGTTACCAGGATAGGAACAACCCACCCGTACCCATGATGCACAGCACATGCAAATCAGCAGTCCATAGATGATCACAAGATGGGGTATGCACCCCACAGCACCTCAGCCTGGTAGGGGGAACTGACCGAGTGCACCCCCACAGCACCTCAGTCTGGTAGGGGGTGCCGACAGTGTGTGTCAGTGCAACAGAGTAGCTACAGACCATTACATTGTGTGGGTATTGTGTTCACCCTGATGGTACGGTGGGGCGGCCAGCACCAGGTCTGCAGCACCTTCCATGTTGCAGGTACCCATCAGTGCCAGTGTGTGTGTATAATAGGTAGGTCCTGCAGACCCACCTAGGATACATTAGCCTCCATCTGTGGTTGTCAATCAGGTCTAGCCCTTATGGACTATGATGCACTCAGAATAGTGCATATTCTGTGTTGGTGCTATGGTGAAGTGCTGGGGGGTGTTTGGACCCATGGAAAGATTATGTACCACCACCCAACCTACTCTCTGTGGCTCAGGGTGCGAGACAGGATTCCCCCACCAACAGATCCACAGACAAAGGCGATAGCGGAGAGACTGAATGAATTCTTTGCTTCAGTCTTTACTGAGGAAGATGTAGGGATGTTACCCATGACTGAAGTGGTATTTAAAGGTGCGGAAGAATTGAAGGAAATATCGATACATCGGAAAGATGTCTTACAACTATTAGATAAACTGAAGAGTAGTAAATCACCTGGGCCAGATGGTATACATCCAAGGGTGTTGAAAGAACTAAAATATGAGATTGCAGACCTGCTATTAGTAATCTGTGAACTATCATTAAAATCATCTCTAATACCTGAAGATTGGAGGATCGCCAATGTAACACCAATTTTTAAAAAGGGTTCCAGGGGTGATCCGGGAAACTACAGACCGGTGAGCCTGACGTCAGTACCGGGAAAAATGGTAGAAACCATCATAAAGAATAAAATTACTCAGCATGTAGATAGTCACGACCTAATGGGAGACAGCCAACATGGCTTTAGACAAGGAAGATCTTGTCTTACTAATCTGTTATGTTTTTTTGAAGGAGTGAATAAACAGGTGGACAAAGGTGAGTCGGTTGATATTGTGTATCTGGACTTTCAGAAAGCCTTTGACAAGATCCCTCATCAGAGACTTTTAGCAAAACTAAAGAGTCATGGGATAGGAGGCAGTGTACTATTGTGGATCAGGAACTGGTTAAAAGATAGAAAGCAGAGGGTAGGGCTAAATGGCCAATTTTCCCAATGGAGAAAGGTGAATAGTGGTTGACCCCAGGGATCTGTGCTGGGTCCGCTGCTTTTTGACATATTCATAAATGACCTGGAAAGTGGAATAACGAGTGAGGTTATCAAATTTGCAGATGACACAAAACTATTTAAAGTTGTTAAAACCCAAGAGGAATGTGAAAAATTGCAAGACGATCTTGATAAATTGGAAGACTGGGCATCAAAATGGCAGATGAAATTTAATGTGGACAAGTGCAAGGTTATGCACCTAGGGAAGAACAACCCAAACTATGGTTACACGATGCAAGGTTCCACATTAGGAACCACCACCCAGGAAAAAGATTTAGGCGTCATTGTGGATACCATGTTAAAACCCTCGGCCCAGTGTGCAGCGGCAGCCAAGAGAGCAAATAGAATGCTAGGTATGATAAGGAAAGGAATGGAAAATAAAACAAAAGATATTATAATGCCTCTATATCGTTCCATGGTGAGACCGCACCTTGAATATTGTGTGCAATTCTGGTCGCCGTATCTTAAAAAGGATATAGCGATTTTAGAAAAGGTTCAGAGAAGAGCCACCAAAATGGTAAAGGGGATGGAAGGATACTCCTATGAGGAAAGGCTAAAAAGGTTAGGGCTCTTTAACCTGGAAAAGAGACGGCTGAGGGGAGATATGATAGAAGTCTATAAATTAATGAACGGAGTGGAATGGGTAAACGTAGATCGATTGTTTACGTTATCAGAATATAGAAAGACTAGGGGACATGCAATGAAGCTACAGGGTAAACTATTTAAGACTAATAAAAGAAAATATTTTTTCACTCAACGTGTAATCAAACTCTGGAATTTGTTACCGGAGGATGTAGTAAAGGCTGTTAGTGTAGCTGGGTGTAAAAAAGGTTTGGACAAGTTCCTGGAGGAAAGGTCCATAAACCATTATTAAGAAGTGACCGAAGATATCAATGCTTGACCCAGTACAAGCATTGTGGAACTTGTGTCTCTTGGGGAAACTGCTAGGTGCATATGACCTAGATTGGCTACTGTTGGAAACAGAATACTGGGCTTGATGGACCTTGGTCTGACCCAGTATGGCATATCTTATGTTCTTATGTTCTACCACCCTGCAATGGTGGCAGTAGAGGGGGCAACCAGTGCAGACTAGGGAGCAGACTCCCTACAGGCAGCCAATGCAGAGCTGTACACATCCCTAAGGCAATGGCCGAAAGACAGTAGGCCTGGAAATGCTCAGCTGCCGCCCCCCCCCCCCCCAACACCATCTGACATTCTCCAGCAGCAGCCACAGCATCCTGCAAGGTTTCCCAGACATACACATATAGCTGCAGACAGTCTTCTAGTTAGTCCACAGTGCATGGTCCTGGAGGAGTTGTGTGCACCCAAAGCTGGGATGTGAGCACACCCACCAAGCAGATAAGTCAGTGATTAGGCACCAGAGAGGAAAACCTATATATTTCACATAAAAGAAATACAATATAGCACTATGGGACAGCCTAGCCATGCCATGGTCACTGCTCAGTCAGGGTGAGAGTGACCTCCCAGCAGGACATGCTGTGGCCGGGCACTACAATGTCCAAACCATTGCCCTATGCCCTGTGCTGATGCGTCCAGGCTATTCCAGTGGTACCTTGCTCCTCATTATGCACATTGGCAGGCCAATACTGGCAACAGTGCTAGCAGTGTGGGCTGAGGAGGGTGTTGGCAGCCACCACACACTGGATAGACAGCCACACACTCCCCACACCTATGCCAGCATTGTGCAACTATAGAGGTGTTTGGCAGTCCTGGCCACCACACCAGTCCTGGGCACAGTGCAGGCATGGCTATGGTACGCAATACTGTTGGAGTCACTCCCCAGGGTGGCAAACACTGTCAGACACAGGGCCTGTAGCACACTCCACAGACATCAGAAAGGTTGCTATGATGCAGCTCAATCAGAGGATTGTGCTTAACTTAGGAATTGCTATCTGCATTAATCATAGCAACCTTTTGATAGATGTGTACCGTATCCCCAGGTTTAGGGTGGCATTGCTAAGGTATACAAGTGCTAATATTGGGAGATGCACGCAGGGCCCAATATCCTGCCTCTCCAGGTGGCTTTGGCTAATGGAGCCTGTGGGTGCGGCTGCGTCTGCCCCTGTTGGCTGCTGCTCTAGGGCAGAGGTTCCCAACTCCAGTCCTGGTGGGCCAAACACTGTTCTGGTTTTCATGCTGTCCCTAATGAATATGCATGAGATACATGGGGGTGGTGCATAGACATGCAGCACAGCCATATTTATTGGAGACAGCATGGAACCTGAATGGTGTTTGGCCCTCCAGGACTGCATTTGGGAGACTCTGCTCTAGGTAATGTGCATGTTTATGGTGTCTGTGCTCTGTAGAGTAAAATGTAAGCGTTTTGGGCATGTTTACATTATCTGCACTAACGGTTCTGTCTGTACTACCACATTTTAGTAGTGGGTAAAACATGGGGACTGGGTTGGCAGGAACCACAGCTGGGATTTGAACCTGTGATCTTCTGCTCCTGAACACACTGGCTGTGTGCACTACACCACCATGTTTGCCACAGAAACTGTGCATTCCCTGGGGATTCCATGACTGTTTGTCAGACAGGGCCTGTCTATTCCAGTGCACAGCACCCACCTACACAGGGCTAGGCCATGGTCTGCTGTGGGCCCCCTCCACTGCCCCCTCCACCACCAGTACCCCTCTGCCACCATGCTGACATGCCCTTCTGCTGGTGGTGCGCAGTCTCAGGCCATCCAGTGTGCAGGTAGGTGGCTGCCTATGGTGCGGGTTCTGGGGTAGGGGTGCCTGCATAGCTGTCCACGCTTCCCCCCAGCACCGCCTGCCAATGTTCTGTGCCCTTGGGGGTACCTGCTGGGTACTATCCCCTGTGACACTGTGGGAAGCACACTCATGCCCATGTTGGGCCCTCATCAGTTGCTGTCTGGCTGCACTACTGTTTCAGCATTCCTATGGGCCACCTAGGCACCACCCTAGTCCGCACTGTGGCCCAGCTGCACCACAGCATGTGCCGCCTGCAGCCCTCTGTGTCCCCTTTTCAAGCATCTGTCCAGTTGCCCATTCTGACATGCCTGCCCTGCTGTTGTGGGACATGTGCATGCCATAGGACATCTGTCCAATGGAGAGGGAAACCCTGATCAGCGCTATTTCACTGTGGGATCATTCACCTTGTATGGGGACAGAGCATAGACCCTTCCAAAATTCATATCTTTTTTTTTGAGCTTTCTCGGGAGCGTTTTTTGATGTTTCCCATTAATATCATTATTGCCCAGCTTGGTTATGTTTTTTTTATATTTTGTTGGGGTCATTTTCAATGTTTATTTGCCCTTTTGTTCCGTGCACATGTATCACACTTATCACTTTTTGTAGGTTTCCCTGGTTTTGCTGTACATTGCTGACAGAAATAGTTTCTCTTCCCTTTAAATCAGCTCTAACGCGTTAGTTTTCAGCCTCGGATTTCACAGCGTTAGTGTGCAGGGAGCCTCTCCCCTCCCACTCTCCGCCCATTGACCCCCTCTCTCCACCCCTGGGGAGCCTTCCTCCGCCCTCTGGGAGCCTTTCTCCGCCCTGAACGCTCATTTGCGCCGCTACGCACGCTAAGATACCTTATCGCCCGGTAAAGCGCCATTATTGCGTGATAAGGTACCTTATCGCACGATAATGTCGCAGAGCGCACATTAAGACAGTTTAGTAAACATGCCCCTATATCTTTACCATCCAAATAAGCTTTTACATAGTTCCGAAATGTTGCATTGGCGTTTACACATATTCCCACACTTCAGTGACACTTTTAACATCACAACTGGGCAATTCTTTCACAGGGGAAAATGGAGAAAATTACAGCTAAATTGTACTTCCAAAAATCATGAAAACCTGTTTACATGTCCCCAGACCTTCTGTACTCGAAGGCAACCAGCAAAGTTCAAAATCCCCAACTTTTAATTTCATGGAGCTCCCCATCCCCCGCTCAAAAACGGGTCACATTTAAGCCAAACTAAGCCCTTTTCATCCATAAAAACTACATATTTGGGCTCTCCGACATCCCCTCAACACTTTCTGTTCCTGGAAACTTTGACACTGTAACTTTTAAAGTCACCCTTGTTTTCTCCTTCCCCGGCTGTACAGACGCTGCTTCTCTGCATCTATCATGGGCTGGGGGAGGACACTGGAGGGGTTTCTGCTGAATTTCCTAGCTGGAGTGATATATTTCTTCCTCTGGGTTATTTCACTGGATCTCCTTTGCTTTCCACAAGAGATGATTATTTGGAAAATGCATAAATTTAAAAGAAAATGTGGGAAGCCAAAAGGGGTGGGATGAGTTGGAGATGAGACAGAGCAGGAAATCATCCTTGTGAGCTCTTTAGAGCTGTAGCACAGGTACAGTTATTAGTAAGAAAGGAGCGTTGATTTCTCCCCTAGAGAGTCTGCCAAAGCAGGAATGAACACAGCACTGATGTGAAAGCCGGGAAGAAGGGAGAGCCTGAGGTCTCACTGAAACCTGGACAGTACTGGGGACCACACTAAGGATCTTTGTAGACTGTTTTTTAAAGCTGAGCTGTGATAGTTTAAGTAAGCCGCAATCTGAAGCAAGTCTCAATTTGGGTGAATGAACTATGCAGAGTTTAAATGAGACTAACATAACCATCCACTGTTGCATTGTGGGGCTGGCGCATATCGAAGGTTGCCAATTAGCCATTTTTCAGCCAGCCTGGCAACTTTTTATTTGGCCTGGTCAACTGCTGGCGGATATCCAAAACTAGCCATGTAAAAGCAATTTTTTTAGGGAGTCAGCAGAGTGAGGAGGCCACCGAGGTGCCAAAAATAAATGCCCCAAAAACAGGCCAGCTTTGGCATCCTCACTCTGTCTTGATCTGATGCTGTTACTGCTGCCGTCGTCACCGCTGCTTCCCCTGGGTCTGCACATGATGGAATAAATCACCTCTCCCCTCCCATCCCCCAAGCAGACAACAGACAGCAGCAGCGGCTTAGTAAAAGTGCAGGGACCCGATTCCCCTACCTTTGCTTCCCTCTCTTCCTGTTCTACGATCTCTGAGGAGGAAACCACACACCTTTGTTCCTCCTCCAAACCCACTACCTGCTCCTCTGATCTTATCCCCACCCATCTCCTAAGCCCCATCTCCTCCACCGTTGTCCCTTCCATCTCTCAATACTCAACCTATCGCTCTCCACTGCAATTGTCCCTGCAGCTTTCAAGCATGCTGTGGTCACACCTCTCCTCAAGATACCCTCACTTGATCCCACCTGTCCTTCTAATTATCAACCCATCTCCCTCCTTCCCTTCATTTCTAAACTACTTGAACATGTGATTTTCCTGGATTCTTTACAAACTGGCTTTCATCCTTTACATTCTATTTATTTATTTACCCAGTTTTATATACCACCTTTTCCTTCAATCAAAGTGGTTTACATTTCATAAGGTATACAATTATAGGGTAGAAGTGAGGAAAGGTCGTGGGGAGGTATAGGGGAAGCATATACACTGAGACAAATTACAAATTAAGCTACTTGATATTATTATATTTAAACAACTCTTGCCAAAGTCTCCAGCATTCCTGGTTAAATCCAAGGGCCTTTACTCGATCCTCATCCTTCTTGACCTTTCTGATGCTTTTGACACTATTGACCACAACCTTCTTCTCAATACATTGTCCTTGCTTGATTTTAAGAGCTCTCTGCTATCCTGGTTCTCTTCTTATCTCTCCCATTGCTCTTTCAGTGTTTGTTCTGGTGGATCCTTCTCTACTGCTATCCCGCTCTCAGCTGGCGTACTCCAAGGATCTGTCTTGGGTCCACTCCTTTTCTCTCTATATATCCAGTCCTTTGGCACACTCATCTCTTCCTATGGTTTTCTGTACCATCTTTATGCTGATGACTCCCAGATCTACCTCTCTACACTTGAAATCTCTCTGGCAATGCAAGCCTGGACCTCGGTCTGCCTTTCTGCCATTGCTGCTTGGATGTCTCACTGCCGCTTGAAATTGAACATGGCCAGAACTGAGCTTCTTATTTTTACCCCTAAACCCTCCTCTCCCCTTCCTCCTTTCTCAGTCTCTGTTGATAACTCTCTACTCCTCCCTGTTTCCTTGCCTCACAATCTTAGGGTTGTCTTTGCCTCCTCTCTCTCCTTCTCCACACACATCCATCTGGTAGCTAAGACCTGCCGTTTCTTTCTCCATAATATCAACAAAATTCATCCCTTTCTGAACACACTACTAAGGCACTTATCTACTTCCTTAGTCACCTCCCATCCAGACTATTGTAATCTACTCCTTCTGGTCTCCCTCTGAATCATCCCACTCCCCCTCAATCTGTTCAACACTCTGCTGCGCGGCTAATCTTCCGCCAGCCTCGTCATATTACCCCTCTTCTCAGGTCACTTCATTTTCTCCCTGTCCATTTCTGCATCCAGTTCAAACTTCTCCTGCTGACCTATAAGTGCATTCACTCTGCAGCTCCTCACTATCTTTCTTCTCTTATCTCTCCCTATATCCTTCCTTGTGATCTCCGCTCTTCTTGCAAATCTGTTCTATCTGTGCCCTTCTCTTCTATTGCTAACTGCAGACTTTGCTCCTTTCACCTTGCTGCTCTTTATGCCTGGAACAAACTGCCTGAGTCTGTACATCAGGCACTTTCTCTGACCCTTTCAAATCCAGGCTGAAATCTTACTCTCTTCTGAGGGGTACTGAGGCGTCCATCTGCCGACCAGACTTGATGTCCAGAGAGGTGTGCTGTCTGCCTGGTGCCAAGATCCAAGATGTTACAGAGAGTTTGCCGAGACTCATCAAGCCCACTGACTATTACCCAATGTTGCTAATCCATGTTGGAACAAATGATACTGCCAGGTATACCTCGGAACGTATCAAAAGTGACTTCATGGCTCTGGGACAGAGGGTGAAGCAGGTAGGTGCACAGGTGGTGTTCTCTTCAATCCTCCCTGTTGAGGGTAAAGGCCAAGGCAGAGAGGCTCGCATCCTGGAGATGAATGCATGGCTGCGTGGATGGTATCTTCGAGAGCATTTTGGTTTCCTAGACCATGGGATGCTGTTCCAAGGGTTGCAGAGCAGAGATGGCATCCATCTGTCCAAGAAAGGTGAACACATCTTTGGTAGTAGACTGGCTAATCTACTGAAGAGGGCTTTAAACTAGATTCGTTGGGGATGGGTGAAGAAAGCCCCCAGGTAAGTGAAAGCCCCCAGGTAGGTGATACATTAAATACCTTTATGGAAATGGGTAACAGGGGTAAACATATGGAAAGCAGTGTGTATTAATGCCCGTAGCATGGGAAATAAGATCCCTGAAGTTGAAGCTTTGGTGGGAGTGGCTGACTTGGATTTAGTGGCAGTTACAGAAACATGGTTCACAGAAAACCATGACTGGGATGTAACTATACCTGGCTATACTTTATTCAGAAAGGACAGGGTAGGAAGAAGGGGAGGAGGAGTGGCACTATATGTAAAAACTACTATTAAAGCTTTGGAATTACAGAGCTTAAAAGGGAGAGAGGAGGCATTGTGGGTTAAACTAGAAAGAGGGAAAGAGAAATCTATTTGCATTGGTGTGATATACAGACCTCCCTCACAAGAGGAAGAGGTGGACAGAGAGTTAATTGAAGACATACGCAGCATTGCTAGGAAAGGGGAAGTGCTACTGCTAGGAGATTTCAATATGCCAGATGTTGATTGGCATATTCCTGCTGCAGTATCATCTAGAAGTAAGGAGATCCTGGATTCTCTACAGGGAGAACTATTCAGGCAATTGGTAACAGACCCCACACGTGAAGGGGCCATACTGGACTTGGTGCTTACCATTGGTGAGAGTGTTTCTGATGTTATAGTGGGAGATCATTTTGCATCCAGTGATCACCAGATGGTGTGGTTCAGTATTAGGACTAGGGCTGTTAGAATCCATTCCAAGGTGAAGATCTTAGACTTTAGGAAGACTAACTTTGCGAAGATGGGCCAATACCTCAGGGAGTCGATAGTGGGATGGGAACAGCTGGGGGATGTAGAAAAACAGTGGGCAAAACTGAAAGGGGGTATTTTAAAGGCAACCAACCTTTTTGTTAAAATGGTAAATAAAGGCAAAAGGAACAGGAGACCGCTATGGTTTTCGAAGGAAGTAGCTGAAAAAGTGAAGAAAAAGAGGGAGGCCTTCATGAAATACAAGAGATCACAGAGAGAGGAAGACAGGCATCTGTATTTGGAAAAACTTAGAGACTCTAGCAAAGTAGTCAAGAAGGCAAAGATTCAAAAGGAGGAGGAAATAGCCAATGCAATAAAATGGGGGGATAAGACATTTTTCAGATATATTAGTGAGAAGAGGAAGGGCAAAAGTGGTATTGTCAGACTCAAGGGTGCAGGGGGGGAATATGTAGAAGCTGATAAGGATAAAGCGGAATTGCTTAACAAATATTTTTGTTCTGTGCTCACAGATGAAGAACCAGGAGCAGGACCCTCAGAAAACACCCACAAATAAGAACAGAAGCGAGGGACATCTTGAACAATTTTCAGAAGACTGTGTTCGTGAGAAACTAGCTCAACTTAAGTAGACAAAGCGATGGGACCGGATGGGATACACCCTAGAATACTGAGGGAACTTGGGGACGTTCTAACAACTCCACTGACTGACCTTTTCAATGCCTCATTGGAGTCGGGAGTGGTGCCAAAGGACTGGAGAGAGGCTCATGTGGTGCCTTTACACAAAAGCGGAAGTAAGGATGTGGTTGAAAACTACAGGCCGGTTAGTTTAACTTCAGTGGTGAGTAAATTATTGGAAACGCTGCTGAAAGAGAAAATAGTGAGGTTTCTGGAGTCCGGCGGATTACAGGACCCGAGGCAGCATGGATTCACCAGAGGCAGGTCTTGTCAGACAAATCTGATCGATTTCTTTGACTGGGTGACCAGGGAGTTGGACCGAGGGAGAGCTCTAGATGTGGTGTATTTAGATTTCAGTAAAGCCTTTGACACTGTTCCTCACAGGCGACTTATAAACAAACTGAGCACCCTAGGGATGGACCCTAAAGTTACTGCTTGGGTTAGAAATTGGTTGGGTGGGAGGCGACAAAGAGTACAAGTAAATGGAGCTCACTCTGAGGAGAAGGATGTTACCAGTGGTGTGCCCCAGGGATCTGTCCTTGGTCCGATTCTTTTTAACATCTTTGTTAGTGATATAGCGGAAGGGCTGTCGGGTAAGGTTTGCCTCTTTGCGGATGATACCAAAATCTGTAATAGAGTAGACACCCAGGAAGGTGTAGATAACATGAGGAGGGATCTAGCTAAGCTTGAAGAATGGTCTAGAATTTGGCAGCTGGGATTTAATGTTAAAAAATGTAAGGTCATGCATTTGGGCTGCAGCAATCCAAGGGAGCAATACAGTATAGGAGGTGAAGTACTTTTGTCCACTAAAGAAGAGCGGGACCTAGGCGTGGTTGTGTCTGATGATCTTAAAGTAGCTAAACAGGTAGAAAAGGGCGACGGCAAAAGCTAGAAGGATGCTTGGGTGCATACGGAGAGGAATGGCTAGCAGAAAAAAGGAGGTGATAATACCTCTGTATAAGTCTTTGGTGCGACCTCATTTGGAGTATGGTGTGCAATTCTGGAGATCGCACCTTCAAAAGGATGTGAACAGGATGGAGTCGGTGCAGAGGGTTGCTACTAAAATGATTAATGGGCTTCATTATAAAGCATATGACGACAGACTTAAGGATCTTAATATGTACACCTTAGAGGAAAGGCGGGATAGAGGTGATATGATTGAGATGTTTAAATACCTCCGTGGCATAAATGTTCAGGGAGAGAGCCTCTTTCAATTGAAAGCAAGTTCTGCTACGAGGGGACATGGGATGAGGGTGAAGGGAGATAGATTCAGGAGTGATATGCGGAAATATTTCTTTACGGAAAGAGTAGTGGATCCATGGAATAGTCTCCCAGTGGAGGTCTTAGAGATGAGGACAGTAACTGAATTCAAAAAAGCATGGGACCAACACAGAGGATCTCTAAAGGTAGAAAGTGGACTGTTGTAGTTGTTGTTATGGAAGGACAGACTAGATGGGCCTTGTGGTCTTTTTCTGTCATCATGTTTCTATGTTTCTATGTTTCTCTTCACTGCCGCTTTCAGATCTTGATTCAGCTGATCGTCTTTGTTTTTCCTTACCATTCCCCCTAGATGTATCCCATGTCTACAGCTACTGTGTTGTCTGTCTTGACTAGACTGTAAACTCTGATGAGCAGGGACCATATTTTACAAGTGTTTGTGCAGTGCTGCATATGCCTTGTAGAGCTATAAAAATGTAAGTCTCTGCTGGTCTTGTCACTTCTATTGCGGAAGTATGAGTCAAAAGAGGGCAAGACCGACAGAAACAAGTGTGATAGAATTGGGACCCTGCACTTTTACTTAGTCACTGCTGATGCTTGTTGTTGGCTGGGGGAGGGGTGATTTATGCCCCTGCATGCAGACTCGGGAGAAGAGGTGGTGACGATGGCAGCAGTATCAAGTCAGGGGGAAGACAATGGCCAGAGGGTAAGGAGAGCAGATGGTGGCTGCAGGGGAGGAGGCAGAGAGCAGATGTTAGCCATGGTATGAGTGGAGCAGTGGACAGAAGGTTGCCATAGGTAGGATGGAAAGCAGATGCTGGGTATGGGGGGGAAAAGGCAGATGGGGGATATGGGGTAATGGGTACATACTGGGCATGATGGGAGGCATAGGGTAGATGCAGAACATGGGGGTATGAACAACTGATGGGCATGGGGGTTGCTGGTAAGCAGCGTACTGAAGAGAGATGCTGGACACGGGGAGGAGATAGGGACACAGAGGGGAGAATTTGGGCAGGGGAAAGAGAGGGCCATAGAGGGGTTAGTGCTGGACATAGAGGAAGAAGGATAGCAACAGGAAACAGAGGGAAGATGATGGACCTGGGAAGGATAGGGATAGAAACATAGAGGAGAGATGTTGGGTATGGGGGGAGATAGGTGGAGGATTAGTTAGAGGCTAGGGAAGGAGAGAGAGAGAGGGATTAGAAGGGCTGAGGTGAGGGAATGAAATGAAAAGCTGCAGCTAAATACAGTTAAAAAATAAGAAGTAGTTGGGAAGAAGGAGGTGTGAAATTCGGATAGAGAAGCAGAAAAAAAAGAGGAAAACTGAAAAGAAGAAATTGGTGTTAGAGACTAACCTAGGGGAGGAAGTGAAGACAGCAGCAGAGAGAAGATAAGGCAAATGAATAGGAGACCATGAAAGGAGAGATAAGAGAAGACAGAGGAAAACAGACACTAGAGACTGGGACCAGAATCAATTTTTAAAAAATGACGACATCAAAGGAAGAAAAAAGAATTCAGTTTTCTAATTAGTAATTGGAATATGTCATTTTCTGGAATGTACATCTGCCAGAACTGGTGTTTAGACACGCTTGGGGCACAGCCCAGGCAAAATTAGGAGGGAATCCTAAACCCTACTAGCAAGCCGTTCCTTCTTCAGCCTTCTCTGTCTTGGGTGTCCAGAGCAATTGCCTTAGTTGGATTTCTCCTAAAGTAATGCTATCTTTTGTTTTGTACAGTACAGGGGGAATATACATCTTTCCATTTCTCTGCTGTTGCATTGCATGCAGGATCTGACATTTTGGCGTTTGTTTCTCTTTTGTGTACATATTTGTATTTTCACATTTTGGTAACTTATTTGGTAAAGGTCCATCTGTATTCTGCATGTGCAACCAAAGCTAGGTATTCTGTTAGCATGGAATTTCTACTTAACAATATATAGTAGCCCAGCTTATTCATCTTTTCTAATAGATTTACTGATGTTCTAGGGCCCACTATAATATTTACAGTGTTGCCTTTTCCTTGTAGAATCCTTGGGTGTGTTTTGGCAGTTAGTGTAGGTATGGTAGATTTGCTCTTGGCTCTGAAGGATTTCCAATAGACCTGGTACTCGGAGGATTTGTATTCCATTACTGCGATCTTTGTTTTGTATGGTTAGTTGTACGGGGAAGTGGCTTAGCTCTGCTCTGTAGAGATTGTTGGGGAAGGGGTGGGGGAGTCAGGGTGGGGGAGCCTGTGAATGGTGCATATATATTTGGATTTAATAACATATGGGAGAGCATAAGTGTATTGGGGGGTCTGAGGAGGGGATTGTGGCGGAATGGATACGGAAGAATGTACTCCTCCTCCTTTCGATATGGCCTGCAGATACTAAAGCCTACACTGCAGTTATTTGTTGGGGATTGGTCAGGGGTGGAGCAGAAGGAGGAAGGGGCACGGGTAGCCACAGGTGGTGGGGTTTTCTCTTTCAAAAAGTTGGCATCCCTAGCTGTGCTTCAGGCCTCATTGGCTCCCTCTTAAGCTGGTCAGGCGCGCATGGGACCACTCGAGCTGTGGGGCCATGTGCAGGCCGACTCTGGGGGGTAGCAAGGTTTTCTTGTTTTGAGTAGGCTGTCCGTGGCTGTGGGAACAGCCGAGCCACAGCAGCATTTGTTTGTTTTGCTTGGTGGGGTGCGGTGGCATTGAGTAGCATGGGCAGATGGGCAGCATTTGGGAGGAGTTGCATGCAGTGAGGCAAAACCAGGACTGAGCCAACTATGAGCTGAGCTTCCTGAAATCTTTTAAACAGTTTGAACATTTCTAGGGGGGGGGGGGAGACATTGTAGGGAGGGTCACACTCTCCTCTGATGCAATATGTAGAGGAAATGAAACTGAAACTAAAGGTTATTCTCCATTTCTTAGAATTATGGCTGCAGGGAGCATGGCTGAGAGTCTGCGGTAGGAAATTTCTTGTCCCATCTGTCTGGATTATTTTACAGACCCCGTGTCTAACTGGCAGCTGGTGAATATCACAGAAATAGTGAAATATCAGTTAAAGAGAAAACAAGAGGAGATTCAGTGGGAGAAGCACAAAGAGAAACTGAAGCTGTTCTGCACAGAGGATCGGAGACCAATCTGTGTGGTGTGTGACAGATCCCAGGATCATAGATCTCACATAGAAGAGGCTGAGAATGGATACAAGGTGTGTATCAGTAACTTTATTGTAGCAGCAGATAAGCATGCAATAAATAAAACCAGGAGTCTTTTCAAGGATCCAAGCCAGTTTAATGTGCACATGGCTCAAGCAATAAGCAATTTCAAAATGGCTGAGCAATGGCTTCTAGTAAAACAACTTTTATAGCTTTCTTGTCCATTCTAAGCATAGGCAAACTTCTCATTGGCCCTGGTAGCCCCCTCTACCCCATCTATTGGTCCCGGTACTGATATGGCTACCCAATCGGGACTCTGGTCTGGGCCCAGCACCTGGTTGCCCCCCTTCTAGTCCCAATTACAATGGTCAGTGTCTCTAACTTGTTACATCTCTCCTCCAAGGTCGCTTAGCTTGTTAAAACATATGGGAAGCAGGGCACTGTAACCTTGCTTTTTTGCAGAGTTAATTAATTCCATAGAAGCTGTGCTCTTATCAGTACCAATTAGAGCTGTTTTCTGTCTTTTATAAGTTTCGTTTCTGCTTAGCTATGTTCAGTTAAACTAAGTTAAGTTTCAATTCTATGGTGTCATCATTCAGGGGGGTTTTCATTCCTCTGGGCCTAACTACAGGCTTCAGTTACAGGTCAAGCTGCTTAGGCCTGTCTGCTTAGTTCAATTAGCATGGATCATAGGCCGTCGCCTACCACATTCCCCCCTTTGATTATTCTCACCCGCATGTTAATAAGGTGTGAGAATCAAATCACATAATACTAGGTAAAGGTATCACTCTGTGGTATAGGGTAGTAAGTTCACATAGCTAATATCTTTGTAGCTGCCTTATGCTCTACAGTGTTATTAATAACTGAAGTTATCATTCGCAAGCAAAGTAGCAAGAAACAAGGGAGTAACAAGCAGATAGTCAAAGTCCATAGTTTGGCAAGAGTGGGAAAAAGAACTAAAGGATTAGAAGGTTCAGTTGCATCTTTGTTGTGCTGTCATAAAGCTTCTGATTTAGACAGACCAGCTGTCCATCCTTCATAGTAGATTGTGGTCCAGTCCGAACAAAACACAAACTGTCAACAATGGGGTGGGCCAATACCCACTCACTAGTAGTATTATGTAAATCAGTCTGATTGTATAGGATAGAATAGTTCAGTTCTTGCGTCTCCCAGGGCCACTGATCTCCCATCTTAGTTCCTCCACAATAGAAACAGTCAGAAGTGTGGAGACTAGATGCTATTGCTCCAGCAAGTTCAAGAAAACAAGTTCTGGTGGTGGCATGAGGAATTGCAACGGTGGCTTGCATAGCCTTGTAGAAAGTCAAGATCTAGAACAACTTTGGATTGGAGAGTATACCAATGCAAGTATAGGAAGAATGATAAAACAAGGTCTGAGTGACCTTCGGTCCAGTTCATGTTGTACTTATACAGGCTGCCCAGGGAGATAAGGCAAAAGTCATTTCAAAGGCACTCCAAAACTGTTGCCAGAATAAAGCAATAATAATAATAATTCATAATGGGCATAGTCTCTGGAAAATTGGAGGAACTGTCGGATTTCACAAAGGTAGAGTTGATTGTAGATCCTCAAGCTTCTGCCGTACGTAGACCTACCAACTTTTTGGCAGGAGTAGGGCTGTAGATTCCAAAGTATCACTGTCCTCTGGGATGTCTCAATTTCTTAAAATATCATAGCATAGTCTCTTAGAAGATTCAATTTCTTAACACAACACAGTCTCTTTCTGATGATTGCAGTTTTCTCCAGATGCGAAGCTTACTTTCAGATAAACAGACAGTCTCGAAACAGTGCAGTTTCTGAGGGACCAATAAGTCTTAGGTCCGTGGCTGTTGTCGTAGGGTGAGGTGCAATGGAGTCTCAGGATGCTGTACAGTAGTCCAGTGATCAGGTTCAAGAGCAGCTGCTGGCTTCACTTGATTATGATGGATCCAAGGTTCAAATTCTGCGACTTTTACTGCAGTTGGAGTTGACAAGATGACGACATAGGGTCCCCTCCAAAGCAGGGCTAACAGTATCTTTCTCCACTCTTTGATCCACACCGAGACTCCAGGCTTGAAAGGATGCAGGGGTGCAGGCAAATTGATGAGTAATCGATTTTGTACTCAGGTATGAAGACTTCTGCAAAACAGAACTTAAAACCAATAGTTCATGTCTAATAATTTCAGATCCTATCTGTCTCATATCTCCTTTTATTTCCTATACAATAGGCAGGGGTTGCCCATACAGAATCTCAAAAAAGGGAAAACTCCTAAAGACTTAGCAGGGGCTAAGTATATCCTAGGAAGGGCTATAGGAAGAACCTGGGCCACTTCAGATAAACCTCTTGGCAAAGTTTAGACAACTGAGATTTCAGGGTTCTATTCATACATTCTACTTTTCCTAAATTCTGAGATCTATAGGCAGTATGTATCTGTTAATATCAATATCTTGGGGCTATACTTAATGGACTTGCTTCCTAAGGTTATCCACCCTCATTCTTTGTACAGGGTCCCATGTGCATGTGCATGCAAGGTTGTAAGGGCATACTTGAAATCTGGGTACACATTTAGACAGGGCTCTTTTCCTATTGTTAGTGCTCTAGTGAGGACTATCAGTTCAGCTTTCTGTGGTGAAGTTTCTGGGGCCAGGGCTGAGGACTCAACTATCAAATCAGGGGTCACCACTGCATATCTAGCACAACAATGTCCATTGATGATGAAACTGCCTTCAGCCACAAAGAAAGTCTGTTCAGGGTTCTCCATAGGGACATCAGTCAAATCCAGGCGGCTTGAGAATACAGTGTCCATAATTTCTGAACAGTCATGATCAGGGGATCAAGACTAACTGATAAAAACATAGCAGAATTGAAAGCTTGACTGACCCTTCAGTTGTATCTGGGGTTTTCACACAACATACTCTAATACTTCGACATTCATAGATTTGTTAGCTAGTAATTTCCTTTGTATTTCATATTGGTTAGAACAGAGTGTGGTACAGTAACTTGAAGATTCTGTCTCAAAGGGATTTTTCTTTTAGTTTTTGCTTACTAGGAAGGCTGTAGCTGTAACAGCTTCTCAAATAGGTCCAAGAGATTGAGTCAACACTCCTAGAACATTTCCTTGCGACTCATGAACATAGAGACTGTAAGGTTTTCTGGACATCTGGTAGACCCCAGAGCTGGTGATAACATCAGAGCGGTTTTCAAAGATCAAAAGACTGCATTCCTATTCAAGTCCCCATTCCAATGGAGACTTTTTCATTCCTTTGGTAGCTTGATACAAGTGATACAATGGTTTTGCTAGCAGCGCAAAATTGGGGATCCATATACAACAGTACCCTGTGGCACCCAAGAAGGCTCTCACTTGCCTCCTGGTGGTTGGAGTAGGAATACTGCATACAGCTGCTTTGCGTTCTGGTAAGGGTTTCCAGGCGTCGAATTCCGCTGGACAACTGGAATCCTAGGTATTTAACTCGTTTGACATAATTATGCTTTGGCTCTTGAGACTTTGTATCCAGCCTCATTAAAAAGGTGCAAGAGTTCACTGGTGGCTTGTGGACATTCACTTTCTGAGTTGGTGGCTATAAGCAAGTTGTCCACATATTGAAGTAGAATTTTTTTTTTTTTTTTTGAGTTTCTGGATAACTTGTCAAATCTTTTGCTGAGTGAGGCGAGTTCTTGAATTCTTGAGGTAATCTTGTCTAGATGAGTTGGCCCCCCCTCCTTGTAATGGGGTTTTGGGCTAAGCGTATGCAGAAAAAGGCATCTTTTTAAGTCCAGAATGGTGAAATATATAGCTTCAGCAGAGATCAGTTCCAAGGGAATATAAGGATTTTGGTACCACTGGTTGTATAGTTTCAGCTGCATCATTCATTCTTCTTAGATCCTGCACTGGGCGGTAATCACCTGTCCCAGGCTTCTTGACTGGCTTGAGGGTGACAATGACAGGGGCTATGTTCTTCGCTAGGGGCCAGGTGGATTATCTTCTGCCCATCCTCCAGGTGGGGCTATGAGGTTGGTAAGTGTACAGCTTGTTGCTTTGGATGCAGGTGAATAGAACCGCCATTCTTCTTCTTGGGGGACAGTTAACACCATCAGGCCAGCAGATTTTGAGTTTCATTTTTTTTTTTTCCTTCAACAAAGGATATCTGTGCTTGAAACTTTGCAAGCAGGTCTCGGCCCAAAAATGGAATAGGGCATTCAGGCATATACAGGAACTGGTACATTATTATTATTATTATTATTTTTAGTTCACACATGCGGTTCTGCAGGAAAGGCTTTGCGAGAAAAACACAGGGGCTACTGGCTTTAGTATTCTGCTCCTGTATCCCCCATAAAAGTCCATATATTGGTCCCCTATTTTTCAGACGGACTCCTGGGGACCCAGGGAAACTGGAGAGTCCGGTCTGGCCTAGTCTTCATCCATGCTGTAGCCCTCTTCGGCTGCCACTCACGCTATAGCTGCTTCATTCTCATGCTGAAACACTGTGCTTGGTTTATTGTTTTATGACTTTGCAATCAAGTACTCTCTCCTCCCCTCCTGGGGAGGAGTCAAGATACGGGCATTCACTTCTCTAATGTCCTTCTTTTTCTATAATGGGTGCACTCACACCCAGTTTTCACGTCCGCTGCTCCTTTGATTAGGAAAACCTCCACATCATTCAACTAAAATATCTGTTCTCTTTTTCCATCTTACAATTTTTACATTCTCTGTCCTTCTTCAACAATCCACATACTTTCTGATAAACTTTCATTTAACCATTATGCCCGCAAATTCATCCAGTTCTCTGCAATTTCCGTTCATTAGTTCAATCAAGTCCTAAAACTTCTCAGTGCAGTTTTTTTTTCTTCCCAGTTCTAAACAAGTCTGGTCAGCTGACTTTCACTCCTGGGCTCTGTTTCTCCTAGCAACGCTCTATCTGGGAGTTTTTATTTTTTTTTTTTACATTCACTTCTCTCATTGACTGACTGACAAAAACGCAAATTCTCCTGGGCTGCTAGATTGCATGGGGTATATAGTGAAGGCTGCTGCCTGCGCTATTTGGATTGGGTTTGCATAATACTGTTCATGGCTAGTGCAAAGCTGGCCCTGGACCTAGTGCAATGGGATTAGGATTACGTGACCCTCTCTCTTACTGGTGCAATGTACATCTGAAGGCATACGGCAATCAGGCTGAACTAGCAAATAAATCTCTATTTGTAGTGCCATCGGTACTTTAAAACTGTGCCAGGGCTGCGGAGGTGGCTAGTGACGTTTAGTGACGTTTGCAGGGAGGTATCCCCCCTCCCCCCCGTGGTGCAGGCGCGGGCCGGGGTGGTGGCAGAGCGGGGGGAAATAAACGGGCAGGATTTTTTTTTTTTTTTTAAAATTTAAACAAGAATCCTATGTAGGGGGACGATTCTCTGTACAATCTGATAACAGGGGAAACTACGGGGCCATGAAGTAACTAACACTGGAATCTGCATGGGACTCTGACCCCCCTTCCTCCCCCCATGGTGACGTAGTTAACAACAGACAGAGGGCGGTCAGTCAGGCTGCATTTTTCCTGTGACTAGGCATAATAGATGTGTGCTCATTCTAAATAAGTACAATTTAGATAAATTCCTTCAAATATACAAACTATTATTTTGCAACATGTTATAACAACAATCCCAACAGAGAGAACTATTACGTATGGCTGGAAGAAACTAACTGCCAGCCGTACTCCGCACTTAAGGTGAATAGCGTCTCTGCAAAAGATTACAGTTTAGGAAGGAGATATTCAAAAGACATTCCGGATACTTTTTCAATAAAGTGGGTGGATATCTAGAATACAAATCCACATTTTTTCTTCCAATTTGATTTTTATTAACAATAAGTATGTCTTCTATGAGGTGCTTGCCGTAGTCAGTTTTCTTAATTTCTCTATCATGTCTGTCTGGACCATGAGATCTGTCTATCTGATCAATATAAAGTATTTATTTTAAAGTTATATGCCGTAACATGTAATCTAGCTTTACAAAATCCTCCACACTTGGTCCGTAACCACAAAGCAGGGCTTGAAATATTAGAACAGCTAAGGAGCTGGAAAGGGGTTTATAAGAACTTAGCCTTTCCTAGGCTAAGCCCAAAACTACCGGGATTCAAAATTCCGACCAAACATTCTTATTAAATGATATATAAATGATATATATATTACATAACCATAGCAGAACAGGTACAATTATCCTGAAATAAGCACAAACTAACAGCATTGAGATTTAAACCTGCACAGGTTTAGAAAGACGACACTGTTACATTCTTTCCTTCAGACACGCCCCCTGTCAGCTTTTCACACTGCAGAAGAAAAACGAACTGGGTCAGACCAGCTAATTGATTACAAAAAATGACTGTAGGTCTTTTGGGTCTTCATTCTGCTCTATTAATACAATTTTCTTAATCAGTGAACTGTCACAAATTACTCAACAGAATAATCTCACATTTATAACAGAAGGGAAACTCGCGCAGTTTCAACAGATAACAAAAATCAAATACACAGGACGGGACAATACACCAAACGCTTCATCCGTTTCGCGACCTAGACGCAGTCACCCGGCTAGGAACTGCGCTAGTCCAGAGTCCACTCTGCTTGGTCCGTGCTGCCAGACCTCTCATTCACACTTCATTCACACAATCATGCTAGCAATGTATCTCAGAATGCATTTCTTTCTATCTATTCTGACTAGTCTTATCCAATTTCCAAATTACAAAAAGGATGGGGGTTTCACCCGGCGAATACCCATGCGGGGTTACTCGGCCCTTCCTTGAGAGGTGATCATGCTCTCTTACCAATTCCCAATATCTCGAGATTACAAATTCCAAGTTCCTGTCTGTTCTGACTAGGCTAATCATGATTTTTTTTTTTTTCTTTAACAGCTGTACCTCGCGAATACTCATGCAAGGATTTTCAAACAAAGACTTAAGTCTTACCAAACAAGAAAGGACGATGGCTTCACCTCGCGCATACTCATGCAAGGTTAATAGGACCGTCCTTGAGAGGGGATCAGTGCTTCTCATTACCAAATTCCAAATTCCAAGTTCCAAGTTCTCGAGATTACAAGTTACAGTTTCAAACTGCAGTTTCTAACTCATCTGTCTAGACAGGTTTTCAAAACTATACTTACCAGATCTGGTTCCCAAGCTTCTGAGTTGGATCCTGGACTCCCCCGGGTCGGAAGTGTTGGCCAGCTGGACTCAGTGCCTGCCGAGGCCAGGCAGAACTCCCTCCGATTCAAGAGGATCGGTGGGCCCAGGGAAATTCCCCTGCGTCGGATTGGCATGGTTCCAACCGGACCAAACCTCAAGGCGAATTACGTGGATTATTCACTTGAACACCATCTAACCACTCGCACTTCCAGGCCAAACGCACCAAGAAATGTAGCAGCAGATAAGCATGCAATAAATAAAACCAGGAGTCTTTTCAAGGATCCAAGCCAGTTTAATGTGCACATGGCTCAAGCAATAAGCAATTTCAAAATGGCTGAGCAATGGCTTCTAGTAAAACAACAACTTTTAATAGCTTTCCTTGTCCATTCTAAGCATAGGCAAACTTCTCATTGGCCCTGGTAGCCCCCTCTACCCCATCTATTGGTCCCGGTACTGATATGGCTACCCAATCGGGACTCTGGTCTGGGCCCAGCACCTGGTTGCCCCCCTTCTAGTCCCAATTACAATGGTCAGTGTCTCTAACTTGTTACATCTCTCCTCCAAGGTCGCTTAGCTTGTTAAAACATATGGGAAGCAGGGCACTGTAACCTTGCTTTTTTGCAGAGTTAATTAATTCCATAGAAGCTGTGCTCTTATCAGTACCAATTAGAGCTGTTTTCTGTCTTTTATAAGTTTCGTTTCTGCTTAGCTATGTTCAGTTAAACTAAGTTAAGTTTCAATTCTATGGTGTCATCATTCAGGGGGGTTTTCATTCCTCTGGGCCTAACTACAGGCTTCAGTTACAGGTCAAGCTGCTTAGGCCTGTCTGCTTAGTTCAATTAGCATGGATCATAGGCCGTCGCCTACCACATTATTATCACAGTGTTTCCCATAGAAGAAACTGCAGGAATACAAGGTTGTTGTTGTTGTTGTTGTTAAGTGCCATCGAGTTGGAGTCAACTCATGGTGACCCTTTGGATAGCTATCCTAAATTGTGTTCGGTCTTCAGTCAGGCGGTTCATTGTTGACAGATTGGTACCTGTACCTGTTGTTATTGTATCGATCCATCTCATTGCTGGCCTTCCTCTTTTGCGTTGACCTTCTATCTTGGCAAGCATGATGTCTTTCTCTAATGATCTCTCTCTTCGTATGATGTGTCCAAAGTATGAAAGTCGAAGTCTTGTCATCTGAGCTTCTAAAGAAAGCTTAGGTTTGATCTCCTCTAGTACCGACTGGTTTGTTCTTTGAGGCAGTCCATGGTATACACAGTATTCGCCGCCAGCACCATAATTCAAAGGCATCATTTTCTTCCTGTCTATCTTTTTCACTGTCCAGCTTTCACATCCATATGATGTTATTGAAAATACCATGGCTTGAACAAGTCGAATCTTTGTATGGAGAGAGACATCTCTGCTCTTGAGAATCTTATTTAGGTCTTTCATAGCCATTCTGCCAAGAGCAATACGTTGTCTGATTTCTTGACTGCTTGTTGCTTCTTTATTGATAGTTGATCCAAGTAGGTTAAAGTTGTTCACAATTTCAATTTCTTCTTCTTCAACGATGAACCTGTTGATTATGCCAACTGTCATGATCTTTGTCTTCTTTACATTAAGGTGCAGGCCCATTTTGAGACTATGTTCTTTATTGTGTAAGCAAATGTTTCAGATCCATCTTCACTTTCAGCCAATAATGTGGTATCATCAGCATAGCGAAGGTTGTTGATGAGTCTTCCACCAATCTTCACACCTCTGTTGTCTTCATACAATCCTGCTTCTCTGATGATTTGTTCTGCATATAAATTAAACAGGTAGGGGGAAAGTATGTAACCTTGTCTTACACCTTTGCTTATTTTAAACCATTCTGTTTCTCCTTGTTCCGTTCGAACTGTTGCTTCTTGATCAATGTACAGATTGTGCAAGAGTACGATCAAATGTTCTGGTATACCCATGCTTCTTAATGTGGCCCAGGGTTTCTCATGGTTTACACAGTCAAAAGTCTTGCTATAGTCAATAAAGCACAAATAGATATCCTTTTGGTATTCTTTAGTCTTTTCAAGGATCCATCTCACATCCTCAATGATGTCTCTTGTTCCTCGCCCTTTCCTGAACCCTGCTTGCACTTCAGGTAGTTCTTGTTCCAGGAATGGTTGTAGTCTCTTTTGAATAATCTTTAGTAGAATCTTGCTGGCATGTGAGATCAGAGCAATTGTGCGATAATTTCCACAGTCAGTTGGATCACCTTTCTTTAGTATTGGTATGAACACAGATCTTTTCCAGTCAGTTGGCCATGATGTTGTCTTCCATATTTCTTGGCAGAGCCTTCTAAGTACGGTAACAGCTGCATCAGATTGCTGTAATATTTCTATGGGAATGCTATCAATGCCTGGTGCTTTGTTCTTTGATAAGGCTTTCAATGCTGCTTCAACTTCTTCTTTCATCACCAATGGTTCCCGATCATAAGGTACAGGTTGAAACGACTGTTAGTCCACTTGATCTTTATCATATAAAAATTCTGTATATTCCTTCACCTTTCCTTGATCTTCTCAGCATCATTCAACATAGAGCATCTTGTAACATTCCAATTCGAGGCTGGAACTTTTTCTTTAACTCTCGTTGTGGTAGGCTATGGCCTATAATAGCCTGTAAACGTATGAGAAGTCTGCAAGCTAGGCCTGAGTCCCCACCCCCACTTAGAAATAGTAGTGCTGAGAAAGACCAAACTCAGTGAAAGTTTGAGAAACTGCTTTAAACCGCTTTTGATAAAGATTGTATGAATCCTTTATTGAATTCTTCCATACAAATGATAGAAATGTTTCAGTGTTCTGTATTCTTACATTCTCTGAGCCAGGGATGACCTTGCAGTAGAAAAGTATCTATGTCTAGAAACTGTACCATTGTTAGAATAGCCTGGGAAGGGGGAACATGAAGCTAGGCCCAGAGAGGGTCCCTGATTGGACAGGTGCAAAGGGCGTTGGGACCAATAGAAAGTTTGCCTGTATCAAACTGAAGAAGAAAGTATATAAGGAATTACATCCTGGACTCCATTGCTCATTCTTTTCAGACACAAAAGCTGTCCGTTTGAGCCTGTGCACAATAAATTGGCTTGGATCTTTGAACTGACTCCTGGTATTATTTATTGCATGCTTATCAGCTGCTACATCGTAGCGTTAGTAAAGCTGATCTTGTTCTTCCTCTAATAGTTTCTGCTACTATTTCCTTGCATGCGTCATTGTAGTACATCTGTTAATGCTATAAAAGAGCAGGAAAATGGGCACTGGTTTGTTTAAGGACATGTAGCTGGCATCAGGGAAGATAATAATATACAAGGCAGGGTGATGATTTCCAGAGAAAAAGTACAAAATAGGAAAATACAATAGAAAGGGGTAACATAGTGGAAGAAAGGATTTTATTATGAAAGATTATATGAATTATTCATTTAGGAGAGGATCTAGTGAAACCTGATGTCTGTGGTAATTTTGGGGGCTGGAAAGTTTACATTTATTATTTTTGCAAAGAAAATAATGGTTCCCATAGAAAGTAATGGAGCACATTAAAGTCTATGGACGTTTCCCTGGCAACAGCTGAAAATACCAAACATTCCATGATGGACAGTTGCAGAGTGACAAGGTAGAGAAGACTCTTTTATTTGATGCCCCATTGGCTAATCCATGGCAACACCACGGAAACACCAATAGGAGCATAGCAGAATCCCACAGATCACCCGGGTAACAGGTGAATGACAGGGGAGATCACTAGAGGCTGTTAATGAGCGCAGACCTGTTTTTAGAGCTGCTACAGCCTTGGCAAAGGAAAAATGCCAAAAGTGTAAAATGAAGGTTTGTTTGAGTGAGTGAGAGAATGTTTTAATAGTAATTATTGGCAGCCCGTGTACTAGTACTGCCATAACAGAGAGTGTGATAGTTGCAAAGGAAGAAACGGTTCTAGTGCAGCTGTGATGCTATACAACTGCTCTTATTGACTAACTAGGGCCATAACCAGAAGGCATTGGTGAGTCAGAAGCAAATATTTATACCAGAGATCAGGGAGAGAGACTCTTGAATATAACCAGAGGGCTTAAGAGACAAAAAGGTAATGGAAGAAGCCATTGACTGTCTCTGATTAAACTCACCTGAGACCTATGATTTAATGACTGGAGTTGAGCATGGAGCTTGAGTGTTGAGTGTATGCAGGAAACGTTTGTAGCTTTCCTTGCCCAGTTCTCTATTATGTAGGGAAAATAATTATCTTTTACAATAAACAGGGAAAGTGTAGGGTCCTGAGTCAGCTAACAGAGTTGTTATGTAGCAGCAGATAAGCATACAATAAATAAAACCAGGAGTCTTTTCAAGGATCCAAGCCAGTTTAATGTGCACAGGCTCAAGCAATAATCAATTTCAAAATGGCTGAGCAATGGTTTCTAGCAAAACAGCAACTTTTATAGACTTCTTCTCCATTCTAGACATAGGCAAACTTTTCATTGGTCCCAGTAACCCCTCTCTCACCCATCAATTGGTCCCGGTACAAATACGTATATTTCCAATTAGGACTCTGGTCTGGGCTCAGCACCTGCTTACCCCCCTTCTAGTCCCAATTACAATGGTCAGTGTCTCTAACTTGTTACATCTCTCCTCCAAGGTCGCTCAGCTAGTTAAAACATATGGGAAGCAGGGCACTGTAACTTTTCTTTCAGCACAATTAATTAATTTCACAGAAGCATGGCACACCTTATCAGTACCAATTAAACTTGTTTTTCTCTACTTTCTAAGTTTCGATTCTGCTTAGCTATGTTCAGTTAAGCTGAGTTAAGTTTCAATTCTATGGTGTCATCATTCAGGGGGGTTTTCATTCCTCTGGACCTAACTACAGGCTTCATTTACAGGTCAAGCTGCTTAGGCCTGTCTGTTTAGTTCAATTAGCATGGATCATAGGCCTTCGCCTACCACAGTTAATTATAAAAAAAACCCCAAAAACCCTATTTTCTTTTTGCTAAAGGAAAAGAAAGGATTAGCTTAATTAAGGTTTCCTTTATTTATTACTTAAAGTGAGATATTAGGTTTTCTTCAATGTCACCGAGTTCCAGGATGATGACAGCAAGTGTGTAGCAAACTAGAAGGAGCAACGTGAGAAGAGTATGTATTACCATTGAAGTGAATGAAGTAGAGATAAGTTTACACCAACAGACATTGTGCTCTTTTTACCCTGGGCAGAGTTAGTTTTTTTTTAAGGACAGAAGCAACAAGGTTAAAACAGGAACATTTGCATTTGTTAAATGTTGTTGGGGTTTTTTGCTATCTAGAGACAGACATTTGAATACATAGACATAATTACCTGATGGATGGAGAGCAACGCTATGAAAGAAAAGCAGACAAAGCATCAATTCTTAGGTTACACGAATCATGAGTAATGTAAAATAGAGAAACAGTGAGACAGAAAGGTAGATACTTATTTGAGTTGAGCATAATGTATTTGAAGGAAATGCAACAGTGAAACAAAAAGATAAATAATATAATTTTTATATGATATTGCTTAAGAATAATTTGTGACCAAAAATAAGTAATAGTTACTTCCATCTCATTAAAATAAGAAATATGTTATTTAATAATTGCATCACTGCATGATTAACAATAAATTTCAGCATTTAACCTCTCTTTGTAAAAGCAAA
Organism: Ichthyophis bannanicus; assembly: GCA_033557465.1. Lineage (NCBI taxonomy): Eukaryota > Metazoa > Chordata > Amphibia > Gymnophiona > Ichthyophiidae > Ichthyophis > Ichthyophis bannanicus. The sequence continues at coordinate 96,541,806 of CM066031.1, read as the reverse complement.
CTGATGTCACCTATTGAACCCATTTTGATATTACCCACTTGGCTACTGACATAAACAAAGCCGGAGGGGTTCAAAATCAGCTTGCTTACATATGAAAGAGTGAAAGGGGAATATGGTGGATCAGTGTGGGATTAGGAAAGAGAGGAGGAGATGCTGGAGGGGGAATAGAGAAAGAGATGGGGGAAAACTGAATCATGGAGGGGTAGAGGAAGATAGGGGTGTGCTGGACACAGGGAGGAAGATACTGGATTGGAAGGGGAAGAAAACAAAGTTGGTATTGGCAGATGGCAGGTTGGGAGATGAGAAAAACATTTTAGAAGAGTCTGATGCTTGGGGATAACAGGTGATGGGAGAAGGGGACTGATCTGGCAGATACTTAGGGCTGGTGGTGGGAGAAGGGGCTCATATTTTGCAGCTCATGCATGCGCTGTACCATTCACATGGACTTTAAAGCCTGTCAGACGGCTGCCTAGGGTGAGAACTTACACAATCTTGACGATGCATATATTCATATGATTCTTGCAAGGTATTGTGGGTATGGTAGTTCATTCACTCCCAAACACAGCTGATGACAATAATTGAGTTGTGAAACCAAGTGGTAAGGCCAATAAATACTTCTTTTATTGATGGGGTTTAATTCACCCAGCACATGTATGCTTGTTAGCAATATAAAAGAGGTTACTTGCTTGCAGTGTTTAAATGGATAACAGAAAATCACAAAGCAAAGCAGAAAACAACCTTCAGCTTGTCAGGCAATTAGCTAATGTTTTCTTAGCAAATAATTACCAAATAAAAAGACACAAAGAAACGAATAAGCTTTGCTTGTTAGGTTAACTTCTGCTTATTTTCCACGCAGATCCCAGCAGTGATTCTCCCTTGCTCACACACTCTATCAGGTACAGCTTTAATTACTAACAATTGACCAGCTGGAAGCCTTTAGCTGGCTGGCTGCTACTGTGTGAACCCAAATCCTGCTTTATGAGCTGTTTGCAGTGGAAATAAAGAACAAAGTTAGGTTTCTTTGTGATGGCTGATGTGTTTGCTCACAGAAAGCTAGCAATAGCAATTAGATAGAGAACAGTCCATGTAAGTAATAATTTCATCTGCTGTATCTCCCCCTTCATCAATCAGCATAGGGTCACTATCATACATTGGCACAGACGAGTCTTTCATTAAGGCACTATCATGAGAATGCTTATTCCCTTGCTGCCATTCTCTATTATAGATAGGGTCTGGATCAGTGTTCATACCTGAGCCTCTCCTGCCATCATAATTCCTCTCTGCATGCCTGGCCAGTATGTAATCCAATTCTGATGTCCAGCCTTCCAATCTTGATCCCTGGACACTGGATCTCCTCTCACATACCTTCTGGCCTTGGTCTGAAAGTCCCTTCCACGTGCAGTCTTCTCTCTTCCAGGTAGCCACTGGTGATTCCTATCTCTGCCAATCCATTCCTCTGGCTGAATCCAGTCCAATGGACTCTGCTGGCACTTGGAATACCTCCCAGTATGGGTACTGCCTTGGACTCTCCCAGACCTTCCAATGGGCTTTCTTCTCTTCCTTCCAGAGAGTTTCCTTCTTTCTCTATCCGCTTGGCTTGGCTTCTCTTTCTCCAGGTGATACTGGGGCTTGAGCTTGTAGCCGTTGCTGTCTCTGTCTCTGTATCTCTTCCTCCCTCTGTAGCTGAAGCTGTTATCTGAAGAATAAGCTCTATTCTTATTCTTTCCTAATGTGTGCTCCTCCCTAACATGGCGCAGCTGTGTTGAATCAGGCCCTGCCCTTTGAGATGAGTGCTTAGGGATTACCTCATAGCTCTCTTGATTGCACACACATTTTCTCACTTCAGCCCCTCTCATGGCTGCTGGAAACCTGGTGCATTCTGGGACTGGTAGTCTTTTATGTGAAAACTCTGTTTTCTTGCTTCTACCAGAACTGACAGGTTGTTTGTTCAGAGTCACATCATCTTTTCTATAGCTCCTACCTGAGCTATGATAAGCTTCCTTATCACAAGCCCCATGCTGTTTCAACTTCCTCTCCTCCAAGAACTGATCAGTGATTGCTTGGGGGGGGGGGCAAGGGTATAGGGAGAAAGAGAGAGATCGTGGGGCAGGGCATGGGAGGGAGAGAAAGAGAAACCAGTTGATGGTTGCAGGGTGGAGGCCAATGAGAGAGAAAGAGAGAAAGATCAGGAGGTATCTGCAAGAGGGGGGTAAGGAGAGATGCTGGACACTGGATGGGGGTATAGGAGGATGGAGAGCAGATATTGTGCACGTGGGGAGAATGAGGTGATGGACAGCAGGTGCTGGACATGGTATGGGGGGTAGAGGGCAAAAGGCAAATAGTGGTTATTAGGTGGAGGTCAGATTGTGGCCACAGGGTGAGGAAGGTGGAGAAAAGATGGTGGACATGGAATGCGAGTAGAGAACAGATGTTGAATTTGGAGTGGAGGGCATAGGGATATGGAGGGAAGATGCTGGGCATGGAATGGAGATAAGGGATAAAGGATGATGGGGGGCATTCTGGACACAGGACAGAGATAGAAGAGATGCTGGACAGGGGGGCGGGAGGAAGAGGACTAGAGATGAGCATGATGGGAAGGGGGAGAATGAGAGAGGAGACATGGTGGACACAGGAGGAGGGAATGAGAGAGACATAGGGTTGCCAACTGACCAGTGTTCCTTATCGTCCCTCCAGTCCAGTCCCGAACCTCTGGGTAGTTCACCTCCTCCAGCAGCATGGAGACTGAGCATGTGCCAAACTTCACAGCCACCAGTATAAGTAGCACTGGTACCATCCTTCAGCTTCCAGTATGCTCAGTCTCCAAGCAGCTGGAGGTGGTGATAAGGAGAGTTTAGTTGGTGATTTGTAGCTTTTGGGGTAATTTTTTTGGGTTAAAGTAAAAAAAAAAAAAAATTAAAGAGGAGAGAAAGGACAGTACTTTGCCTGATTCAGCAGCACTGAGCCCTAGGGAGGAGGTTCGGTAGTAGCTCTCTCCCTCCTCAGGCTTTTCTCAGTCTTTTTTCTTTGCTCTGCATTGCTCTGAGGGTGTTGGTACTGTTGGAGGGCTCAACGGCTCCCGATCCAGTCAGCGGGTGAGGAGCTGTCATTTTAACACTGCCGGTACATGTTTCCTGCTGCCCACTTGTCGTCGAAGCTGTTCAGCGGCTGAGCGTGAGTTCTGTACCTCTGCCATGGCAAGATCATCAGGTGCTGGGAGGATCTTTGCCGGCATGTCGGCAGCCTGCAGGAAGATTTCTGTCTTATTTTCTTTCAGTTTGAGCAGGGCTTTGCTTAGAGAGTGCATGGTGGCGGCGTTTTTGCTTGGCGGTTGCAACGGGAGTGCCTTCTCTTACGTTTTTCCCTGTGTTTTTTTATCTTGGCCGCTGGTCATTGGCTTTTTGATACGAATAGCTTTGTTTTAGTAGTTTAGCTTTTGAGTGGTAATTTTTGATGGATGTCTGTGTTCAGTTTGTGGTTTAAAAAAAAAACTAAGCAGGGAAGTTTCTTTAAGTGAAGTCTTTTGAGTGAAGGAGCAGCCTTTCAGGAATTCCTGTCAGAAGTAGCTGCGCTTGGGCTATGCTTCAGGCTTGTGTGTGCGGGTGTTTCTAGGCATCTAGTGCCTAGAACCCGGGTTCTGCTCTTCATGTTGGGCCTGCCACAGTGCTTGGTCTGTGGGAAGCGGCGTGGTACGGTGTCTGAGGCAGGGATTTGTCCTGGCTGTACCACGGAGGCAGTGGATATGGAGCAAGAATTACAGGAGAAGGTACGGGTCCTATAGATCCCTCCGGTCCAGGCGCTATTGGGGGGGTGCTTGAGGCATCTCCTTCCATGGAGGTGATAGCACCTGTCCCTGGTCCCTCTTCTGCTCAAGGTACTTTGGGGGAAAGGATTATGGAGGACTTCTCTCCAGAATTTGTACTGCTTTTACATCAAGCATTTTGCTTGCGAAAACAGGGCTTGATGCAAATATCTTTTCCCTCGACTTCGAGCTCTAAGGGAAAGGACTCCAAGAGGAAAGAGGAGTTGGACGGGGTGCCAGCTAAGAAGGTCAAGGCTGGTGTTCTCGAGCCAGAACAGTCGTCATTGTTGAATCCCGGTAACTGGGAGTTGGTCAAATCTGCAGAGTGAGGAGCTGGAAGAAGGAGAGGTACTGGAGCCGGAAGACCAGACTCGGGTGGTTAGGGTCTTTTGGCGAGATGAGCTGCCTGCATTGCTTGTGGAGTCTCTTAAGGCACTCAATTTGTCCAGTAGCTTGCTGGGAGAGGAGGATTCCTTGGAGGATCCTCTCATTCAGGCAGTGCGAAAGCCTTAGTCGGTTTTCCCGGTTCATAGGGTGATCAGGCAAATGATTCAGGATGAGTGGGACCTCCCTGAGGCGGGTCTGCGGGGGGTTAGGACCCTATCGCGTCTTTACCCGCTCTTGGATCAGGACCAGGAAATGTTTAAGTCTCTGCGGTGATGCAGCAGTCTCTGCAGTAACTAAAAAGACCACCATCCCTGTGGAGGGCAGTGCTGCCGTGAAGGACTTGCAGGACAGAAAGTTGGATATGCTGTTGAAGCAGGCCTTTGATGTCAATACCCTGTTTACTTCCATGGTAATTTTACTGTTACTTGTAATAGGTCTGTTATATCTGACCAATTGTTGTATTGTTTCAATGTAAACCGCACTGATGACAAATAGCGCGGTATATAAGAAAATTAAATAAATAAAATGCAGACCTTCATCTGTGGGGCCTGGGTAGTGAGGGCCTGCCTGCGGTGGTCACAGCTTCTGCAGCAGTTTGCTGGTATGTTGCCTGACCAGGTGATGGAGATTGCTAAGTTGGAGTCCGGGGCAGCGTATCTTTTGGATGTCCACTATGATCTCATACGCAGCCTCGTGAACAGCATGGCCTCCTTAGTGGCGGCCCATCGTTATCTTTGGCTGCGAAACTGGGCAGCCGATGGGTCGTCCAAAGCAAGGCTTAGTAAGCTTCCGTTCAAAGGGAAGTTGTTATTTGGTGAGGATCTTGACAAGTTGTCAAGGAATTGGGAGAGTCTAAAGGAGGACATCTTCCGGAGGACAAGCCCAAGCAGAGTCTTGTCTTCCTCTTCTCGAGGCTCTTCCCGAGATTTTCAGCACTTTCGACTGTCCTGTCTGGGTTCCTTTCAGAGAGGAAGATTTCCTGGTTGGGGTCAAGCCTTTCGTGGCTTTCAAGAGGCAGGCTGAGGTTTTTTGGTGGCCAGTTCCTCGGGGTTTAAGAAGCCCCAATGAAGTGAGGGGGACCCAGGCAGAGACTCCACCTGTAGGAGGTCGGCTGCGGGAGTTCTACTCTACCTGGGTCCGCATCACGTCCGACCAATGGGTCCTGGAAATAATCCGCGAAGGGTATGCTCTTGAGTTGTGCAGTCACCTTGCAAGGCTCCGGGCAAGGTGGAAACAGTCAAGCATACTTTGATGCATCTGCTTCAGCTCGGGGTGGTGGTACCTGTGCCCCCAGGCCAATAAGGGTGCAATCGATACTCCATATATTTTGTGGTCCCCAAGAAGGATGGGGCTTTTTTGTCCCATCCTGGATCTCAAGCACGTGAACCGCTACTTATGAGTCCCGCACTTTTGCATGGAAACTTTAAGATCAGTCATTGTGGCAGTTTTTGGCTTTCCTCGATCTTACCGAGGCGTACTTGCACATTCCCATAAGGACGGAGCATCAACGGTGGCTCCGGTTCACGGTGCCCATGGGACACTTTCAGTTTCAAGCATTACCGTTCGGGCTCGCAACAGTGCCTCGTACCTTCACCAAGGTTATGGTGGTAGTAGCTGCAGTACTCCGAAAGGAGGGCATGTTGGTGCATCCCTACCTCAACGATTGGTTGATTCAGGCAAAGTCCAGAGAGGAGAGCCTGAAGGTCATGTCGCGGGTGGTTCAGTTCTTTGAGGAGCTCGGTTGGGTGGTAAACTGGACCAAGAGTCACTTAGTGCCAGGTCAGGAACTGGAATATCTGGGAGCACGTTTTGACACAAGAAGGGGGAGGGTTTTCCTTCCAGTTCAGTGTGCTCAGAACCTGCGTTGGTTGATACAGCAATTTCTTTCCCGGTCAGAGTCAATAGCTTGGCAGTATTTACAGTTGCTGGGAACCATGGCAGCAACTCTGGAATTGGTTCCATGGTCAAGGGCATATATGAAGCCTCTACAATGAGCTCTGCTGCGTCGCTGGTCTCATCAATCAGATGTGCTGTCACAGCGCCTTTCTTGTCCATGGGGACTTCGCAGAGCCCTTCGCTGGTGGTTGTGTCCGGAGCACTTGGCAGCGGGGATGCCACTAGAAACACTGCTGTGGGTTCAGTTGATGACCGATGCCAGCCTGTCGGGCTGGGGGGGTCATTGTGAGGGGGCTTGGTCTGCACAGGAAGCAAGCTGGTCGATCAACAGGCTGGAGTTTCGAGTGATTGCCCTATCCCTCCAAGCCTTTGAGTCGCAGATAGCAGGAAGAGCGGTAAGAGTGCTCTCGGACAATGCGACCGCGGTGGCTTATGTCAACAGATAGGGAGGCACTGGCAGCACGGCCTTGGAAGAAGAAGCAGAGCAGTTGTTTGCCTGGGTAGAACCTCGGCTCCAAGCTCTGTCAGCGGCTCACGTGGCAGGTGTGGACAATGTTGCAGCGAATTTCCTTAGTCGGGTGCAGTTGGATACCGGGGAGTGGGGGTTGCACTCGGAGGTTTTTGCATAGTTGGTGCAGTGGTGGGGTCCACCATGCATGGATTTGTTGGCAACGTTCAGGAATCTCTACTGACCATCTCTACTGACCATTTGGACCTCTCCCCTCTAATAAACTGTTTCAATGCAGTTTCTGACTGGCTTCTCTCCCAAAACCTCCGTATACAATATAAGAAAACGGAAGTCCTCTTTATCACGAGGAATCCCAACTTTAACCCACCACAATATCTCAAAACTAAAGAAGCCGAACTGCAATCCAAACCCTCAATATGCTACCTAGGAGTCATTCTGGATCAACGCCTAGATATGAAGTCCCACATAGGAAACACAGTCAGAACAGTATACTACAAGATCCGCTCTTTGAGACACCTACGCTCCATGTTGGAACCAAAAGATTTCAGGACAATATACCAAACACTGATCATACCCCACTTTGATTACGCTAATATCATTCTTCAAGGTCTTCCTCAATCCACTTTAAACCCGTTACAGCTGGCAATGAATGCCGCAGCAAGAGTACTTCAGGGAGCCGCCAGGACTGACTATGTTACTCCTTTGCTAATACAATTGCATTGGCTACCCATTCAGGCCAGAATTCTCTTCAAAACTCTACTTCTCACGTTCAAAGCTCTCAATGAGCTCTCCGCTGCATCCTTATCTGCCCTTATTCACACTACTACACCAAACAGAGCAAGAAGATCCTCGACCATCAACTCCCTAAAGCTCCCAAAGGCCCTTACAAGCTGCTCTTCGTCTACAGCCAACAGAGCCTTTATCCTTTGTGCCCCTAGGTGCTGGAATGCACTACCCCCTGGCATCCGGGCTATCAACAGCCTATCACAATTCAGGAAAGCCCTCAAATTCCATCTCTTCAACAAGTACCTTATAGAGTCATCAACTCCCATTGACATCAGTGATCCCACCCAGTTACCCAATTCCATGATGTCTCAATAACATGCTTAGGCTGATTCTCTATAACGAATGATCCTGTCCCTAGTAACATGTACCTATTCAGTAGTATTACATCTGTAAATAGATTGTAAATAGTTTCCCATGTTATCCAAGTTCCTTCCCTTGTTATCTGTAAACTCATGCAAGTTGACTGTACTGAGATTTTTGTTCTATGTGAACCGCGCTGATGCTGAATAGTGCGGTATATAAGAGAATTTAAATAAAATAAATAAAATAAATGCCAAGGCGAGTCATTTCTTAAGCAGGAGGCGAGAACGGATGTCAGAGGACCTGGATGCCTTACTTCAGCCATGGCCAGTGGGGAATCTTCTTTATGTGCCCTCATAGGCCGTCTGGTACAACGGATAGAGACTTACCGGGGTCGAGTCATTCTTATCACTCCGGACTGACCGCGCCGTCCCTGGTATGCTGACTTGATGCATCTTCTGGTGGATCAGCCGTGGCCTCTTCCGGTTCACGTGGATCTGCTGTTGCAGGGTCCGCTGCACATGCCGCAAGTGAATCGGTTCTCACTTACAGCCTGGCTCTTGAAAGGTCAAGGTTGAAAAAAAAGGGCTATTCTGCTCCAGTGATTTCTACCTTGTTGAAGGCGCGTAAAGATTCTACATCTTTGGCCTACATTCGGGTTTGGTGTGTTTTTGAGGCTTGGTGTGAGGACCGTCAATTGCGGTCCACCGTGGCTTCCATTCCGGAGATTTTGGCCTTCTTACAGGATGGATTTGAGAAGGGCTTAGCAGCCAGTTCTTTGAGGGTTCAGCTGGCGGCAATTGCCTACTATAGAGGTAAAGTAGGTAAGGTACCTCTGGGGTCCCATCCGGATGTCATGCATTTTCTTAAAGCAGTGGCTAAGATTCGTCCGCTATGTGCAGCGGTGATTCCCTCTTGGGATCTCAATCTGGTCTTGAGAATTATGGTGAAGGATCCTTTTGAGCCTTTGGTTCAAGCTTCTTTGAAGAATTTGACGTTGAAGACTGTTTTTCTGGTGGCTATTTGCTCCACTCGGAGGATCTCTGAGTTGCAGGCTGTGTCTTGTCGGGAGCCTTTTCTCTCTTTTTCAAAGGAAAAGGTAGTTTTACAACCGGTTCCAACTTTTCTTCCTAAGGTGGTCTCCGTTTTTCATGTGAATCAGTCCGTCGTTTTGCTGGCGGTAGGCAAGTGCGAAAGTGGTGATCTCCGTAGGCTGGATGTTCGTAGAGTTCTTAAGCGTTATTTGGCGGTCACAGCGATGTTTTGCAGATCGGAGAATCTATTTGTTTTATTTGGGGGAGCGCGTAAGGGAGAAGCGCCGGCCAAAGCGTCTATTTCTAAGTGGTTTCAGGAAGTGATTACCTCAGCATATCTGCTTAACAGAAGGTCAGTTACACAAGGTTTACACGGTCACTCCACCAGTGCGCAGGCGGCTTCCTGAGCTGAGTATAGTTTAGTGCCGCCTGTGGACATCTGCAGGGCAGCAACCTGGGCTTCTCTGCATACCTTTGCTAAGCACTATCGCTTGGATGTTCAGGCAGCGAGAGATGCCGGTTTTGGGGCCATGGTTCTGCGAACTGATTTTTCGGGTCCCTCCCGTTAGTGTGTATTGCTCTTTTACATCCCAGAGGTTCGGGACTGGGCTGGAGGGATGATAAGGAAAGAGAAATTAGACTTACCTGCTAATTGTTGTTCCTTGAGGAACTCCATTCCAGTCCCGTATCCCATCCTTGTTCAGTATACAGTTCCAGTCTCCGTATTTCAGTTTATTTTTTGTGGATATTGACTGTCAGGGTTAGCATTTCAAGAGTTCTTTCTTTTTCAGTCAAGAGCTTCTTGTTTTAGTCTCCCTTCTCTGAGAAGGTTAGTTATCCTCCTCTATGTTAGGGGAGGGGTTTTGTTTTCCCGGGAAGTTCTATTTGAAGTTAGTATTTATTATGATATTTCAACTTATTTGTTGCTCCTTTGAGTCTGCTTTGTCAATAGGTTCTGGAAGCTGAGGGGACGGTACCAGTTCTACTTATACTGGTGGCTGTGAAGTTTGGCACATGCTCAGTCTCCATGCTGCTAGAGGAGGTGCACTACCCAGAGGTTCGGGACTGGACTGGAGTTCCTCAAGGAACAACAATTAGCAGGTAAGTCTAATTTCTCTTTTAGCTGGCCCGGCTGGTTTTCCCAAATGGGAGGCCAGAGCCTGGCACGACAGTAAAACTGGCTAATGAAAGGCCAGGTTTTCTGCTGATCCCCAATTGCTCCAATTCCCGATTGCCACTTTTTTACCTATATGCTGCCACCACCACTGCAAAACCCTGGATTGGGCTGCTCGGATCTGTAACTTGATGCAAGGGTGCCTATACTTAGATCATGCATGAACTGACATGGCTCTGTGACATCCCGTCCTATCTGATATCTGATGTTAGAGTGGGACTGGACATCAAAGATCCATCTCAATGCATGCATGGTATAAATGCAGGCCCTGTGCTATGCTCTTGCATTTTGCTCGACATTTGGGGGGGGGTATTAGGGACACACTGAGGTCATGGGAGGTAGGGGCACAGAGGGTGATAGGGACAGAGACAAGAGAAGAGATGGACACAGAGGGAATATTTATTTAAATTTATTTTAATATGGGGGGAATGGAGTGAGGGATAGGAAACTCTGGATGGAGGAAGGGAAAGAGTACATGGGGAGGGGGGACTATAGATTTGCCAACTTTTTGAAAGAGAAAAACTAGCCACCTGTGGCTAGCCATCTTCTGCCCATGCCCATCCCCTGCCCCACCCCACCCCCTACCTTACCCACAAAAATAATTGCAGAGAGGGCAACAGTGCAGGTTTTAGCATCTGTATGCTATATCAAGGGGGAGGGAAAGTACAAGAGGTGGAAATAGTTTATGGACTTTTCCTCCAGGAACTTGTCCAAATTTTTTTTTAAACCCAGATACGCTAACAGTCTTAGTTTGGGTGCTCTGAAAACTGATAATCTTCAAGATCATCCACCATCTTTCAGCAGAAGTACTACAAGAAATTATAACAAGGTACATCAGTAATAGACCAAGAAGGAACAATTACGACAACATGATCAGCACACCTTCAGGATATCACAAGACTAAACAAATACGCCAAGAAGAGCTCCATCACTAATGGCATCCACACTATGGAACTCCCTCCCAACGAGCCTAAGGGAATTAGAGGACATCACAGACTTCCACAAGGCCCTTAAAACCCTGCTCTTCACAGAAACGTACGAGCAGATAGACAACACCCCCCCCCCCCCCACACCCGGGCAGGATTGCAGTGTAAACTCCACTGCAAACTCAATACTTAACCAACCCAGCTAGACTCACGACACCTTCATGATAAATGTAACCCTCAAATTGTGTTGTCTTAATGTTCTTAAATACCCTCATGTTAAATGTTGTAAAGCACCCACATGTTAAATGTAACCCAATTGTGATGTGATGTAACCACTTTGATTGTAGGATAAGGTGGTATACAAGTATGTCTAAATAAATAAATAAATAAATAAATGGTTCAGCACCTATTCAGTCACAGTCCCTTCTCAGGCCCCTCCAACACACACATGCTCTCCCATATTGCATTAAATCCAAGCATATTCTGCATTCACCAAACCTCTCCATCCCCCGCCCCTATCCCAACAATCTGTGCAGAGCAGAGCTAGAACCCTCCCAATAAAACTTACCACACAAGAAAAAAAATCCCTCTTAATACCAACCATATTGTGAATTAATCAGGGCCAGACCAAGAGTTGATTCAAAGTGTTGGCACCTTAAGCACATCTTAACCCATATGTCCACCTGGCTATGAAGAATTTATTGTTTAGCTTTGAATGCCCCACACTCTGCCGACCCCTAGAAGTGATCACTTAGGTTGCCTGATGGCTGGGCCGGCCCTGGAATTACTACAAAAATTCATTCAGGAGCAAGAGCAAATCTACCATACCAGTACTAATGTCCAAAACTCACACAAGGACCCTACCTAGAAAAAAAACAGCACCATAAATATTGCAGCGGACCCTAAAACATCAGTAAACCTATTAGGAAAGCTAAGCAAGCCAGATTACTACACATTCTTAAACAGAAATTCCATGCTAACAGAATACCAGTCTTGGTCAGATACACACACACATATGACAGAGAGTCCTCCATCAATATGTGACCACAAAGTGAAAACAGAAATATGTAGACAAAAAGTAAACCTCAGAAAGCCAGACACTGCATTTAGTGCAACACCAGAGAAACAGAAAGAAATGCATTTTCCCCTGGATTAAGAAGACAGCAGATGTTAGGATTGGCATTAGGAGGAAAGCAACCAGGGCAATTGCCCTAGGCCTCCAGGCCAAAGAGGGCCTTAGGCACACCATGCTCTAAGTCAGCCAAGGGGAGGGAAGCCCTGGGACATACATGTTTTCATGAGCACGCTTCTAAGGACGCTATTGTGCAAGCTGCATGGGAACTTGGCATAGTTAAATGGGAAAACAATGACATTGAATTTTTTGTTGACCTATCTACCATAATGATGCGCAAAGGCATAGCTTGCTTGCAGGCTTTAGGGTTTCATCTCAGATTTTTGCCTTGGGTAAGACCCTAACCATGTCCAATGCCAGCCCTGATTCCTGGCAGATGTACTTTCCAAAAAACATTTTCCTGTTACAAAATAAAATGCTTTTTTCTACCTTTGTTTTCTGGTCATTTTATGCTGTAATCATGTTGATCTCAGTCACTAGTTTCTGCTCTCTTCTGCCTTCTCTTATCACGTTTTCTAGGGTTCCTATCCCATCTGCCACTTCTCTTCCCTATTATTGTTTTCATTTGCTTACATCTCTGGGATTTATCTTTTCCTTTCAACATCCTTCCATTTATTTTTCTATCATCTCAGATTTTCCTCTTCCTTCTTACCATCCAGTCCTCAATCCCCTCTTGAGAGATAAAAACATAAAGCCATCCCTAATAGCTTAATGCAATATTATGAATTATGTCTGTAGTTATAGGTGGAAGGACTAATATGAGCCTGTACTAGCAATATTATGAATTATGTTCACAGCTGAGTGTAGGCTATGTATCTGATTAGGAGGAGAAGTATGTTATCTCAAACAGGAATGTGGGGCCATTTGCTGTAGAGGAGCTCAGGGTAGGTGACAGAAAGTTTAGGAGGTATTGCTGTGGAATTTATGTAGATGAATTACTGGCCTGAGAAAGATCAGAACAGACACAGGACAAAGGATGCTGTGATTTGTGAGAGGAGGCTGTTTTCCTTCAAAGATTTTACTTGTTGGGTTCCAGTGATGCCAACATGATGGCAGTCTAATCGGCACTGCTCCCGCTATTTGCAAGCCTTATTCACCGCATCTGTTAACTACACCCCCTCGGAAGAAATTTTTTGCACTGCTTTGAAGTGATGGGTAGCGCTGGTATGGTCGGGGCTGCAAAAAAGCCTCCAGTGGATCTGAAATCCTTTGCCTTTACAGGCACTGAAGGACTGAGTGGAAGCATCCTCAAAATATTGGGCTCAGCTACCAAGGCCTCCTATTCTAAGAATTGTGGGCCTGGAGAAGTGACGATGGGGTCCCTGACTGAATTAAGCGCCTGCACACATGCATGGTTTACAGACCTGAAATCTGATATTACCTCGTTGCAATATGATGTCCAAACGTGGATGCAGGATATAAGGACAGACATACTTGAAATGGGACAACAAAATGAAGACTCTGAGGCCCGGGTGGAAGAGCAGAAGGAAGCTGTTGCAGGTGTGACCAAAAAGCTCATAATGATGCTTGAATCACAAGAGGACTTACTGCTAAAGATTGAAGAACTAGAGAACAGGTCTCATCGCTTTAACTTATGCATCTGTGGCCTCCCTGAGTCTTCTGGTCCGAATAATTATGCAGAGCTTGTGAAGAAGATCTGCAGGGCAGTAGCTCAGGCTGCACAACTGGATCTGGGGTCACTTTGCTTAACTTTGAAGGCCCACTTTAAATTTTTAATCCACATTCTGCAGCCGGGTTAATTTGTGCATATTACAGGAAAATTGTACCCGTCTTATTCAATATGTTCTAATAGTGATGTTCCTTCTGCTATGGTCATGTATTATATACCATTTGATAGGAATATTTAGTCAGAATTTTGGATCCCGAGAGTTTTGGGCTTGGCCTGGAAAGGGTTAAAAATCAAATGGGCACACCACACTCTAGGTCAGCCGAGGGGAGGGAAGCCCTGGAACATACAGGCTTGTTTTCATGAGTATGCTTCTAAAGAAGCTATTGTGCAAGCTGCACAGGAACTTGGCACAGTAAAATGGGAAAACACTGACATTAAAATTTTTCTTAACCTATCTACCATAATGATGCGCAAAGGCAGGGATTTACGCTGTGTTACCCAGTGGCTTCGAGAGGAAAATGTAAGGTACCATTGGACCTTTCTGTTTGGCCTACAATTTTCACTGGATGGCAATCAAATTCACATGCACACACCCGAGGAAGGTCTCAACACATTGAAAGATATTAATTGGGCAAACAAGCATTCAGAGGTGTTGCAGTTGCTGGTGGGCAAGAAAGCAAGTGTGACAAAACTGCACTGGGAAAGAACTCGGCAGGGCGGGAAGAGGTTTTGCCATCAATCTGACCAGTTGGAACGCGCCTCGGACCCTCCAGCCTGATTTGGACTTTGTAATTCCTGGACTTATAGTGCATTTGACCATTAGGTCTAATCTGTGATCCAGGTTGGACTGGTGGTTGGTATTGAATGGGCTATGTGTGGTTGGGCATGAGTGGTCTCTGTTGGGATTAGGGGGGTGTTTGTTTGCTTGATACAAAAGTGGTGCATGTGAATAGTAGGTGGATGTTGATTTGTTGGCAGGAGGGGTGATTATGCTACAGGTGGGAACCATGTTGCAGAGGCAGTCTGTAAATAAAGGGAATGGGGGAGGGAGAGGGGGTAAGATGGGGTCGCTGGTGGAAGTTTATCTGTTGACTGGGGGGGGGGGGCTGAGATAGAGAATGAGGAATATGGGGAATATCATTATAGGTACTTTCAATGTCCGGGGCTCAACTCCCCTTACAAAAGCCGGCAACTGCTTCAGGAACTCTTTATTGCAAGAGACTTACCTCCTACCTAGAGATGAATTCTGAGTCTTAAATATAAAATTTAAAATTAAATGGTTTGCCTCCAACCAATTAGGTAAGAAAAAAGGGGATGTAGCAATTTTGGTGAGTTTGAACATTCAGTTCCACTTGATAGATATACACAGAGATAAGAAAGGTTGCTTTCTGATTAGTCAAGGGGGACCTGGGGGGGCAGTGATTTACATTGTGCAGTGTGTATCCCCTAATGGTGACCAGGCCCCTGTTCTCGACTGGCTAATACTGGCTATGGGGGAATTTGTTGATGGTCTGCTTGTAGTTGGTGGGGGTTTCAATTTGGCTACTAACCCAGTGATGGACACATCTCGGGGGTAAGGGATGAGGAACTTGCCTGGACATCGTGCTGTGAAAAGATGGGTAACTCTTTATGACCTCATTGATATTTGGTGGGCGCTGCACTTCAAGGTAAGGAATTACTCCTTCTATTCTGAAGTCCATGATTCTTATATGTGCATTGATTAATTATGGGGTAGGCCATGGCTGGAGGGTTTCGTCTGGGAGTGTAAGACTGCAGACAGGAAGTGGTCTGATCATATCCTGGTGTGGATGAAGTTGAGCTTGGGTCCATCTTCAAGACCTGGGGGACCTGGTGTCTGAACGATACTCTGTTAGACTACCCAGAGACTTGCGCCAAACTCAAGGGAGTGATTAATGAATATTTACAATTCAATGATACTGGGGATTATCTCAATTTGGAGAGAGATATTTGGATTTATTGTCCAGGTATTGAAATATTAAATGGCCCCCTCGGCTGCCCAGGCTTTCTTATTTTTGGGACTGGGCAATAATTGAGTGAGTGATGAGGACTGGTCACGGCATCTATTTTTTGCTGCACAACTAACTGTGGCACAATGTTGGCACAAGCCAGAGGTCCCCCAACTTGCATTAGTGGAGGAGTAGCCTAGTTGTTAGAGCAACTGCCTCATACCAGAAGATCAAGAGTTTGATTCCCACTGGCACTCCTGGTGACCTTGGGCAGTTTGCTTTAAACTCCATTGTTTTGGAAGAAGAGCCCCCACACATAAAACAACTAACTAAATCTATTTACTTCAAATTAAGAACAATACAACACCTCAGACCCCTTCCTGACACACACAATTTCAGGTCAGTAGTTCATGCACTGATCACCCCCCACTTTGATTTTTGTAACAGCCTCCTCTATGCTATATCCAAAGGTACCTCAAGCAACTCCAAATTGCAAAAAATGTAACCGCAAGAATCATATGCAAAGCCCACCTCTCTGACCATATAACACCACTGTTATACAACCTCTACTAGTTACCAATATCCAGCAGAATTAAATACAAAACAATAATGACAACATTTAAGATTGCTAATAATATTGCTCCTTCCTACCTCTCAACATTAATTACACAATCCACTAATACTAGATCAAGAAGGGAACACTCACTGAACACCCTTGCAATCCCTCCCTCCTACAACAAAACAAAACAAATTACAAGTAACCGTGCCTTCTCTCTTACTGCACCCATGTTATGGAACGACCTCCCGGACTTCCTACACGCCATCAAAGATTTAAAAACGTTTAGGAAAGAATTAAAAACCTTCCTGTTCACTCAACATTTTGGAGAAAATAATCAGGATAATGGTTTGTCCCTCGACTCACCCCAAACTCAACCCATACCATGATACTCGCTTCTGCTCCAGCTGTAAATAGTTTCTGTTGTACATAGTTTGACTGTTAGAATGTGCCTGAAAGCACGCACCTTGCCTTGTACATAGTTAAAACTGTTAGAATGTTAAAATTTGTTCTATTTAATAATGTTGTTCATTGTACACTGCCCCTGATCTCAGGAAGGAGCGGTATAAAAATAAAGATAAATAAATAACTGAAATAAATAAATTAATATCCTTCCATGCCCTTTAATATTTTAGTGGTTCTTCTCTGTACCTTTTCTAATTCCGCTATATCCTTTTTAAGACATGGCAACAGAATTGCACACAATATTCAAGGTGCGGTCGAACCATGGAACAATACAGAGGCATTATAATATCCTTTGTTTTATTTTCCATCCCTTTCCTTATGATTCCCAGATCTCTATTAGCTTTCTTGGCCGCCACTGCACACTGTGTGGAGGGTTTCGATGCATTATCCACGATGATGCCTAAATCTTTTTCCTGGGTGGTGGCTTCTAAAGTGGTACCTTGCATCGTGTAACCAAAGTTTGGGTTGTTCTTTTTGAGCTGCATAACTTTGCATTTGTCCACTTTAAATTTCATCTGCCATTTGGATGCCCAGTCTTCCAATTTATCAGGGTCCTCTTGCAATTTTTCACAATCCTCTTGGGTTTTAACAACTTTAAATAATTTTGTGTCATCTGCAAATTTTATCACCTTACTTGTTATTCCTATTTCAAGGTCATTTATGAATATATTAAAAAGCAGTTGGCCCAGCACAAATCCCTGGGGTCCTCCACTATTTCCTTTTCTATATTGAGAAAATTGCCCATTTAGCCCTATTCTCTGCCTTCTATCTTTTAACCAGTTTCTGATCCACAGTACTACACCACCTCCAATCCCATGACTTTTTAATTTCGTCAAGAGTCTCTCACAAGGGACCCTGTCAAAGGCTTTCTGAAAATCCAGATACACTATAACAACCGGCTCACTTTTGTCTACCTGTTTATTCACACCTCAAAAAATATAACAGATTAGTAAGACAAGACTTTCCTGGGCCAAATCTATGTTGGCTTTTTCCCATTAAACCATGACTATATAGATGCTTTGAAACACTGTGCACCTGACTTTAGGACTTTGCCTTTCTTACAGTGGAATTGGGGTGACTGACCTACAGCTAAGTACTTTATTCTGGCTGCCACAGTCAATATTGACTTACTTGCAAAATCCATTTTTAGCAGTGAGTGCAAAAGAAAGACGCGCCCTGCTATGAGAAGAGTCTTTATATTGTGTGCAGGGTGAGCGTGCTTTGGTTAGTTGGGCAATAAGGCTTTTGAAAATACTTTTTGGTAACAATGTTTGTATTTGCAACATTTGAAACATTTTGATATGGTTTATATTGTTTGAATGCCACTGTTTGGAAAAAGTTAGAGAAGCTAGCAAAGTAGTCAGGAAGGCAAAGATTCAAAAAGAGGAGGAAATAGCCTATGCAATAAGATGGGGGGATAAGACATTTTTCAGATATGTTAGTGAGAAGAGGGAGGGCAAAAGTGGTATTGTCAGACTCAAGGGTGCAGGGGAGGAATATGTAGAAGCTGATAAGGATAAAGCGGAATTGCTTAACAAATATTTCTGTTCTGTGTTCACAGATGAAGAACCAGGAGCAGGACCTCAGAAACCACCCACAAACAGGAACAGAAGCGAGGGACATCTTGAACAATTTTCAGAAGACTGTGTTCGTGAGAAACTAGCTCAACTTAAAGTAGACAAAGCGATGGGACCGGATGGGATACACCCTAGAATACTGAGGGAACTTGGGCACATTCTAGCAGCTCCACTGACTGGCCTTTTCAATGCCTCGTTGGAGTCGGGGTTGGTGCCAGATGACTGGAGAGAGGCTCATGTGGTGCCTTTACACAAAAGCAGAAGTAAGGATGTGGTTGAAAACTACAGGCCGGTTAGTTTAACTTTGGTGGTGAGTAAATTATTGGAAATGCTGCTGAAAGAGAAAATAGTGAGGTTTCTGGAGTCCAGCGAATTACAGGATCCGAGGCAGCATGGATTCACCAGAGGCAGGTCTTGTCAGACAAATCTGATTGATTTCTTTAACTGGGTGACCAGGGAGTTGGACCGAGTGAGAGCCCTAGATGTGGTGTATTTGGATTTCAGTAAAGCCTTTGACACTGTTCCTCACAGGTGACTTATAAACAAACTGAGCACCCTAGGGATGGACCATAAAGTTACTGCTTGGGTTGGTGCTACCATTAAGTGAACTAGGCAATTGCCTAGAGCAGCAACATTTCAAGAGTGGCCTATTGTTGCCCTCCCTGTGTGGGACCTGCAGCAGCAGTGATGACATGAAAACAGCAATGCAGCACTTATCCCAAGCCTCTGACACTATGTGCTGTTGGTGCTGCTTTTTGACCAGGAGCGTCTGCTGCATGCAATCAGGAAGCCTGTAGGTGTTGTTATTAAACAATGGGGGATGGGAATATTCAAAGGGATTTATGCTGACTGGGAGATTCAGTGGCAGTAACTCAGTTAGTGCTGCTGAATATCTGCCTCTAAGTCAGTTAGCACCACCAAGAAAAAGCTAAACCGCAGGTGAAAGGATGTCCTAACTTTATGCAGTTTTGCAGTTTGGGTGGTGGCTGAATATTGCTGCTGATTGCAAAACAACAATTCAATGAAACCGGATATTCAGGGTCAGTCGCTAGATATGCACTGGCATTGAATATCAAGGTTTAATTTAAAGTGACGACGGCTTTGGCAGTGGGAGCTGCTGTCACTGAAAATGCCCCCCCCCCCCAAATATTCTATATAAGAGGTGTGATCTTCCTGCTGTGGAAGAAGAGGAAATGCAGTGATGGAAAAACTACCTAAATTTTAGGAGCTAGAAAATTATCTGATTCACAGCAAGAGGAGTAGAAGATCTGTGTGCCATTCTCCTGTTGGCAGAATCATGGATAAAGTAGTGAAAGGTGAAGTAATGTAAACGTTTCTGAAGGACTCCTGGGTTTCCCTTTATCTTTTCCTTATATTAAAACATCTTCTTGGACAGATGAATCTCTCTTCTCAGCAGTAAAGAGTAGTTACTCACCTGTAGCAGGTGATCTCCATGTACAGCATTGGGCTGGACTTGCTCTCCCGGAGCCCAGAAGAGTTGGAATACTCTTCTGAGCATGTGCGAGTGACTCCTCCTTTGTGAGGAAGCCCCTCCCACTCCTCCATCTATTTCATCTGCCTGGCAAAACAGGACTGAATCTGCTCTCCCTCTCTTTTATTCTTTATTTTAAAGTTTTGTATAACTAATTTTTTTCATTTTCTTTCTAATTTTATTTAAACAATCTGATCTATAGAGTGTCAGCCAATCAACTCAAACTCCCTAGGGGGCCTAACCAAGGTACCCACAGGATGTTTCTTCCGGTGAGACTATATCAAATTCCTAAGGTGCCCAGAGAAGGTACCTGAGAGATGTTTTCCTGCGTGAACATAATCATCTCAATAGCTGAAAGAGATTCTGATGTGACAAGAGGACAAATTAAGAACCACAAACTCCCTTGGGACGTATTCCTCTGTGAATCTTTGCAACAGCAGCCAGTCCCAAAGTGGCTCAGTCTCGAAACACCCAGGACATTTTTAACAGACAGAAAATGACTCACACAGACACACACGCATGTAGCCCTTGACACTCTCCATAACGTAGATACACAAGTAGCCCACAATAGGCCCTACAGAAATGTGCACATTCACAGAGACATGTAAGTAGCACTAAAGAGTTACATGGGGTGCACATATATACACACACCTGTGCATGTAGCCTTTGGCAGATTCAGTGACAAACAGAAAGACACAAACACACGCACCTACTGTCACACACACCCTTATACTTCCTATGACACAAACAGAAGCCCCTGAATATCTGATCCTATGAATGAGGGAAACACACCATTGCGTCAAAGTTTTGAACTTATTTCAACTTTACTGCAGGACACCGAACACACTGGATCTTCCTCCTCCTCTCTCCTGGTGCACAGCCTACCATTAATAGTAATGAGGAGGGGGGTGGGGGGGGGGATCTATAGGTTGTAGGAGGCACTAGAGAGCCGAGAACCAACCCTGCTCATTCCTCACACTCACAGATTCTAATCCCATCTCTTGACCTCTTACTGGGTCTCTGAAACTTCATCCATTGTTTGATTCTCTTACTGGGAATATTTTTTACCTTTTTATTGCAGTACATTTTCTTTGCAAGATCGCAGATTGAATATAACGTATTTATTTCTTTATTAAACACACTTATATCCTGCACAATCCACCAGCTCACAAATAACACTCTCTGATCCCTCTTATCCAACTGTGAAAAATCAGCTCACAGATTATATATCACAGCCCCAAGCCCGGCTCCCTCATTCCCAGTCTGGCACTGGCCGGATTCTCAGAGGTTTTTTATCATAAGTACAGAAAAGAGGTCGGAGTTTCCCAGTGAAGGTGTTGGTAAAGGTGTAGAGATGGGATTTATCATCTGCATTGTAAAATGAGACTTTTCCTGCCTCATAGTCCAGGAGAATCCCCACGGCCTGGGGTCTCACTCTCAGGGGAAGCCAGGTCTCAGGAGAGGTGCAGGCCCAGTATTCTACAGCCCACAGTTTCACTGCCCAGTATCCCTCCTCAGGTGACACTATGATCCCCCCCTTCCTGCTTACAGAATCTTTACAGACCCCCAATGCACACCAAATCCCATCTCCCACCTCTATCTCCCAGTAATGTCTCCCCAAGGTGAAACTCTCACACCCCAGCACATAGGGAGAAGGATTGAATCTCTGGGGAGTGTCCAGCAGGTTCTGTCTTGTGTCTCCGCCTCTGACACCTTTCTGATCTTCAGACAGAATGAGCCAGGGATTAGCAGTTTCCGGATCCAGAGTCACATCCACTGCAGGAGGAGACACATTAATAAACATGAGCAGACACTTCTCATTGGCTCCTCACACTCCCACCTCTAACCCTTATTGGCAAGTTAAACAATCAGTCAGCTATTTAATGAGAGAAGCTCTACTATTGGCTGTAACATGCTGACAGACCTGCAGAAGATCAGTCCTATTGGCTAATGGATCTTTAATTCACCCTACGGGTTTGCTCTAATGAGGGAATCAATGCAATAAAGATTCTAACTGGTTCCCTCAAAAGAACATAAGGTATGCCATACTGGGTCAGACCAAGGTCCATCAAGCCCAGTATCCTGTTTCCAACAATGGCTAATCTAGGTCATACGTACCTAGCAGTTTCCCCAAAAGACACAGATTCCACAATGCTTGTATTAGGGCAATCAGTGGATATCCCGGGTCCCCTTTAATAATAGTTTATGGACCTTTCCTCCAGGAATTTGTCCAAACCTTTTTTAAACCCAGCGACACTAACAGCTTTTACTACATCCTCCAATAACGAATTCCAGAGTTTGATTACACATTGAGTGAAAAAATATTTTCTCTTATTAGACTTAAACAGGTTTTATTGTAGCTTCATTGTGTGTCCTCTAGTCTTTCTACTTTTTGATGGCTTAAACAACCAATCTACGTTAACCTGTTCCACTCCACTCATGAAATTATAGACCTCTATCATATCTCCCCTCAGCCGTCTCTTTTCCAGGTTGAAGAGCCCTAACCTTTTTAGCCTCTCCTCATAGGGGTATACTTCTATCCCCTTTACCATTTTGTTGGCTCTTCTCTGTACCTTTTTTAATTCTGCGATATCCTTCTTAAGATATGGCAACCAGAATTGCACACAATATTCAAGGTGTAGTCGCACCATGGAACGATAGTAGTATAATGGGTACACTACTCGTCAAACTGATTGACAGGTGAAATAAGGATGACAGGAGCCAATCAGCATTCACTTCCGGTGTATGTCCCGCCTTAGGCCATGCCCCCTCCCATAGAAGTGAATGGTGAGTTAGCCCCGCCCACTCCCACTCCCACCCCCAGGCATGGCCACTGCCCCCACTTGACACGCCTCCACCCCGCCCCAAGGTTGACATCATCCAATCAGTGTCCACTTCCGGGTTTGTGCCACACCCACGCCCCACCCCACAATATGGTATTAGCCAATCAGCACCCACTTCTGGGTTTGTGCCACACCCACAGCCTCCCACCCTCAACCACGCCCCTGCCTACATCATCAGAAATGACATCACCGGAAACAGGGTGTCATTAGAAATGAACTGTTGCTTTTTGCTGACATCACCGGAAACAGAGTGTCATCAGAAATGGACCGTGTCCTTTTCCAATGACCTCAGCGGAAGCAGAGTGACTGAATCTGGAAATGTGTTCTGCTTCTGGTTAATGTTTACATCTGCAAAAAGCAGGAACCCTGGAAAACAAAAAAATGCTTTTCTCTCTCCACTGCCCCAGTTCTTATTTCTCACAAAAGATTCTTAACACAGCACAGGGCTTTTCACAGAGGCACAGACAGGGTAGAAGCTTTTCTTTACAAATGTTAAACCTCAATTAACACATCTTTTGTTAGAGAAACCAGTGCTGTCCATGTGATAGAATTTTGCTTTTAAGACCTCATGGTTAGAGACAGGTATTCTGGCAAACACTGAAATAGATGGAGAGAGAGGGAGAGACCTGAGTTCAAATCCCCCTAATACAGCTATTTTTTGGAGAGAGAGAGCTGAGTTCAAACACAGCCACAGCTATTTTTTTAGTGGCTTTGAAAAAACAATACAGAGAGACAAGTCTAAACATGCCTCTCTAGGGTGTGGTAACATGTGATTGGTTGAAACAAGAGGCCTGTTCTGAGCATGCTGCAGGTGTTCTGAGCATGCTCCTAGTGTAAGGCTGTGTGTCCTGTGTAAGGGGAACATTTTAACACAGAGATTCAAAAAGAAAACATGGCTCTTTTTGGAACACCAAGCAAACTAGGATCAGCAGAGGTAAGAGAAGTTTTTTTATGTAGAAAAGTGCTGTAATGAACCTCCGCTCCTTCAAGAGCTAGAGGACATACAGGCAACCAATCTACGCTGTTTGTGCTTTCTCTGTACATATCAAAGGGAGGTATTTGATGTCATAGCCAGCCAAAAGGACAACTCAAAAAAACTTGATGAAAAAAATAAAACACATTTAAATCTGTTATACAGGAAATGGTGGGCTATATTATCAGGAAATGCTGGCAGGGCGTTATGAACATAAGAACATAAGATATGCCATACTGGGTCAGACCAAGGTCCATCAAGCCCAGTATTCTGTTTCCAATAGTGGCCAATCTAGGTCATATGTACCTAGCAGTTTCCCCAAGAGACACAAATTCCACAATGCTTGTACTGGGTCAAGCATTGATATCTTCGGTCACTTCTTAATAATGGTTTATGGACCTTTCCTCCAGGAACTTGTCCAAACCTTTTTTAAACCCAGCTACACTAACAGCCTTTAGTACATCCTCCGGTAACAAATTCCAGAGTTTGATTACACGTTGAGTGAAAAAATATTTTCTTTTATTAGTCTTAAATAGTTTACCCTGTAGCTCATTGCATGTCCCCTAGTCTTTCTATATTCTGATAAGGTAAACAATCGATCTACGTTTACCCGTTCCACTCCGTTCATTAATTTATAGACTTCTATCATATCTCCCCTCAGCCGTCTCTTTTCCAGGTTAAAGAGCCCTAACCTTTTGAGCCTTTCTTCATAGGAGTATCCTTCCATCCCCTTTACCATTTTGGTGGCTCTTCTCTGTACCTTTTCTAAAATAGCTATATCCTTTTTAAGATACGGCGACCAGAATTGCACACAATATTCAAGGTGCGGTCTCACCATGGAACGATATAGAGGCATTATAATATCTTTTGTTTTATTTTCCATTCCTTTCCTTATCATACCTAGCATTCTATTTGCTCTCTTGGCCGCCGCTGCACACTGGGCCGAGGGTTTTAACATGGTATCCACAATGACGCCTAAATCTTTTTCCTGGGTGGTGGTTCCTAATGTGGAACCTTGCATCGTGTAACGATAGTTTGGGTTGTTCTTCCCTAGGTGCATAATCTTGCACTTGTCCACATTAAATTTCATCTGCCATTTTGATGCCCAATCTTCCAATTTATCAAGATCCTCTTGCAATTTTTCACAATCCTCTTGGGTTTTAACAACTTTAAGTAGTTTTGTGTCATCTGCAAATTTGATAACCTCACTCGTTATTCCACTTTCCAGGTCATTTATGAATATGTCAAAAAGCAGCGGACCCAGCACAGATCCTTGGGGTACACCACTATTCACCTTTCTCCATTGGGAAAATTGGCCATTTAGCCCTACCCTCTGCTTTCTATCTTTTAACCAGTTCCTGATCCACAATAGTACACTGCCTCCTATCCCATGACTCTTTAGTTTTGCCAAAAGTCTCTGATGAGGGACCTTGTCAAAGGCTTTCTGAAAGTCCAGATACACAATATCAACCAACTCACCTTTGTCCACCTGTTTATTCACTCCTTCAAAAAAACATAACAGATTAGTAAGACAAGATCTTCCTTGTCTAAAGCCATGTTGGCTGTCTCCCATTAGGTTGTGACTATCTACATGCTGAGTAATTTTATTCTTTATGATGGTTTCTACCATTTTTCCCGGTACTGACGTCAGGCTCACCGGTCTGTAGTTTCCCGGATCACCCCGGAACCCTTTTTAAAAATTGGTGTTACATTGGCGATCCTCCAATCTTCAGGTATTAGAGATGATTTTAATGATAGTTCACAGATTACTGATAGCAGTTCTGCAATCTCATATTTCAGTTCTTTCAACACCCTTGGATATATACCATCCGGCCCAGGTGATTTGCTACTCTTCAGTTTATCTAATAGTTGTAAGACATCTTCGCGATGTATCTATATTTCCTTCAATTCTTCCACACCTTTAAATACCACTTCAGTCATGGGTAACATCCCTACATCTTCCTCAGTAAAGACCGAAGCAAAGAATTCATTCAGTCTCTCCGCTATCGCCTTGTCGCCTCTTAGTGCTCCTTTAACCCCTTTATCATCTAATGGACCAACTGACTCTCTCACAGGTTTTTTGCTACGAATGTACTTGAAAAGGTCTTTATTTCGCATTTTTGCTTCCGCAGCAAGCTTCTTCTCAAATTCTCTCTTTGCCTGCCTTATCAATGCCTTGCGTTTGACTTGCCAGTGTTTGTGCTGTTTCCAGGTTTCGTCGTTTGGCTCTTTTTTCCATTTCCTGAAAGATGCTTTTTTGGCAACAACAACCTCTCTGACCTCACCTTTAAACCATGCTAGCAGTTTTTTGGACTTCCTTCCACTTCTCTTAAAGCGTGGGATACAGCTGGTCTGGGCTTCCAAGATAGTATTTTTCAACAACACCCAAGCTTGATGTACGTCTTTAACCTTCGCAACTGCTCCTTTTAGTTTTTTCTTAACTGTTTTCCTCATTTTATCATAGTCTCCCTTTCAAAAGTTAAAAGGTAGTACTGTGGATTTCCTTATTATCCCTCCTCCACTAATTAAATCAAAGGCGATCATGCTATGATCACTATTGCCAAGTGGCCCCAACACCCTTATCTCTTGCACTAGATCTGGTGTTCCGCTAAGGACTAGGTCTAATATGGCTTCCCCTCTTGTCGGTTCATGAACCAGCTGCTCCAAGAAGCAGTCATTTATTTCATCTAGGAACTTTATCTCCCTAGCATGTCCTGACGTGACACTGACCCAGTCGATACCGGGGTAATTGAAATCACCCATTATTATTACTGTGCTGTAACTTTTGTTAGCTTCCTTGATTTCTTTGAGCATTTCATCATCCGTTTGGTCATTCTGGCCAGGTGCTCGATAGTACACCCACTTTGCCATTGACTTCCCCCTTTTATATGGAATTTCAATCCATATAGATTCTACAGCAGATTTTGTTTCCTGCAAAACTTTAATCCTTTCTGAGTCAATGCCCTCTCTAACATAAAGCGCAACCCCTCCACCAATTTGATCAGCTCTATCATTACGATATAGTATGTACCCAGGTATCACAGTGTCCCACTGGTTGTCCTCCTTCCACCATGTCTCTGATATTCCAATCATATCTAACCTTTCATTTAGTGCTATATATTCTAACTCTCCCATCTTATTCTTTAGACTTCTAGCATTTGCATACAAGCATTTTAGAGAATGTATTTTATTCATGTTAATTTGGCTATTGTTAGACATGGGTAAATTGGGATCTATAAGCTCTGTCTTCTCCATACTTGAGGGCATTTGGGCTACTTTACTCTTTTGTGGAACCTCTCTGCTTTTGGTAGTATCCTTCAAGGATACATTCTTCCGAACCATCCGCTCTTGGGCGACTGTCGGCTTTCCCCTAATGTCTAGTTTAAAAGCTGCTCTATCTCCTTTTTAAAGGTTAATGCCAGCAACCTGATTCCATCCCGGTTAAGGTGAAGCCCATCCCTTCGGAAGAGCCCCTCCTTTCCCCAGAATGTTCCCCAGTTCCTAACAAATCCATGCATAGAGACTGTGCAGCTTGTGTAATACATGCTCTAGGGCAAAAGACATCATGATTGTCTGAGGTGGGGACACAAGGAAATACAACAGAAAATCCATAAAACTTGTAACAGGTTGTATCTAGGACCTATTATAAATGTTGCCATGATTGTTGGTCATAAAATGAAAAGCAACTACCCTAGTTTATGAAAATTTGATTTTTTTGTTTGAACTCATCAGAGATTTTAATACCACTAGAAATCCAGGACAACTGTTCAATCTTTTGCTTAGATCTGGGGAAAATGTGATATGTAGCTAGTAGAAGGTTTAATCTGTGACAGAGATTATAGATCGTTCTTTAAAAAACACCAAGTTCTGTAAAAAATTGACTTTTTATGAAAATGTATGTATTTCCAGAATCTATTAGCCGAACATACAGATGAACAAAAATTATATGTATGCCTCTATATTTTTTTTAAAAACTTGTAATGCTCAAATGAATCATTTCACAAGATGAAAACATTTTATTTGAAATAAAACATTTGAACCTACAGCTTTGTGTGGTGTGTTTTAGGATTGCCTAGTTAATTAAACCTACAATGGGTTGTCTGTAAAAATGGGGCCTTATGATTTATCTATTGTAGAACTAAAATCCACTTAAGGCGTCTGGGGTTGGGGGAATGTGTATTAGCCACATTGGTCCACATACACAATATATAGCATCTGTTACAATGTACTGTCTGCGAAAAAAAAAGGCAGTGTGAATTAGCCAGGTCATATGATAAGATTATGAGATCCAGAGATGTTTCAGTTAAAGAGTCTGGGAGGCTGTAAACCCCATCAAAGAATTTCATTTAAAAAGGCTGTGATAAGGAAGCTTATCATAGCTCAAGAAGGAGCTATAGAAAAGGTGAAGTGACTCTGAACAAGCAACCTGTCAGTTCTGGTAGAAATAAGAAAACAGAATTTTCCCATAAAGACTACCAGTCCCAGAATGCACCAGGTTTCCAACAGCCATTAGAGGAGCTGAAGTGGGGAAACGTGTGTTCAATCAGGAGGGCTATGAGGTAATCCCTAAGCACTCATCTCAAAGGGCAGGGCCTGATTCAGCACAGCTGCGCTGTGTTAGGGAGGAGCACTCATCAAGGCAGAATAAGAGTAGAGTTTATTCTACAGATGAGCAGCTTCATGATCACCTTGGATATCCAGAGAATTGTCCTCAGTATCCTGAGAATCAGCTTGAGTTTGATCATCAGTTTCATCTGAAGGATCATCAGAAGCAGAAGCCAAACCGGACGGACAGAGAGGGAAAGAAGCCCTCTGGAAGAAGGAAGAGAAAAGCCTTTGAGAGGTCTAGAAGAGTCCAAAGCAGTACGTATACTGGGAGGTATTCCAAGGGCCAGCATACACCATTGGACTGGGGAAAGCCAGAGGAATGGTGCTGCAGAGCTAGGAATCACCAGAGGCTACCTGTGAGGGAGACGGCTGCACGTGGAAGGGACCCTAAGACCTGTGCCAGAAGGTATGTGAAGAGAGATCCTGTGTCCAGGGATCTGGATTGGAAGGCTGGACATAAGAACTGGATTACATACTGGCCAGGCTATATAGAGAGGAACTCTAGCAGCAATGGAAGCTCAGGTATGAACACTGATCTATGCCCTAGCTATAACCTTGAAAGACAGCAGGGAAACAAGTATTCTCCTGAAAATGCTCCATTGAGAGATTCATCTGTGCCAATCCATGATATTGAACCCATGCTTCTTGAACAAGGGGGAATAATAGCAGATGAGGATCCTGTTTATATGGACTGCTCTCTATCTAAACTCCGTTGGTAGCTTTCTGTTATAAAGTACAGCAACCATCACAAAGAAATACAAATTTGTTCTTTAATCTACTCTGAAAAGCGTCTGAAGCAGGATTTGACCCACACAGTGGAAGGCAAGCCAGCTAAGAGGTTTCAGCTGGTGACTGCTAGCAATTAAGCCTTACCTAATTGCTTGTGAGCTAGGAGAGAATCATTTCTGAATCTGTGTGGGAAGTAATCAGAAGTTAATCTGAAAAGAACAGTTTGTTTCTTGCTTTGTAGCTTTTCATTTGTTGTTTTCCTGATTTTGACTTTGTTTTTCCAAGTTAACACTGAAAGCAAGTTACCTAATTTATGTGCTACCAAGCATATCTGTGTTGGGAGAAATAACCTCATAAATAAATATCTTATTGGCTTTACCCAAGAGCACAACTAAATTATTGTCAGCAGCTGTGTCTGGTGTGAATGAACTACATTGCCCACAATACCTTGCAAATCATATAGAACTATGCACTTGCCAAGAGTGTGAAGATTCTCACCCAGGCAGCCGTCTGACAAATGGCGTAGTTGGCAGGATTGCTTTTGCACAAAGGGGATTTACTTGCTGAGGATTACAACTACAGTTCAAGTTTAAAGCTGGAAAAAAAAGATTTTCCCTCAACTACACTTTGGAGGAAAAGGGGTTGTTCCAGGAAGCTGTCCTAGGAGGAAAAGACCCTGTGCAGAGCTGGATTCATCACTAGCACAAGGTAATAAGTACCTGGGCATGTCTAGTGGTGGATGGGAGTAAGCACAGGGTAATTGAAAAAAAAAAAAGTGTAGAAAAAACACCGGTTTGGAAGGTGGTGCACTGTGTTTTTTTTTTCTTTGTATTTTCTTACAGGGTTCAAGTTGGATTCAAAGGAACTAGCTCAGTGGATGGCAGCCCAGTTCAGCAGGCAGCAGGAGCTAGCACAGCAGGCTCAGGACACTGCTATGAGAGCCTTAATGGACAAGCAGAAGCCAGTGCTTGATCTGGTGCAAGCCCTAGTTCAGCTGCAGAACCAAGGTGGAACAGATGCAAGACCAGCAGTGAATACTGGTACACCACATGTGGACAGTGTGGGACTCAATCAAGGGATTGGGGCATTTAGTTTTGGGAAGCTAACTCCAGATGATAATGTTGATGATTTTCTAGAGTCTTTTGAAAGAGTGGCACAAGCATTAGCATGGCCAGAGACCCAGTGGGCAGTAAGGCTGGCAGTCTCATTAACTGGAGAGGCGCTTGCAGCTTATAGAGCAATGCCAGCAGCCCAGGCTTTGATTTATAAGGATGTAAAGGCTGCTATTAGAGATCGCCTAGGGTTGTCTATTTCAGAGTATAGGCGAATGTTTAGAGCTACTACATTGAGAGTGGGTGAGACACCCAGGGCTCTGAGTCAGAGAATCAGAGGTTTAGCTGTAAAATGGTTGGAGCCTGGGCAAAAGACGGTAGAAATGTTATTAGATATTATAATGCTTGAACAATTTATGTCTGGGGTGTCTAAAGATTTGCACACTTTCCTTATACAGCAAAATTGCCAAAATCTTGGAGAGGCAACCATGCTAGCAGAGAGATTCTTGGAAGCCACGCAGGCTTGCCATAGAATGGGTGGCTCTCTGAAGATTGGTGCTGAGGCTAGATGTGCTGTATCAGAAAAGAAAATAATTAAAAATGTTTCTGAAAATGAATGTACTGTATCAAACCAGATGACACAGTGGAATAGAAAGAAATGTTTCAAGTGTGGAAGATGGGGACATTTAAAAAAGGGATGCCAGACACACACTAGCTTAATGGGTCTGGATTTAAAACAGCCCAAAGAAGGATTTCTTTTGATGGTTGATGTGCAGGGAATTACCACAAATGCTCTGTTAGACTCTGGGGCAGACCAGAGTATGATGTCAAAAAGGCTTTGGAAGAGGATAGAGGCCCAAGAAGGATTTGTGCCTAGAACCCCTGAAAGCCAAGTTCACATCAGATGCATTCATGGTGCTGCAACATCATATCCCACCTATAAGCTAAAGGTTAAGTGCCTGGGGGAACAAGAGGAAGTCCTGTTAGCAGTGGTGCCTAGGCTACCCTTTGATTTGGTTCTAGGAAGAGACTGGCCAAGATTTAAGCAGGGTCTAGTGGAAGGACTAGGAAAGGAGGAGGGAGAAGGTTTAATGGTAATAGCTCCCGGGCCTTTATTTGGAAGTCCTCAGACCCCAGCTAAAAAGATGGTTAAGCGTCCAGAAGACCAAGCTACCCCAAAGCAGACATTCGTCCTAAAGTACCATAGGGTCACAGAGAAGGCCCAAGCTCCTAAGCGGGCAACCCCTCAAGCTGCTGGGTTTGACCTGTGCAGCATAGAAAATGTGACTGTACCTAGCCAAGGGAGAGCCCTGGTTGACACCGGTCTCCAAGTGGAAATACCTATTGGATGCTATGGGAGAGTAGCCCCAAGGTCCGGATTAGCCCTTAAATATTTCATCGATGTGGGTGCGGGAGTAATTGATCCCGATTACAGGGGCAATATTAAAGTTCTGTTATTTAACTTTGGACAGAATGATTATCACGTGAAGACAGGAGACAGAATTGCCCAATTGATCTGTGAGAGGCTGGGTTTTCCACCTGTAGAGGAGGTCACATCCCTCGAAAATTCTGAGCGTGGAACCAAAGGCTTTGGTTCTACTGATGTCAAAGGGGTTAAAAGCCTAGCTGCCACCTGTGCCCGAGAGAGGGAGGTGAATGAAGAGGAAGATTTGGGACCCCAGGTATCTGATTGTAAAGAAAAATCAGAGCCCCAAATAGGTGAGGACCTGACAGTGGTACAACAGGAAGAAATTAAGAAATTGCTCAAAGAGTTTCCAGATGTGTTGACACCCATACCTGGGGAGACACATTTGGTTGCCCATGAAATAATAACTCCACCTGGGAAATTAGTTCGTCAAAGGCCATACCGCTTGCCTGAAGCCAAAAGACAGGAAGTAGTGGCACAAGTCCAGGAGATGTTGGACATGGGAGTAATAGAGGAGTCAAAGAGTCCCTGGAATAGCCCCATAGTCCTGGTGCCGAAGCCTGATGGATCTTTAAGATTTTGTATTGACTTCCGGCAGGTAAACGCCATATCAGTTTTTGATGCATATCCAATGCCAAGAATTGAAGAGCTGTTGGACCAGCTGGGACAGGCTCAATACTTAACCACCCTTGATATGACAAAAGGATATTTGCAAATCCCTCTCACCAGGGAGTCGAAGCCGAAGACTGCGTTCAGCACCCCCGTTGGCCTTTTCCAGTTCAAGAGGATGCCTTTCGGACTGCATGGAGCAGCGGCTACCTGCCAAAGGTTAGTGGATCAGGTACTTCGACCCCACCAAAATTATGCTTTTGCATATATGGATGATGTCATAATGCATAGTAACACCTGGGCGGAGCATCTAAAGAGGATCAGGGCAGTCTTGTGCTCCATGAAGCAAGCGGGAATCACTTTAAACCTGAAGAAGTGTGCCTTTGCAAATAGGGAGGTAAAATACCTGGGCCACCTAGTGGGGAGAGGAAAAATTAAACCTCTAATGAGTAAAGTAGATAGCATCAGGAATTTTCCTCCTCCAACAACAAAGAAACAACTAAGAAGTTTCTTAGGACTTATTGGATACTACCGCAGATTTATACCGCAATTCGCAGAGAAAAGTGCAATTTTCACGGATATGCTGCGGAAGAATTGTCCAAACCAGCTAAAGTGGACACCTGAAGCTGAAAAAGCGTTTTCAGTCTTAAAAGGAAAATTGTGTACAGGACCGGTACTGAAAGGGGTGGACTTCAAGAAACCCTTTCTGGTTCAAACCGATGCATCGGATGTAGGGCTAGGAGCGGTTCTATCCCAGTGTCATGATGGGGAGGAGCATCCTGTGATGTATCTGAGCAGGAAGTTGTCACCGGCTGAACAAAAGTATTCCACAATAGAAAAAGAATGTTTAGCTATCAAGTGGTCAGTGGAGGCGTTAAGGTTTTACCTTACAGGGAGAAAGTTCCAGTTGGTCACAGACCATGCCCCACTTAAGTGGTTGCAGCAAATGAAGAACCACAATGCCAGGTTGACACGCTGGTACATGCCTTACAGGCATTTGATTTTCAAGTTGAACATCGTGCTGGGAAGTTACACAAGAATGCGGATGCCCTTTCCCGTATTACGGACTGTAGAGAAGAAGTTTCACCAGTGACACCAGTCCGTAATAACTTAAGCAGGGGGTATGTGATAAGGAAGCTTATCATAGCTCAGGAAAGAGCTATAGAAAAGGTGAAGTGACTCTGAACAAGCAACCTGTCAGTTCTGGTAGAAATAAGAAAACAGAATTTTCCCATAAAAGACTACCAGTCCCAGAATGCACCAGGTTTCCAACAGCCATTAGAGGAGCTGAAGTGGGGAAACGTGTGTGTTCAATCAGGAGGGCTATGAGGTAATCCCTAAGCACTCATCTCAAAGGGCAGGGCCTGATTCAGCACAGCTGCGCTGTGTTAGGGAGGAGCACTCATCAAGGCAGAATAAGAGTAGAGTTTATTCTACAGATGAGCAGCTTCATGATCACCTTGGATATCCAGAGAATTGTCCTCAGTATCCTGAGAATCAGCTTGAGTTTGATCATCAGTTTCATCTGAAGGATCATCAGAAGCAGAAGCCAAACCGGACGGACAGAGAGGGAAAGAAGCCCTCTGGAAGAAGGAAGAGAAAAGCCTTTGAGAGGTCTAGAAGAGTCCAAAGCAGTACGTATACTGGGAGGTATTCCAAGGGCCAGCATACACCATTGGACTGGGGAAAGCCAGAGGAATGGTGCTGCAGAGCTAGGAATCACAAGAGGCTACCTGTGAGGGAGACGGCTGCACGTGGAAGGGACCCTAAGACCTGTGCCAGAAGGTATGTGAAGAGAGATCCAGTGTCCAGGGATCTGGATTGGAAGGCTGGACATAAGAACTGGATTACATACTGGCCAGGCTATATAGAGAGGAACTCTAGCAGCAATGGAAGCTCAGGTATGAACACTGATCTATGCCCTAGCTATAACCTTGAAAGACAGCAGGGAAACAAGTATTCTCCTGAAAATGCTCCATTGAGAGATTCATCTGTGCCAATCCATGATATTGAACCCATGCTTGTTGAACAAGGGGGAATAATAGCAGATGAGGATCCTGTTTATATGGACTGCTCTCTATCTAAACTCCGTTGGTAGCTTTCTGTTATAAAGTACAGCAACCATCACAAAGAAATACAAATTTGTTCTTTAATCTACTCAGAAAAGCTCCTGAAGCAGGATTTGACCCACACAGTGGAAGGCAAGCCAGCTAAGAGGTTTCAGCTGGTGACTGCTAGCAATTAAGCCTTACCTAATTGCTTGTGAGCTAGGAGAGAATCATTTCTGAATCTGTGTGGGAAGTAATCAGAAGTTAATCTGAAAAGAACAGTTTGTTTCTTGCTTTGTAGCTTTTCATTTGTTGTTTTCCTGATTTTGACTTTGTTTTTCCAAGTTAACACTGAAAGCAAGTTACCTAATTTATGTGCTACCAAGCATATCTGTGTTGGGAGAAATAACCCCATAAATAAATATCTTATTGGCTTTACCCAAGAGCACAACTAAATTATTGTCAGCAGCTGTGTCTGGTGTGAATGAACTACATTGCCCACAATACCTTGCAAATCATATAGAAATATGCACTTGCCAAGGGTGTGAAGATTCTCACCCAGGCAGCCGTCTGACAAGGCGCAGTATATTTCAGCAGCTAGAAAAGATCACATAGTCTCTATAGCTTGTATCATCTGCAACTCTTCCTCTTCAGACATGGTGAGTAGATATGAGTCTTACTTTTTTAAAAATATTGTTGGCTATATAATGTTTCTGTCTCTTATGATTGTCTTTAAAAAAATAGGAGCAGAAGCCGCGGGGTACACATAAACTCTCTCTTACAAAAAGAAGACAGCAAAGAAAGTTAAAAGGTATGTCATGTGTTTTTTAATTTTCCAGCAGCTATGTTCTTTATAATGTGTCTTATGTTTTTTTTTAAATATTAAAGACCAGGAAGCTGCTATAAAACAAGATGACCAGCCTAACTAACAGACGACACCTTACAGAAAGCCAAAAGACAAGCAGAATAGTGAGTATTCCAGTTTTATCCGGCACCTAGAATTTAGGGCTGCTGTAAAAGAAAAAAAGTATTAGCCCCTACGTTTTTCTTTTTCAGATCGAGAAAATGTTAGACTTCTCTCCCATAGCCATTGGTTTTCTAACAGGAAAAGATCACACAGCGAAGGTTTTTCTGTCGGTGAATCTACACACGCCGGTACAGAATACAGAGGGCGTGGTGATGCCGTGTCTTTGATCACAGTGTTTCAGAGGACAGCGCAAATAATCATGCATTAGGCCCCGCTGAAGAACCAGAACCAGTTAGCTATGTTCAGTTTGTGAAAAGGTGGGGTCGTAAATTGGACAAGTTTAATGGTGTAATTTATTCAGAGGAATTTCGGTTTATTAATTTAGACAGGGTAACATCATTATCTGAGGCTCAATTTGCCATTCGGCAAGGTATCCAGCATATTCTGGATGAGGTTAGCAGCAGGGTTTCACCCGGTGATTATGTACAGGTGCATTTACACTCATCTCTTTTTCACAATTCCTTGTATTCTGGAAAGTTAAACCCAGAAGCATTAGACACTGACGATTTCTTAAATCAGATCGCTAAACTCCTTCAGAGTCACAGAGAAATCCAGGTTTGTGATATATTCCGTGTTGTTGTACTTGTCATAAGAAATCGGGGTGGGGGAGCTCGTAGGATCTTAAAGACTATACCGTTTAGCCATATTATTCATAAGAAAAGGATGTATTTGATAGACTTGAATAACACTAATAATAACCTGTGTTTTGCAGCTAGCCTCACAGCCCTCATGTCACAGGTAAAAATGACAGATGTCGAATTGTTAGAAGGTGCTAAAAAACTACATAATGAATTGGGGTGGCCGGTACATAGAAAAGTCATGCTCGATGATGTAGCAATATTTGAACAGCATTTAAGGATAAACATACGCGTTGTGCTTTACACAAATTCATGGGGTTTGTTTTAAGACATCAGACAGACCTGTGTTCCCTAAGACTGTGTTCTTGTTGCTACACGATGACCATTTCTATGGTATAACCAATGTCAAAAAATTCTATGGGGAGCCAACTTCTGTAGTTACTGTCAGAAACCGTACAGTCACGATCATAATTGCACATTGTGGTGCCGTCTTTGCTTGACACTAACGTGTGCGAATAATGTTGGTGTACAACAGAGATGCCCTAATTGCAAACTCTTTTGACGTTCTAAAGAGCGTTTAGATAGACACATGTATTTGGTTCTGAAAAAAGAAGTGGCGTGTTTATCTAAGATACTGTGCCAGAAATGTGAGTCTTATGTGGACAAGAAACATAAGTGCAAGGGCCGGCATTGTAAACTATTTCGTGATCCCCTAACCGGGGATGGCGTCCACTTATGTTTTATGACCCCTATTGGTAAAACTGAAACATCTGAAAAGTATATTTTTTATGATTGTGAATGTATGCAAGAAACAGGCTGGCATGTCCCTATTTACATATATGCGACGGACGTAAATGATGAAAGAAACTGGGAATTCAAGGGTCTCAAATGTATTTCTGCCTTTATACAGATTTTGTGTGACAAAAAAATGTAAAGGCTACACCTTCATAGCGCATAATTCCAAAGGTTATGACGGGTATTTTGTTCTTAAACAACTGCTTAAGGAAAAGATGAACACAGGGCTGCTGGTTCAAGGTGCTAAACTTTTACAAATTACCGTTGAACCTTTGACTATCCGTTTTATAGACTCTCTAAATTTCCTGCCTATGAAACTTAGCAAACTTCCGCAAGCCATGGGTTTTACAGACAGCAAGGGGTACTTTCCGCACTTTTTTAATACTCTGGAAAATCAAAATTATGTGGGCCCCATGCCGGGTGTTGAACATTACGGTGTGGGTAACATGTTGCCTGAAGAAAAAGAGGAATTTTTACAATGGTACAAGGACAATCAGCATAAAACGTTTAATTTGCAAAAAGAGCTGGCTTATTACTGCCAGCAGGATGAAATCTGGCATTTCGAGCAAAAATCTGATAATCTCTTTTGTAAAGAAATCAGCTATGTACACATTTTGTTTTTCAGTATCATTGCACCATCGAGGGTAGCCAGAAGCCTCTTGTTTTTAACGGAGGTGCATTTTGATGTATTTGGAAAAGAGATTATCAGATTTTTGCTCGAAATGCCAGATTTCATAGATTTCAACAACCACATACCCTTTTGCAATGGCTAAATTCATCTCCACCGTACACCAAGTCCCCACAAAAGCTCTCTCCTCATCCGTGTGGGCACACATTTCCTGTTGCCGTGTGTCAGCACACGTATGACACAGTGGAAACATAAGCTTGCCGCCCAACCGTATGGGTAACACCGGGAAAAAAAGAGCTTTCGTGGTGGATATACTTTTGCTTTTATAAAACCAAAGTACTTTGTAGGGGGACCAAATTTGTCATAAATGATTTGTGGATGGCCTATTGGATATTCCTTTGTTTTATTGACAAAAGGGTATAGGCTGGTAAAATCATAGTAGTGTATTTTTTCCCCAGGTCTTGTTTTGTGGTACAGACAAATGGCATTTGTTCTACCCCCAAAAAGGGCATCTCATGGAATCAGAGGTTGCGGTAATGCAGAGTCAGCCAGGAAATCTGCATAGCCCCCGTCATTTTCTTTTACCATCTGCTTCCACTCGTGCTCCCCATAGACTTATGACCTTGAACCCCCGGCTTTCCAGGAATGCAGCTTTTAGCTGTGTTTTGTAATAAAGAAAACCATAGGTCGTGGCTGTTACAGGATTCTGGTCTTTATCGTTATAACAACTCGGACAGCCGTGATGAAAACAACCATTAAATTCAAAAGCTGTTTCTACCCCATCGATCACGGCATAGCCATCAAGAAAATAAGACCCCACCTTTTTTTCGCCACCTTTCAGAGCATGTGTGATCTATATATTTTCTTTGGCTTCTACATACAACAACCATTGAATAGAGGGGGGATGAATATCTCTTTGTCTGCCGGTGATAGTTATCTGGTGGAATGAGTGCCACAGTCTTGGGTTCTAAAAACATTAATCAGAACATAGCCATACATACAGATGCAAGGGTTATAGATTGGAAAAGGTCTAAACACCTTGTTAGAATTTCTGAGATGTCACCCTGCTCTACAAACACTTCTTTCTCTGTCATTTTCATGATTTCAGCTCGGTAGAGAACACAGGCCTGCAGCAAAACAGATACATCCTGCTGGCAGTAATAAGCCAGCTCTTTTTGCAAA
The DNA here is from genome assembly GCA_033557465.1 of Ichthyophis bannanicus. Classification (NCBI taxonomy): domain Eukaryota; kingdom Metazoa; phylum Chordata; class Amphibia; order Gymnophiona; family Ichthyophiidae; genus Ichthyophis; species Ichthyophis bannanicus. Next base: position 96,503,718 of record CM066031.1, on the reverse strand, counting down.
TTAAAAGTTTTATGCTGATTGTCCTTGTACCATTGTAAAAATTCCTCTTTTTCTTCAGGCAACATGTTATCCACACCGTAATGTTCAACACCCGGCATGGGGCCCACATAATTTAGATTTTCCAGAGTATTAAAAAAGTGCGGAAAGTACCCCTTGCTGTCTGTAAAACCCATGGCTTGCGGAAGTTTGCTAAGTTTCATAGGCAGGAAATTTAGAGAGTCTATAAAATGGATAGTCAAAGGTTCAACGGTAATTTGTAAAAGTTTAGCACCTTGAACCAGCAGCCCTGTGTTCATCTTTTCCTTAAGCAGTTGTTTAAGAACAAAATACCCATCATAACCTTTGGAATTATGGGCTATGAAGGTGTAGCCTTTACATTTTTTGATCACACATTTTTACAGACAGCCCATTGTAGGTTTAATTAACTAGGCAATCCTAAAACACACCACACAAAGCTGTAGGTTCAAATGTTTTATTTCAAATAAAATGTTTTCATCTTGTGAAATGATTCATTCCTTATCGTTCCTCCAGTTTAGTCCTCTACTTCTGGGTTGTGCACCTCTTCCTGCAGCTAGGAGACTGGGCATGTCAAAGTCGTGACATCACTGGATATAGCCTGCTGGTATCTCCCATCAGCCTCCAGTGTGTCCAGTCTCCTTGCAGCAGGAGGACATAGTGAGCCTAGCTCCTGGGCTCACTTGGGGGGGAACAGATAAGGAGCATTTAGTGTGACAAATTCTGATTTTACTTTTGATTTTTACCTTTCATTTACTTTTAATTTTACTTTTAATTCAGTTACCTTTGGTTAATTGACAATCAGGGATTAGTTCCCTTTAGTTAGGAGCAAATTTCCTTATTTACAGTAATTTTAAATTTGAGCCTGGTTCTTTAAATTAGTAGCAGTTCTCGCCTTCCCTCCTTGTCAGTGATTTTCACTTGCTGCAGGCATTTGCCGGTGCGGATCTCTTTCCCTGGACTGTACGGGAGAAAGCTCCCGGACCCGTACAGCCACACTGAAGCTGTGTGAGACGGAGTCTCTCCGTTGCTGCGGGATTTTAATTTTACTCTGTGGAACCGGTTGAGCGATCCTCGCTGCGGCTGCCAGGCACATCAGCGCAGCTTGAGGATCGGAGGAATTCAAGGAGGTAGGACCAGGCTGTGTGGCTTTTGGCCTTCGGGTTCTGTTGGTCTGCTGAGGCCTCATTTTTGCAGCGACGGCTGTTCTTGGCGCCAAAATTCATTGGCGAAGGGGCGGCCATTTCCTCTCTAGGTATTTGGACCGCATCGCGAAAGTTGCCTGCGTGAGGAAAACAACAGGCAGAATAGCTAAATTTTTGGGCCTAGTGTTTGTTTGTTTCTTTTGTTTGTAGTATTTTTTTTGAGGCCAGGGGGTTCCTCAGCATTAAGGGGGACTGTTGTCAATCCTCTTTATAGAATAAATAAGAATAAACTTAAAAACAGGACAGCAGTTTTGGCATTGATCCCTGATACCACATGTTCTTTCCCTCCTAATCATGTCTCTGAGGAGCATCTGTTCAGGCCCAGGATATTAGGCAAATTGCCAGCTTTTAGTTTCAAGGGCAGAGCCCTAACTTGTAGTTTGCAGGAGAGAAAGCCTAGAAGTGTGCCTTTATGTAGTCTATAGTGAAAGTTGCCCAAAATTCACTGGGACAGGTTTAGCAAACCTTAGAATGTACAAAAATAGACTGGCAGTTAAACTGCCAACCGGGAAGTGCCTGTGCTACGGTCTATGGCCCCCAGAGGGCAGCTGGTACACTCAATAGTGCCTTTCTATGACTGTGCAGGCAGCCATTATCTGCAGATCAGGAAAGAAATCACCACAGAGCCTCGGTGATGTGATGTAAGGTCTGAGAATCCAGTTTATATGACCAAGATTTAAAGCTCTTAATTTCTGTATCATTGGTCGGGCTCTGCTGCCCTAAAGGCCACCGAATGACAGCGCTGCTCATGAATCACATAAAGTATTCAGTGCCCCCATCCCTGGGGGGGTGAGTGGTACCATACAATATCATATTACTCATCAGGTTCACACAGGCAACAACCTCTCAGACCTCCATTTACAAGGTGGTCGGTGTATCCCACTGCTATTTCTCTGACTGCAGGGAGGCCTGGTGAGGTGCTTGTGGGTTTCATAGCAACACTTAGCAGGCCCTTCCCAAGAAATTCTCATCTATTACTAGAGCAGGGTTTCATTTCATTTCTCTGGTTGCGGTTAATGCACAGCGTCAGGGGCTGTGTTCGAAAGCTTGCCATGGACTTCGGTGGGATTTCAAAAAGAAAAAGAAACTCGCTTTAGTGAGAGATAGCCTTGTTCATTTTTAGCTAACACTGTTGATTTTACTTTTGATTTTTACCTTTTGCGCCTGGATCCCAAGGATGGGACATTGTTTGCTTCCAGGGGTACTTTCTATTTTGCTCTTCAGCTCCCTGGCAGATGCAGTAGGCTGGCAGGGGGTGGGCAACGCCTCCTGCAATGCAGAATATCCCAGGATAAGGGGGGGAAGGACCACTGGATGCAGCGGGGGCTGGTAGCTTCTTGCAAAGCTATAATAGCAGTTTGGGTAATTTTAGCGGATCTGCTTTGATTTCATTGGAGTTGGCGGAAACTTGGTTTTTGGAGTCCTATCTTGGAAAAAAAAAAAAAAGGGCATAGCTATGTTGATTTACCAGAATCTCCTTCCGCTATCCATAGAAGGTCCTATACAGCGTTAAAGTCGATTTATATGGTAGGATAATATTTTGGCTTAGCTGCTGTGATATAGCGCTATGTTCCGCTGTAAACCTATTCAGGTCAAAAGGAATTATGATGATAACTCTCTTGGACAGTTGTAACAGGTGCTTGGGTGAGCGCCATGGCCAGTCCACAGATGTGGAATGCTCTGCCATAAGCATTATGTCATGGGAAGAATTTTATAGTTGTGTGGTTTCTTAATGGAAAATGTTTCCGTTTAGTTTGACTTTGCCAAATTATAAGATTTTACGGTAGATTTGTAATGTCTTAATTTTGGCTATATGGGGTTTAATTTTACATATGGAAAAGGTAGCTCAGCGGAGAGGGATTGCGAAATAGAACTCTGGCCTTTGAAGCTATCTATGCTCCCATTCCATTTATCAGAGGTTCTCCAATACGGAGAGTCTCTGCTAGTGTTCAGTGAATGCCTTAATGGGGGGCCAGAACAGCTAGGTTAGTTCTCTGGCAGCAATGGCAGCAGCTCAGACTCTAGTAGGCATACTTCATATGCTGGGCTTACAGGATGGCTTCTGCGCTGATCGGCATCAGCCAAGGTGACTGACGGTTTAGACTGTGAATGTGGAGTCAGCCTGGAGGAGGGGCCTTGCGTTCTCTGGACAATGCCCTGCATACACTGAATCCCTTCAATTCGATCAGCTGCTGGCAGGACACAAGGCACGCTCGCATGCTTTTTTGCTTCAGTGGTCTAAAAGTGGAGTCTTTACCAGGTGGTGTAATGGGAACTTGTCTGCAGTTTCTCGGCTTCTTTATTGCTGACTCAATTGCCACTGCAGAATGAGAGCTGTATTTCATATCACCAGGTGCTAGTTGAACTTAAAATATAAAGTCCATCTTTGTGCAGTCAGACGGAATGGGGCGTTACTCTAGCAGGACGGCCGTGGATTAGTATGCCTGTGTTTGGGAGTTCTTTCTACTTCATATTGTTGGCACGGAAAGAGTGTCTCTTAACATATGCTGAAGGCATTTTTGGTTTAGAGGTGTCTTTGTAAAAATAAATAAATAAATAATAAAAATAAATAAATAAATAAAGAAGGAAGGAAAATAAAGAAAGTATTCAGCTGTCCTGAATTCGCCTGTTCTTGATTGACATTTTGAGGCTAAGCAGGGGCACGCCTGGGTACCACGTGGCTGGGTGCACACCTTGCACTTTCAGGGTGTGCGGACTCACTGTATGGAACAGAGCCCTAGCAATCTTCTTTATCGCAAGATGGGAAAGTAGATGGTTCACTGAAGCGATCGTTGGGGGCATTGCTCTGGCCTTACAAGCTCCCATTTTTGGAGCCTGGGGAGGCGAGAGCATGCTTCCGCTGGTCGCAGTGTTACGGCAGTCTACTCGCCTGGAACAGGAAAGGATCAGGGAGTTGAATCGACTACAGCCTGATTTGCTTTATGGGGCAAATGTGCATTATGGCTTGATTCAAGCGCTAGCTAATATTATTGGCTTCCTTGGGGTTCACCCAGAGGTCTCTCTGGTGGAGGAATGGGGCAGCTGATGGTTCGTCCCAGTCGAGGGTCAGTAAGCTCCCATTAAGTCTGTCTTGTCCTTTCCCCGTGGGCTCTCATAGGGCAACTAGTTGGCGTATCGGGGCTATCGGAGAAAGGTGCTCTTGGTAGCGCCCGGTTGGGCGAGATGGCCGTACTAGGCTTTTCTCATTCATCTACTCGACAGGCTTTTCCTAGAAGTTGTCGGTAGTGGACGTTCTGCTGCGGCTAGGTCCGTGACGAATGTCTCAGGTGGATCTGTGCCCGCCTACGGTTTGGCCTTTGTATGGGAGGGGCCCAAGTAGAAGGGTTATTCTGCGGCAGTCTGCGGCAGTCTTCGCCGCCTTGTTGAGAGCAAGGAGGCAGGCTGCTTCTGCTACGTAGGTCCATGCTTAGCGCCTTTGGAAGGCTGCTGTTCACGGCGGCAAGTCCCGGGCGACAAAGGTGTCTGTATCCTTGGTCTGAGCTCTCTGCAGGACAGTGTCTGAAGGAACTAGCGGCCAGTTCCTTAGAGGATCCAGCGGGCGACTGTTTCTGGCTGTAGGAGTCTGTGAAGGGAATAGCGCTAGGTGTTCGGATCGATGTGTAGCGTTTCCTTAAGTTGGGATCCGACTGCGCTACTCAAGGAGAGTTCGGGTGCTGCCGGGGGATCCCGATTGGGCCTTAGAGGCGTTAGCTAAAGAGTCCTTTGATTCTTTACTCCAGGCGTCGGTAAAGGATTTGCTGTTATAGACAGTGGTTTTGATAGCTCGTTGTTCGGTGCGACGAGTTTCGGAGTTTCAGGCGTTGTCATCTAATGAGCCGTTTTCACCCTTTCTGGATAGAGGGTGGTGTTTGCGAGCAGTCCCGTCGTCCTTCCAAAAGGTGGTTTTCTGATTTTTCTCCTGAGCCTATTGGTTTCTCTTCCAGTTCTCGGTTTTTCTGGAAGGGGAGGTTTTTATTCGTAGCTTACACCGATAGGAAAACATTACATGCAGGGTTGCGATGTTCTTTTTCTTTGTTTTTGTGTGCTGGTTGGAGGTCCCCACAAAGGGGAAGCAGCAGCGAAGGCGGCCATTTCGCACTGAGTTAAGGCGGTGGTTGCCTCAGCTTTCTGCTGGTGAGGTTGTATGATTCCGGGGGGCTTTCTGACTCTTGCTACCAGGGCACAGCGGCTTCATGGGTGAATCACCGTGTCATTCCACCAGGAGGGATTTGTAGAGCAGCTTCCAGGTCGTCTCTTCATTTCCTCAGTAACCACTACTGCCTAAATGTTTTGGCTGTAAAGGAAGCCTGTTCCGGGTCGGCAGTGTGGTGAGTTGGCTTGATAGGTCCCTCCCAATGATTACTGCTCTGTTACATCCCAGAAGTAGAGGACTAAACTGGAGGAACGATAAGGAAATAGAAATTACACTTACCTGGTAATTGTCGTTCCTTGAGTTACGACAGTTTAGTCCTCATTCCCGCCCAGGTGTGTGATTTCTTCCGAGTTTATTTTCAGGCGGAGTGAAGCATCAATCTCAAGGAGTAGACAGATCCTTTCAGTTTCTAGATCGCAGTGAGTATCCCTCTCTGTTCTTTCTTTCTTTTCTCTTATTTAAACGAGGTGATGGTATAGGATACGTGTTTGCATAGGGGGGACATGAATGTAAAGTAAAAAAAAAAAAAAAAAAAACAAGAGAAAAGAAAATATAAGACGGATACGGTTTAAAAGGCTCCTCCGGTTGAAGAATGGGGAGTTATTTAAAGTTATGGTATAGTTACTTATTTGTTGTTCCTTTGAGTTTGCTTTGTCAATAGTACACTGGAGGCTGATGGGAGAAACCAGCAGGCTATATGCAGTGATGTCACGACTTTGATATGCCCAGTCTCCTAGCTGCAGGAAGAGGTGCACAACCCAGAAGTAGAGGACTAAACTGTCGTAACTCAAGGAACGACAATTACCAGGTAAGTGTAATTTCTATTTTGAGCATTACAAGTTTTTAAAAAAAATATAAAGGCATACATATAATTTTTGTTCATCTGTATGTTCGGCTAATAGATTCTGGAAATACATACATTTTCATAAAAAGTCAATTTTTTACAGAACCTGGTGTTTTTTAAAGAACGATCTATAATCTCTGTCACAGATTAAACCTTCTACTAGCTACATTTCACATTTTCCCCAGATCTAAGCAAAATATTGAACAGTTGTCCTGGATTTCTAGTGGTATTAAAATCTCTGATGAGTTCAAACAAAAAATTCAAATTTTCATAAACTAGGGCAGTTGCTTTTCATTTTATGACCAACAATCATGGCAACATTTACAATAGGTCCTAGACACAACCTGTTACAAGTTTTATGGATTTTCTGTTGTATTTCCTTGTGTCCCCACCTCAGACAATCATGATGTCTTTTGCCCTGGAGCATGTATTACACAAGCTGCACAGTCTCTACGCATAACGCCCTGCCAGCATTTCCTGATAATACAGCCCATCGTTGTCTTTATAACAGATTTAAATGTGTTATTTTTTTCATCAGGTTTTTTTGAGTTGTCCTTTTGACTGGCTATGACATCAAATGCCTCCCTTTGATATGTACAGAGAAAGCACAAACAGTGTAGATTGGTTGCCTGTATGTCCTCTAGCTCTTGTAGGAGTGGAGATTCGTTACAACACTTTTCTACAAAAAAAACTTCTCTTACCTCTGCTGATCCTAGTTTGCTTGGTGTTCCAAAAAGAGCCATTTTTTCTTTTTGAATCTCTGTGTTAAAATGTTCCCCTTACACAGGACACACAGCCTTACACCAGGAGCATGCTCAGAACACCTGGAGCATGCTCAGAACAGGCCTCCTGTTTCAACCAATCACGTGTTACCACACCCTCGAGAGGCATGTTCAGACTTGTCTATCTGTATTGGTTTTTTCAAAGCCACTAAAAAATAGCTGTGGCTGTGTTTGAACTCAGCTCTCTCTCTCCAAAAAAATCCTGTATTAGGGGGATTTGAACTCAGGTCTCTCCCTCTCTATATATATATTTCTGTGCTTGCCAGAATACTTGTCTCTAACCATGAGGTCTTAAAAGCAAAATTCTATCACATGGAAAGCAGTGGTTTCTCTAACAAAAGATGTGTTAATTGAGGTTTAACATTTGTAAAGAAAAGCTTCTACCCTGTCTGTGCCTCTGTGAAAGGCCCTGTGCTGTGCTAAGAATCTTTTGTGAGAAAAAAGAACTGGGGCAGTGGGAGAGAGAATTCATTTTTTGTTTTGTATTCCAGGGTTCCTGCTTTTTGCAGATGTAAACATTAACCAGAAGCAAAACACATTTCCGGAGTCAGTCACTCTGCTTCCGCTGAGGTCATCGGAAAAGGACACGCTCCATTTCTGATGACACTCTGTTTCCGGTGCTGTCAGCAAAAAGCAACAGTCCATTTCTGATAACACCCTGTTTCCTGTGATGTCAGCAAAAAGCGACAGTCCATTTCTGATGACACCCTGTTTCCGGTGATGTCATTTCCGATGATGTAGGCAGGGGCGTGGTTGAGGGTGGGAGGCTGTGGGTGTGGCACAAACCCGGAAGTGGGTGCTGATTGGCTAATGCCATATTGTGGGGCGGGGCGTGGGTGTGGCAGAAACCCAGAAGTGGACGCTGATTGGATGATGTCATCCTTGGGGTGGGGTGGAGGCATGTCAAGTGGGGGCAGTGGCCACGGCCTGGGGGCAGGAGTGGGCAGGGCTAACTCACCATTCACTTCTATGGGAGGGGTGTGGCCTAAGGCGGGACATACACCGGAGGTGGACGCTGATTGGTACCTGTCAACAGTTTGGGGGTGGGAGTGGGTGGGGCTAACTCACCTTTCACTTCTATGGGAGGGGGCGTGGCCTAAGGTGGGACATACACTGGAAGTGAAAGCTGATTGGCTCCTGTCATCCTTATCTCACCTGTCAATCAGTTTGACGAGTAGTGTACCCGTTATACTACTAACGATACAGAGGCATTATAATATCCTTTGTTTTATTCTCCATTCCTTTCCTTATGATTCCCAGAATTCTATTAGCTTTCTTGGCTGCTGCTGCACACTGGGCTGAGGGCTTCAATGTATTATTCATGATGACGCATAATCTTTTTCCTGGGTGGTGGTTTCTAAGGTGATACCTTACATTGTGTAACCAAAGTTTGGGTTGTTCTTTCCTAGGTGCATAACTTTGCACTTGTCCACATTAAATTTCATCTGCCATTTGGACCCCCTCTCTCACTGACAGGCTGCATAAAACAAGCCTCCTTATTGGCTCGTCCTATGTCCACAAAGCACAGTGCAGTAAGCTCAGCTCCCTCTGCTCTTACCGATCCCTTTAGGGCTTCAGTGCCGAGTCTTAGAGCTCCCGGAACTGATCAGTAATTAGTAACTGGCTGCACTGTGGGATTTATTAGTCACATTTATCCTTTCCCACAGTTGAATTACTAGAGTCCCCGAAAGACAGAGATAGATCCATTATACACAGTGAGGATGAGATTTTCCAAAGTGCAGCATTGCATGAACTTGTGTTATTAGTAAATGAATCTCAGTGCACGAAATAGGACATATGGCAAATAATGCACTTTATGGCATGCAGCAGCCTTTAGGAAATCTAGCCCTCAGTTACTGCCCAGTATCAATACAATACAAAGCTCTTGTTGTAGAATCTTGCCTAACTCTCTAGACAGCTGCTTGCCTAGTGCTTTCTTCCCTCTTCCTTGGCCAAGTCTAAATTTCTTCCCTTTCCCCCTATCAAGTAGCACTGTCCCCCAGGCACAATTGCAAAGTTATTATTATTTATTTATTATTTAGCTGCATTTATATCCCACTTTTCACCAGGTCAAAGCGGTTGGGGGATACATTTAACATGAGGAGATATGAGACACATACACTAATACTTACAGGGAACATGGGCAATGGAGGGTTAAGTGGATTGCCCAAGACCACAAGGAGCACCTGTGGGACTAGAAAGAGTAGTTACTCACCTGTAACAGGTGTTCTCCAGGAACAGCAGGAATCAGTCCTCACATATGGGTGTCATCTGCGCCAATGAAGCCCCAGCGGAGCATTTCCCCAGCTTTCCATGAAAGCCTTTGGGAATGCAGGCACGCATGCGCGGTTCCCTTCCCGCCTAAAGGTGCCATCTTACCTCAGTCAAATGACATAGCTAAGAACAGCACACAAAAATGAAAAATTAAACTATGTACAACTGCAACTCCTAGGGGAGGAGGGAGGGTTGTGAGGACTGATTCCTGCTGCTCCTGGAGAACACCTGTTACAGGTGAGTAACTACTCTTTCTCCAGGACCAAGCAGGAAGTCAGTCCTCACATATGGGTGACTCCCTAGCTCAGGGCTACCGAGGAACCCAGGCTGAACAAGAGAACTCCCTCTAGTCCCAGCATCAAAGAAAGGCTTTTCACTGACACAACCTCCACCGGTAGCCCAACAGAGGGTAGGAGGGCAGGAGTTGCCTAAACCTCTAAGAGATTCCGGAATACTGCCTGGCTAAAAGCACTGTCCCTACGGGACTCCCTCTTCAGACAGTAATGGGCCACAAAAGTCTGGCTTGAAGACCAAGTTGCAGCCCTGTAGATGTCTGCCAAGGGCACAGAGCGGAGATGAGCCACTGAGGCAGCCATTGCCCTGACACGGTGGGCCGTGACCCGACCCTGCAAAGGAAGGTCAGCCACCTTGTAAGCCCAGGTGATACAGTCATCCACCCAGATGGACAAGGTATGCTTGGACACAGCCAACCCCAACTTATTAGGGTCAAAAGATACGAAGAGTTGAGTAGCCCTTCTATGCCCTTGCGTACGGTCAAGGTAGAAGGATAAGGCCCTCCTACAGTCCAGGGTATGCAGAACTGCTTCAGCCTGGCTTGCATGAGGCCTAGGGAAGAATGTTGGAAGAACCACCTCCTGGTTAAGGTGGAAAGAGGAGACAACCTTTGCAAGGAACTTTGGATGAGTCCTGAGGACTACCCTGTTCCTATAAATTCTGGTGTAAGGCCTATCAGAGACCAGGGCCTGAAGCTCACTCACTCGCCTAGCCGAAGTAAGGGCTATCAAGAAGAGTGTCTTCCAGGATAGGAAACGTAGAGGGCAAGTAGCCATCGGCTCAAAGGGTGGGCTAGTCAGCTGCTGCAAGACCACATTCAGCTCCCACTCAGGAGCAGGAGGACAGATGGGAGGCTTGAGCAAGAGCAAGCCTCTGAGAAACCGGGACACCAAGGGGTGAACCGACAGAGAATGTCCTTCCACCAGAGAGTGGTGAGCTGCTAGAGCTGAGAGGTGGACCCGAACAGAATTGGACTTAAGTCCCTGATTTGATAGGTGCAGTAAGTATTGAAGCACCACTGGTATAGTACAGGATCCTCTGTACCTAGCTGACACCACACAGAAAACCTTTTCCATTTGAGAGCATAGGTTTTCATAGTAGACTGTTTCCTAGAGGCTAGGACAACCTCTTCAACTTCCTGAGGTAGGCCCCAGGGAGCCAAAACTACTCTTACAGCCTCCAGGCCATCAAATTAAGAGCTTTGAGATTGGGGTGCAGAAGGGAACCCTGATCTTGAGAGAGAAGGTCGGGTTGCAACCCCAGAGGCAGTGGGGGATCCACTGCCAGCTGAAGAAGTGGAAACCAAGGCTGTCTCGGCCACCTGGGAGCCACCAGCAGGACCGAGGCCTTGTCCTGAAGAATCTTGAACAGGGTTCGGGCCACCAAGGGCGTGGGAGGAAACGCACACAGGAGGCCCTGAGACCATGGGATCAGAAAAGCATCTGCTGCTATCCGCAGAGGATGCGGTTGCCTGGAGCAGAACTTTGGTAGCTGTTTGTTCAGAGGACTGGCAAACAGATCTATGGATGGAAGTCACCATTTCAGGAAAATCCTCTGAACCACCAAAGGATGGAGCTGCCACTCGTGGGGCTGCAGAATCCTGCTCAACCTGTCGGCCAGGTAATTTTGCTGGCCAGGGAGGTACACAACCTTGAGAAGCATGTTGTGCTTGAGGGCAAACAAGCAAAAGTCCTGAGCCTCCTGACAAAGGAGTCTGGATCCAGTTCCACCCTGCTTGTTCACATAAAACATTGCTACCTGGTTGTCTGTCTGAATTAGGACAGATTGATGCTTCAGGGTAGGAGAAAAAGCTTTGAGAGCTAGGCGAATAGCCCTGAGTTCCAGGAGGTTGATCTGCTGTGCAGCCTCCCAAGGAGACCAGAGGCCCTGGGTGCACTTGTCTAGACAATGAGCTCTCCAGCCCTGCAGAGACGCATCTGTGGTCAGTACTACTGTGTATGCAGGAATCTGAAAGGGCATCCCTTTGAGGAGATTGGGTGGGTGTAACCACCAACTGAGGGAGTCCAGAAATGGTCTGGACACCCTGATCCTGTCTCTGAGGCTGCCGGTGGCTTGTGACCACTGAGTCCGAAGGCACCACTGTGCAGCCTCATATGGAGCCTGGCAATGGGGGTCACATGTACTGTCGAAGCCATGTGGCCTAGAAGCCTCAGGCAGAGTCTGGTGGAGACTAGCGACCTGCTGAGAAACTGGCTTGCCAAGTTTATCAGTCTTTGGGCTCTGTCTACTAGCAAGAACGCCTTTGCCAGCTGAGAGTCCAGCCTTGCCCCTATGAACTCCAAGTTCTGGGAGGGGAGCAAAGTGGACTTTGCGAAGTTTATGACAAATTCCAAGCCCTGGAGAAGAGCAATAGTTCTGAGGGTGGCTTGTTGGGCCTCCTGGCACGTTTGACCCCTGATGAGCCAGTCGTCCAGATAGGGAAAGACAAAGATGCCCTGATTTCTCAGGTAGGCCGCTACCACTGCTAGGCATTTGGTAAAGACTCTGGGAGCGGAGGTTAGGCCAAAAGGTAGTACTCTGCACTGATAATGGTTTCCTCCCACAATAAGCCGGAGGTACTTTCTGTGGTCTGGATGAATGAGGATGTGAGTATACGCATCCTTTAGATCTAAGGAGCATAGCCAATCTCCCTGCTGGAGGTAGGGCAGAAGTGTTCCAAGAGTAAGCATCTTGAACTTCTCTTTCTCTAGGAACTTGTTGAGGTTCCTGAGGTCCAGGATAGGTCGAAGGCCACCGGTTCTTTTGGGTACCAGGAAATACCTGGAGTAGAACCCTTGACCTTGCAAGTGGGGAGGCACAGGCTCCACCGCCCTGTCCGCCAACAGACCTTGGAGCTCCTGTAGGAGAAGATCTGTGTGCAGGGGAGGCCTTGGAGGCTCCCCTGGAAAGTATGGAGGAGGCAGTTGGAGAAAATGCAGTGCATAGCCCCTGTGGACTATGTGCAGCACCCAACTGTCCCCAGTGATGTGGGGCCACTGGTGGGCAAAGAGGGCGAGGCGACCTCCTGTGCAGGGATGGGAGAGCAGGGACTGAGAGGCTATGCTGGAGGAGTCAAAAACCCCCACCCTGCTGAGTGGGAGCAGGGGCCGGAGGCTTGGGGGTCCTCTGCCAACGGGGCCCATTACCCTGCCCCTTGGCTTGCTGACCCTGGGGGGCAGCTTGGGCAGCCTGATATTGAGGGTACTGTTTGTAGGCAGTGCCCTTCCTCGGGTAAAAGGGCTTCTTACCCGAGGCCTTCTTCTTATGAGAAGGGGCAGAGGTCTTTCTAGACAGCCTTGTCCATGTAAGGTGCTCAGTCTCGAGCTGTGCGGCCTTCTCGGCCATGGGCTTGCCAAAAGGTTCTCACCTCGGCAAGGGACATCAACCAACTTGTCCTGAACCCATGGCTCAAGGTCCGATGACTGCAGCCATGCCTGGTGTCGAGCCGCGATGCCGGCTGCCGCAACTCGGGCCGAAGCCTCGAAGATTTGTAGGCAGCGCGGGACAAGAACGTCGAGCAGTCCCGAATCCCCGAGGACAAGGACTTGAATCTCTGCAAGGGCTCCCCGGAGAGACCAGCGGAGAACCCTGCCAGCTCCTTGGCCAGGTCTCGCAAGTACATGCCCATGTACAGCTGGTAAGACTGGACACGGCAAGCAAGCATCGAGCCCTGGAAGCACTTTCTACCGACACCATCGAGGTTCCGGGCCTCCCTGTCAGGGGGCACCGCAGAGTGCATCTTCTGACACTTCAGGCGATGCATGGCCGATTCCACAACTATGGAATGGTGTGGTAGCTGCGCCTTCTGAAAGCCAGGGCTCTTCCGGAGTAGATAAATCGAATCGACTCGCTTGCTTAAAACCGACGCCGAGGCTGGTGCCTCCCACATCCGGAAGAGGAGCCATTCCAGCATCGGAGGAACCGGGACAGTAAAGGCCTCCTTCGGAGGAGAGTCGTACTGTAGGGCCTCGAGCTCTTCAGCTCGAGGCTCTTCCTCGGGGTCCGCAGGAATAGCCAATGCGGTGGCCATATCCCGGACAAACTCTGAGAACCGGGTGTCCTCCGGAGGGGATCTACTCCAAGGCTCAGACTGCGGTGAGTCCGACGGGACGCACCAGTCTTGAAAGTGTCGGGGGACTCCTCATCCTCCGTCTCCCAGGTGGACTCGTCCGACGAGGAGTCAGGATCCGACGCCGCGGGGCCCTGGAGCACCCGTCCCGACGCCGGAGGCACTGGCGTCGATGCCCTCGGTCCCAAACGGGAGGTCGAGGGAGACCGCAATCGAGGTCGACTTCGAGCCATGATGGACTCGAGTATCAGCTCGGTCTCCGGGGTCAACTTCGACGTCGATGTCCCGGTGGTCGGGGCAGATGCACCAGACAGGCTGGCCATCAGTGCCCGCTGCTGCTCCATGAAGGCAGACAGTCTGCTCTCCAAGGCTGTCATCCTGAGACTCAGCTCGGGAGATGCAGCAGCCACCGACTTGGGCCCCGGCGGCGCCGGGCCTGACATCGGCTCCCTGGGAGGAGAGTCCTCGAGGACTACAGGGCTTACGTGTCCAGCAGACTCCGGCTCCACACGAGGAACTTTGGCAGGCTTCTCTTGTTCCACGGGCCCGGGGCGACGGTCGGGGGTCTTAGACCTGGCCCTCGAGGAGCCAGGGACCTCCTCCGATGGCGCCCTAATGAGCCGCTTCTTCCTCTTGCATTCCCAGTTGGGGGACCCCCTGTCCGAGGAGCTTCGACGGCGCTCGGGATCGGAATCCCGAGATGTCGAGGCCTCAGATGAGGTCCAGGCCCGGCCGGAGGCTGAGTCCGAGAAAAGCCTTTCTTTCTGCTGCTGGCGATGTCGCAGTGCCTTGGAAGACATCTTCCCACATGGTCCACACGTCTTAGGGTCGTGATCCAGACCGAGGCACCGAAGGCAGCAGTCGTGTGTGTCAGTGAGAGACATTAACTTTTTACACTGATCACACTTTTTGAAACTGCTGGAAGCCATCGTGGAAAAAAGAGTCCCCGCGAGGTCAAAGGACCGGCCTTCCAGGGAAAAATCAAAAAAGGGCGCGAATGCCAGCCATGAAGGGCAAAAGCCGAAAAAGAAGAATCGGGCTCGATACCGGTGTACCAAACCCGGCGGGAGGGGAACCAGCGTCGAACCGGGAAGAAAAAACAGCGAGAATCGCCAAAAAAATCTAACTTTTATCCGGGATGACTGGACGCACGTCCGATGGGCTTCTTGGAAAAAGAGAGATGGCACCTTTAGGCGGGAAGGGAACTGCGCATGCATGCCTGCATTCCCAAAGGCTTTCATGGAAAGCTGGGGAAATGCTCTGCTGGGGCTTCATCGGTGCCGATGACACCCATATGTGAGGACTGACTTCCTGCTTGGTCCTGGAGAAACCTCAGTCTTTCCAGCCCAAAGTTGCTGTCCTCTAGTGGGATTTGAACCACCGACCTTCCAGCCTGTAGTACCTTGCCCCATCCACTAGGCCACTCCTTCCTATAGTTATCCTAATTCAGGAAGACATTTTGGGCAATCCTGTTATAAAATAACTTTCTGGGGCTGTGTGGTATTTGTAATTCCACCTTGCATGAGAGCCATGCACTAAAGCTCAGCACAGGATTTCCCCAAGTACACCTAATGCAAAGGTTTTGCTCTCCGATGCTGTAACTAAACAGAAAGCAAATGACTTCTGTGCCAAAAATCTGCACTAAACAAGGAGAGCGAGCCAGACACATGCACACAGGTCTGCATTAGCGGCATCTATACATTGCACACAGATACCCCTGTCAGGCCCTTGTGCTGGAATGCTGTCTGGCACATAAACATCGGGATTGTGCTGCACAGAATAATATTGGTATTTCTGCACCAGACAGCATTCCCACCGATGCTCATAACATTGTTCCAGCACACTTCCTCCTCAACTCCTCATCCCCTTTAATAAGCAGGTGCCCTACGCTCAAGATAAAGAGAAGAAACAGGCATAAATTCCTCTCTAGTGCTGACAGGAGATTTTTGAGCTAACCTTTTACACCTCCCCAGACTTTGCGTTAAACCCTCAGCCATGAGATCAGCCTTCTGCTCTTCTGCACACTTCTCTGCATTTGTGCTGAATGGCTAATTGCTTCCTTTCCATGGATTTAAGTGTAATGTGCACTGTTGTATGCGTGAGGCTTTATGTACAGTTTGCTGGTGTGCAAAACTCGCTTCTGCACTGAGTGCACAGAATTGTCCAGGGATTCGCTTTTGTGACCGGAAGTAGATTGCCAGGCTCTTCTTCCGAGGCGATGGAGAGTTAAGTGACTTGCCCAAAGCCACAAGGAGTGCTAGTGGGTATTGAACCCTGGTCATCTGAGGGAAAATATCATCCAGGTATAGGGGAAAGCCCCCAATGGTATTTTGATGGCATCGGGGGCTTTCCCCTATACCTGGATGATATTTTCCCTCAGATGACCAGGGTTCAATACCCACTAGCACTCCTTGTGGCTTTGGGCAAGTCACTTAACTCTCCATCGCCTCGGAAGAAGAGCCTGGCAATCTACTTCCGGTCACACTACCAAGAAAACCCAGGAGCTGCTGGGTCATCAGGAGTCAGCACTGACTCAAAGGCACACATTGCATTGATCCAGGCATCAGAGAAAGCCCTCAATGCCATCAAAATACTGTCTGGGGCTCATATGCAAATTAGCCAGGTGGTGCTCCTGTTTCTCTGGGAGAGCATGCTAAACTATCGCTGACTTCTTTACGCATGTGTTCAGCTTGGTCTCCTAACTTAAATTGCCATTTTGCACACAGTTGAACACATGGCTTATTTACATATGAGCCCCTTTCTGCATGCCAGCGCTACAGCTGTGTGCTATCGGTGCGCTGGAAATAGGCGTAAAAAGTTGATGGAGAGTGACTGCAGCACCGGCTTTCTGCATCAGCCAGTTAGATTGTGAGTCTTCTGGGGACAGAGAAATACCCACTATCCCTGAATGTAACTCACCTTCAACTACACCTAGAGAGGATATGAGCTAAATATTAATAAATAAAAGAAACAGGTTTTCTATGCAATGCGGGACACACCTTGAATAGGATTTTTAAAAGATAAAGAATAAGCTGATAAAATCTTACCCAGTTGCGCAGAAAGGTTTCCTAAAAGAAAATATAATGAAATAAAATTAAGCAGAGAAATGACAAATGAAACCAAAACCAATTTATTTATCAGTAGGGAGAGACATAAAGTGGGATTTTAAAAAGGATGTCTAGGAAAAATCTGGGGCGTCCAGAGCAGAACATCCAAAAACCAGGGGAGTGGCAGAAGGGACTTCTGAAATCATTCTGTCTCCACCCTGGAAAATGAACGTCCCTGTAACCGGTTCTGGAGACGGACCCCATGCAGGTTGCAAGGCTGGATACGCGCAGAGGTGTGGGCCATTTCACAAAGGTGGATGTCCCCAACTTGCATGAGTACTTAGACATGTCGGCAGGGATATTTCAGAAAATAGGTGACTATCTTTAGAGACTTGCGCATCCTGGCTCTGCCATTTCAGATACTCAGACGTGCAGTAGTGGGCCAGTGATAAGTTTGGAGTTTGGATTTGCGCTCAGGTTTCTTTGGGCAAGAAACAATAACTGTGGTGATGCAAGTGTATGATGTGTTTTCCCCTGGAAGAGTGAGATCTATGAAATGAGCACTTTTTTCCACCTTATTCATGATCAGGATAGATATAGGGAGGGACGCCTCTCTAGACTGCTACGTACGTGGTTGAAAAGGTTAAAAAATGCATTTTCTAATCCCAGTGGTAGGGTCACCTGCTGAAGGCCCCCGTCCCTCTCTCCCTCTCTCCGGTGGGATAAAAGGACCGGGTGTATTGATAATTCTTCTGAAGTCCTTGTTTCTGTTTGGTTCCCCACCTTTCCATAATTGGTCCATTTAAAAATCCTAACTGGGACCCACTTGTTGTGAAGAAAACAGAGAGGCAGAATTATCAGGAGAGTCATCTACCTGGGAATGACTTCTTTTTCTAGTAGGTTCAGTATCTACATCAGTAGTGTCAACAGGCACCGAAGTTTTAGGTGGATGTTGTCTCTCAAGGGGAGGCCCTTTGCACCGAGAGGAGAAATCCCTATGGATTGATTGTGCCTTATCCCATGGGTAGATATAACTGGCACTATAATCTTCCTCCTCTCTTCGGTACTTTTCTAATTTTTTATCTTTTATCACTTTCTGATTCCAAAAGATTCTGGTCAATTTTTTTTCAACTGCTGTCAAGTCAATGCTGACTCAGCAGCCCCTGGGTTTTCTTGGCAAGATATGATTGGAAGTAGATTGCAAGCCTTATCTTCCAAGGCAATGAAGGGTAAAGTGACTCACCCAAGGTCACAAGAAATGCCATTGGGAATTGAACCCATATCGCCTAGGTGCTAAGCTGTTGCTCTAACCACTAGGGTACTCCTATCAATATAGGCTTGTCTACCCTGAATTTTTTTCTTAGATGTATTAATCAATAGGATCATAAGATCCAAAGAGCACTTGTTCAAAATAGCTCTCCAGTTATTATTTATTTATTTATATATTTATTTATTTATATTCTCTTATATACCGCGCTATTCTGCATCAGTGCGGTTTACATTGAACAAACTGAAATTACATTGAACAGGGCATTATAACTTGGAGATAGCTATGCTTCAAATAATTTGTTTTTATCTGTTGGGGGTCCGCTAGCCCCTGAAGAAGACAGTACAGCCAAAATACTGTCAGTGTAGAGGTCAATTTCAATAAAATGTTATTGAGATAATAGTGAGGTGGGTGGATTTCAATAAAACGTTACTGAGATACTAGTGAGGTAGCCTTTTTCTTTACCCTGCTCCTCTTGTATATCCAAGTGCCTGTTTTCAGACATCCAATTCACAAATAGGTCTTCTAAAAACCTCCATGTGTGTCCATATTTCATGAATGTCTCTGCTAATGAATTACAGCTTTTAAGAATGGAACAGTTTACCTTGGTATTGTGTGAACTGATTCTTCGGAATAAAATATCTGCGAAGGAAGCTCAGATGCGAAAGAGCCTCTGGTCTTGGAAACTTCGATGTCTGACACCTGAGAGTAAGAGAGAAACTGGAAATATTCTGAGAAATGTTCACCCCGAGCTAGAAGTCTAAAAAATAAGATGGGAGAGTTAGAATATATAGCACTAAATGAGAGGTTAGATATGATTGGAATCTCAGAGACATGGTGGAAGGAGGACAACCAGTGGGACACTGTGATACCTGGGTACAAACTATATCGTAATGATGGAGCTGATCAAATTGGTGGAAGGGGTGCGCTGTATGTTAGAGAGGGCATTGAGTCAGAAAGGATTAAAGTTTTGCAGGAAACAAAATATGCTGTAGAATCTCTATGGATTGAAATTCCATGTAAAAAGGGGAAGGTGATGGCAGTGGGGGTGTACTATCGACTGCCTGGCCAGAATGAACAAATGGATGATGAAATGCTCAAAGAAATCAAGGAAGCTAACAAAAGTTATAGCGCAGTAATAATAATGGGTGATTTCAATTACCCCGGTATCGACTGGGTCAGTGTCACGGCAGGACATGCTAGGGAGATAAAGTTCCTAGATGAAATAAATGACTGCTTCTTGGAGCAGCTGGTTCATGAACCGACCAGAGGGGAAGCCATATTGGACCTAGTCCTTAGTGGAACACCAGATCTGGTGCAAGAGATAAGGGTGCTGGAGCCACTTGGCAATAGTGATCATAGCATGATCGTGTTTGATTTAATTAGTGGAGGAGGGATAGTAAGGAAATCCACAGTACTACCTTTTAACTTTTGAAAGGGAGACTATGATAAAATGAGGAAAATAGTTAAGAAAAAACTAAAAGGAGTAGTTGCTAAGGTTAAAGACTTACATCAAGCTTGGGTGTTGTTGAAAAATACTATCTTGGAAGCCCAGGACAGCTGTATTCCACGCTTTAAGAAAAGTGAAAGGAAGTCCAAAAAACTGCCAGCATGGTTTAAAGGTGAGGTCAGAGAGGCTGTTTTTGCCAAAAAGGCATCTTTCAGGAAATGTAAAAAGAGCCAAACGACAAAACCTGGAAAGAGCACAAGCACTGGTAAGTTAAATGCAAGGCATTGATAAGGCAGGCAAAGGGAGAATTTGAGAAGAAGCTTGCTGTGGAAGGAAAAACGCATAATAAAGACTTTTTCAAGTACATTCGTAGCAAAAAATCTGTGAGAGAGTTGGTCCATTTGATGATAGAGGGGTTAAAGTGGCACTAAGAGGCGACAAGGCGATAGCGGAGAGACTGAATGAATTCTTTGCTTCAGTCTTTACTGAGGAAGATATAGGGATGTTACCCAGATTGCAGACCTGCTATTATTAATCTGTGAACTATCATTAAAATCATCTGTAATACCTGAAGATTGAAGGATGGCGAATGTAACACCAATTTTTAAAAAGGGTTCCAGGTGTGATCTGGGAAACTACAGACCAGTGAGCCTGACGTCAGTACTGGGAAAAATGGTAGAAACCATCATAAAGAACAAGCTTGCTGAACATGTAGATAGTCATGGCTTAATGGGAGACAGCCAACATGGCTTAAGACAAGGAAGATCTTGTCTTACTGTTATGTTATGTTTTTTTGAAGGTGTGAATAAACAGGTAGACAAAGGTGAGTCTGTTGATATAGTGTATTTGGACTTTCAGAAAGCCTTTGACAAGGTCCCTCATCAGAGACTTTTGGCAAAACTAAAAAGCCATGGGATAGGAGGCAGTGTACTATTGTGGATCAGGAACTGGTTAAAAGATAGAAAGCAGAGGGTAGGGCTAAATGGCCAATTTTCCCAATGGAGAAAGGTGAATAGTGGTGTACCCCAGGGATCTGTGCTGGGTCCGCTGCTTTTTGACATATTCATAAATGACCTGGAAAAAAGGAATAACGAGTGAGGTTATCAAATTTGCAGATGACACAAAAGTATTTAAAGTTATTAAAACCCAAGAGGATTGTGGAAAATTGCAAGAGGATCTTGATGGAAGAGTGAGCATCCAAATGGCAGATGAAATTTAATGTGGACAAGTGCAAAGTTATGCACCTAGGAAAGAACAACCCAAAATATGGTTAGACGATGCAAGGTACCCCATTGGGAACCACCACCCAGGAAAAACTCTTGGCCCAGTGTGCAGCGGCGGCCAAGAGAGCAAATAGAATGCTAGGTATCATAAGGAAATGAATGGAAAATAAAACAAAGGATATTATAATGCTTCTATATTGTTCCATGGTGAGACCACACCTTGAATATTGTGTGGAATTCTGGTCGCCGTATCTTAAATAGGATATAGCATTATTAGAAAAGGTTCAGAGAAGAGCCACCAAACTGGTAAAGGGGATGGAAGGATACCCCTATGAAGAAAGGCTAAAAGGTTTGGGCTCTTTAACCTGGAAAAGAGACGGTTGAGGGGAGATATGATAGAAGTCTATAAATTAATGAATGAAGTGGAACGGGTAAACGTAGATCGATTGTTTACATTATCAGAATATAGAAAGACTAGGGGACATGCAATGAAGCTACAGGGTAAACTATTTAAGACAAATAAAAGAAAATATTTTTTCACTCAACGTGTAATCAAACTCTGGAATTTGTTACCGGGGGATGTAGTAAAGGCTGTTAGTGTAGCTGGGTTTAAAAAAGGTTTGGACAAGTTCCTGGAGGAAAGGTCCATAAACCATTATTGAAAAGAGACCCAGGATATCAATGCTTGACCCAATACAAAAATTGTGGAACTTGTGTCTTTTGAGGAAATTGCTAGGTACGTATGACCTAGATTGGCCACTGTTGAAAGCAGGATATTGGGCTTGATGGACCTTGGTCTGACCCAGTATGGCATATCTTATGTTCCTAATGTTCTTATAAGCTTTCAGAGTCCCTGGGGACAGAGATGGGACAGGGAGAGGTAGGGTTGGCCCAACCATTAGGGAAGACTAGGCAGTCACCCAGGGCAGCAACTTCTGAGAGGTGGCAAAGATCAACAGCAGTAAAAGCAAAACAATAGATCCTGACAGCCCCACAAAGTCAGTCATCGACCCATTCTTTTACTTGCAGGGAGAGTGGGCACACACACCCATACAAAGCAAAGTTTCATATTTAAAAAGATGATGGCCAGCTATACATTTTTACATAATTATTGGGGGAGGGATGGTATTATGATGAGCATAATTCATAAGTTTCATTATCAAAATCTTAGAGTGGGCATAAGGCTGAAGTTTTGCTTAGTGTGCCCATTATCTTTGCGCTAGCCCAGGGGACAGGTGTAAGCAAAGAGTGATTCTGCTGTTAGCTTACAGGTCTACAAACAGAACCTGCAAAGAGAAAGGAAATATTCCAAATGAGGCTGAATTTATTTAGTGCTGGTAATAATTTAGATTTTTATGTCTATTTTCCACGAATTTTTACATTTCTGAAATTATGCAATGTGATACAATGAGTGAAGTGAATAGGAAAGGATGTGAGACCCACTGCACAAGGAGTGTGAGAGTGTGTTGTACTGGTAAGGTCTTTATCCCATCATCCCTCAATTACTGGAGAGCTGCAAGTCCCACAGTGATATTAACAGGCTGTTATTTCCTACAGAAGGAGGGAAATCAGAACAGAGTCGTACCTGTTCAGGGTGGCCTCTGCATCCTAGAGAGGGAATGAGAAAGAGGTTATTAAGCATAGTTACTTATTTGTAACAGATGATCTCCAGGAACAGCAGGAATTTAGTCTTCGCAAATGAGTGACATCGGGTACCGACGGAGCCCACGTGAGAAGCTCCCCAACTACCAATAGGAAAGCTTTTGGGAGCACTCCACTGTGCCTGCACTGTTGCCTTCCCACTCTCCCAGTTCCCCCTCCTCAGTTGAGTTTGTAGCTGAAGAAAAGGAGTGAAAAGAAAACAAAAACAAAAAACCCTAAATCTCTAAGGGGAGGAGGATGATTTGTGAAGACTAAATTCCTGCTGTTCCCAGAGATCACCTGTTACAAGTGAGTAACTACTCTATCTCCAGGAGCAAGTAGGAATGTAGTTTACACATATGGGACTCCCTAGCTCCCAGATCTCTGAAGAGTTGGATGAGGTCAGAAAGTCAGACAAGGTCATTTGAACTTAGGCTTCCCAGCCAAGGAGATCTGGCAAGAAGTGGGTGGGGGTAGGAGTTGTTTCTAAATCCCAAAGAGATGCTGAAGGACCGCCTGGCCAAAGGCTGCATCCCAGCAGGAGATATGGATAGAAGGTCATTTAGCAGCTTGGCAAATTTCGTCAATGGCTACTGATCAAAGATTAACCACAGCGGTTGCCATTTCTCGGACATTATGAGCAGTAACATGTCCCTTAAGGGAAAGACCTACTTTGTTATATGCAAAAGAAATACAGTTTGCTATACATCTGGCACATTTGCTCACTGGAAGGCCCAGGAGAGTAGGATCAAAAGAGACAAAGAGCTGGGAAGATTTCCTAATGTCTTTTGTCCTTTGGAGACAGAAGGCTAGAGTCCTCTTACAGTCAAGTGTATACAGGGTGGCTTCTGCCCGAGAAGCATGAGGTCTTGGGAAGCAGACCAGTAGGATCACTGACTGGTTGAGATGGAAAAGAGACACCATTTCTAGTAGAAAGTGAGGTTGTGTCCAAAGGACGACTTTATCACGATGAAAGCGTATGTACTCAGCATGAGCCACTAAGGCCTGCGGCTCACTGATGCGTCTGGCTGATGTCAGGGTGATGAGGAATAAAACCTTCCAAGATAACAAAGATGTGTTGTTGCCAAGGGCTCAAATGGAGGTTTGAGGAGTTGGGCTAGTACCACGTTGAGATTCCACACCACTGGTGGTGGTTGAATGGGTGGTTTGGTGAGGAGAAGTCCCTCATGAAATGTGCCACCAGAGGAACTGTGGAGATAGGCTTACCATGCACAGGCTTATGCAAAACTGAAATAGCACTAAGGTGGACTCGAATTGATTTTAAGTCTTAGAGAGGACAGATGATACCGATGCGGTTAGGCAGAACGGTGATAGAAAATTTAAAAGTTCTTTTCTGCGGTGAGAGGATAATGACCCGTTGGCTCCGCAGAAAAAGAAGAAATGAGGAGAGGGAGTTTGGAGTGGGAAGGCAGCAGTGCAGGCTGGGTGGAGTTCTCCCAAAGGCTTTCCTATTTGTAACTGGAGAGCTTACCGTGCGGACTCCGTTCGGTACCCGATGTCACCCATATGTGAAGACTACATTCCTGCTTGTTTCTGGAGATCCATTTATATCCTACAGATTGTACAGTTGCACTAGTTCTAATCTGTGATCTTTAGCTCTCTATAATATAGGTCTCCAATTTCCTTCTCTATCTCTGGGAACATGTGATGAGTTCTACTAGTGCTGGAGTCTTTAGTTCTATTAGCTTTTATGTACCATACTATTTAGTATCAGAGCGGTTTACAGGAAACGTGAACATTCAAGCAACTTTATATAGAACAGGCATAAACATCAAAACAAGCAACTTTACATAGAATAGACATAAACAGCAAACCTAAATAACATAAAGGCAGGTAAGTAGTAACAATCAAATGTGTCAATGTAAGGGATAGGGTGAGAGGGAGAAAAGGGATAGGGGAAGGGAAAGGGGAAGGGGTAGGGAAGGGAAAGGGGGTGGGATCGAGGCAGGGGAAATAGGGACAGAATGGAGAACTACGTACATGTTGTGCAGCCAGGTCTCAAGGTATAGTCTGTGTAAGTCTGTATAATAAACGTCTTCAGTTTTCTACAGCAGATAAAGGAGAGATTATGAAGGAAAGATTAGGCACTCTGATACTGGGTTCCAGATTCTTCAGTGATTGGGTGACTTGTTTGCACAATTTAACAAGTTTATCTCTGGAGATAAACCAGTCAGTACTAGAGGAGATCAAACCTAAGTTTTCCTTAGAAGCTCAGATGACAAGACTTTGACTTTCATACTTTGTATTTCTTGGTAATTGAAGATCTTCTCCCTCTCCACATGAATCACAGAAAAGTCATTTGGGACTGATATATCTACAGGTATAATCAATGTTGTTCTGGTGTTCTCCTTTACTACTATGTCCGGCTTCCTTGCATCCAGCTTTTTATCTGTGGGAATGGGAGAATCCCAGATGATCATAACATCTTCATTTTCCATAATTCTCTTAGGATCATGATCCTAGTGCTTTTCAGGCACAGTGATGTTGTAGTGTTTACAGAGTTTCCTATGGATGAGGCATGGTACTTTATTGTGCCTTTCTATACAGAAATGTTCTGCCCTCAGAACTTCAAAGCCAGCTATGAGGTGAGTCACTGTTTCCAGGTCTTTCTTACAGAATCTATATATGTCTGTTTTGCCAGTTCTTTTAATGCTCACTCTAAACCATCTCATCGGTAATCTGCTGTCCTGGGCTGCCAATATCAACCTCTCATCCCTTGGTTTTCTTTTGCTTCTCCTTAACTATTCATGTGTCCATTCTTGATCAACAAAGGGTCCCCGGAGTGAAATCTTGAATTTCCTGCTGCATTTATCTATTTCCCACTTGTTTTACCTCATTTGTTGATCTACCTTTTGAAGTTTATCTCTTGTTTTGCCAATTCTGCTGCTTCCTTTGCTGTGTGTGCCTCTGGATTCTCATTCATTCCTTCTAAACTTGTCCAAGTTTGATGATGGAAACTGATTCTAAATATTTACTTTCATATTTCAGCACTTTTTAGGTATTTGGATCTAATCATGCTCTTAAGTTGGCCTGGAAGCCTATCATTGTAGCTCTGTAGTTATAATCAATTTCTATGACTGTAGATTTAGGGATTTACAGTCTTGGAATACAGTGGTTCTTATAAATTACCTCATGGACATGGAAGAGTTTTCTTGTTCATGCATCCAATTTTTTAAGATATTTAAGAAGCTGGTCTACAATCCCAAAGCTGTACGAGAGTACAGGAATTGCCAGATGATTAATATCTTGTATCTTAAGCACTTTTCAATAATTATTTTATCTCCTTTATATATATGCCTTCCTGTTCAAGTTCCTTGATGTCACAGTCCTCATTCAGGGAGATATTTTCTGGTTTGCTCAATTTTCCTCTAAGGAAGGATACCTTAGCATGTTTGTCAAGGCCAAAAGTCATCCTGATGTCATCATAGAATCTTTTCACTACAAGGAGTTGTTCTGCTAATTGTCGGTTGTTTCCCTATGTGATCTCTCATCTCATCCTTTAAAATATTACTTTTTCTCTCTTCTACTAATCATTTGTATTTATTTATTTAGCTAGGCTTACATATCATTTTTCCACAAGTCAAAAAGCAGAGTACACTCATCTATATATATATATATACCTTGTACCCAAAGGACTCACAAACTATGTCTTTAGTAACTAAGGCACTTGCCCAAAGTCACAAGGAACATCTGTAGGACTAGAAAACCCAGTCCTTCTGGTCCAATGTTGCTTTCTTCTAGTGGGATTTGAACCCATGACCTTCTGGTTTGAGGTAACTTACCCCAATTCCCTAGGTTACTCCTCCAGATGTATAGCACTATAAGGCACCTAATGCCTCACAACAATCCTTTCCTATCCTTCCCCCTCCCATTTTGTGTCTTCCTTCTTCCCTTTAATTCTCTTCCATAGCGTGTCTTCTTCTTTTCCCTTCCTCTCATCACCTTACCATGTCTTAACCATCTTCTACCATGTCTAAACTCCCCCCCCCTTTTTCCACAGATTCCAGAATCTTCCCTATACTGCTGCATCTGCAAATGGTCACCCACCCAGTGATATCTACAGCAGTGTGGTTCTCTTTACTAACTTGACCAGCCTGTAAATTGTATATATTGTTATTGTATATAGTTACCCTGTTAGCCAAGTTGAATTTCCTGTTCATATGTAAACACAAAGTACTATTGGAAATGTGTATGTTCGTTGTTTATTGTAAACCGCACTGATGCTGAATAGCGCGGTATAAAAGAGACTTTAAATAAATAAATAAATAAATAAATAACTTGATGCTACGGATGCAGGATGAGGAAAGAGGGAGCAGGAAGGATTTAGGAATTGTGCAGACTGGGATACAGTGGATCTAGTGCAGAGGGAAGAATGTGGATTAAAGATAGAGAAAGATACACCAGGAGGGATTTGGAGAGGAGGAGAATCTATGGGTCAGTGAGATGGGAAAGAGTGCAGTCTGCTGGGAGATGGAGAAAAGAGAAAATATATACTCTTGAAAGATTGGTAAGAAGGACAGCAGCAGCTCCAGACAAAAGGCAGGAAAAAGAGGGCAGAACACACAGGGATAGGGAGTGAGTCATGATAAAGTAGAGGAGAGTGGTAATAAACAGAGCAGAAGGTATAAGTTGATTCAGCTGTTCATGCTAAATTCAAAACTCTAAAAACAGTATACCTGAAAATAAGGACCTTAAAACACCTACGACCACTACTTGACTTCAGCGACTTTCGATCAATCTATCAAGCATTAATATTACCGCATTTCGACTACGCCAACGTAATTCTACACGGTCTCCCTCAAGCAACACTAGCACCGCTCCAGCTCGCAATGAACACTGCCGCGAGAGTACTAACAGGAGCCTCACGGAGAGAGCATATAACGCCAATCTTGATGAACCTCCACTGGTTACCTGTTCAAGCAAGAATCCTCTACAAAGTACTAACCCTGACCTTCAAAGCCTTAAACACCCCGACCCCCACAGCTATCAGCAAGATGTTACACAACGTACCACATAACAGAAACAGAAGACCCACGATGCAAAACACCCTAGAGGTCCCAAAAGAAATGACGAAATGTACAAAAGCAACGACGAATAGGGCCTTTTCGATTTACGCACCTAGAGCATGGAATGCCCTCCCCACTTATATTCGAAACATCACCAACCTAACCCACTTCAGGAAGGCATTAAAGCATCACCTGTTCACTACATACTACCCCGAACCCAGCCTTAGTAAACATGCATGGTGCCCCTCAGACAATCACCCACTGCACCTAACTAATCAGACCCAGCATGAAAAAGGATAATCAGCTCTGTCTCCCGACAGTACTCCCTGAAACAGAATTTAGACACCCAATGTAAATAAGATGTAGATAGACCCTGCCTGAAAGTAGGTATCAGTGTAAATACAATGTAGATAGTTTCCCCAGTTATTTCCAAGTTGATCTCCCCGTTCATTGTAATTACAACTCAGAGTGCCTGCGTTGTATAGTTGATATTGAATGTAAACTGCACTGATCTAAAATAGCGCGGTATATAAGAAATGTAAAATAAATAAATAAATAAAATTATTCAGAATCAAGCAAACTGAGAGCCGAGTCCATAGTGGCGTCTGTGATTTATAAATCAGTCTCACCTCCAGTAACTCAGTCGCTGACTGCTGACACTTTTCCTCAATCTCTGAGATCAGTTTCTGGAGGGAGGAGCTTTGATCTTCTAGTTGGGTCACATTATTCCTGATTTTCTTTAGAATCTCCTTCTCTTCCTCTTCCAGCTTTGAGAGAAGGATCTGCTGCTCCTCATTCAGAAATTGGTGCAGCTCTTCAAACTCAGACAGGATTTTCTTTCTTTTGGTCTTGGTCTTATGCTACATTAAACAAATTAGAGTAAAGAGGAGAAATACCAGAGGCACAGTCAATGTTTTTATTACCTGTTACAGTGAAGCTTCTACACAAGAACAGTGTCTAATCCATTATTTTTATTATTTTGAGCTTTAAGACCTGAGAGGTTGGAAATCACGATATAGGAGACAACTTTATAAATAGTCACATAAATGAATGCGGTTGGTATACGTGCAAAACAAAGCATATTACTGTATATAACATTAAGTTAATCTGTACATAGTACATTAAGTTAATCTGTACATAGTACATTAAGTTAATCTGTACATAGTTCCCCCGGTTGTCCTATTGTTGAAGTTCCCTGTTTAATGTAAAACTCAATGTTACTTGTATGCATTGTAGTATGTTCTTGTTCATTGTACACCGCACTGATTGTAATAGCGCGGTATAAAAGAATTGTTAAATAAATAAATAAATAAATAAAATAAATAAAGCAGTGATTTTTAGAAACTTCACATGTTTTTCCCTTCTAAACATTGTTGCTTATATGTATAACTAGTGACGGCAGGCACGTGTGTATACTTATGTCTGCTCCAGAATAGATATGAATGTCTGCCAGGTTACGCACATATATTTTGCATATGGGCAAACCCTACACCAAGGCAGGGCTGGCCCATCCATTGTGAGAGAAAGTTGTTTGCACAGGGCCCCGTGTGAACATCATTCTGCTGGGTTTGCAGGGCTGGCTTCAGAGGGAGCCAGGGATGCCAGAGGCCCCGGCTCACCTCTGCACAGCTCTGGAGTAAAGAGCAATGTGCTCCTTCACTCGCGCTGTGTTCTCGTGAAGCCCGCCGAGTGCCAGGAAACAGGAAATGCCTTTTAATCTTTCCTGACACTCAGCAGGCTTCACAAGAACACAGTGTAAAGGACCGCACTGCTCTTCATCCAGTGCTGTGCAGAGGTAAGCCGGGGCATTAGGCATCCACGGCTCCCTCTGAAGCTGCTCAGACAGGCACAGGGCATTTTGGAGGGGGGCTAGGATAGGACTGGAAATGGCCGATGGGAGGGGCTAGGATTGGAAAAGGGCTGATGGGGGAGACTAGGATAGGACTTGAAATGACTGATGGGGGACTAGGATTGTAAATGGGCTGATGGGGGCTTGGACTGGAAAAGGGCTGATGGGGAGCTTGGACTGGAAATGGGCTGATGGGGTGCTGGAAATAGCTAATGGGGGGTTAGGATTGGGCATGGGCTAATGGGGGGTTGGAATAGAAGTGGACTGATGGGGGGGCTGAGATAGGACTAGAAATGGCTGATGGTGGGCTAGGATTGGAAATGGGCTGATGGGGGGGCTTGGACTGGAAATGTACTGATGGGAGCTGGGTTAGGACTGTAACTGGCTGATGGGGGGCTAGGATTGGAAATCAGTAATGGGAGGCTTGGATTGGAAATGGGCTGATGTTGGAAGCTTGGACTAGAAATGGGCTGATGGGAGACTAACATAGGACTGGAAATGGCTGATGGGGAGCTATGATAGGAAATGGGCTGATGGGTGGCTAGGGCTGGGAATGGGCTGATGCTGGGAGAATGGGAATAGAAGGGAGCGGATGCTGGGTGGGGCTGGAACTAGAAGTGAGCTGATGTTGGGGTGGAATAGAAAGGGATGGGGATGGGGGAGTGAGGATGCAGAGGGGAAAAGATATTTTGTGTGGGAGAGAAGAGAAATCTATGATTGGCTGGGTATTGGGGGAGTAACCGCTTTGACCTGGTGAAAAGCGATATATAAGTGCAGCTAAATAAATAAATAAGTGGGGATTGAGGATGGAGGGGTGAAATTTGAGTGGATGTAAAGGAATAAAGAAAGAAATGGAGGAAAGAGCAAAATGAGAGAGATCAGTATGTTAAAGCAGATGTAGAGAGAGAATGGAAAAAAAACTAGAAGAGAGAAGAAAGGACAAATGGACAGTAGACAATGGAGAGTTAGCAGAAGACACAAAAAATCAGAAGAAAGTGACTGGAACAATTGCAACTGAAAAATAAAATGCTCAGACAACTAAAGGTAGAAAAATACTTTTTTATTTTTAATTTATTAACTGTAATATGTCAGTTCTGGGAAATGTGCATCACTAATATCTTTGTGTTTTTGTTTAGTACAAGAGGAAATTAATTTATAGTGTTATTTCTCCAGTGTCATCGTACATTGCAAGTTTGGCTTTGGGGGTTCCCAGTTTAATTATTTATTAAAAATTTCTATACCGCGTTTTCCAAAGATCACGCGCAGTTTACAATTAACAATAAATTTGAATAGCACAAATAAACAAGTACAATTGTGATCCCTTGTTCTTTGTTTGGTGATGATCTATGTTCTGCAGGTGTAACCGAGCTGAGTTATTCTGTTCATGTAGTTTCTATTTGACAGTGCCACTTGTTCTCTAACCCCAGTAGGAGATGTGTTGGTATTCTCTGAGATGTATTGGTTTAATATTTGCAGTGTTGCTTTTTTGATAGGTAGGGTTTTTTGCTTTATGAGTCCTGGTAGTGTTGTTATGATACAGCGAGTTTGCTATGGGTTCTAAATGGGCAGGATTTGTAGTACTTCCTAATGTGCCTGATGGTTGGCACTGGAGTATAGTAATGTAGAAATCTGGTAGTCTTTCTTTATCCAGATACTCATTAAGAGGCATGTTTACTAAAAGTTAGCACACGTTAGCATTGTGCAAATGCTTATGCAAATGAGATACCTTATGCAAATGAGGCCCCACAATGAGTCTCCGCACATGGCCCCTGCACCAAGGGTCCACAACCTCAGTCCTCAAGGGCCACAACCTAGTCAGGATTTTAGGAGTCCCATAATGAGATCTATTTCCTAAAATAGAGGCAGTGCATAGTGTAATTCCTCACCTGAAACAGGTGTTCTCCAGGGACAGCAGAATTCAGTCCTTACTTATGGGTGACGTCAGTACCAACGGAGCCCGCGCGGAACAATTCCCCAGCTTTCAAAGAAAGCCTTTGGGATTGCTACCATGCATGAGTGGCCCTCTTCCCACCCAAGGGTGCCATCGTGCTCAGTCAGGTCCCTTAGCTCGAGCCCTACCAAGCAGATGGCAAGGGAAGGACAAAAATTCAGCAACTCATCAGGGGAGGTGGGAGGGTAGTGAGGACTGACTTCCTGCTTGTTCCTGGAGAAACAAACAGATCTCATGCATATTCATTGCCAGTATCTTGAAAACCCCAACCGGGATGCTGCTCTTGAGGATAGAGGTTGTGCACCTAGGTTTGCCAGTTTTTTGAAAGAGAAAAACTTGGTACCTGTGGCTATCCCCTGCCCCACCATCAACAAATAACTGCAGAGGGCACAAATGCAGGCTTTAGTGTCTTCAGGCCATATCGATAGGGGGGAGGAGAGTACAAGGGGTTGGACTCTTCAGCTCCTATTCAGCCACAGTCCTCTCCTCAGGTCCTGCAACACACCTCTGCTCTCCCATATGGTATGAAATCCAAATATATATTCCGCATCCACAGAACTCCCCCTAAACCTTCTGTAACAATCTGTGCAGAGCAGAGCTAGCACATGTCCCCATAAAACTCAGAACTGCCAAGTTACCCAGTTCCAGGAGTGATATTTTAAGCTAGTCCTGGATTTCTGACAATCTCATTTTGATGTATTATGGAACCTGCAACACTGATTCCAATGGATAAAATCAATTAACACAAACCCAATATAGTGAAATAAATAATAACTTCAAAATACAAAATTCACCATAAAACTCCGCAATTATTTTTCACAAGCTGCGAGACAGCATTTTATGTCACAGTTGCTCTGGTTCTTTACCTAGCAGAGAAAGCACTTGAAACAGGGATTATTCCCGAAACGTGCACGTCGTGTGGAGGATTTGATATTTAGACAACGATGTGAAATTGACTGCAATGAAATTTGGGACATTTTTCAGATAAGTGACGCTTTTAACATTTAATGTAAGGTGGGTAACCTTAACAAATAAAAGTAGCCTGTCGTCTGGAGTGGGTTGGATATTTAGTTCTCACCCTCCCTCGGCATGCTTCGACAAAAATAAATTAAAAAGAAACAAAAGATATATACTGAGATAGAAAAATAATTGGGGAGTTTTATAGTGAATTTTGTATTTTGAAATGGATAAAATCAGACACTACAAATATCATACTGCACTCCAATGCAAATTTAAAACCTGAATTGGCAAAAACAATCTCACTCCTGGAACTGGGTAACTTGACAACTCTGAAGTCACCATTAAAAAAAATATTAGGAAACTTAGGAAATGGCAGCACTGTGAATACTGTAGTGGGCTCTCTTTGTGTGGTGCAGAGGTGAGGTGCCTGGGTGTGGTTCGGAGGTGAGGTGTGTGTGTCATGGTTCAGAGTTGAGATGCGTGTGTTTGTGTGTGTGCATGTGTGGTACAGAGGTGAGGTGTGTGTGGTGCAGAAGTGAGGGGCCTATGTGTGTGTATGTGGTTTGGAGGTGAGCTGCATGTGTGTGTGTGTGTGGTGTGGAGGTGACGTGCCTGTGTGTGTGTGCATCTCTGTTGTGCGGAGGTTGGATACCTATGTTTGCGAGTATGTGATATGAGGGTGGGATGCTTGGATATGTGTTTTGGGGGAAGGGGAATGCACCTTTAGACCTTTTGCTGGGTCCTGTACCCCTTTTATCAACCTTCCTAGTACTCCCAGCCCCTGCATTAAAGTCCCCCGATCCTCTGTTTTTAACAGGCACACTGCTGCTTTAAATTTTCTCTGCCTTTACCTCACACACACACAACCTTTTTTTCTTGCCATCAGGGCGTCCTCCTTCTTTGCCTGTGGGCATCTCATCCCCTGTGGGCAGAAGAGGATGGCTGACATTCGTGGGAAAGATACCTCTAATTTTCTGTCTGAGGGTCGCAGTCATCGGGGCACCTCATTTGGGGAAGCAGATCCCTGAGGCAGAAAGAACGGGTCTTTGCCAAAATAACAGCCTGCCTGTAGGGGATGAGATCCTCGTTGGCATACAGGGGGTCACAGCCATCGGGGCATCTCGTTTGGGGGTGCAATATTTCCCTTCTTGCCCCCAACTATGCCCATGGATGCAGCTGCAGCTTAAGTTGCACTGCAACACTCTCCCTTTCCCCCACTCGTGCTGGCGTGTTGGCTTGCTGGAAAAAATATGGCCGCTGTCGGGGCTCCTCTCACTCACTCTCACATTGACTGGACTCCCAATTCATGCAGCCACAGTCAGTCTCATCACTCAGCATTAGACCTGAATAAGAATGAGGCGGGTCATCAGTGCTGCTTATCTGCAGGCCCTTTATGCAAATAGATCCTTACTTTGCAAAACGTGTTAGCCCTACCAACTGAGTTAATAAAATGCAACCAAGAAACATGGAAAAGGTCCTTCTCAATGTATGTCCCAGACCTCTGGAACACACTACCCACAGAGTTAAGAAACACTACTGAGCTCTCAATATTCCACAAGAAACTAAAAACACATCTTTCTAATACTCTTCTCCCACAACACGACCCTTTATTCTCCTCACAACTGCACATAAGTTCTTTAAATGTATAATAGCACATTTTTATTGTATTTGAAGTTATATTAAGTTCTTTGTTCTATTAACCCACACATCAATGGCAAGTGGGAAGAGGCGTGTAGAACACAATCCATGCAAAATACAAGCAAGTCAGTTGCTGATGGTCTCCATTGCAAAGCAAGGTACCAAAGCTCCATCAACTAAACAATGGGTGGGAAAAATCATATTGCTGAAGTTGCTGCCGCCATTACAACTTCTGTCTCTGTCCAGACAGAGATCCCAGTGCCAGTTGAAGGACTGATTCCATGTGCAGGGTGCCTGCATGCTGAGGCTCTCAGGAAAGAAGTGGAGGAGCTCAGGGGAAAGGTGGAGAGGCTGAAAAGCATTCAAGACAGTGAGAAGTACATCGATGAGATGCTTCTTGAAACATCCAAGCTCTCCAACAGAGCTGAAGATGAGAGGCTACAGAAGGAAGAAGGTTGGACACAAGTCACCAGAGCTTGCAGTATCAACAGTCCAACTCTTCCAGCTCTTGAACTGAAAAAACAGTATGCAGCCCTAGAAGTGGAGGAGGCGGAGGCATCCGAGGAAAGGGAAGAACCACAGCTTGAGCATCCCAAAGTTGCAGAATCAGTGACCACAAGGAAGCGAAGGGTAGTAGTGGTTCGTGGCTCTCTTCTGAGTGTTACTGAGGTGCCAATCTGTCAACCAGATTTGATGTCCAGAGAGGTGTGCTGTCTACCAGGTTCCAAAATCCTAGATGTTACAGAGAGTTTTTTGAGACTCATCAAGCCTACAGACTATTATCCGATGTTGCTCATCCATGTCGGCACAAATGATACTGCTAGATATCCCTCAGAGCATATGGCTCTGGGACAGAGGGTTATGTAGATAGGTGCACAGGTGGTGTTCTCTTAAATCCTCCCTGTTGAGGGTAAAGGCCAAGGCAGAGAAGCCTGTATCCTGGAGATGAATGCCTGGCTGCCTGGATGGTGTCATCAAAGACCTCAGAATGATTGTTTCTGAGGATCACAAGGTTGCAAAACAGTGTGACAAGGTGGTGGCAAAAGTCAGAAGGATGCTGGGTTACATACAAAAAGGAATTATCAGCAGAAAGGAAGAGGTACAAATGCCACTGTACAAGTCGCTAGTGAGGCCTCACTTGGAATATTGTGTTCAGTTTTGGAGACCATATCTCACAAAGGATATAAAAAGACTGAAAACTGTTCAGAGGAAGACGACCAAAATGATTTGGAGCCTGCATCAGAAGACTTATGAGAAGAGACTTGAAGACCTAAATAAGTACACTCTGGAGGAGAGGAGGGTCAGGGAAGATATGATTCAGACCTTTAATACTTAAAGAGTATAAATGAACAAACAAACCTCTTCTGAAGACGGGGAAGCTGTAAAACTAGAGGGCATAACATGAAGCTGCAAGGGGGTAAACTGAAAGGCAATGTCAGGAAATGCTTTTTCATTGAAAGGGTGGTGGATGCTTGGAATGCCCTCCCAATGGAAGTGGTGGGGGCAAATACAGTGACAGAATTCAAATTGGCATGGGACGTACACAATGGATCCCTTTATAGCAACAGGATAAAATCAAAATAAACATAACTATTTCTTATATCTCAACTAATAGGAATGACCTACACGGACTGGTGGGTACACCCCTAAACGAAGGCATGGGGAGGGATGACCTGCAAAGAGCAGCAGGTGCACCTACTATTGCCACCTTGCAGGGCAGACTAGATGGACCATACTGGTCTTTATCTGCCATGATACTATGTTACTATGTTTCCTGGACCATGGGATGATGTTTCAAGGGCTGCAGAGCAGAGATGGCATTCATCTGCCCA
Organism: Ichthyophis bannanicus; assembly: GCA_033557465.1. Taxonomy (NCBI): domain Eukaryota; kingdom Metazoa; phylum Chordata; class Amphibia; order Gymnophiona; family Ichthyophiidae; genus Ichthyophis; species Ichthyophis bannanicus. Next base: position 96,468,197 of record CM066031.1, on the reverse strand, counting down.
AGAAGGGTCAAGTGTCTTCAGCAGCAGACTGGCTAACCTGCTGAAGAGATCTTTAAACTAGATTAATTGGGGATAGGTGAAGACAGCCCCCATGTAAGTGACAAAAGCCCCCAGGTAAGTAAATACCTCTGTAGAAATGGTAATAGGGGCAACATCTGGAAAGCAGTTGTATAAATGCCCATAACATCGGAAGTAAGATTCCAGAGGTTGAGGCTTTAATGGAAGAGGCTGACTTGGATTTGGTGGTTGTAACAGAGACATGGTTCACAGAAACCATGACTGGAATATAATTATACCAGGCTATACTTTATTCAGGAAGGACAGGGTAGGAAGAAGGGGAGGAGGAGTGGCACTATATGAAAAAATAGTATTAAAACTATCAAAATACAAGGCTTAAAAGGGAGAAAGAGGGAAAGGGAAATCCATTTGCTTTGGTGTGATATACAGATCCCCCCTCACAGGGAGTAGAAGTGGACGGAGATTTAATAGAAGACATACATAGTATTGCCATGAAAGGAGAAGTGCTACTGATAGGTGATTTCAATATTGCGGATGTGGACTGTCACATCCCTGCTGTGGTGTCATCTAGAAGTAAGGAGATCCTGGATTCTCTACAGGGAGAACTATTCAGGCAACTGGTAACAGAACCCAAACATGATGGGGCCATACTGGACTTAGTGCTTACCAATGGGGAACATGTTTCTGATGTTACAGTGGGAGATCATCTCGCATTCAGTGATCACCAGATGGTGTAGTTCAGTATTAAAACGAAGGATGATAAAATCCATTCAAAAGCAAGGGTAAGACATTAGGAAAACTAACTTTGTCAAGATGGGCCAATACCTCAAAGAATTGTTAGTAGGATGTGAGCCGCTAGGATGCGTAGAAAAACAGTGGACAAAACTGAAAGGGGATATCTTAAGGACAACCAACCTTTTGTTAGAAAGGTAAATAAATGTAAAAGGAAAAGGAAGCCACTATGGTTCTCAAAAGAAGTAGCTGAAAAGGTGAAGAAAAAGAGGGAGGCCTTCATGAAATACAAGAGATAGCAGAGAAAGGAAGACAGGCATCTATATTTTGGAAAATTTAGAAAGGCTACCAAAGTAGTCAGGAAAGCAAAGATACAAAAAGAAGAAATAGCCAATGCAATAAAATGTGGGGATAAGACATTTTTCTAATATTTAAGTGAGAGTAGGAAGGGCAAAAGGATATTTTGAGACTCAAGGGTGCATGGGAGAAATGTGCTGAAACTGATGTGGATAAAGCAGAATTGCTTAACAAATATTTATGTTCTATGTTCACAGATGAAGGACCAGGAGCAGGACTTCAGAAAACACCCACAAATAGGAAGAGAAGTGAGGGGGATCTCGAACGATTTTCAGAAGACTGTGTTCATGAGGAATTAGCTAAACTAAAAGTAGACAGAGCCATGGTTCTGGATGGGATACTTCCAAGAATACAGAGGGAAGTTGGGGACATTTTAGCAGCTCCACTATCTGACCTTTTCAATGCCTCTTTGAAGTCGAGAGTGGTGCCAGAGGACTGGAGAAAGGGACATGTGTTCCCTTTACACAAAAGCAGACGTAAAGATGACATTGAGAACTACAGGCCGGTCTAACCTCCGTGATTAGTAAATTATTGGAAAGGCTATTAAAATAGAGAATAGTGAGGTTTCTGGAGTCCAATGGATTGCAGAATCTAAGGCAGCATGGATTCACCAGCAGCAGGTCTTGTCAGACAAATCTGATTGATTTCTTTGACTGGGTGACCATGGAGTTGGACTGAGGGAGAGCCCTAGATGTGGTGTATTTGGATTTCAGTAAAGCCTTTGACACCGTTCCACACAGGTGACTTATAAACAAACTGAGCACCTAGGGATGGACCCTAAAGTTACTGATTGGGTTAGAAATTCATTGAATGGGAGGCAACAAAGGACACAGGTAAATGGAACTCACTCTGAGGAGAAGGAGGTTACCAGTGGAGTGCCGCAAGGATCTGTCCTTAGTCTGATTCTTTTTAACATCTTTGTTAGTGACATTGCAGAAGGGCTTTCAGGTAAGGTTTGCTTGTTTGCGGATGATACCAAAATCTGCAATAGAGCAGACACCCAGGAAGGAGTAGATGACACGAAAAGGGATCTAGCTAAGCTTGAAGAATGGTCTAGAATTTGGCAGCTGAAATTTAATGCTAAAAAATGAAGAGCCATGCATTTGGGCTGCAAAAATCCCAAGGAGTGGTACAGTGTCAGGGGTGAGGTATTTCTGTCCAAAAAGGAGCAGGTCCTGGGCATAATAGTGTGTGAAGATCAGGCAGAAAAGGTGACTGCGAAAGGCAGAAGGATGCTTTGGGTGTATAGGAAGAGGAATGACCAGCAGAAAAAAGAAGGTGACAATGCCTCTGTATAAGTTCGCAAACAGAGGAACACAGAAAAGATTGCAGGATAGAGCTAAAAGAGACAAAAAGAGAAATAAGGATAGCAAACATAAAAACCAGAAGAAAAGATGGCTAAAGATGTGAAGCGTGGAGACAAAAAACGTTTTTCATGTATATTCGGGAGAAGAGGAAGATCAGAGGTGGAATTACAGGACTCAAACGCATCGAGAATGGACTCATGGACAGTGACATTGAAAAAGCGAAAATGGTAAACAAACACTTCTGCTCTGTTTCTGCTAATGAAAATCCTGGAGAAGGACCACCTGTGATTGACAAATATACAAATGGGAACGGAGTAGATGCTACACCATTTGCAGGTGATGATGTGTATGAACAGCTTGCAAAGTTGAAAGTGGCTAAGGCCATGGGACCAGATGTGATACATCCAAGGACACTGAAAGAGCTCAGAGAGGATCTTGCAGGGTCTTTAAAGGATGTTTTTAATAGACCCTTGGAGACAGGAGACGTTCCACAGGACTGGAGAAGGGCTGATGTGGTACCTCTTCACAAAAGTGGTAATAAGGAAGAAGTGGCAAACTACAGCCGGTAAGCCTTACCTCAGTAGGGGGAAAAGAACATAGGAACATAAGACATGCCATACTGGGTCAGACCGAGGTCCATCAAGCCCAGTATCCTGTTTCCAGCAGTGGCCAATCTAGGTCATACGTACCTAGCAGTTTCCCCAAAAGACACAGGTTCCACAATGCTTGTACTGGGTCAAGCATTGATTATCCTGGGTCCCTTCTTAATAATGGTTTATGGACCTTTCCTCCAGGAACTTGTCCAAACCTTTTTTAAACCCAGCTACACTAACAGCCTTTACTACATCCTCCGGTAACAAATTCCAGAGTTTGATTACACGTTGAGTGAAAAAATATTTTCTCTTATTTGTCTTAAATAGTTTACCCTGTAGCTTCATTACATGTCCCTTAGTCTTTCTATATTCTGATAGCGTAAACAATCGATCTACATTTACCCATTCCACTCCATTCATTAATTTATAGACCTCTATCATATCTCCCCTCAGCCGTCTCTTTTCCAGGTTGAAGAGCCCTAACCTTTGTAGCCTCTCTTCATAGGAGTAGCCTTCCATCCCCTTTACCATTTTGGTGGCTCTTCTCTGTACCTTTTCTAATAACGCTATATCCTTTTTAAGATACGGCGACCAGAACTGCACACAATATTCAAGGTGCGGTCGTACCATGGAGCGATACAGAGGCATTATAATATCTTTTGTTTTATTTTCCATTCCTTTCCTTATCATACCTAGCATTCTATTTGCTCTCTTGGCCGCCGCTGCACACTGAGCCGAGGGTTTTAACATGGTATTCACAATGACGCCTAAATCTTTTTCCTGGGTGGTGGTTCCTAATGTGGAACCTTGCATTGTGTAACCATAGTGTGGGTTGTTCTTTCCTAGGTGCATAACTTTGCACTTGTCCACATTAAATTTCATTTGCCATTTGGATGCCCAATCTTCCAATTTATCCAGATCCTCCTGCAGCTTTCCACAATCCTCTTGGGTTTTAACAACTTTAAACAGTTTTGTGTCGTCTGGAAATTTTATAACCTCACTAGTTATTCCCTTTTCCAGGTCATTTATGAATATGTCAAAAAGCAGCAGACCCTGTACAGATCCCTGGGGTACTCCACTATTCACCTTTTTCCATTGGGAAAATTGGCCATTTAGCCCTACCCTCTGCTTTCTATCTTTTAACCAGTTCCCGATCCACAATAGTACACTGCCTCTTATCCCATGACTTTTTAGTTTTGCCAAAAGTCTCTGATGAGGGACCTTGTCAAAGGCTTTCTGAAAGTCCAGATACACTATATCAACCGACTCACCTTTGTCCACCTGTTTATTCACAACTTCAAAAAAACATATCAGATTAGTAAGACAAGATCTTCCTTGTCTAAAGCCATGTTGGCTGTCTCCCATTAGGCCATGACTATCTACATGCTGTGTAATTTTGTTCTTTATGATGGTTTCTACCATTTTCCCCGGTACTGACGTCAGGCTCACCGGTCTGCAGTTTCCCGGATCACCTCTGAAACCCTTTTTAAAAATTGGCGTTACTTTGGTGATCCTCCAATCTTCAGGTATTACAGATGATTTTAATGAAAGTTCACAGATTACTAATAGCAGGTCTGCAATCTCATATTTCAGTTCTTTCAACACTCTTGGATGTATACCATCCGGTCCAGGTGATTTTCTACTATTCAGTTTATCAAATAGTTGTAATGGAGGCATTCCTGAAAGAGAGAACAGTGGGCTTTCTCAAAACCAATAGGTTGCATGATCCAAGGCAACATGGTTTTACCAAAGGACAATCATGCCAAACAAATCCGATTGACTGGGTGACCAGAGAACTAGATTAAGGGCATACAATGGATGTGATCTACCTAGATTTCAGCAAAGCCTTTGATACTGTTCCTCAAAGGAGGCTTACCAATAAACTGAACAGCATAGGGATGGGTCCCAAGGTCGTGAACTGGATCAGAAATTGGTTGACTGATAGATGACAGAAGGTGATGGTAAATGGAACTCACTCAGATGAAAGGAAGGTGATTAGTGGCATGCCCAATGGCTCGATCCTGGGACTGGTACTGTTCAATATATTTGTGAGTGATATTGCTGAAGGACAGAATGGAAAAGTCTGTCTTTTTGCAGATGGCATGAAAATTTGCAACAGAGTGGACTCTTCTGATGGAGTGGATAACATGAAGAAAGATCTACAAAAGCTGGAAGAATGGTCAAATACTTGAAGGTTAAGATTTAATGTGAAGAAGTGCAATGTCATGCACTTGGGAAGCAGAAATCCAAGGGAATTGTATGTGATAGGGGGCGAGAGGTTGGTGTTCATGGACCAGGAGAAGGACCTCAGGAGAAGGACCTGTTTCTGAGGATCTCAAGGAGGCAAAACAGTGTGACAAGGTGATGGCCAAAGCCACAAGGATGCTTGGTTGCATACAAAGAGGAATTACCAGCAGAAAGGAGGAGGTACTAATGCCATTGTACAAGTTGCTGATGAGGTCTCACTTGGAATATTGTGTTCAGTTTTGGAGACCATATCTCACAAAGGATATAAAAAGACTGGAGATGGTTCAGAAGAAGGCAACAAAAATGACTGAGATCCTGCACCAGATGATGTATGAAAAGAAGCCTGAAGACCAAAATATGTATACACTAGAGGAGAGGAGTGACGGAGGAGATATGATACACACCTTTAAATATGAACAATGAACAAATAGGAATTACACTTACCTGGTAATTGTGGTTCCTTGAGTAACTCCAGTTTAGTCCTCAACCTCTGGGTAGTGTACCTCCTCCTGCAGCTTGGAGACTGGGCATGTCAAAGTAATGACATCACTGGATATAGCCTGCTGGTCTCTCCCATCAGCCTCCAGTGAACTATTGACAAAGCAGACTCAAAAGGAGCAACAAATCATCAACTTTTTTATTTTTAAACTTATTATATTCAAGGACACGCATAATATATAACCTATCTACCTACTACTCCCCTTCCAGAAGGAAAGGGATTGCTTCTTGTCTTCTCTCCTTTCCATCGAATGCTGAGCCCTAAACAATCCAGAGCAATAAAGCAATATATATAAAACACTATAATATCATATAATAATATAATAATAATGTAATATCATACACCATAATACAATATCATAACATACTAATATAACAATATAGCGCAAAGCAAATAAAAGCATTAAAATGACTGAACACCAATGAAGGCCTACATCCACCTTTAACCTTGCACTTCCCCCCCCCCACACACACACACAGAAATGACCACTGCTAAGACCACATCTCCGGGCAGAAATGAGGACTAAACTAAACTGGAGTTACTCAAGGAACCACAATTACCAGGTAAGTGTAATTCCTATTCCCTTAGCGTTCCTCCTGTTTAGTCCTCAACCTCTGGGATGTATCGGAGCAGTACTCATTGGGAGGGACCTTTCCAGCCGGATCTCAACACCGCCTCCCCGTAAGCGGCATCCTTAACCGCCAGAACATCTAGGGCAACGCCTAAGGCATCTCAATGCTTAGGAGATTTGCCCTTCGAAGACCGGCCAGCCTTTGAGGAAGACTTGGATTTTGATACCCTTGTTGCACTCACTTCAGCTAGACGCATTAATGAACTCCAAGCCTTGGTGGCTGACCCGCCTTATACACGCTTCCACCATGATAACAAGGTCCTTAGGACTCTTCCTTGTTTCATGCCCAAAGTCATGTCTCCTTTCTATTTGAATCAATCAGTCTACTTGCCTGTCTTCTTCCCTAGACCTCATTCCTCTAGGGCAGAGGCAACCCTCCATACTCTTGATTGCAAGCATGCCTTGGCATTCTATCTCCAAAGGACAGCTGAGCACCGTAAGAGCTCTGTTATTCATCTCCTTTGATCCCAGTCTCTAGGGGTTGCTAGGATCCAAACGTACTCTATCTAAATGGATAGCAGATTGCATCTCATTTGCTTATACCAAAGCAGGACTATCCCAAAGGACATGTCACTGCCCATAATGTTCGTGCCGTGGCTACCTCCACAGCAAACCTAAGTTCTTTTGCCATTGACAAAATCTGCAAAGCATCCACCTGGTCTTCAGTGCATACCTTTGCCGCACATTATTGTTTGGACAAGGACTCCCGATGGGATGCCATGTTTGGTCAGGCTGTACTCCAACAACTCTTTCAGACTTAGGTCAGCTCATCCTTTCTCCTAGAATTTTTGATCTCATATGTCCATTAAAGTTCCATGTCCTCTTGAGGCCTGCTCTGAAGCAAATCTACCAATTCTGGGGACCTTCCTCTATGAGCTAGGGAGTCCCATATGTGAGGACTGCATTCCTGCTTGTTCCTGGAGATAACATAGATCTCTGGGAACAAGCAGGAATGTAGTGTTCACATAAGGGTGACGTCGGCACCGACAGAGCCCGTGCAGGAACGCTCCCCAGCGTCCTGTGTGAGGGCTTTTGGGAGCGTCCCACTGCGCCTGCGTGGCTGCCTTCCCGCCTTTCCAGCTCTCCCTCCTCAGTTTTTCGTTTTCCGCTGAGCCGACAGGGAGCAATTCCTGTCACTGCAGAAAATTTACTTCTTTTGTGGTCATGTCTACCTTCCTGTCGACGCTAGCACCGGCATCGTCGGTGTTTCTTCTGTTTCTATTAATTTCCTTTTTAAAAAAAAAAAAAACTTCTGTTTTTTCCCTCAGGGTACTTTACCCTCCAAGTGCTTAGGCGCCATTTTGGACTTAGGCCCCTTTTTCCTTTTAAGATGGATAAACCAGCTAGTGGTTTCAAAAAGTGTTCCAAATGTAGCAATACCATCTCTGCTACCGACACCCATGACTGGTGTCTCAAATGTTTGGGACCAGACCATCTGCCGTCAGAATGCCTTCTCTGCAGGAAGATGACAAAGAGAGGCCTGCAGAATAGAGCTGCGAAACTCAGCACCCTCTTTGCCACTGATGCAATGTCAGTTGCATCAATGTCATCGAGAGCTTCATCTTCCTCCCATGGATCTCAGGTATCAAAATCCAAGTCTTCCTCGAAGGCTGGCCGGTCTTCAAAGGGTAGATCTCCTTCTAAGCATCGAGATGCCTTAGGCGTTGCCCTGGAAAGGAATACACCGGCCAAACAACCCCGGTGGGAGGTCCTTTCCTCCAAAGCATTAACGGGATCCCAAGATGCTCCCGAGGCCTCCACCTCCGGAGAGCTCTTGAAGCCATGCTCTGGGGTCGTGGCCCGTTGTTTGGGTACAGATACCCAGGCATTGGCTGGCTCCATGGATCAACATATCCTGGCCATTGAGCGGAGTTTAGCATCCTTGCTAGCAGCTTCGGTATCGCTAAAGCCTCTGCAATCGGTTCCACAGCCATTGGTACCAACACCGGTACTGAATGTGTCTACTAGCGGTATATTTCCCCGGCAAACAAAATCTCCTGGCAGACAAACTCAGTCGAGTACTACTGCCTCACGAGTGGTCTCTCCATGCGGATCAGATTCATTGAATTTTTCAGATCTGGGGAACCCCAGATATAGACTTGTTTGCAAGTCCTCAGAATGCCAAACTTCCCCGCTTCTGTTCCGGAACACCTGCTCAGAACAGTCAGGCAATGGATGCTTTCCAACTCCACTGGAGTCAGGACTTCCTATATGCCTACCCTCCCATTCCCCTTATCCCCAAGACTCTTTTCAAACTCCAGAGAGACAGGGGCTACATGATCCTCATAGCCCCGTGTTGGCCACGACAAACATGGTAGCCACTACTTCTACGTCTCTCTAAAGCCAAACATCTGGAGTTGGGATGTGCTTCGGATCTCCTATCTGAGGAGAACGGGACACTGCTGCATCCAGACCCGCAGTCCTTACATATGACAGCATGGCTGCTGAGAGCTTAGAACTCCGGGACATCAACCTGGAAAGTGGAATAACGAGTGAGGTTATCAAATTTGCAGATGACACTAAACTATTTAAAGTTGTTAAAACCCAAGAGGATTGTGAAAAATTGCAAGAGGATCTTGATAAATTGGAAGACCGGGCATCAAAATGGCAGATGAAATTTAATGTGGACAAGTGCAAGGTTATGCACCTAGGGAAGAACAACCCAAACTATGGTTACACGATGCAAGGTTCCACATTAGGAACCACCACCCAGGAAAAAGATTTAGGCGTCATTATGGATACCATGTTAAAACCCTCAGCCCAGTGTGCAGCAGCGGCCAAGAGAGCAAATAGAATGCTAGGTATGATAAGGAAAGGAATGGAAAATAAAACAAAAGATATTATAATGCCCCTATATCGTTCCATGGTGAGACCGCACCTTGAATATTGTGTGCAATTCTGATCGCCATATCTTAAAAAGGATATAGCGATTTTAGAAAAGGTTCAGAGAAGAGCCACAAAAAATGGTAAAGGGGATGGAAGGATACTCCTGTGAAGAAAGGCTAAAAAGGTTAGGGCTCTTTAACCTGGAAAAGAGAAGGCTGAGGGGAGATATGATAGAAGTCTATAAATTAATGAACGGAGTGGAACGGGTAAACGTAGATCGATTGTTTACGTTATCAGAATATAGAAAGACTAGGGGACATGCAATGAAGCTACAGGGTAAACTATTTAAGACTAATAAAAGAAAATATTTTTTCACTCAACGTGTAGTCAAACTCTGGAATTTGTTACCGGAGGATGTAGTAAAGGCTGTTAGTGTAGCTGGGTTTAAAAAAGGTTTGGACAAGTTCCTGGAGGAAAGGTCCATAAACCATTATTAAGAAGTGACCGAAGATATCAATGCTTGACCCAGTACAAGCATTGTGGAACTTGTGTCTCTTGGGGAAACTGCTAGGTACATATGACCTAGATTGGCCACTGTTGGAAACAGAATACTGGGCTTGATGGACCTTGGTCTGACCCAGTATGGCATATCTTATGTTCTTATGTTCTTATGTAGTGCTTACTGAAAGTATGGAGAAACGACCAAGTGACCGCTCTACAGATGACAACTGGAGGAACCAAACTGTGCTCCACCCTGGAAGTCTCTTGCGCTCTAGTAGAGTGAGGCCAGTGGGACTGAACGGTCCTGTAGAAGCTAAGCCGATGCAATTGCCGCTCTAATCCATCCATAGATAGAATCCTTTGCCGCTGCTTCCCCGATACGGGGTCCTTCGAACAATCCGAAGATAGACGATCCAACTAGTGAAAAATTTTGAAAACCTACAAGCACTGATGCAGTGCTCTCCCAATGTCCAAACAGCGCAAGCCATGGACCGATATGCTGCACTCCGCCGAACCTAGTGCTGGAAGAGAGGCCACTTAATTCAGGTGAAACAGAGAAAACCACCTTTGGCAAAAACAACGGAACTGGCCGCAAGGCCACCTTCTCTCTGGAGAAAAACAAAAAAGGGTTCCCGACAGGAGAACGCCTGCAACTCCGAAATTCGCTTCACTGAACAGATGGCCACCAAACATGCTGTCTTCAAGGTTAAATCCTTAACTGCCATCTGTTGCAAGGGTTCAAATGGTGCATTAGCTAACGCCCTTAAAAAGAAATTGTGCTCCCCCAGTGGAATTAATATTTTACGAAAGGGTGCAGTCTGGTAACCACCTGAGATAGCGTACCACAGTGACCTGTGTATGAGAGCCACTCCCTGAACATTGCCCCCATAGCAAGACAGAGCTGCTCACTGAACTCTCAAGGAACTGGCTGCCAACCCCTTATCCAACCAGTCCTGTAGAAAACTAGATACCAAGACAACTGACACTGTTGCCACACAAACGTGCCTCCGCGTTTTTCTTTCTTTCCCCCCCCATCAAGGTTGCGACCACTGCTGCCAAGTAACTCTTTTTTCTTAACTTTGCCCCTTCAGAGGCCACACTGCAAATGAGAACTGATCCACCTGAGGCATTGAAGGAAACCCTGGAGCCACCAACTCTTCAACGTCGGCTAGCTCCACAGATTCCCGCCGAGTCACCGTATGAGGTTGGCATCCCACAAGCATCTCGGCCAGCCTGAGACCCCGAATCAATTGCCTATGAGTGCCCCCGGAGGAAAAACATAGAGAAGACTGGACGACGGCCACCGTTGTATCAGTGCGTCAATGCTGTGCGTCGATGCCTACCGACCTCTTTTCGAATCGTCTGCTGAAGAAGCGACCTTTTTTTTTTTCCTTTTTGCCGACTAACACCGTCACATTGAGGTCTATTGGCTGTCCCCCTTTGCAACCGATCTGTGCGAATACCTCTGGATGCAACTCCCATTCTTCGGCATCTACGCGAACCGTGCTGAGGAAATCTGTCATCACATTGTCCTTTCCCGTAATATGCGCTGTCAAGATCGCTGAAAGCCGAGGGTCTATTCACACAAACAGACCCTCTGCCTCAGTGTTGTCGGACAGCACTTGCACCGCTCGACCTGTCCGCATAGCTTCGAACGGCTGGAACGCCAGATGTACCGCTAGCAGTTCCAGATGGTGAATTGACCACTGGGTCTCCTGAGCACTCCAAGAGCCTTGTGCGAAAAGATCTCCACAATGTAGCTGAGTTTAAAAGTTTTGGCCAAGCTCCTGGAGGAAAGGTCCACAACCTTTATTTATTAAAAAGAACCTGAGAAAATTATTAATTTATTTAATTGTTTTCATACACCATCTTTCTACCCTTCAAGATGGTCTACAAGATGCACAACCTACCAGAGTGTTACATCTGTTATACATGTAACCAAACTCTTTGAATATGAGAATACCTGAATTTGCTGCTTGCTCCGAACAAGCAATTTGTAACCTATTTGCCTTTCTGAGAAACTGCCTGGTACCTGTGACCTGGACTGGCTCCTATAGGAAACAGGATACTGGACTCGAAGGAACCTGGTCTGACCCAGCATGGCATGTCTTGTCTCCTTATGAACGGAACCTGTCCAAGATCTCTCCCTTGGAAGTACCAGGCCGAACCTAGCCCCACAGACCTGTAGCCAGCTCTTACAGCACAGTGAGGCTCCGCAATGTCTTGGAGGGGTGGAGTCCTAGTGGCTGGGGCAAGTTGCCAGAGGACCAAGGGTTCGAATCCCACTCAAGAACAGCAATCCTAGGCCACAAGAACTGGGGTTTCCAATTCCAGCCCCCTAGGTGGTCCTTCTGGCCTTGGTTAAGCTACTTAACCCTCCATTGCCTCAGGTACAAACCCCTAAATTGTGAACCCTTCAGGGACAAAGGAATTATAAATACAGTTTCTGAATATATGCTACATAGAGTTTTAGGAAAAAAACAGCATATTAAATAAATAAATGACTGGGAATATGTGATGTTTAGAAAAACCTGGCAGTGAAGTGACATTAGGGCTGGTGCTGGCTGGTGATCTTCTTTTCCTGCTCTCATAGTTCTTCTGCCAGCATTGAGAAGAGTCTGAGAATAGATTGTCCAGTGGGCCTGGGAACTTGCCCCCTGGACAGCAGAAATGTAGAGGGGCTAGGATTTGATGACAAAGCCAAAGAGAAAGAGAAGCTGGTGCCTGCGACACTGTATCCAATCAGGATGGCTCACACCACATCAGATCGTATGACTGCACCTCCAGTCCCATGTAACACAATGAAAACCTCTCTCACTTTATCCAAATGGATATCCCCCATTGCTGGTAAATTACATTAGCATAAGAATAAGAACATAAGAACATAAGATATGCCATACTGGGTCAGACCAAGGTCCATTAAGCCCAGTATCCTGTTTCCAACAGTGGCCAATCTAGGTCATACGTACCTAGCAGTATCCCCAAAAGACACAGGTTCTACAATGCTTCTATTGGGTCAAGCATTGATATCCTGGGTCCCTTTTTAATAATGGTCTATGGACCTTTCCTCCACCTGGGCCATATATTTGATCATCTGCCTTTGAAACTAAATATACGTGGTCAGAACATGTTGCATAGTGAAAATGCAACTAAGTAAGCATAAACTACCCAGACAGTCCAGAAGGCTTTGACCCAACCACATCATAAACGCTGGCTTCCCGCCCAAGCTCCTCCTCCAGCTCTGCTCCTCCTGCCCCCATCCAGAGCTCCCCGCACATCTCCTCTGTATGTGTAGGGAGCTTTGGGTTGGGAATCAGCCCCTGGCATTTAGCGGGGATGTACATCCATACTGGATGTACATCCACACTAAACACTGTTCAGAATGACCCCCCATATAGTAAAGATGGAATACTCAAATGCGATAAAAGTCCTGCAGGAAACAAAATGCAATGTGGAATCTTTATGGCTAGAAATTCCATGTGTGATGATAAAAGGTATAGCATTGGAGGTACACTACTGTCTATCTGACCACAATGAGGAAACCTATAATGCCATTTTTTTAATCTTTTTGTTAGCATTTCAATACAGTAATAATGGAAGAATTCAATTACTCTGATATGGCTTGGGAATATGTCTCATTGTAACATGATAATGAAGGAAAGATTCTGGATGCCACAAAAGAATGCTTCATGGAGCATTTGGACCTAGAACTGATGTCAGCAGGAACTATTCAAAATTGATTCCTCATTGCATCTCACAATGATTCAAATGATAAGGGTGGTGTCATAGTTATTTTCTGGATAATATACTTTTCTTTCTTTCAGAAAGACAGTTCAGTTTGTGTGCACAGCTATTGGAGGTGTTCTTGCCAAAGAGCTACACAAATAAGTGGGCAGATGTACAAAGATTATCATTCATTTCATGTCCAGAAGAAAAATACTCAATACCTATTTCTTGGGTCATAATGAATGTAACTAATTAGAAAACTTCAAAAGTGCACTTGTGTGTTAAGTCTGCAGCTAGAGTAGCTAGTGGTTAGAGCTCTTGCTTAGGGACCAAAAGACCAGGGTTCTAATCCCACTAACACTCCTTGTGGTCTTGGGCAAGTCACTTAACATTTCTTATATATATACCGCCTTTATGAAAGGCGGTTTACATTGAACAGGGCATTATTACTTGGAGATAACCACTTTACATCCAAGTTATCAATGTCCCTGTTTAATGTATGTTTACCAAGTTTAAGTTACAATGTAAACCACTTTGATTGAAATGAGAAAGCAGTATAAAAAAAACCCTGTTATATAAATAAATATCAGTTTTCAAGAGGTAAGGTTTCCCTTTGAAAATCTGACTTGAGGGAAAAGCAACTGCATAGATTTTTACAAATTATTCATGTGGATATTTCCCCTGAAACCTTCCATGCATACTTTTGGAAATGTTAAAAGATTTTTTAATTTAATTAACAGATTTTTTATATACCGCTCCTTCCATTGATCAGATGTGGTTCCCGTAGAACAACAATAAACAGAGCAAGCTGTTTTTACATATAACAATTTGAAACTTGGAAATTACAGGTAACAATTAACAATTAGTGAACTATGTACAAATGAACAGGATATAACTATATACAGAGTTATTTGTTATACAAGTGTCCTCAATACATTGTTTTATGGCTACAACTTGCGAACAACTTGACTCTGCCCTATTCCCTGCCCCCAGGAACCGTGCCTGATACACTCACTCTTTCATGCATATTGGATACAGATATATATTCTCATATGTGTTGTTAATCTTTTAAAGCCCCATTTCTGCACATAAAACCCTTTGAAAACGGCCCAACACATAAGCTTCATCTTAAGCAGGCCATTTATAGCTTTACTGGAACCAGGACCCTGCAGAAAGCAGCTCAGAGGGAGACACAGACACCTACCATCAGCTCCTCGACTTTTCGCTCATCACTGGATTTCAGTTCCAAAATCTCTTTCAGCTCCTTCCTCAAAGACTCCAGGTGAATTTCATATTTTTCCTGTGAACAGTGACATATCTAATTTAGAAAATGAATGTTACTATATTATTTTTTTTCTTCAAGCGCATTTATACCAGGACTTGACAAATTCCAGGTGCCAGATGCCATAGTGACCAGAAATTTGCACCTGGGATTTTCTTGCCCCCACTTAAAAAATGCAGAGCAGAAGACCCCTTTTGTCTGCCTGCTGGATCTGATTTCTCATAGGCAGAAAAGGAGAGGAAAGCAACTGTGGCTTTGAGGCTCCTGGCTGCCCATGGGGATCTCATTGCCCATGGGCAGAAGACAAGAAGAGAGCCGTGATCACTATTAAAACCCCATATGTCTGCCTGCGGGAGATCAGATACCCACGAGCAGAACAGGAGGGGAAGGTAACAGGCTGCCACCGAGGATCCCATCCCCCATGCAGAGGACAACAGTGATCAGGCCCACAGAAAAAAAACAGATGGGGAGGGGGTGAGGCATCAAATATTTAAAGGGTTACTAGTCTAATAAAAAGAGGAGGAGGAGGATGGGGTGGAATGGAGGGCAGAGGGTGGGAGTGCTAGTGAATAGGGAGAAGGGGAGAGAGTGGAAAGTGGTTGAAGAGGAGAGGGAAGAATGAAAGGTTTGGAGGTTAAAGGGATGAATACATGGAGACAAAAGAGCACAATCTGCATATGCCAAAAGGTGCATTCCCCCCCCCCAACCCAACCAAAACACATACCCCACCCAAACACGCAAACCCACAAACAGGCACTCCATCTCTGCACCACACACACACACACAGGAATCCTCACCTTCACACCACGCATAGGTGTAGCCTAAAGTGTCAGTGAGCATGGTGGGAGTAGGGTTACTAACTGGCTCCAGATGCGCCCGACAGGCTTGATCCAGTCCTGGGTTTACCCCATTGCATGCAGGGACATGTAGTTCTGATTTCTCCATTGCACTCCATAAGAAAAACAAGACTACATGTCCCTGCATGCAATGGGGTAGACCCAGGACTGGATCAAGCTTGTCGGGCGCATCTGGAGCCAGTTGGCAACCCTAGGTGGGAGAGGAGGAGGAGGAGTGGGGACACTGCCTTCTGTTGGCTTGTTGGCACTTTGCAGTGGCCCTTGAAGAGTCTGGTTTATTACGTTTTTATCCCCATAGAAAATGGAAAAACAGTCTTAGTAAATGAGGCCTCAAAACCTAAAACAGAAGCTGTGATACACCTTTTTGAGGAGCGGGGAGCATGCATTCTGACCTAGGTTTCAGAAGCCAGCTTCTAAGAATCCAGGCTTCCTTTCCAAAAACAAAAGAGAAAATTATAAATGGCTAATTGCCTTCAAAACGATTGTTGGTGTTTACGTGTTGCAGCCCCTTTCAGGTTAATTATTTTCCTATTTTTTCAGGTGAAGGCAGCCTTTATC
Organism: Ichthyophis bannanicus; assembly: GCA_033557465.1. Classification (NCBI taxonomy): domain Eukaryota; kingdom Metazoa; phylum Chordata; class Amphibia; order Gymnophiona; family Ichthyophiidae; genus Ichthyophis; species Ichthyophis bannanicus. Next base: position 96,452,063 of record CM066031.1, on the reverse strand, counting down.
TAGGGAGTTTCCATCTGTGATGACTTGCTATCCTACCTGTCATCAGAGGCCACCAAGATACTTACTTACATACCCACCCACCTCCCCAGGGAGTTACATTTTGCTGTCAACTTCATTATAAGACTGAGGTGGTCCTGTGAGACAGTGGGAAATGGCGCACATACGTAGTGAGCTTTTTCATAGGTTTCAGGAACTTCCTAAGCTGCAAACCTGTTTCCCATGCTGGGCCCTGTCAGTGATGTTATTCATCTGTGAGGACGTGTAAGCTGCTGTCCACAGAGAACACCTGCTACAGGTAAGTAACTTGGTTTGCATACTATAGGTAAATAACATGATTATATCTTGTTTTCCTTCAGTGCCTCCTCTGTGGGGATCACGGTGTGAGATCTGTGACCCTCGGACACTCTGTGATAATAAAGATACTGACACACACCTTGTATTCCTTCTCAGCCTCCTCTATGGGGATCATGGTGTGAGATCTGTGATCCTGGAACCTGTCACACACCACACAGATTGGTCTCCGATCCTCTGTGAAGAACTGCTTCAGTTTCTCTTCGTGCTTCTCACACAGACTCTCCTCTTGTTTTCTCAGATTGATTTTTCAGCATTTCTGTGATATTCACCAGCTGCCTGTTAGACCCGAGGTCCCTCTGCTGAGATGTTTCACTGCAGTGGAGACAGTTTGTATCTAACCCCTCCCAGGACTGAGAGACACAGAAGCGGAAGAAGTTGTGTACACATTCTATAGACATGGAATCTGTAAAATAATTCAGACAGGTGGGACAAGAAATTTCCTCCTGCAGGCTCTTAGCAGTGCTCCCTGCAGCCATGATTCTGAGAAACAGAGAATAACCTTAAGTTTAATTTCCTCTGCATGAGTCAGCAGGGTGTGCCTCTCCATCGAATGTCCTCCCTTAGAAATGTTCAACCTGTATAGCTAATTTTATTACAAGTTAGAGATTTCAGAAAACTCAGCTCATAGTTCAGGTTGGCAGATGGCTCAGTCCTGGTTTTGCCTCAGTTCAAGCATTTATAGTGTTGATTTTCTCAGAGATGGATTTAGGATTTAGTGCCCATAGGCAGTAGCAGAGAGTGATGGAGCAGGGAGGTTTCTTCCCCAGATAGCAAAAGGCATGGTCCTAAAGCAAGAGGAATCAGGCTCCTGTTTAGCCCATGTATTGGGTACCTTTAAAATCGAATGCACTAGGCAGCTGCTTACATTGTTTATGCTTAAATCCAGGCCTGGACTTTCTTAAGGACATCTACTGAAAAATAACAACTACAAGTCCCATCATGCAGTGGGGCGATACCGGGACTGGCGTAACCTTCCCTGATGACACAGAGTCATCTCTAATCATATTCTTGAGTCCCCTTTCACAGCTAAAACTACAGCACAGAGGGTGAGTTAAGCACTTTACAAAATAATTGAAGAGGAGGAGCCAAGGTGGAATAAAATTTAAACTCGGCAATAATGTATTCTATTTTTTTTCTTCCCCAAACTGCCAATGTATGTGTGATAAACTGATAAATTTACCTCTGAACTTCCCAACAAACCAGAATCCCCTTTGGTTTACCCTTTAAACAAGCACTGGGGGTTCAGTATTTACTTTTCCATATAATTTAACCCCTAATTACTAGGGTTATAAGAATTATATTTGAGCTCAAATACACCAGTAGTTCAGTGTTGATTTGTGTGTATCACTACGTATTAGCATCTGACATCTTTAGCAGGTGATTTCTTCTGAAGGCAGGAACTTCAGACAACTTCTCTTAAGTTGCATCTAGAAGCCCTCTTCTTCTTTTGTGAAATTCAACGTTAATCTAAACCCCACAGTGACTCCCTAAAACCCAATCAGGTCTTATTTCCGAACTTAAACTATTTAAAAATAGGGAGCTTGCGGGACTTAAAAAACAAACAAAGAAAAAAGCCTCTCTTTCCCCATTCTCTCAGGAACATCCACCTTCATTTAATACTCATGAAACCAAGCTGTCACACACTCTTGCTCATACAGCATCCCCTGTCACTCATCACTCAGACGCACCTAAGTGACAGTGCCCAAAAGATACCCAGAACCTTTCCTCATACCACAAACTCCACAATTCTCCTCAGCTACTAGGCATATTCACTGCCCACTTGCTATCATCCCCAACACTGAGATATCAATCACTACCTCACTCCAAAAACTGGGACCAAATAATCCTTCTGCTTAATTATCATCAGCTTTACCCAAACTGAATTACTCCATGTTAAACTTCAGTTTCTTTTCCCAAACTAACAAAGGCTTTCAGTTTCTCAAACCCCAGTTCTTTTTCTCTTCCTTTTACTCTCTAAAAGAAAAAAAAATCTTCCATAGTGACATCATCGGGAGGGAAATTCCACAGTTTGAAAGAGCTCTGGGCCAATCCCAACTAACTGCAAGAAAGAGAGGTGGGTATCTCACCTTTCTCCCCCTTCCTTGCAGTGCGAGCAGCTGAGGAGATGAGGAGCAATGGCTGTGAAGAAGAGGCTGGCAGAACTGTGCTCCCTATACGTGGCTGCCAAGCCCTTCAGAGCTTCGGGGAAGGAAGTCAAGATGGCTGCCGGCAGCTCCGGTGAGTTGAAGGAAAAACTTAACTCCAAGTTGTATGCAGGAGCTACGGGAATGCTGAAGGCGTGGCTTGTGAATTAAAAGAGGATTTAAAGACTGAACTTCATGGAGTCAAAAAGAAGCTGAAAGAGGCATTATATGCCTTGTAGCAGGATATGGTAGACATGGGATCCTGCATGGAGGAGATGGAAGGGCACATGCAACAACATGAGGAGGCCATTGCTAACCTGAATCTGGAGTGGGATGCCCTAGAGGAGGCCCAGGAGCACTTGCAAGAGAAGCTGGAGGAGTTAGAGGATCAACCACGACATTGCAAAACCCTCCGTTGCCCATGTTCCCTGTAAGCATAGTTACTCATCTGTAACAGGGTGTTCTCCAGGGACAGCAGGAATCAGTCCTCACATATGGGTGACGTCAGCGCCAATGGAGCCCTCATGCGGAGCAATTCCCCAGCTTTCAAAGAAAGCCCTTGGGATTGCATCGTGCATCCGCGGTCCTCTTCCCGCCCAAGGGTGCCATCTCGCTCAGTCTAATGACATAGCTAAAAGACGGCAAAAAGAAGAAAAGCAATAATAGGACTGCAACTCCAGGGGAGGAGGGAGGGTTGTGAAGACTGATTCCTGCTATCCCTGGAGAACACCTGTTACAGGTGAGTAACTACACTTTCTCCAGGAACAAGCAGGAAGTCAGTCCTCACATATGGGACTCCCTAGCTATAGGCTACCGAGAACCCATAGTTGAAAAATGTCTCCCTATAGAAGAGCCGCAGCAGCTGTGATAGGAATCCAGCAGAGATACACCACCTCCGGTAGCCTGACCCCAGAGGGCCGGAGGGTAGGAGTTGCCTAAACCTCAAATAAGTTCCAGAGTACTGCCTGGCTGAAAGCACTGTTTCAGTGGGACTCCCCGTCCAAGCAGTAATGGGCTGCAAAAGTCTGGTGGTGACCCAGTGGAACAGAGCGGAAGTGAGCCACTGAGGCGGCCTTAGCCCTGACACGGTGGGCCGTGACTCTACCCTGCAAAGGGAGCTCAGCCGCCCTGTACCCAGGCGATGCAGTCTGCCATCCAAGTGGACAACGTATGCTTGGAGACAGGAAGCCCCAGCTTATTGGGGTCAAAAGAGACGAAGAGCTGAGGAGCCCTTCAATGTCCCCCTGTATGCTCCAAGTAGAAGGCCAGTGCCCTCTTACAGTCAAGGGTATGCAGGACCACTTCTGCCCAGCTGGTATGTGGTCTGGGAAAGAATGTCAGAAGAACCACCTCCTGGTTGAGGTGGAAAGGAGAGACTGCCTTTGAGAGGAACTTAGGGTGGGTTTGCAGAACTACCCTATTCCTGTAAAACTTTGTGTATGGTCTTTCTGAAACCAAAGCTTGCAGCTCACTCACTTGCCTTGCTGAAGTGAGTGCCACCAGGAAGACAACCTTCCAGGAGAGGAAGTGCAGATGGCAAGTAGCCATCGACTCAAACGGTGAGCGAGTAAGATGTTGCAAGACCACATTCAGATCCCACTCGGTCGCCGGAGGGCAAACCGGGGGTTTTAGCAGAGTGAGACCCCTTAGGAATCTGGATACCAAAGGGTGAAGTGACAAAGGATGTCCCTCCACTGGTAAGCGATGTGCTGACAAAGCACTCAGGTGGACCCTTACAGAATTAGACTTGAGGCCCAAGTCAGAAAGGTGCAGCAGGTACTGCAACACCACAGGCACAAGACAAGAGAAAGGGTTTTCATTGTGCTGGTGACACCACACCTCAAATCTCCGCCACTTGAAGGCATAGGTTTTTCTGGTGGACTGCCTCCTGGAGGCCAGTAACACTTCTTCTACATTCTTAGGTAGGAGGAGAGGGTCCAGCACTGCCCTTTCAGCAGCCATGCCATCAGGTTGAGGGACCTGAGATTGGAATGTAAAAGAGAGCCCTGTTTCTGGGATAGGATGTCGGGCCTTGTACCCAGCGGGAGTGGGGTCTCCACTGCCAGCTGGAGGAGAAGCGAAAACCAAGGTTGTCTTGGTCATCTGGGGGCTACCAGGATAACTGAGGCCCTGTCCCGCAGGATTCTGAACATAGTTCGGGCTACCAGAGGCATGGGAGGAAACGCATACAGGAGGCCCACAGACCTGGAGATCACAAAAGCATCAGCAGCCATCCTTTGGGGATGTGGTGTCTGGAGCAAAAGTTGGGCAACTGATGATTCTGCGGGCTGGTGAAGAAATCTATGGATGGATGTCCCCAGTAGAGGAAGATCTGCTGGGCCACTTCTGGATTCAGTTGCCATTCGTGAGGTTGAAGAATTCTGCTTAGCTTGTCTGCTAGGTCGTTCTCTTGCCCTGGCAGGTACACCGCTTTGAGAGACATACCATGTCTGATGGCAAGGGAGCAGAGGTCCAGTGCCTCTTGACACAGTACCCAGGACCCTGTCCCTCCCTGCTTGTTCACGTAGAACATAGCTACTTGATTGTCTGTCTGTACGAGCACAGATTGATGTGAGAGAACATGGCAGAAGGCTTGCAGAGCTAGGCGTATTGCCCAGAACTCCAAGAGGTTGATCTGTTGTGTCCTCTCTTGGGGAGACCACAACGCCTGAGTGCAGGACTCTTGAAGACACCGGAGGTTAGAAAGGCACTCCTACGAGCAGATTGGGCAGGTGAAGCTACCAGGTCAGCGACTTTAGCAGTCATTTGGACACCCTTATCCTGTCTCGAAGTTGACCTGTGGCCTGCGTCCACTGATCCTGAAAGCATCACTGAGCTGTCCTCATGTGGAGCTGGGCGTTTGGGGTCAGCTGCACTGTGGAAGCCATGTGACCCAAAAGCCGCAGGAAATGCCTTGCTGATATTTGAGACTTGTGATGTATCTGGCACACTAGCTCCCGAAGCTTCTGTGCCCTGTCCAGTGGCAGGTAAGTCCTTGCCTGCAGGGTGTCTAGTCCCGCCCCTATGAACTCTAAGTTCTGTGTGGGAAGCAAGGTGGACTTTGCCTGATTTATGACAAAGCCTAGATGTTGCAGTATGTTGATAATGCGAGTTGTGGCCTGTTGGGCCTCCTGAGGCGACGAGCCCTGATGAGCCAGTCGTCCAGGTATGGGAAGACATGGAGGAGTGGCCTAGTGGTTGGGGCAAGGTACTTCGGGCCGGAAGGTCGGGGGTTCAAATCCCACTAGAGGACAGCAACCTTGGGCCGGAAGGACTGGGGTTTCTAGTCCCACAGGTGCTCCTTGTGGTCTTGGGCAAGCCACTTAACCCCTCCATAGCCCATGTTCTCTGTGTGCTGTGCTTTCCTGTCTAATCAATGTGTTTATACCTCAAAAATTTCCTGTCATGATTTGACAATTTCCAATCTGTAATCAAAACCGCTGCTGATCGCTGGAAGTAGCGGTATACAAATGTATACTAAATAAATAAAATAAATAAAAATAAATAAAGATACCCTGGTTTCTGAGAAACCAGGCATTTGGTAAACACTCTGGGGGCGGAGGCTAGGCCAAATGGAAGTACTCTGTACTGAAAATGGTTTCCTCCCATGACAAATCTGAGATATTGTCTGTGTTCTGAATGTATGAGGATGTGTGTGTAGGCATCCTTCAGATCCAAGGAGTAAAGCCAATCACCCTGGTGGAGGTATGGCAGCAAAATTCCAAGAGAGAGCATCTTGAACTTCTCTTTTACCAGGAACTTGTTTAAGTTTCGTAGGTCGAGGATGGGCCTGAGGCCTCCTGTTCTCTTTGGTATCAGGAAATACCTGGAATAGAAGCCCTGGCCTTGCAGGCAGTGGGGCACTGGTTCTACCGCCTGATCCCTTAGGAGACCGGCTAACTCCTGCAGAAGGAGGTTCCTGTGCAGAGGAGGTCATGAAGGCTCTCCTGGAAAGTAGGATGGAGGCACCTGGCTGAAGTGAAGCAAGTAACCCTTCTGGACTATTTGCAAGACCCAGGTGTCTGTGGTGACTGCTGGCCACCTGTAGGCGTACAGGGTCAGCCTCCCTCCTGTGCTCAGTTCCCCCCCTGGCTGGAGAGAGACCATACTGTGGCTGTCAAAAAACCCCAACCAGCTGGGAGGGAGCCGGTGCCTGAGGCTTGGGGGTCTTCTGCTTACGCGGGCCATGCCCCTGTCCCTTGGCCTGCTGCCCATGTTGAGGAGTTGGGAGGCCTGGTGAGTGGGGTAGTTGCGGTAAGCAGTACCCTTCCTCGGGATAAATGGCTTTTTACCCGAGCCCTTCTTCTTCGAAGGGGGCATAGGTCTTTTTGGATAGCCTTGTTTGATTCAAGTACTCGGACTCTATTTGTGCAGCCTTCTCTGTCATGGGAATCTGTGGTGGGCATGGGACATTGACCAACTTGTCCTGTACCCATAACTCTAGGTCCGAGGACATCAGCCAAGCCTGGCGTCGGGCACCGATGCCGGCTGCGGCTACTCGGGCCGAAGCCTCGAAGCCGTCATAGGCTGCTCGAGACATAAACTTCAAGCACTCTTGAATCCCCGTGGACAAGGCCTTGAATCTCTGCAAGGGTTCCTCGGAGAGGCCAGCTGAGAACCAGGAAATCTCCTTTGTCAGGTCTCGTAAGTACATGCCCATGTACAGCTGGTAGGTTTGGACATGGCAAGATAGCATCGAGCCCTGGTAGCACTTTCTGCCGAGGGCATCCAGGTTCCGGGCTTCCCTTCCAGGAGGCACCGCGGAGTGTGTTTTTTGGCTCTTGAGCCTTTGCATGGCCAATTCCACAACCATGGAGTTGTGCGGCAGCTGTGCCTTTTGGAACCCAGGGCTCTTGCGGACTCAATAAATGGAACTGACCCGCCTGCTCAGTACCGGCATCGAGGCCGGGGATTCCCACATATGGAATAACAGCCGTTCCAACATTGGAGGAACCGTAACAGTAAGGGCTTCCTTCGGTGGAAAATCATACTGGAGGGCATCAAGCTCTTCGGCTCTTCGGCTCCTCCTCGGCATCTGCCGGGAAGGCCAAGGCCTTGGCCATGTCCCGTACGAACTCCGAGAACCTGGTATCCTCCGGGGGAGACCTTCTCCGAGGTTCGGACTCTGGCGAGTCCGATGGGACACACCGGGTCCAGTGGGTGCCCGGGGAGTCTTCCTCCTCCGTCTCCCAAGCTGAGTGCTCCGAGGAGGAATCAACAGGCTCCAGCAACGAGGGCTTCAATCTCAACTGCCCCGATGCCACCGGCATCGACAACCTCGGTCCCGAATGGGAGGTTGAAGGAGACCTCGGCCGAGGATCGGCTCGGCCTCCGGAGTCGACTTAGATGTCGAGGTCCCGGTGGTCATGGCAGACAGACCAGGAAGACCAGCCATCAGTGCCCGCTGCTGCTCCATGAAGGCAGACACGCTGTGCTCCAAGGCCGCCATTCTGAGACCGAGTCCAGAAGGCTCCGCAGCCTCCAGCTCGGGCCCCGACGGTTTTGGGCCCAACACCAGCTCTCCTGGAGGAGAGTCCATGAGGACAACAGTGTTTACCTTTCTCGGTGTCTCCAGCTCCATACGAGGTACCTTGGCAGGTCGCGCCGACTCCGAGGACTTGGGGCGGCAGTCAGGACTCCGAGACCTGGCCCGCGAGGAACCAGGCCTATCAGAGGCATCTTATTTTATTTATTTATTTAGACAGTTTTGTATACCGCCTTATCCTTCAATCAAAGCAGTCACAACACAATTGGGGGATACATTTAACACGTGGGGATATGAGACACATACACTAATACTTACAGGGAACATGGGCAATGGAGGGTTAAGTGGCTTGCCCACAACCACAAGGAGCATCTGTTGGACTAGAAACCCCAGTCCTTCCGGCCCAAGGTTGCTGTCCTCTAGTGGGATTTGAACCCCCGACCTTCCGGCCTGAAGTACCTTGCCCCAACCACTAGGCTACTCCTCCCTCTAATGATGTCACCCTCACGAGTTTTTTCTTCCTCCGGTGTTCCCTGGAGGGAGAACCCCTTTCAGAAGACTCACGATGATGCTCGGAGTCCGAAAACTCCCGAGACGTTGAGGCTTCTGACGAGGTCCGGACCCGAGTGGAGGTGGACTATGAGAAAATCCTCTCGCGCTGCTGCTGCCGACTTCTAAGAGGTTTAGAAGACATCTTGCGGCACGGCCACAGGCCACTAGGTCATGGTCGGCCCCGAGGCATCGGAGACAGCAGTCATGTGTGTCGGTGAGGGACATTAACTTTTTACACCGATCACACTTTTTAAACCCGCTGGCAGCTATCAGGGAAAAAGGGCCCCTGCAAGGTCAAACGATCAGGCTGCCAGTGAAAAATAAAAAGAGCGCGAACACTAGTCACTAAGGACAAAAAACAAAAAATAGTGACCGGATTCGATACCGGTGTACCAAATCGAGGCGGAAAGGGGAACCGGCGTCGAACCGGGTCGAAGAGAAGAATCTTCTGTGAAGTTTGACGTACTTTTTCCGCGAGGGAATTCGGACCACATCCATTGGGCTCTGCAGAAAAAGGGAGACTGAGCAAGATGGCACCCTTGGATAGGAAGGGGACCACGCATGCGCGATGCAATCCCAAGGGCTTTCTTTGAAAGTTGGGGAATTGCTCCGCATGAGGGCTCCATTTGCGCCAATGTCACCCATATGTGAGGACTGACTTCCTGCTTGTTCCTGGAGAAAAATAGTTATCTCCAAGTTATAATGCCCTGCAATGTAATTTCAGTTTGTTCAATGTAAACCGCCTTCATATCATGAAAGGCAGTATATAAAAAATATTAAATAAAAATAAATAAATAAATTTTGTATGCGGGATATCCTGGAGGAAGCACACTTAAAGACTCTTAATGTGGAAGGCCTTTCCTGGTGCATTTCTACAGCAGAGTAAAACAGACAAATAGAACCATTATTAAACATAGCTACAGCAGGGGTCACAAGCAATGGATGCAAGCGACCTTCTCCTTGGAAAAACATAGGTTCTGTATTCCTTCTTTGGACCTACAAACAGCAGGTGGGCTGAAACATGTCTTGAAACTTTCTCATGAGTAAAACTAATTAATTGACAAGCTGTTTCCTTGGGATCAGAACATGCTCAGGAAGGGGAGGTGAAGTAAGAGTGTAGGGGTGTTTGGAAGAAGTACATTCGACACACTATTTCCGTTGGTGAGTACTAAATCCAGCATCAAAATTTCCCTGGTTGGTTCCATCGCCATTTGTCTTAGCAATGCAGCTTGGAAAGCATCCACAGTCTTCTTACTTCTTTCCAGACTTGCAGAAGGAATACTCCAATCCACATCAGGTAGATTAAAGTCACCCAATATGATCACTTCCCCCTTCATGGCTAGCTTAGTAATATCAGTAATCAAGTATCTATCCATTTCTTCGGTTTGAGTTGGAGGCCTGTAGACTACACCGGTATGAATGATAGTGGTATTTTCTCTTTCCAACACAGTCTACAGCGCTTCTTCTTTTCCTCATGTCCCCAGCATTTCAGCAGCTTTAATATTGCTTTTGACATATAGGGCTATTCCTTCTCCTTTTCTACCCTCTCTCTCTTCTAAATAAATCATAGCCAGCTATGACTATATCCCATTCATGTAACTCATTAAATCATGTTTCTGTAATGACTGCAATGTTCATTTCCATCATTAGGGCTTCCAGGTCAGGGACTTTGTTGGCTAGGCTGCGAGCATTTGTGCTCATTGCTTTCCAGCACTTGTTGACTGGTTTGCCTGTATTTTGGATGGATTTTGTTCTACATGCCTCTTCCCACTTGCCATTGTTGTGTGGTTTAAAAGTGTTGTTAAGCTTTTGCTGGCAGTGACATCCTGAACTTGTCCTTCTCCATCCATCACCCCATTTCCCTAGTTTAAATGTTTGTCCACATATTGCCTGAATTTTTCACAGGATCCTTTTCCCTGCGACGGAGAGACATAGTCCATCAGCACAGTATAGTCTCTTGTTGTTCCATCTGTTTTCCCAGTTGCCTATATATCTAAATTCTTCTTGTATGCACCAGGTTTGGAGCCATGTATTAAAGTTGTTTATGCAATGCAGCCTTTCTGCCCCCTTACCATCAACAGGTAGAACTTCTGAGAATGCTGCAGTGTTAGCAATTGGTTTGAGTTTCTCTCCCAGAGTCTGGAAGTCCCTTTGAACTGTAGAGGCACTGTTTCTAGCCAGGTCATTTGTACCCAAGTGGATGATAACATCAATTTTGCTCACTTTCTGCACTAACTACACCAACAATTTGGTTTGTATTCCTGCTGGCTGAAGAGCCTGGGAGACATTTGACCATCTTCTCTCTGAACTGTGTTCCCAAGTTGCTGCCTCTGGTGATGGAATCACCAAGTAGCAGTAGTTTCCTGTTTTGTGATTTTTTCTTCATGTTTGGTGCATTATCAGTAGATTGGGCATTGACATTTTCATTTAAGGGCACTTCAGTTTCCACTAATTGGGCATTCTCATTTTCTAAGGCAGAGAAGGCATTTTGCAGGGATATCCCTTGATGGAGATGGTGTCTCCATGTTACAGATTGCAACCTACCAGAGCCCTCTGTGATCCATTTGTTCCTGGGCTGTTTGATTCTTTGTGGGAGCGGTGGTGAAATCTATTTTCAAATTGTACCCTGGAGGAAGTGTGTTTAATTGCAGCTAATTTTTCCCATAATAGAATCAATTCTTTATGCATGGCAGATAACTTGAGACATATAGGACAAGCTCTTAGGTTCCAAATAATTCCTCTCAGAATGAAAGCACCACAGCTAATACATTGAATCCATGACATGCTGATTAAGATGGTTATAAAGCAGTTCTAGAACAAGGAGAAAATGTGGGTGTTACACCTAATTGGAGGACAGATGTCAAACTATATGATGCATATATAGGCAATGCAGTCCCAGGGTGGGTGGGGTGAGGTGCTGGGGGGGGGGCGGAAATTAAGTGTCCTTCACCAGTAGACCTTATATGAACTTAGGGCACACTCAGATTTCTGTTTTATAAAGGCTATACAAGGAATGTAGGCAAAATAAAGTTTCCTAATCATATAACCTTGGATCGATACAATAACAGCAGCTATGGGTACCAGTCTGTCAACAATGCCGCCTGACTAAAGACCGAATACAATTTAGGACAACTATCCAGAGGGTCGCCATGAGTCGACGCGACTCGACGGCACTTAACAACAACAATCATATAACCAAAATATAGGTTGTTTGCCACTAGACTGTAGATCAAGGTGGCTGTGAACATATCTGTGCAATGCTGCGTACATCTTGTAGCACTATACAAATGCTCAGTAGTAGTAGCAGTAGTAGATAGAAATGTGATATAGACAGAAAGATAGGAGGAGCAAGGTTTCTTTTTTTATATTTTTATTTTTGGTTCTTTTATGTTTGTCCCTTCTTGGTGCAGTTATCCTAATACACCATAGTGCCTAAGTAGTATTAATAAGAGAACAAAACAGGTAAGCAATAGACAAGGAACATTTATATCAGAAAGCAGCCAAATTGTAAAGTTAGAAATCATAGCTTTGAAGAGTCTTTTGAAGTTGTGATGGCAATTACTGAATCAGATTACTTGCTCAGGCACCAGAGGCTGATTTAAGTTAACCACACCCTGTGAGGCAGGCTTGTAACAGAACTATGGAATCTTTAAAGGTTCAAAATGAAATCTTACTTCTATGTATCAGCCTGAAACTGTGCATTGGACCAGCATGGTGTTAATGTAAATAAGTATTCCATAAAAAACAAAGGAAATGCAAGATGCTCGCACACCAAGGAACTAAAAGAAAAAGTGAGAACAAAAGCACAGTTTATAAGACCAAATTATAACTCATTTTATTGCTTTATAAACTGTGTTATGCTTCTCACTTTTTCTTTTTGAATATATATGCTGCATCCACAGAAACATCTCCCTCAACAATGGGTGCAGAGCAGAGCAGAAGTAGGGCATTCATCCACAACTCTCAATATATTTTAAATAAATCTGATTCTGGTCATCTCACTAACAAACATTCTCCAGTACCAGGCATATCCACTCAGATACACTAATGAGGTCCTTAAACAAGCCACATGACCTCTTCAATATTGTTAAATCCTTAACAGGTGACCCAACTACAACCCAACCACCTATGCCACACCCCCAAGACTATGCCATATACCTACAATCAAAAATGATACAAACTAGTTCGATTCCCACAACATCAGCACCTTTTACCCCACAGACCGTGGTCCAATTAGCACCGCTTGAACAAATTCTCCCAGGTATCCCACAAAGAGATCGTAGACATCATAGCAGCTTTTAACTTAACCACCTCACCTAATGATCCCTGTCCAGCCAGGTGGATAAAGGAACTACGACATGAACTTAGCACAACTATTAGCAAGATTGTTAATTATCCTTCTCAACTGGTTCCTTCCCTCAGAGCCTGAAGTATTCATCCATTCGTCCACTCCTGAAGAACAGTAAACTTGACCCAACAAAAGTTGAGTTGATTCCTTCAGACCCATCTCCAGCATCCCTCTATTAGCAAAAATCATGGAAAAAGTAGTCCAGCGACAAATACAGCAACATGTTGACTTCGAATCTCCTTTGGACCCCTCACAACATGGTTTCAGAGAAGAACATGGCGTTGACACCCTTCTCACAACACTGATCAATAACCTAATCATAGGCATTGATAATATCCACCAAGGGTTCATTCTTATCTTTCTCGACATAGCTGCAGCATTCGATTCAGTAAACCACAATACTCTCCTACAGCGCCTCCAAGACAAGGGCATCCAAGGGCTAGCCCTGAACTGGTGTAAATCCTACCTATCTCATAGACAGCAGCAAGTCAGAACAGGAGAAGCAACGTCTGATCCATTCCCCCTTAAACAAGGTGTCCCTCAGGGTTCCTCATTGTCCGCCTTAATGTTCAATATCTATATGCAGCCAATCTGCGATCTTATACGCACCTTCAACATACAATGCCTTGCTTATGCTGACGACATCCTGATGTATGCTCCATTCAACATAAAACAAACAGATTTTGCACCAATAGCCCACTGCTTTGAAGCTGTATCAAACTGGCTCCTCAATCAGAATTTACGGATAAATCACAACAAAACAGATGTTCTATTCGTTACACGGAACCCAACATTCATACCCCCTGCCTCCCTGCATGTAAATAACATTGAGCTGAAAGCTCAACCCACAATTCGTTACCTAGGAATTATATTAGATCAGCAGCTTAATATGTCAGCCCACATTAAGAAAACAACGAGCGCAATTTACCACAAGATGCGTCCTTACGTAATCTCCGACCTTTACTTAATTACTCCGACTTCCGCACTATCTTCCAAGCCCTGGTATTACCACACTTGGATTTCGCCAATATCATTCTACACGGTCTTCCGCAATCCACCCTAAATCCCCTCCGTCTGGCCATGAATGCAGCCGCGAGAATCCTCGTAGGTGCTCCACGTTCAGAGAGTATAACCCCAATTCTGATGAGTTTACATTGGTTACCCTACAGGCCAGAACTCTATACAAGACCCTGGTCATGACTTTTAAAGCCTCAAAGTGCCCATCTCTATCACCTCTCAGCAATATGATACATATCACTCCAAATAATAGATCCAGGAGATCTGTTACATTAAACTCCATTGACCTCCCAAAAACCCTCACAAAATGTTCTAAATCAACAGCCGCCAGAGTCTTCTCTCTGTTTTCACCCAGAGCCTGGAATGCCCTTCCACCCGAAATCAGAGCCATCTCAAGTCTAATGCAGTTCAGAAAGGCATTAAAACACTATTTGTTCCTAACATACTACCCCGAAGCCACTCTAATTGACAATAGCCCTCATGCAGATCCAGCATACTTGACCCCGGTAGAGAATGGGTAATTATGATGTTTATTACCTGCCCACTATACTATGCCATATTTTATTCTCACAATAATTTTCATATTTATTATGTACTTTAATTAACTTCTTCCACCGTATTATAGTTATCTTATCCGCCTCCCCATCTAATTAACCAAAATAACCATGTATATTGTTGCCATGGATATAGTTATCTGTTAGATAGTTACCCTTGTTTTACCACCTAGTTTATGTACCCTGTTCTCTGTAAAAAACCAATGCTGTTTTGTACCATTGTGTTTTATATTTGTTCATATGTAAACCGCACTGATTAAAGAGCGTGGTATATAAGAAAAATAAAATAAATAAATAAATAAAATAAAATATTGGGAACTAATATAAAACCTTACAAAGGTCACCTAAGATCTACAAAGCCAAATCTACCATACCATACTAGCATAAACTTCTAAAACTACAAGGGACCTACTCAGAACAAAGCAGCACTATAAATACTGCAGCAGGCCCTAGAACATTCATACACCAACAGTATTTGAAAAGCTGAACAAGTCAAATTACTACAATACAGTATAGATTCCTATGTAAAAACTCCATGTTAACAGAACATCTGGACTCAGTTACACACTCAGAACACAGATCGTCACCAAAGTACAGAATAAGTGCCTACAACCTAAAGAAAAAATAAAAATATATAGACAGAAATTAAACTGAAACCCCAAGAAGCCAGACTCCGCATGCAGTGCAAAATCAGATAAATAAGAGATGCAGTTCCCCATACCGTGTAAATTATAAAGATAGAGCAAAGTCCAATCACTAATTTGGAAATAAAATTATTTTTTCTACCTTTATCATCTGATCATTTTATTCTCTGATCATGCTGGTCCCGATCTGAGGCTTCTGCTTTCCTGTCTTCTCTTAGCTCTCTTTCTATAGTCTATAGTCCATCTGCCATTTCTTGTCTTTTCTTTTCTTTTGTTCTCCTCACTTCCTTCCATCAGCCTATTTCCAGTCTCAGTAACTCTCCCCAGTATCAGCTCCCTTTCCAGTCATCTCCTTCCAGTACCTTCCAATGTCAACCACCTCGTATTCCCAGGATTGCCACTGGTGTCCATTTCCTTCCAGTCCCCCTCTTTCCCCACTGTCCAGCCCCTTATAGTCCAAATATCATCAGCTCACTTCCACTCCCAGTGCCACCCTCCCCCCCCCCTTGTCAGCTCCCTTCCAGTCACCCTACCCACTGTCCATCCTCTTTCCAGTGCCATGCCCATGTGTCAGCTCCCTTCCAGTCCCAGTGCCCCCTCCCTTCCAGCCTCCTCCCCATTACCCAGTCACCTACTAGTCCCATCTCAAAGTGTCAGCTCCCTCCAGTCCCACCCCCAGGTGTCAGTTCCCTTCTAGTGCCTTTCCAGTATCATTCCCAGGTGTTAGCTCCCTTCCATCTCCTTTCACCCTTCCCTAGTGTCATCACCGTTCATCACCCACCAGTATCATCATCAGGTATCAGCTCCCTTCCAGCTCCCTTGTTCCCCCCATTTCAGCTCCCCTCCTCCCCCCCCCCCAGGTCAGCTTCCTTCCAGCCACCACCTTCCCTTTGTATCAGCTCCCTTCCTGCCCCCACCTCATCGTGCAGCTCCCTTCATGCCCCCACCTCCATGTCAGTGACCTTCCGGCCCCCACCTCCCCTGTGTCTGCTTCCTTCCCGCCCCCACCTTTCCCCCGTGTCAGCTCCCTTACTACCCCACCACCCCCATGTCAGTTCCTTTCCTGCCACCACCTTCTCCCTCATGTCAGCTCCCTTCATGTCCCCATATCTTCATATCTTTATCTTTATTTAGGCACTTGATAAACCGCCCAGGCCGAAGCATCAGGGCGGTGTACATCTTCCCCGTCTCAGCTCCCTTCCTGCCCCACATTCCCAGTGACAGCGGTCTTCCTGCCCCACCAGCCCTGTGTCAGCTCCTTTCCTGCCCCCACCTTCCCCCCCCCCCCCTTGTCAGCTCTCTTTTGGCCCCCACCTTCCCCTTGTGTCAGCTGCCTTTCTGCCCCACCTCCATCCCCTTTGTCAGCTCCTTTTCTGCCCCACCTCCACCCCATGTCAACCTGAATGCCAGTGCACAGATACCTTCCCAAAGGAAACCACATATCTCTGACATGCAACCAAATAAGAAGGCCCCTGAATGCTGGTACACGGCCGAACTCAAGACTTCTTTACAAACACTGAGAAAACTAAAGGAAATGGTGACGCACCTGGACCACAACAGACCTGACACTCTATAACTCCCACCTGCAAGCCCATCGAGGTCTAATATCCTCCAAAATTAAGGAATATCACTCGGAGCTGCTGAGCCGTTCCCTGAACAAGCCACATGAATTATTCAACATTGTGAAGACCCTAATGAAGGAGACATCATCATCTCAGGCAACTGCGATACTTTCCCAGGATTATGCGGACTACATTAAAGCTAAAACCAATAAACTCAACAAAGGAACAATATCCAGTCCTACCAAAAGCCTACCTAAGCAACTCACCGCCTTCTCAACTCCGTCAGAATCAAGCATTGAGCACATCATAGCAAATATCAATGCCACCACCGCCCCTAATGACCCTTGTCCAGCCTTCTGGATAAGGTCACTACGCCATGAGGTCAGCCCAATAATAGCCCAAATCATGGACCGCTCCTTCTCCACCGGTCAATTCCCTTCAAGCCTCAAGCAGACATCCATTAGGCCACTCTTAAAGAATGCCAAACTAGATACACTGAAGGTGGATTCTTACCGACACATATCCAGCATCCCGTTATTAGCAAAAATAATTGAGAAGACTGTACAGCGACAGATACAGGATCATATGGACTCCAACGCTCCCCTCGACCCAAGCCAGCATGGGTTCAGAGAATCCCATGGGATTGAATCTCTCCTCACCACACTCATCAACACTCTCATCACTGGGATTGACTCCATCAAAAAAGGGTATGCACTAATTTTCCTAGACATCACAGCCGCGTTTGACTCAGTAAACCACCAACAACTCCTGGTGCGGTTACAAGATAAAGGAATAAGTGAATCTGCCTGGCAGTGGTGCAAATCCTACCTAACCGATAGGTGGCAGCAGGTGCGAACAGGAAACACAACCTCGCAGCCTTTCCAACAAATTCACGGCGTACCCCAGGGCTCTTCCCTGTCCGCCCCTCCTTTTCAATATCTATATGCAACCCCCTCTATGAATTAATTCGCTCATTTAACATCTCATGCTGCTCTATGCGGACGATGTGTTGCTATATAACCCCATTTACGATTGAGGATCCAGACTTCACACAGCTGATAAACTGCTTCGATGTCATAACTGACTGGCTCTTCTCCCAATGTCTCAAGATCAACTTCAGCAAGACTGAAGTACTATTTGTGACAAGAAACCAAAGTTTTCTCCTCCAGCAACAATAAAACAAGAAACGCAGAACTCTCGAGCAGACCCAGCATCTGCTACTTAGGGGTGACGCTGGATCAACATCTCAATTTCAAAGCACACATCAGCAATTCTATCAAGCAAATCTACCACAAGATAAGAACTCTACGTCATCTTCGTCCATTGCTGCAACCCGAGGCTCTCAGAACAGTATTTCAGGCCTTGGTGACCCCCCACTTTGATTACGCAAACGTAATCTTGCAAGGCCTCTCCAAAAACACCTTAAACCCCCTACAGCTAGCTATGAACGCTGCTGCGCGGGTACTGAGTGGAGCCGCTAGAGGTGATCACATCACTCCTGTCCTTAAGAACCTACATTGGTTACCAACATACTGCCGACTAACCTACAAGGTAACCATTATCACTTTCACGATCATCAATAAGTTAGCCCCCCCAGCCTTAACGGACCTGATTCACCCTTTTACAACCAATAGAGAAAGGAGATCACACACCATTAACACACTACTGATCCCCAAGGAAATAACTAAATGTACAGAGTCAACAAGGAATAGAGCAGGGGTGGGCAAACTTTTTGACTCGAGGGCCGCAATGGGTTCATATATTGGACCCGGGGGCCGGACCAAAAGTAGATGGACGGTGTGTATGTGTGAATTAACATAAAGTAAATTTAAATTTGTAACATTAAATGTTTAGATTAATTTAAGGTAGAAAAGCATAAAAAGAGTTATTTTACAAAACTTTTATGCAATGTATTCTTTCATAAAATAGTACCTTCAATTTTAGTGGGAACAGTGTTGTTGGTCTCCCTTTTTTGTTAAGGCATCAAAAGTCAGGAGATAGCTTTGTTGTTGCAATTCGCAGAATAGATCTGAGGTGTTGGTCAGTTAACTTGGATCTGTGACGGGATTTATTGATGTTCATGACGCTGACGTCTGCTCACACACGTAGATCGAGCCAAACAAGGCCAGAATCTTCTGTGCCATCCCCCGGAGGCCTGCTGAAATCAACAATTATTCAGTGGTCTGCAATGTGTTATTTCGGTATTAGCATAAAGCAATTGTTACATAACTTGGCATGTGAGTGCTGGTGAATGAAAAATTGAACAGTAACAGAAAAAGATAGCATTGGATAGACATAGAAAATCCCTAGTTATGAAGAGGTAGGAAAAGTCAGAAATCAACTGAACTCTATGGCATTGCACCAGGAATGAAAACTCAGCAGATTAGATGGGCCTTATTGTCTATCTGTCTTCATATTTTATGTTTTGGGGTGTCAACATTAATTATTTTCTTTGAGCCAAAATAAAAAAAAGATTCACTTTACAGAAGATGGTATATAAGATTTCTTTTAAAGCAATGCACATTGCACATCTGAATAATCCATTGTCAATGCACACAGTTTTTTGCTTTCTCTGTAACCCTTCACTGCCCTCTCTCCCACATGCTTTTGTTCCTACTGCCCTCCTCCAAAACACACGTTCGCTTTCTTGCTTTGACCTCTCTTCTGCCTCGTGCATAATCGCTTGCTCTTCTGTGTTGTCCCCTGCCTTGCTTACGTTTTGGCTCTCCTCTCACTCCAAGGTACCATTTTCTCCTCCCCTCCCTATTTATGCTCCCCAGCAAAATGCCAGCCAATGCAACATCAGAATCAGAAAACATTTTTTGTTCTGTGCAAAATGCAAACATGTAAGAGCCCCCCTTATACTCCCCCCGCCTCTTTATTTCTCCACCACCCAATCCCTGCTCCCCAACCCTCAGACTAATCCGTGAGGCCTCACTTTCTCCTCATACGAATCTTTTTCTCTCCCCTATCAGAGCATCCCCCCCCCCAAAAAAAATAGTGCATGTATTATACATGCACACACTTACTGATGATGTCAGCAGCACAACACTTCTCTTCTAACACCTGTTTCGGTCTTCAGGCCACAGCAGTCAGCCTGTAAGAGGGAGGGCGGCAGGGCAGAGTAATTCTCTTGCCTCCGCCGTCAGTGGCACTGGCACCTGGCTGCATACTCAGGACACCCACCGCCCAGACCATTCCCGTACACGCCCTCCATGTGCCTACAGATATGACCTCTGTCGCATGGTGGCCATACGCTGCTCCCTCTTCGGTAGGCTGAGGGTTCTCTCCTCTGCAAGCAAGTAAATTAGCTAGCGCTCCGCGGGCCGCATTAAAAGCTCCGCCGGGCCGTATACGGCCCGCGGGCCGTAGTTTGCCCATTCCTGGAATAGAGCATTCCAGTTCTATGCCCCCAGCTGCTGGAATGCTCTTCCAGCAGCCCTCAGAGCCATAAAGGACCTATCACAATTCAGAAAATTGCTTAAGCACCACCTCTTTCTCTTACACTACTCACAGCCCACCAACCTATCACCCCCTACGAACACTTGAACACATTAATGTATGTAAATTTGTAGATACTGTTGTATTCGAGTGTTTTGTTGTACATAGTTAATCCCAGTTTATATCCAAGTTAAGCTTCCAGTTCAATGTAAGTGCCCCTGGCACAACCTTGTTTTATGTGAACCGTGCTGATTTTTAAGAGTGCAGTATATAAGAAACAATAAATAAATAAATCTCCCTTCCTGCCCCCACCTTCGCCCGTGTCAGCTCCTTTCCTGCCCCCACCTCCACCCTATATCATTTCCTTTCCTTGCCCCTCCTTCCCCTGGCAACCGCGGCTGCAATAGTGCTAGTCATTTAAAATAAAAGCAAAACTGGTGCAGAGCCTTCCTGCCTCTGCTATGCCACCCCTGCTGCTGCATCCTGATTAAACTAGAGGGAGCGGGATGCAGCAGCAGGGGTTGCATAGCAGAGGTGGGAAGTCTCCACAGTGTTTTTTCTTTTATTTTAAATTACTAGTGCTATCACAGCCACGGCTGCCAGGAGAAGGTAGGGTAGGAAGGGAGTTGACATGGGGAGGGAGGTGGGGGCAGGAAGGGAGCTGACATGATGGGGAAGTCCCGCAGGCAGGCTCAACTCTCGCTCGATGGAGGGGGGACAGAGGGATTGATTCTGCCGCTGCCGAGAAGCAGTGGCAACAGCATTTCCACCATTTGTTTTGTTTTTTTAACTTTGAAGGCGGCTGTTTGGGGGGCATTTTTTGCTGCCCCCAAATGTTGGCTGCCTCATTATAGAGCCGCCCCTGGTCAGAAACAAATATTTATATAAGAGATCTCAGAGGGAGACTCTTGAATAAAACCAGAGTAGGATTAAGAGACCAAAAGGTCATTGAAGAAGCCATTGACTATCTTTGATTAAACTCACCTGGGAACTATGATTAGTGACACAAATTAAGCATGAAGTGTGTGTTGAGTGTGTGCAGGAAAATATTGTAACTTTCCTTGCCCAGATCTCTGTTACATAGGAAAAGCAATTCTTCAGGAATAAACAGAAAGTCCGTCCTCACATATGGGTGATATTGGTGCTGACAGAGCCCCTGTGGAGCATTTCCCCAGCTTTCAAAGAAAGCCTTTGGGAATGCTATCACACATGTGGGGTCCCCTTCCCATCCAAGGGTGCCATCTTGCTCAGTCTCCTTTCTTCTATGGAGCCCAACAGATGTTTGTCTTGTTTCCCCTGAAAATTCCCTCAAAAAATACTATCTTTAAAAGTTCATTTTTCCTGGTTTGCATATCGGTTTCTCTTCCCGCATCGAGCCAGTGCCATTCTCAGCTCTAACCCTTTTTTTTCCATGAGGCTTGCCCTGACCAGCATTCACACCCTTTTTCGACTGGGGATTCCCCCACTATGACTCCCTGTGAGTTCAAAAAATGTGACCGCTGCGGTCAAACAATGTCTGTCACGGATAGGGTTGCCAACTTTTTCACCAAGAAAAACCAGACACCTGTGGCTCGCCATGCTCCACACATTCTCCGCCCCTAGTCCCACCCCTGCCCCGCCCCCAGCCCCACCCACAAAAATTACCGAGGATATGTGTAGGCTAACTTCCTTGGTCAGATAATAATTAAACTGGGAACCCCAAAATCCAAACATGAAATGTACAACACTGGAGAAATAAAACTATAAAGTAATTTCCTCTTGCACTAAACAAAAACGCAAAGATGTTAGCAATACACACTTCCCAGACCAGACATATTCCAGTTAATAAATTCAAAATAAAAAGTATTTTTCTACCTTCTGTTTGGGCGTTTTATTTTTCAGTTGCAATTGCTCCAGTTACTTTCTTCTGGTTTCTTCTTCGTGTCTTCTGCGAGCTATCCATTTGTCCTTTCTTCTCTTTCAGATGTTTTCCATTCTCTCTCTATTTCTGCTTTAACATACTGATTGTTTCCCTTTTGCTCTTTCCCCCAATTCTTTCCTTGTTCCTTTATCATCCGTTTAAATTTCACCCTTCCATTCTCAAGCCCCTCTTACTCTCCCAATACCGGCC
Source organism: Ichthyophis bannanicus (assembly GCA_033557465.1). Classification (NCBI taxonomy): domain Eukaryota; kingdom Metazoa; phylum Chordata; class Amphibia; order Gymnophiona; family Ichthyophiidae; genus Ichthyophis; species Ichthyophis bannanicus. The sequence continues at coordinate 96,429,852 of CM066031.1, read as the reverse complement.
CATCATAGACTTTTCTTCCACACAAAATATTTTTTCCCCTCTCCATTCTCATTCCCCATCCATTCTAGTCCTCCCCCCAAATCAATTCCCTTATAGTTCTAGACCCACCCAGCATCCACTCCCTTCTAGTCCCATTCTCCCATGCCCCACATCAGCCCATTTCCAGTCCTATTCCAGCTCTTCATCAGCCCATTTCCAGTGCTAGCCCACACATCACAGGCCATTTCCAGTCCTAGCTCCCCCCCCCCCCAATCACAGCCCATTTCCAGTCCAAGTCCCCCATCACAGCCTATTTCCAGTCCTAGGCCCCCCCACCATCACATCCCATTTGCAGTCCGAGTCCCCCCGCACCATCACAGCCCATTTGCAGTCCGAGTCCCCCCGCACCATCACAGCCCATTTGCAGTCCTAGCCCCCCTAATCACAGCCTATTTCCAGTCCAAGATCCCCCTTCCTCCACCATAGCCCATTTCCAGTCCAAGTTCCCCCCCCCCCCATAGCCCTTTTCCAGTCCAGGTCCCCTCCACCCCCATCACAACCCATTTCCAGTCCATGTCCCCCCCCCCCATAACCCTTTTACAGTCCAGGTCCCCCCCCCCATCACAGCCTATTTCCAGTCCAAGTCCCCCCCCCTTAGCCCTTTTCCCTTCCAAGTCCCCCCCCTTTAGCCCTTTTCCATTCCTTGTCCCCCCCCCTTAGCCCTTTTCCAGTCCAAGTCCCCCCACCCCCTTTGCCCTTTTCCAGTCCAAGTCCCCCCCCCCTTAGCCCTTTTCCAGTCCAGGTCCCCCCATCACAGCCCATGCAGTCCATGCCCTCCCCCCCGACCAGCATCGCGGCTGTCTGAGGCTTCAGAGGGAGCCGGGGAAGTACGCGCGAGGCCCCGGCTCCTTCTGAACAGCCACCAGCGTGAAGAGCCTTTTCCTTCACGCTGGCGTCTGTTCCTGTGAAGCCGCGAATGCTGGGAAAGGTTAAAGGGCAACCTTTAACCTTTCCCAGCATTCGCGGCTTCACAGGAACAGCCGCCAGCGTGAAGGTAAAGGCTCTTCACGCTGGTGGCTGTTCAGAGGGAGCCGGGGCCTCGCGCGGGCTTCCCCGGCTCCCTCTGAAGCGGAGAAAAGCCGTTTTTTTTGCTCAGGCCGCTCCCGATCTTGCGGCCAGAGCAAAAAAACCGGCTTTTAAAGGGCCGGTTTTGCCTCTGCGCCGGCAGCCGGCCTGGCCGTGGAAAAACCGGCCAGGCCGGCTGAAAACCGGCCAGTTGGCAACCCTAGTCACGGATACTCTTAACTGCTGCCTGGGCCCGGACCACGACAGTGCCACCTGCGACCGGTGCCAGGCCATGACTCTAAAAACTAACATGAAAAGGTCAGAGTTGCAGGAGAAGCTGTTCCCGAGGTTTGACTCTGCTCCAGCCTACCTTTCGCTGAGCTCCAAAGCCAGCATCTCCCATAAGGCCTGGGCATCGTCAGAGTCCCACGGTGGCAGCTCCTCCAACAAGATCCCGGACCCCGGGAAGAAAAAGAAAAAAATCCTCAAAGTCCGTCAAGGTGGCTCTGGCCAAACCTGACAAGGTGCCATGGAGGGACTCAGGCGACTCCGAGCAGCACCCCCTGAAGATCTCTAAACAGGACTCCTCAGCTGGCGGAGACCGGGCCAGGATCCTTGAGGACATAGTCCTTGTCGAGGACACACTCTCTACAATGCCAGCGTTGGGTCCATGGTCCTCGGTGCCCATGCCGAAAGCTGCAGAACCATCTGGCCTAAGACCAGAATAGCAGCCATGGAACAGAATATCTCTGCTATCCTGACCATGCAGCAGGCAATGATGGCAGGCTCGCCCACATCATCCACCCTGGCCACCAGGTCCCCGAATGCAAGGGAGTCCCAGGGCACCAAGCCAGGCACCATTCAAGGTCCTGGTCCCATTCCTCAAGGATCCAGTCCTTCTTGACCAGTTTCCAAGAGTCAGACCCCAGATCCTCTGGGGGACCCGGGTTCCTCAGGGCCGATTTTGAGGCCAACTCCATGACCTCTCGTTCAGAGTGGGAACCCAACATCGAGGCCTCTCCGGAGACTTCCTGACACCGAGACGTGCCCTTGGAGCCATCTCCCCTGGTGCTTCGGTGCCACTCCCCTCCCAAGGATGTGGCTTTCCTGGACTTTGTCTGGGACATGGCCTGAGCCCTCTCGGTCTAGACTGAATTTGAGGAGGATCCCCGCACTGAAGGAACTGGAGATCCTCCAGTATGAGCAGACTCTGATGGTGCCAATTCCACACATCCTTGAGCATTTACTGTTGCAGATGTGGGAGACCCGGCACCTCGACATGATTTACCACGTCAAGAAGGGCCCAGGCTTTCACAAACCCATTACTGCACAACTCGATGCTGGTGGAGTCCTCTGTGCAAAACCTTAAGAGCCAGAAGAATTATTCTTTGGTATCCCAGAGCAGGGAAGCCTGAGTGCTTGACTCCCTCAGGCTCGAGTGCTACCAGGGCTCCATGCTGGGATGCTGGATCCATGCCTATGAGCTGTACATCAGAATGTATCCTCAGCGCCTCATTCAGGAGCTCTCAGGGTTCTCGGTGGGCCTCGTTGGGGAGCTCTCCAAAGGTTCCAGACCCTGATGGCAGGGATCCAGAACTGCTCAAGTTTTTGACCAGGGCCACCTACGACGGGTTTGAGTCAGCAGCCCGGGTGGCAGCAGCCGTCATTGGTGCCCAACACCAGGCCTGGCTGCAAACCTCGGACATCGAGCAGTGGGTGCAAGAGAAACTGCTTGATGTCCTTTGCAATAGAGAAAACTTGTTCAGCAAACTGATGACTGACAAGGTGGCTGAGATAGAGGCCAAGGTAGTGACCAGGCAGAGGCTCTCTAAGAAGATATCTACCCGTCCCTGGAGGTAATCCTTGTGGAAGAGGCCCTCTTTCTCAAGGAAAAAGGGCCCCTTCCAGCTGAGTCACTACCAGTCCTACTCAGGACAGCCTCCACAGGACTCTCAGCCCAAGGAGCATGGGCAGGGGCCTAGGAAGCCTAAGGCCCCAAACCCTAGACCCCAGCCTCCACCCAACCAGGGGAAAGCTTCTGACTCCCCGGGCAGGGCCTCCTTCCCTCTGGGAGACCCTCTCCAGCCAACAGGGGGATGTTTGCCCTCATTTGCCCAGAGATGGGCCAAAGTGACAACAGACCAGTGGGGGCTACGGGTGGTAAAGGAGGGCTACCTCCTCTGCCTTCAGCAGATACCCCTGGACTTCTTCTCAGGAGAACCAGTACGGCCTCTCCTTCATCAGACCTTGTTCCTCTCAGAGCTCGCAGGCCTGCTCAGGGACAGGGCAGTAGAACCTGTACCCAGGCATCTCTGGGGAAAGGGTTTCTACTCCCCAAAAGAACTGGAGGCCTCAGGCCCATTCTAGACCTGTGAAACCTGAACAAGTTTCTGGTGAGGGAGAAGTTCAAAATGTTCTCCCTTTGGACACTGCTGCCCTACCTCCACCAGGGAGATTGGCTGTGCTCCTTAGACCTTAAGGATGCCTACATCCTGATCCACCCTCCTACAGACAATACCTAAGGTTTGTAGTGGGAGGAAGGTACTACCAATACAGAGTACTGCCATTCAGCCTGTCCTCTTCACCAAGAGTCTTCACAAATTCCCTCGTGGTTGTGGCTGCCCACGTTCACCTTCAAGGGGCCATCGTCTTCCCCTACTTGGATGACTGGCTCATCAGAGGCAGCACAACCCTAGAGGCCAGCCAGGCCACAGGGTGCACAATTCATGTCCTGCAGCACCTGGGATTTATTATCAACTATTCCAAATCCCTCCTCTTTCCAGTTCAAAACCTGGAATTCATAGATGCCCAGTTAGACATGTTGCAGGTCAAGGCCCTGCTTCCAACAGAAAATGCATACCACCTTATACAACTGGCAAAGGAGGTCCAGAGTTGCCAGTTGGTACCAGCATGCTTCCTCCTCCACTTCTTGGGCCAAATCGCCTCAACAGTTCATGTAACACCCCTGGCCCACTTGCATATGCGGGCAGCCCAGTGGTGCCTCCGGTCCCAGTGAACTCAATCCACGGGCAGACTGTGGGACAGGATCAGGATCACCCACCAGCTAGTGGACTCCCTCGACTGGTGGCAATCCCTGCACCACCTCAGGGCGGGGATGCCCTTCCAAATACCCACACCACAGAGGGTCCTGACCACAGATGCTTCCCTCCTGGGGTGGGAAGTGCACTGCAGAGACCACTGCACACAAGGCAATTGGTCTCCAGAACAGCCTCTCTTACAGATCAACCTCTTGGAGCTCAGGGCCATCTTTCTAGTCCTATGGGCCTTCCTCCACCTCCTGAGCAATCACCCTGTCCTGGTCCAGACAGACAACCAGGTTGCCATGTTCTATGTGAACAAACAAGGGGGCATGGGCTCATACTCCCTTTGCCAGGAGGTGGTGGCCCTCCTCTCCTTCGCAGTGCACAACACGATGCTTCTGCAGGCACTATATCTACCAGGTCAGGACAACTGCTTAGCAGACAGGCTCAGCAGGGTCATTTGCCCACACAAGTGGCACTTGAACCCCAGAGTAGTGCAGAGACTCTTCCGCCTCTGGAGCAGGCCCACTATGGACCTGTTCAGCTCCTCAGACAATGCACAGTTGCCCAGCTTCTGCTCACGCCAGCCACATCCAGGGAGAGTGGCAGCAGATGCCTTCCTGATCTCCTGGTCTGAGGACCTGCTGTATGGCTTCCCACTAACTCCCCTGGTGGCCAAGACCCTCTTCAAGGTCCAGAGCGAGCAAGCATAAGTGATTCTGATTGCACACAGGTGGCCCAGGCAGCCCTGGTTCCCCCTGCTGCTGTCTCTATCAGTGGCAACTCCAGTTCCACTGGGTCAGGGCCCGGACCTCCTGTCTCAGGAGGAGGGCTCCCTTCTACACCCCAGCCTGGTGTTGCTAATGTTGACAGCATGGCTGCTGAAAGGGTAGCATTAGCCCTATCTATCTCCCTGGAGAAATTGAGGAGATTCTGCTAGCATCCTGGAAACCCTCCACCAGAAGGGTGTACGCCTTCTCTTGTTGTGTACAGCTCATGCTGCAGTACCTGCTGCATCTCTCACATGCAGGACTAAACTCTAATTCCGTTAGGGTGCACCTCAGTGCCATAGCTGCCAATCATCACTCTATTGAGGGGAAATTCCTCTCAAACCAGCCCCTGGTCTCCAGGTTCCTCTGGAGCATTTTTCTATCCAAGCCCCCTCTCCACCCCCCCCCCCCTGCAGTGGAATGGGACCTCAATGCAGTGCTCTTCCAGCTCACCAAGCCACCCTTCGAGCCTTTGGCCACTTGTCACTTAAGGTATCTGTCTTGGAAAGTGGCTTTTCTCGTGGCTCTCCTGTCCGCTCATAGGGTGAGTGAACTGCAGGCCCTAGTGGCGGATCTTCAATACATAAGATTCTTTAAGAATAGGGTCATGCTCTGTACACACCCCAAATTCCTCCCAAAGGTGGTATCCCTCTTCCACCTCAACCAAGAGGTGGTTCTTCCCACTTTCTCACTGCGACCTCACACTGGCAGGGAGGAACTCATTCTACATCCTTGGATTGTAAGTGGGTCCTGTCCTTCTATTTGCAATGGACCAAGGCCCATTGCAAAGCCCCTCAGCTCTTCCTATCATATGATCCCAGCAGACCGGGGCTACCAGTGACTAAGCAAACTCTGTCCACTTGGGTGGCAGAATGCATTGCCCTTGCCTATGAGTGAGCTGGCCTCCCTCCTGAGCCCCGGATCACTGCACATCAAGTCAGGGCAATGGCCATATCGGTGACCAACCTACGTTCAGTACCGGTGACAGAAATCTGTAAGGCTGCCACACGGTCTTCAATTCATACGTTTGCAGCTCACTGTTGTCTGGAAAGTGAGTCTTGCAGGGACAGTGCCTTTGGCCAAGCGGCACTCCGTAATATTCTCGGGGTGTAAGCAACTCCTGACCTCTGGTCCGTTGGTGTTCAGACTTCTGGAGTGATATTGTCATTGGATGCAAGGGTCTTCCAGAGTCTCTCGATAGGGACTCGCCTTCTGTAACTTGCAGTTACCCGTTCGGGCGCCTTTGATGCTGTCACAGTTCAATCTCCTGCAACCTGGAGCTAGGGAGTCCCATATGTGAGGAATGACTTCTTGCTTCTTCCTGGAGAAAACATAGTTACTCACCTGTAACAGGTGTTCTCCATGGACAGCAGGAATCAGTCCTCACAACCCACCCTCCTTCCCTGGGAGTTGCCTCCTTTACCATATTTTATTTTTATGCCTAAACTGTCATCTGACTGAGCAAGATGGCACCCTTGTACAGGCTCTGTCAGTGCCATATGTGAGAACTGATTCCTGTTGTCCCTAGAGAACACCTGTTACAGGTGACTAACTATGCTTTATCTTTTTTTTTTTTTTTTATTTATGTTTTACTATAGACAGGGACAGTGTAGGGTCCTGAGTCAGCTAACAGAGTTGTTAATTATTTTTAAAAAATTCTTTTTGCTAAAGGAAAGAAAGGATTAGCTGAGTTAGGGTTTTCCTTTATTTATTTCTTAAAGTGAGGTAGTAGGTTTTCTTCAACGTCACCAGGTTCCAGGATGATCACAGTGAGTGTGTAGTGAACTGGAAGGAGCAACATGAGAAGAGTATCATCATTAAACTGAATGAAGCTGAAAAAAGTGTACACCCACAAACATTGTGTTCTTTTTACCCTTGTCTAGAGGTAGTATTTTTTAAGAACAGAAGCAAGCAAGATTAAAACAGGAACAATTGTATTTGCTAAATGGTTTTCTTTGCTACATAGAGACAGACATTTGAACACAGAAACATATTTAACTGATGATTGTAGAACAATGCTGTGGACAAAAAGCAACACAAAGTATCAGTTCTTAGGTTACATGAATCACGAGTAATGTAAAATAGAGAAACAGTAAGAGAGAAAAGTAGATACTTATCTGAGTTGAGCAGAATGTATTTGGAGAAAGTGCAACTGTGAAATAAAAAGATAAATAATATAATTGTTATATGATGTTGCTTAAGAATCATTTGTGACCAAGAATACGTAAGTGATAGTTACTTTAATCTGATTAAAATAAAAAAATCAGTTTAACAATAATTTATGACCAAGAATACTTAAGTAATAGTTACTTCTATCTGATTAAAATACAAATTCTGTTTATTTAATTTTATATTTTTCATGAAATTCTTAATTGCATCACTGCATGTTAGACATTAAATTTCAGCATATAACCTCTCTTTCTCAAAGCAAACTGATGTCACCTTTTGAACCCATCTGATCTTCCCCACTTGAGCACCAACATAAACAAAGTGGGAGGGGTTCAAAACCAGCTTGAGGAGGAGATGCTGGATGGAGAGTATAGAAGAGAAATAGGGAGATGCTGAATCCTGGAGGGGTAAAGGAAGACAGAGGGGGTGCTGGATATAAGGAATAAGATACCGGACTGGAATGGGAAAGAAACAAAGTTGGTTCTGGCAGATGGTAGGTTTGGAGAAGGGGGATGCATTTTAGAAGAGTCTGATGCTTGGGGATGACACGGGATGGGAGAAGGGGACTGATGCTGGCAGCTACTGGGGGTTGGTGGTGGGAGATGTAGGACTGGTTCCTGTGGCCTATTTTGAACCACTGTACCCTGCTCAAACTCAAAAGCCTGAAGCAAAGTTGAATCAATCAAGACAGCTTCCTGTTACAAGAATCTTTTGCTGTGCTGCAAGTTTTAGACCTGACCTTCAAGCAATTCTAGCCCCGTCATCAGCCCATTTCCAGTCCTGGCCCCCCTCCCGATCAGTCCATTTCCAGTTCTAACCCCCCTCCATTAGCCCATTTCCAGTCCTAGCCCCTCCCCCATCAGCCCATTTCCAGTCCTAACCCTCCCCCATCAACCCATTACAGTACTACTGCTACCCCCTCCCCCCAGTGCAGCCAAGCCCAGCCCAACCTGACCTTCAAAGGGAAATTTTTAAAAAAAAAGATCAGAGCAGAAGCCACCACCGTGGTAGTGGCAGAATAAAGTGCCCCACAGTCCCCCCGCATCCTGGCAGAGCTCGCCTTACAGCACCATGAAGGGAGAGTTTCCCTTTCTCGTGGCTCTGTTATTTGAGCTCGCCGGCGCTGATGGGAAACAGGCATTTCCTGTTTCCCATCAACGTCGGCGGGCTCAAATAACAGAGCCACGAGAAAGGGAAACTCTCCCTTCGCAGTGCTGAAAACTCTGCAGGGAGGCAGGGGGGACTGCGGGGCATTTTATTCTGCCACTGCTGCGGCGGCAGTGGCAGCGGCTTTGGCTCTGATCGGTTGGGGGGTTTTTGAAGGCCGAATGAGGCGGTCTTTTTGGGGGCAAATTTTGCCGCCCCCAATTAGTTGCCACCTGAGGACACCGCCTCACTTGGCCTCATTATAGAGCCGCCCTTCGGTGCAAGACCCACGCTTCAGGCTGGCACTGAAAATTCACGGACACCCACCAGGTATATTAACTGCCACTCATTGTCCAGAGACTGACACTGAATATATGTTGCATTTTAAATGCCACAGCTGCAGGGTTTGAATGTTGACTTGTCAGTAGCTATACAAACAGGGCCAGGGACAGACCAGAGGAACCCCACAGTTCAGAACCTGAAAGAAGCTGGTGAAAACCACACACTGTATGATACATGCAGCCGAGTCCTTGGTGAATCTCCTGGGCAGAAAACAATTTCTTCTATTTCTTGGGTCCTGAAAGGGGGTGAGGGGGGAGAGACATTTTTCTAAGGCCTCCATCACTACCACTAGGGAGGTCTAACCATTGTCTCCAATTTATGGTTCAGGCTCTATAGCTAACTGAGCAACCTGACTCGACTCTCCTTCCAGTGACCATTCAGGCATACCTCTTTTCAGGTCTCCTCTTAACCCAGCCACACCTCGGTGAAGTGTGATCCAGAAAGGGGTTCACAGCACACAGCAATGTATAACTGAAACTCAAAATTTACTTAGGAGCTCAGGGCCCACCTCATACAAGGCTAAGGACTACTACCGGAGCAGCAGAAAATGCAATAAAGGGAAGATAATACCACTCTTCAGCTGTTCCCTTTTCCTTTATGGAGACTATGTGTAGGATTCAGCCAGTTGGGATGCTGTGGGGGCAAAGCACTCAAATTCTCTAGTTGCAGAAAGGGAGGAAGTGAACTGGGGGAAGTTCCTGTGCTGTAGAAAGTGACATTTTACTTACCAGATAATGTTCTTTCCTTGAGTCCTGCTAGACCAGTCGAGTCAAGTGGGCTGTGTTCCCCCAGCAGCAGACCAGCAGAGACAAAGAACCAATGAAAAGCCAGATTTCAATGCCATCACTCCTATGCCTCGTAATACCCCTCTTCATTTTTTTCCTTTTCCTTTATCCTGAGACTTGGATGGTGCTCAGGGCCCTGCCTTACAAGCCCCAGTCAGCTTGGTGCAGGCTCACAGAAAAAGTGACAAAAGATCCTTTTCCTCTAAAAGTGGAGCCTTAATAGACTAAGGAGGCCAACTAGCTCCACCCTTGGGTACATCCCAATTGGGTACCCAGCTAGAGAAATCTCAGGTGTTTAACCATATGCTGCTTGGAGGGCAGTTCCAAACCTTAAGGAGCATAAACAAGAAAGATAGGTTGCTTACCTGTAGTGATGGTTCTCCATGGACTGCAGGATAAATCAGCCACAAAGATGGGTAGGTCCCAAGCTGAGGGTACAAGGGTCTTATATTTGGATTAGAAAGAGTCCACCCCTGCACCCAAGGAGTTGAGCTGAGGTAGGTTGAAGCTAGTTCCAATTACGTAGTACGCTCCGGCTCAAACTCTGTTCTGCCAGGAGGACGGTGAGTGCAGGGCCAAGAAGGGGAGAGTCACGTGTGCCGCCCCTTTCCTGTGGGGGAAATGGCAGTGTGCCAAAACATGATGAGGAAAGAGACTCCGGAATGGACTTATAGTTTGGGAGGCGTGGGGGGGTCAGCTTATACCCGACCCCTATTATATTTATTTTATTTATGTATTATTATTATTATTATTAGTTTGTTTGTTTGTTTGTTTGTTTGTTTGTTTAAAAGACTATTTGGTTGCAAGTTTGTTCAGCCCCATAGGAACATAGAGAGGATTAAAATTCCAGAAGGTTCGGGATCCAAGATGGCGGTATAACAGGACGTGCTGTTCAGTGCTCCACTCACCTTTGCTTTTTCTTCAGGAATCAAGTGTTTGTTCCTGCCCTATGCCGAAGTGGAAGGCTAAGGGCAAGGGAGGATTACCGGCGGGGCAGCGCACAATGGAGAGCTATGTGGCGGCAAAGGAGGGCGATCCCGTGGCCGTAGCGGAGGTGAGCCTCGGTCTGGGCAGTGACATTTTGCTGAGCCCTGTTGGCCCCTCTACTCCTCTTCCACCCACTGAAGTGGCTGCTGGCGCAGCAGCGGCTCCCAGAGAATTCCATCCTAGGAGTTTGGTGGAGGTGTCGGCGTCCTCGGCGGGGGCTTTGTCTCTGCCATCTCAATTGGGTGTTTCAGAGCGGGGGAGTTTGGCTCCTTCTATCTCCAGCCTGAATCCTCCTTTGGTGTTTCCTCCTCTTCAACGTCCACAAGAAGTAACTTTGATTTCTATCTGGTCTGCCCTCCAGTCGGTTCATCAGGTGTGTGCTCTAGCTTTTCAGGCCCTGACCCTGCTTCCCACTCAGTTGGAAAATGTAGAGAAGAGGCTCGATGACCAGCAGGGACAGTTGACTGTGCTTGACCAATGAGTTCAACAGGTACAAGAACAGCAGGGGACATTATCGGAAGGGTGAGGTCAGAGAGACTGTTACTGCCAAAAAAGCATCTTTCAGGAAATGGAAAAAAGAGCCAAATGACAAAAACTGGAAACAGCACAAGCACTGGCAAGTTAAATGCAAAGTATTGATAAGGCAGGCAAAGCGAGAATTTGAGAAGGAACTTGCTACGGAAGCAAAAACACGAAATAAAGACTTTTTCAAGTACATTCATAGCAAAAGGCCTGTGAGAGAGTCAATTGGACCATTAGATGATAGAGGGGTAAAAGGGGCAGTAAGAGGAGTCAAGGCTATAGCGGAGAGACTGAATGAATTCTTTGCTTCGGTCTTTACTGAGGAAGATGTAGGGATGTTACCCAAGACTGAAGTGGTATTTAAAGGTGATACTGCAGAGGAATTGAGAGAAATATCGCTACATCGGGAAGATGTATTACAACTATTTGATAAACTGAATAGTAGCAAATCACCTGGACCGGATGGTATACATCCAAGAGCGTTGAAAGAACTGAAATATGAGATTGCAGACCTGCTATTAGTAATCTGTGAACTTTCATTAAAATCATCTGTAATACCTGAAGATTGGAGGGTCGCCAATGTAACGCCAATTTTTAAAAAGGGTTCCAGGGGTGATCCGGGAAATTACAGACCGGTGAGCCTGATGTCAGTACCGGGGAAAATGGCAGAAACCATCATAAAGAACAAAATTAAACAGCATGTAGATAGTCATGGCCTAATGGGAGACAGCAAACATGGCTTTATACAAGGAAGATCTTATCTTACTAATCTGATATGTTTTTTTGAAGGTGTGAATAAACAGGTAGACAAAGGTGAGTCGGTTGATATAGTGTATCTGGACTTTCAGAAAGCCTTTCACAAGGTCCCTCATCAGAGACATTTGGCAAAACTAAAAAGTCATGGGATAGGAGGCAGTGTACTATTGTGGATCGGGAACTGGTTAAAAGATAGAAAGCAGAGGGTAGGGCTAAATGGCCAATTTTCCCAATAGAAAAAGGTGAATAGTGGAGTACCCCAGGGATCTGTACTGGGTCCGCTACTTTTTGACATATTCATAAATGACCTGGAAAAGGGAATAACGAGTGAGGTTATCAAATTTGCCAACGACACAAAACTGTTTAAAGTTGTTAAAATCCAAGAGGACTGTGGAAAACTGCAGGAGGATCTGGATAAATTGGAAGACTGGGCATCCAAATGGCAGATGAAATTTAATGTGGACAAGTGCAAAGTTATGCACCTAGGAAAGAACAACCCACACTATGGTTACACGATGCAAGGTTCCACATTGGGAACCACCACCCAGGAAAAAGATTTAGGAGTCATCGTGGATAACATGTTAAAACCCTCTGCCCAGTGTGCAGCGGCGGCCAAGAAAGCAAACAGAATGCTAGGTATCATAAGGAAAGGAATGGAAAATAAAACAAAAGATATTATAATGCCTCTGTATCATTCCATGGTACGACCGTGCCTTGAATATTGTGTGCAATTCTGGTCGCCGTATCTTAAAAAGGATATAGCGTTATTAGAAAAGGTACAGAGAAGAGCCACCAAAATGGTAAAGGGGATGGAAGGCTGCTCCTATGACGAGAGGCTACAAAGGTTAGGGCTCTTCAACCTGGAAAAGAGACGACTGAGGGGAGATATGATAGAGGTCTATAAATTAATGAATGGAGTGGAACGGGTAAACGTAGATCGGTTGTTTACGCTATCAGAATATAGAAAGACTAGGGGACATGCAATGAAGCTACAGGGTAAACTATTTAAGACAAATAAGAGAAAATATTTTTTCACTCAACGTGTAATCAAACTCTGGAATTTGTTACCGGAGGATGTAGTAAGAGCTGTCAGTGTAGCTGGGTTTAAAAAAGGGTTGGACAAGTTCCTGGAGGAAAGGTCCATAAACCATTATTAAAAAGGGACCCAGGATATCAATGCTTGACCCAATAGAAGCATTGTGGAACCTGTGTCTTTTGGGGATACTGCTAGGTACTGTAAACGGGGGTGCTGGGTGAGAATGTCCACAGTCTTGGCAAAGGCAAATACTATTATGACTTGCAAAGGATTGTGGGGAATGTAGTCCATTCATACCAGAATCAGCCGTTCACAAAATAATGAGTTGTGTTGCTCAAGTGTAAGCAAAGAACATATATTTTATTTATGGGGTTATTTCTCCCACACAGATTTACTTGGTAACACAAAAGGATACTTGCTTTCAGTATTATACTTAGGAAAAACAAATCATGATATCAGCAACTGAACTTCTTAAGCAATCAATCAAACAATAAAGACCTTGATGGGAACAGAAAGGTCTTTCTGAGGGCTCCTGCTAATACCTTTTAGCAGTGCTCCAAAAACAAAAACAAAACCCAAAAAGTAACCAAAAACTGTTCTTTTTCAAGGATAACTTTCTTGTATTTTCACACACAAACAGTAGTTTCCTTTCAGAGCTCACGTGCAATTGTGCATGGCTTAATTGCCAACAATTAGTCAGCTGCAAACCCCTTTGCTGGTTTACTTTCTATAAGTGGCTTAAATCCTATCCTAAAGCTTTCTTGTAAACTTTTCTGGGTAGATAAAAGAACAAGTTATATTTCTTTTTGATGGTTATTGTATTTGTGAAAGTATTTTACCACAGCAGCTTATTCAGAGAGCAATCCATGTATTCATTCTGATCATTTAAAATATCTCCTTCTTCTTCAACTATCATAGAATCAATATCATGGTCTGGCTCAGAGGAATTCCTTAATGGAGCACTCTCAGGACAATACTTGTTTCCCTGCTGTCTTCCAAGTGAAGAGCTAGGGCATAGATCAGTGTTCATACCTGAGCTTCCTTTGTTGTTAGGTTTCCTCTCCAGATATCCTGGCCAGTAAGTAATCCAGCTTTTATGTCCAGCCTTCCAATCCAGATCCCTGGACACTGGGTCTCTCTTCACATACCTTCTTGCACTGGTCTTAGGGCCCCTTCCAAATGCAGCCGTCTCCCTCACAGGTGCCGTCCGGGGATTCCTGGCTCTGTAACCCCACTCCTCTGGCGTCCTCCAGTCCAATGGAGTATGCTTGCCTCTGGAATGACTCCCAACACACGTACTGCTATGGGCTCCTTCTTTAGACCTCCAAGATGTTTTTCTCTTCTTTCTTCCACGTTGTGGCTGCTGCTGCTTTCTGATCCTCAACTCCATCTGATTCTGTGTAAAATCTGTTTTACTTTTAACTTGTTTAGAGGGATACTCCACCCTAGCACAGCTCAGCTGTGCTGAATCAAGCCCTGCCCTTGGAGATGAGTGATTGGGGATTACCTCATAGCTCTCCTGATTGAACACACGTTTCCCCACTTCAGCTCTTCTAGAGGCTGTTTGAAACCTGGTACATTCTGGGACTGGTAGTCTTTTATGAAAACATTCTGTTTTAGTATTTCTACCAGCAAAGACAGGTTGCTTGTTCAGAGCCAATTCACCTCTATTATAGCTCCTTCCTGAACTATGATAAGCTTCCTTATCACAGTACGTATGACCTAGATTGGCCACTGTTGGAAACAGGATACTGGGCTTGATGGACCTTGGTCTGACCCAGTATGGCATATCTTATGTTCTTATGTTAAGATGATATTTCTACGAAAGATTGAGAATCTAGAGAATGCTTCCCGGTCTCTGAACCTGAGGATATTGAATTTTCCCTGTGTATCTGGCTCACCAGCTAGGACGCTTTTTCATAGATTTCTAAAGGATACTTTCGGATACCCTGATGCTGGCTTTCCTCCTATGCAGAAGATCTTTTACCTACCATCTGCCGTTACTATTGGCCCTACTGCTACGGTTCCTGATCCTCAAACTTATGTTTCCTTGGATTCTCCTGATTTAGGAAATCTATCCTGTTGGAAGTCATCTAAAAACAGTAGGGTACAGAGCGACATTATTAGTTTCCTTTGGGGTTTTTTTTTTCAGGATAAAAATCTGTTGTTACAATTGTTTCTTAAGAAAACTGTTATTTCCTTTCTAGGGGGTAAGATTCAGATTTTCCCGGATGTGTCCCAATGGACACAAGTCCGTAGGAAGAAATTTTTGGAACTACGCACAGAGGTGGTAACACTGGGTGCAAAGTTCCATTTATGATTTCCTTGTAAATGTATTGTTCATTATCAGAATTCTGTATATCATTTCTTTGAATCTTCTCAATTACGCTTCTTTTTGGATGCAAAGAAGTTGTAGGGCTCACTGGGGTTGGCTGGGGTGGGGGGGGTATTTGGTTGGGCCTTATGTGTAATTTGTGCTTTGCCGCTTTGTTCCGTTATTTTCCTCTATCTTAATTTCTTTTTTCTTTCCACCCCTCTGGAATTGTGATTTTTGGATCCCTCCATATTGTGGACTATTTAGTTGTTGGTCTTTGATTTCCCTTTGGGGGTCTGTTAATGTTTTGATATATGATTGTCTTATGAATTTTTTTTTCTGTAAGACCACTACTTGTTGTTCTTGTTTCCAAGTTTTGCTTGGTGTATATTTGTAAAATTTGATAAATAGAAAATTAAAAAAAAATTCCAGAAGGTTTAGGTGGGAGGATAAGGTCATGATTTGACTGAACAGATAAGGCTCCACCCTGTGGCTGGGTAGCCCTGTAACATAGTCTTGTCCTGCGGCCTGTAGCAGAGACAAAGTGTTGATATGCTACTCCATCTTCTATTCTTCTTTCCCCTATTTTTTTTTTGTTTAATTTTGTTCTTCTCTATTCCCATGTTTTGCACTGCGGTGCTGTAGGAGGGATCCTGTTGCTAGAAGGGAGTTGATCAGTAGTTAGGCTCATATCTTGTGGATAGAACGGGCAAGTGATGAGATGGAGAGAGTGGAGGGAACACAAAGTTCAGTGCTGGACTCTGGCCATGGAAGAAGGGCGTAGGAACGCTCGGTTTCCTGCAAGGTGAAGGGGTGTTTGAGCCCCAGCAGCAGAGAAGGTAGGCTGTTTCGGGGGTCAAGCAGTGGGGAAAAGTATTTTCATTCTGTTGAAGGGAATTATGGCTCCTGCATGGCGTCCCGGTGCCATGGAGACTGGAAGCTACGGCACCGAAGCTCCATGCAGGAGCCTGGGGCGTGTGAGCCGAGTAGACCACTGCATGTCCCAGCCCGTAGAATAGGGTGCCATCTGGCCCATCCATCTAGCTCCCACGGGTGCAGAATCAGGGTCTCAACCTGCCCTTCCAGATTGTGGATGTCCGGGAAGGCCAGATCTCCCCCATCCAAAATTGGCCTCTTAATTTTTAAAAACTAGCTTTGGGAAACAGCTGCTGCTTCCCTATCTATTTTCCTGTCCTGATCTAATGGAGGAATGTGCCATGAGCTGTGCTGGAGGGCAATTTTATGAGATGAGTTATAATGGTATGTGTAAGTCAGTCCTGGCCAAGGTCTGCAAGCCGTGACCTATGGCTATGCTGGCTATCTGCTACCACCATGCTGGGGGGAAGTTGGAAACACAAGCAAAAGCGCTTAAGGTTTTTTTTTACAAATGTTATTTATATATTTATTTAGTTATTTAGGGGGGGTTTTGTTGTTGTTGTATTTAAAAGGAAGACTGTGCAGTCCTAAGACTGCAGTCCTTTCCTTGGATGCCAAGGTGCATCTGTCTCGAAAGACACAAAGTGCTCCTTCCTCCCAGGAGAGAGAAACCTGGGAACACTTTTACAGCTCTAACCGAAGGACCTACGTGTTGTGGTCAGAGCTGGGAGAGAGGCTGACGGCAATGCTGGGATCATCCTGAGTATTTTGAAAGGACATCTCCAGCCTGAAATAGTGTTGACAGTTCTCTGATTATTTGACACCCTGTCACAGTCACTGCTGCGGATGGACCAGGTCAGAGCACTGTTGGGGACAGAGTGATACTCCCCGTTCCATTGCCCAGGAGGGGGTTGGGCATAGGAGTGAGAGGCTTAGGGTCCCCCATGCCCTGTGATATGAAGAAGGAAGCTTGCAGACCTTTACAGAGTTAGACCAGTGATCTACAAAAGCAAAATACTGCAGTAGGAATGTACATGGGGTGGGGTGGGGGCATTAAGTGCTCCCAAGGGACATGGGGGGGCTATGGAGGGGGCCATTCCCGGGACCCTATGGCTTAGCCATGGAGACATCAGATAGTGTTTTGAGCATTGTGTAACCTTTGTACCTTTTTAGGAACATGCCAGGCATTTGTGACATGGACTGGTCACTGTGGGAAACAGGATACTGGGCTTGATGGACCTTGGTCTGACCCAGTAGGGCATTTCTTATGTCTATTTATTTTTATTTTATTTATTTAATAGCTTTTCTATACCGTGCTCTTTAAAATCAGTGTGGTTTACAGGCAAACAATAACTTGTACAATGCGGTGGAAACCTGAACTGTACATTACAATGAACAAGTGGTGTAGCTTGGGACTGACATGGGTAACTATATACAGGCTGGGCACTCAGATCACAAATACAGTATTGACCAGAGTTGCTTAGCAACTATTTACAAGAATAGATGGCTATATACATGCACATGTAACAACTAGATGAGTTAGAGAAGTGTACATAGTATAAAGATAGCTTGTACATAGTTTTCCCGGTTTATTCCATGTTTAATATCCTGTTTCACTGTAAACTCAATGTTGCCTGTATGCATTGTAGTATGTTTCTGTTCGATGTACACCGCGCTGATTATAATAGCGCGGTATAGAAGAAATGTAAAATAAATAAATAAATACATGTTGCTATTTACAGGTTATACAGTTGTACTAGTGGTGTTTTATCAGTGTGATGTGGGTGTGCAAGGGGCGCTGTCCTGGTGATTGGGTAGGTCTGATTGTGGTTTATCACTAGCCTGGGAGTAGGGTAGGAGGAAGAGATGGTGTTTCAGTACCTTCCTAAACTGGGTAAGGTCCATAATGGACCGGATGGTGGTTGGGAGGGCGTTCCAGCTCGTGGGTGTTTAGAACACAAAGGCTCTGTTCCTTGTTGCTTGCGAGCATTTCGTGATTGCATTTCGGATTATCAGTGTGTTGACAGCGAATGACCTTCTGGATCTGTTGGGGGGAGTGGGGTGGACGAGGTCCGTGAGTGAGGCGGAGGAGCAATTGTTGATGGCTTTGAAGATTAGTAATAGTATTTTGTAGGAGAGTCGGCAGTGGACAGGCAGCCAGTGGAGGTGCTTCAAGATTGGGGTTATGTGAGCCCTCCTTGAGGTTCCATGTAGTATTCTGGTGGTGGTGTTCATTGCAAGCTGAAGTGGGTTCAGCGTGTTCTTCAGAAGTCCATGTAGAATTGAGTTGGCGTAGTTGAAGTGGGGGATTATGAGTGCTTGATAAATTGTCCTGAAGTTGTCCAGCTCCAGTAGGGGTCGTAGATGCCGGATTGTCCGTATCTTGTGATAGACTGCCTTGACCATGTTATTTATATGGGATTTCATGTCTAGATGTTGGTCTAATGTGACCCCTAGATAGCGGATCGTGGGTTTGCTTAGGAGCTCAGCGTCTCATACTTTTAATGAGGTGGGAGGCATAAATGTTTGTTTCCTGGTCATGAATACGGTGTCCGTTTTGTTGAAGTTTATTCTGAGGTTTTGGGTGTGGAGCCAGCATCGAAGCAGGTTGTTAGTGGTGAAATGTCTGGCTGGTCGGTTGAGAATGGCATGTAGAGCAGTACATCATCGGCGTATACCAGGCAGGCGACGTTGAAGGAGCGGATGAGTAAGCAGATGGGTTGCATGTATATATTAAACAGCAGGGCCGAGAGCGAGGATCCCTGTGGTACACCTTGTTTTTTTGGAAAGGTTTGGAGGTCGTGGAGCCGGTTCATACATGTTGCCATCTGTCTGTCAGGTATGACTTACACCAATTTAGAGTTGCGGTATGGATTCCCTTTTCCATGAGGTGCCCTATGAGCAGATAATGATTGATCAAATGCTATGGCAATATCCATGAAAATTAGAGCAAATCCTTGTCTGATATTGTCCATTCCAGTGATTAGGGTACTGAAGAGGGTGGTCAGGAGAGTCTCGACGCCATGTGATTCTCTGAATCCGTGCTGACATGGGTCGAGAGGAGTGATGGTCTCGATGTGGTATTGGATTTGGCGTTGGACAACCTTTTCAATTATTTTGGCCAGTAGTGGAATGCTTGAGATTGGTCTGTATGATTCCACTTTCTGGGGGTCTAGTTTGTGGTTCTTTAGAAGTGGCCTGATGGATGTTTGTTTCAGACTTCGTGGGAATGTCCCTGTTGAGAAGGAAAGGTCCATGAGTTTGGATAGGAATGGGCTGAATTCCACGCACAGTGACTTTATCCAGAATGCTGGGCAAGGGTCATTTGGAGCTGTGGTGGTGTTGATGGCAGTGATGATATCCTCGGTGCCTTTCTCTGATGGGGTTGAGAAGGTGGTCAATGGTGTTGGATGGTGTGACTCGTGTAAAGGAGTGGGGTTTGTGGTTAAGTTGGTCTAGCTTGTTTTGGATTGTAGGTAGTCCGCAAATTCCTGTGGCTGTATCATGCTTGGTTGGTGGGGGAAGGTTCTTTTGTTAGGGTCTTCACTAGGTTAAATAGGTCTTGTGGTTTGTTTAAGGAGCGCTGCAGGAGTTCTGCGTGATATTGCCTCATTTTCTCCGTGACTGCTTTGCGGTGTTTTTTTAGGTGAGAGGTGTATGCTCCCTGGTCATCAGTGGAGCATGAGCGACGCCATCGCCTTTCAAGCTTTCTTAGGTGGAGGAGTGAGGTTCGTAGCTCAGTGGAGTACCATGGAGTGGTCTAGAAATCTAAAGATAGCCTGCAAAGATTTGCTTGAGCATGAACACCAACGTGTCAGAGGACTCAGGAGCCCCAACAGCAATGTCTGCCCCAGTCCTTACTGCACCAGCTCCACCCCCCCCCCCTTTATTTATATATTTATGAGTTTGTTTCCTTGAGGCCAGGCTGCCCAGGCCATTAGTGGGGCTTCACTTACCTATCAAGCTTCAGGAACTGGGTTGGGGGGGGGGAGGGGTAGGTGTTGTTGTCAAGCCCCTGGGAAACAAAGGTGAGGAAGCTCTGTGGGCAAGTCGTGCACGCACAGTCCCAAGCCTCGCACTGGCATCAGCGATGAACACCCACGCTGGGAGGTCAGAGAGGCCCGGGGCTTCATTGAGAAACCTGGATTCTAATCATCTGTATAGCGCCAATGGCATACGCAGCACGGTGAGGCCTGTTCTGAAGGAGTGGGAAGCGTAAGTCCCGGACTGTCTAATTGTGTTAGCGCTATCTGGAGGCAAAAGCTGCTGCAGGTATAGTATTATTAAGTTACGAATGGAACCACGATCATAAAATTAGGTTAAGCTGGAAGATGTGCTGCTACTTAGGCGATTTTCTCCAGCTGGAAAGCACCTCGAGATGATGTAGCTAGAAGTAGTCCCTCAGGTGGGAACAACTGGCAGGGCATAGCAGCTATGAGACTGCCCTTGTCCATGAGACATTTTCTCTCCCTTAAAAATTTCTTGGGGGTATCAAGAATGAGCCCCTTTGGGAATGGCGGCTGTTGCAAACATTTGCAGAGGAATACTTCCAATGGGACTTTTTCTTAGCCCTGGGGGAGTTTGTGGTTCTTAATTTGTCCTCTTGTTACATGACAAGCTCTCTCAGCTATTGAGGTGATTATGTTCACGCAGGAAAACATCTCTCAGGTACCTTGTCTGGTCCCCTTGGGAGTCTGAGCTGATTGTTTGTTTCTCTGTACATCAGATTGTTTAAATAAATTGGAAACAGAAATGCAGAAAATTAGCAAGAAAAAAACTTTAAAATAAACAAGAAAAGAGAGAGAGAGCAGGTTCGGTCCTGCTTTGCCAGGGGGATGAAGTAGACTGAGGAGTGGGAGGGGCTTCACTCGCACAGGAGGAGTCACTCGCACATGCTCAGAAGACTTTTACAGACTCTTCTAGGCTCTGAGAGAGCGTCCAGCCTAGTGCTGTCCATGGAGATCACCTGCTACAGGTGAGTAACTACGCTTTACTACTGAGGAGAGAGATTCATCTGTCCAAGAAGATGTTTCCGTGTAGGAAAACATAAAGGGAAACCCAGGAGTCCTTCAGAAACATTGCTTTTGAACTGTTCTTGGCTTCTGAAGGGTGAAAGTCAGTTTGTTATCCAGCAATATAAGGATGAATGGCATCCTTTATCGAGGTTGTAAATGACCAGATCAGAGGGTGAAAATGAGAAGGTTTATGGTAGTCGGAGATCTATAAGGCTTCTGATTTTTGGGGGGGGATTTAGGTTCAGATTATGAGCTTCTCTCTAGCTGGCAATAGCGTTTAATTTCCTTCCTCATCACTCATTCAGCTCTCCCCACAATACCCTCATCTCGTCCCTCTCCTTTCTCTCTCCATCTCTGCTCCTTTCCACTCATCTCTCCTCCCTACCCTTCTCTTAGCTCTTCTTCCTCTCCTCTCATTTTCTCTCCTTTCCCCTTTCCTTACCCTTCCTCTCCTTTTGCCACCTCTTATCTCACTCTCCCACTTTCTTCCATCTCTTACTTTCCCACCCATCCTCCTGGCAAGCAGTGCCCTAGCCAGGCCTGATTTATTTTTTGGAGGATCCCAAGTTTAACAGGGAGTGGGGGCACTGGGCGTATAAGTCTCAATCATCCTAGTTATAGTCTGTTTGACAAATAATGCCTTTGTGTGCACCAAAAATGGATTTCTGAGTAAATAGTCTACATCAGCTGTCAGACATCATGTGTAACGCTTTATGTGTTATGAACTCAGTATTTCCCAAGCACTTCTGAAAGCTAAACTTGAAGATGTCTCAAGAGGCAGTGTCCCATAATTTCATTTCATTTAAACCTGACCATCCACAAGCCTGCTGTAAATAAATAAATGCACAAGTGCAGAAAGCAAACAGTGCATTCTAGAAACATCCAGAACTACCTCATCAGGTACCAGGTATCACTGTATTCTGTTATAAGTCCCTTTTCCAGGCAGAGAGCAACATAGCTACAATAAAACAACACTATTAAGAACATAAGAAGTCCAGTACCCCCCCCCCACCCCACCCCACCCCACCCTTCACTCCTCTGCTAATCCACCATCTCCCCTCTGTCTCTTAACCTCCTCTCCTTGTCCAGCATCTTTCTATGTCCTCTGCCTTCCACTCCACCCCAATGATAAAGCACTTCACTGTTTCCTGCCCCTTCCCGAGGGCCAGTGCAAGGGATATGACACAGTAATGGGCCACTTTTGAAATGTGACTGCTCTAGGCAATTGCCTAGTTCACCTAATGGTAGCACCAGCCCTGCTTGGATCCCTCTCCTATTGTCCGGGTTCTTTCTGTCCATCCTGCCACTGTTCCTGTACCTCACCCCCCCCCCCCCACACCCCCTCGTATCCTTATCTCCATTTTTAATCACATCGCTTCTTGCCACCCTACCTCAGTTGTCCTCCCCACCAACTACACACTGGCAGCCAAAACTTTAAAAGGTCATAAGTAAAACATCACCTAAGAATAGTTCCCACTGCCAAAGAGAAGAGCTGTCAGAACGGGGCTGGGAGACTACGATCATTAACAATAACTATTTATGAGCAAAAGTGTATATTTAACCAGGCTTATATACCGCTTTTCTACCAGTCAAAGCAGTGTGCATTCAGGAACTGTATACTGTATATACATATATT
Organism: Ichthyophis bannanicus; assembly: GCA_033557465.1. NCBI lineage: Eukaryota > Metazoa > Chordata > Amphibia > Gymnophiona > Ichthyophiidae > Ichthyophis > Ichthyophis bannanicus. The sequence continues at coordinate 96,407,413 of CM066031.1, read as the reverse complement.
TCCCTTGTCCCCGAAGGACTCACAATCTATGTTTTTGTCCTGAGGCAACGGAGGGTTAAGTGGCTTGCCCAAGGCCACAAGGAGCACCTGTGGGACTAGAATCCCCAATCCTTCCGGTCCAAGGTTGCCATATTTTTGATACTTTGTCACCCAGAACTACTCACTAAATCAATCACTGGCGCAATCCTATTAGTTATATATTCATCCTAAATAATACTTAATACACTAATAAATATTTCTTATAAAACAAACCAGTGTCAATTATATCACAACTAGTAATCCACCACATACAATACATGACAGACTCCCAAAGTATCATAAATATGGCAAAAGAGTAACAATGACATTCAAACAAAATAAACCATATCAAAATGTTACAAATGTTGCAACATAAAGATTCTAACCAAAAGTATTTTCAAAAGTCTTATTGCCCAACTAACCAAGGTTATTGGTTGGCCTTGTGACTGAGGAACATCAGAAGGCTTGGTGCAACTGGATCTGGTATCGGTGGCTTCCGAGCAATGAGTCACCAAATGCAGACAGTCTGGACTCAGCCTATGAGAAACTGGTTCGGGAAGTAGCTAAAATCCTGGAGACAAATTTCAACCAAGTTTTGCAAAAGCTGGAAAATATGGAAGAGATGATGGCGGAGATTGGGAGGAAGACTGAGTAAGTGGAAGACTCTGATGTTTGGTATGAGTGATAGCTAAAGGCACACCAGACTCAAAAGCTCTGCAGTACCTAAACGTCCCACCAGATGGTGCTATTACTCCTGAGGTGAGAAATTTATCTGCCCAAAAGGATGTTATGGTGTAAGGAAAAGATAAAAGGAAACACAGATGTCCTTCAGAAAAAACAGGGTTACTTACATGTAACAGGAGGACCTGCCTTGGATGGTGTGGTGCTTTATGATGTGCCTTATGGTGCGCCCTAAAAGGTGCATTAGGTTGCGGCACTAGGGTGAGGCTTTTTTGGCTGGCAGTGCGGATTGGTGGGATGTGGCTGGCTGTTACAAGCAGCAAAAGGGATTTCCTCAGACAACCTTTTAGCTGAGCCCACTGGGGGCTTGAACTCATGACCACTGTATCAGCAGGCAATGTGTTAACCATTGTGCTACACCTCTGTTGCTGTGATTGCAGGTCAGCGCGCCTAATTAAGGCTAATGCATGTTAACGTGCCACAGCTCCCTCTATCGCCCGATAACGGACTTTATCAAGCGATAACCCAAAATGCTGTTTTAAGACCGGAACGCCCATTCCTTATATAGCATCCTTCACATTATCGCTGGCGCACATTAAGACGGTTTAAAAAACATACCCCTAAGTTACAAAGCACTAGAGTGGGGATAACATTAACTTTGAAACTAATTCCATCAATGAAAGCGTTAGTTTACATAGGATCAGGGTGGGGGCATAAATTGGGGTTAACATGGGAGTTCAGGTAGTGGGTAACATAGTAGTAGTCTATCTTCAGGAAATGGAATCTTGAAGAGCAGGAATCGTTTGATTATTGCGCTTGAGGCAGAGCTCAATTACTTTGTGCTACGAGCTCGAAACATAGTTCTGTTTCCACTTCTGTTTAATGGGATTTCCTGGACTACCTTTGTCCGTCTTCAGGATTATCTATGTTTTTGACACTTTCCAGCTTGATTTCTGGAAGATAAACTTTGCATTCAGCTGGATCATTGGGCTATGGGTGTTTGCCATTCAAAGCGAAGTCTAATGTTTTATCCTTATTGTGTGTTTCACTGATAAGTAGGTTTAACACATTTCTGGTGACTTGTTCACTTCTAAAGAATAAAACAGAGAGTTCTGGTTCAAGAGAGATGCTATCCCTTTCAAGACAAACACTCCAACAAAAATTAATTTTGCTTTAACTAGTTGTTGTGTGGTTGAATATCTTTTGTTTAAAGTTGCAGTCTGACTTCAATTTAGTGGAATAATCATGTTCTGGCATTGTTCCAGTTTTTAAACTATTTCCTACTATTTCCATTTTTAATTGACCTTGTTTTGTTTGATTGGTTTATGTGTCAAATATGTGTGCATATATAGTCCAAAGCCATTTCACTGGTCACTTTCCTTTCCAAGATATTGACCATTAAGGGTAAGGGTGTCAGTAATGTTGACCACAACTGTAATCATTTGCTGAACTTTGTTATTGGCTGAACTCGTGTTACAATAAAAATTTGAAGGCTCAAAAAAAAGTACTGGGTAGTGAAAGCTGAAGTAATGTAGAAATTTCTGAAGGACTCCTGGGTTTCCCTTTATTTTTTCTTTACACTGAAACATCTTTTTGGACAGATAAATCTCTCACTTCAGGAGTAATAGTACCATCTTGTGGGCATCGTAGGTACTGCATGAATTTTGAGATGCATCTTAAGCTATATGGACCTCAAGAGTCCTCCACTTCCTCAATCTTCAACCCAGTCTTCGCCGTCGCCTCTCACATGTATTCCAGATTTTGGAGCTCTTGATCGAACTTTGGCTCCAGAACTTTTACTACCTCCCGAGCGAGCCAGTTCCTTGTAGACTGAGTCCAGACTATCTGCGTTTGGAGACACATTGCTCAGAACTCACTGATACCAGATCCAGTTGTGCCAAGCCTTCAGATGTTCCTCAGTTACAAGGACAACGAATTTAATGGGGGAAAAATGCAGATAAAAGTACTTGCTCATGTCCTCATGTGACCTCCCAAGCAGGAATATTAAAGTGCTCTTTCCCATCCCTGGTTTAGTTTCTCTTCCATACTGATGATCTGTTAACATTAAATTATTACCATTAACAGTATAGCAGTTTGAAGCTCTATTTGGTTCTCTCTCTCAAAACAACCTTTAATGCTGGAAGGAACGCCGGTGTTATGCTGAAGCAATATCTAGAAACCAGCAGGCAGGTTGGGAGAAGGAAGGCAACCAGCCCTTGGCTATAAAGGAGCGTGTGCTGCTTTGAAACACTCTGCACCCGAATACAGGACTTTGCCTGTTTTATGGTGGAATCGAGCTGACTGACCAATAGCTAAGTACTTTATCCTGGCTGCCACAGCCAATATTAACTTACTTGCAAAATCCGTGTTTCAGCAGTGAGTGCACAAGAGAGATGCTGCCCCGCTATGAGAAGACTCTTTATATTGTGTGCAGAGAGGGCGTGCCTTGGTTAGTTGGGCAATAAGGCCTTTTGCTAACAGTGTTTGTATCTGAAACATTTGTAACATTTTGATATGGTTTCTATTGTTTGAATGCCATTGTTACTCTGTTGCCATATTTTTGATAGTTCTGGAGCCTGGTGGATGACTAGTTGTGATGCAATCGGCACTGGCTTGTTTTATAAGAAATATTTATTGGTAATATTGATGTATTAAGTATTATTTAGGATGAATATATAACTAAGAGGATTGCACCAGTGCTTGATTTAGCAGGTGGTTTTGGGCGACACTTTTGTTCATAAACGGTTATGAGAGCAAGGTCCCCAGCTCTGTTCTGACGGTTCTTCTCTTTGACAGTGGGAATTGTTCTTAGGGGATGTTTCATTTATGAGTTTTTAAGGTTTCGGGTTGCCAGTGTGTAGTTGGGGGAGGAAGGGGGGGATAGTATTTTAGACCATAGAATTTACTTGCAGCAGTGGTTTGGGGTAACAGGCATCACCGTGCTGCATACGCCTGGTAGCACTATACAGATGATTAGAATCCAGGTTTCTAGTTGAAGCCCCTGGGCCTCTCTGACCTCCCAGCATGGGTGTTCATCGCTGATGCCAGTGTGAGGCTTGGGACTCTGTGTGCGCGACTTGCCCACAGAGCTTCCTCACCTTTGTTTCCCAGGGGCTTGGCATTACCACCTACTGCCCACCGTCCCCGCCCAGTTCCTGAAGTTTGATAAGTAAGTGAAGTCCCACTAATGACCTGAGACAGATCCACGATGTATCGGGCAGTTCCCTGCAGCCTGGTCTCAAGGAAACAAACTCATAAATACATAAATTAAGGGGTGAGGGGTGGGGTTGAACTGGTGCAGTAAGGATTGGGGCAGACATTGCTGTTGGGGCTCCTGAATCTGCTGATACGTTGGGGTTCATGCTCAAGCAAAGCTTTGCAGGCTGACTTTAGACCTCTAGATATAATACATACACTACTGGGTCAGACCAAGGTCCATCAAGCCCAGTATCCTGTTTCTAACAGTGGCCAGTCCAGGTCACAAATACCAGGCAGGTTCCTAAAAAGGTACAAAGGTTCTACAATACTCAATAACAATACTCAAAACACTATCTGATGTCTCCATGGCTATGCCATAGGGTCCTGGGAATGGCCCCCTCCATAGCCCTCAGGTGCCCTGAGAGCACTCAATACCCCCCCCCCCCAACTGCAGTATTTTCCTTATCTAGATCACTGGTCTGACTCTGTAAAGGTCTGCAAGCTTCATTCCTCATATCACAGGGCATGGGGGACCCCAAGCCTCTCACTCCTATGCCCAACCCCATCCTGAGCAGCAGAATGGGGAGTATCACTCTGTCCCCAACAGTGCTCTGACCTGGTCCATCCACAGCACTATCTCCGGCTGTGAGAGGGTGTCAAATAATCACAGAACTGTCAACACTATTTCAGACTGGAGATGTCCTTTCAAAATACTCAGGATGATCCCAGCATCACCGTCAGCCTCTCTCTCCCATCTCTGACCACAGCACGTACGTCCTTCGGTTAGAGCTGTAAAAGTGTTCCCAGGTTTCCCTCTCCTGGGAGGGAGGAGTTCTTTGTGTCTTTCGAGACACATGCACCTTGGCATGCAAGAAAAGGACCACAGTCTTCCTTTTAAATACAACAAAAACCCTAAATAACTAAATAAATAACATTTTGTAAAAAAAAACCTTAAGCACTTCTGCTGATGTTGCCAGTCTCCCCCCCTCCCCCCCCCCCCCCATGGTGGTAGCAGATATCCAGTACCCCATAGCAGCTGCTCACGGCTTGCAGACCTTGGCCAGGATTGACTTACACATACCTTTATAATTCATCTCCTAAAGCTGCCCTCCAGCACAGCTCACGGGACATTCCTCCATCAGATTAGGACAGGAAAACAGACAGGGAAGAAGCAGCTGTTTCCCAAAGCTAATTTTTAAAAATTAAGATGCCAATTCTGAATGGGGGAGGTCTGGCCTGCCCGGATATCCAAAATCTGGAAGGGCAGGTTTAGACCCTTATTCTGCACCCATGGGAGCTAGATTGATGGGCCAGACAGTACCCAATTCTGCAGGCTGGGACATGCAGTGGTCTCCTCGGCTAACACTCCCCATGCTCCTGCATGAAGCCTCGGTGCCATAGCTTCCAGTCTCCATGGCACCGGGACGCCATGCAGGAGCCCCAATTCCCTGCAACAGAATGAAAATACTTTCCCCCACTGCTTGACCCCCGAAGCAGCCTGCCTTCTCTGCTGCTGGGTCTCAAACTCCCCTTCACCTAGCAGGGAACCGAGCATTCCTACGCCCTTCTTCCATGGCCAGAGTCCAGCACTGATCTTCGTGTTCCCTCCACTCTCTCCATCCCATCGCTTGCCCTTTCTATCCGCAAGATATGAATCTAACTACTGATCAACTCCCTTCTAGCAATAGGATCCCTCCTACAGCACCGCAGTGCAAAACACAGGAATAGAGAAGAACAAAATTTAAAAAAGAAATTGGGGAAAGAATAGAAGACGCAGTAGCATATCGACACCTTGTCTCTGCTACAGACCGCAGGGCAGGACTATGTTACAGGGCTACCCAGCCACGGGGTAGAGACATATCTGTTCAGTTGAATCATGGCCTTATCCTCCCACTTAAACCTTCTGGAATTAATCATCTCTATGTTCCTATGGGGCTGAACAAACTTGCAACCAACTAGTCTTTTAAACAAACAAACACAAATAATAATAAAAATACATAAATAAAATAGGGATCTGGTATAAGCTGACACCCCCCCCTCCCCTCCCCTCCCCTCCGCTAACTATAAGCCAATTACAGAGTCTGTTTCCTCGTCATATTTTGGCACACCACCAATTCCCCCACAGGAAAGGGGCAGCACACGTAACTCTCCCCTTCTTGGCCCTGCACTCACCGCCCTCTTTATAGAACAGTGTTTGAGCCAGAGGGTACTCCATAACTGGAACTAGCTTCAACCTACCTCAGCTCAACTCCTTGGGTGTAGGGATGGGCTCTCTCTAATCCAAATACAAGACTCTTGTACCCTCAGCTTGGGACTCACCCAACTTTGTGGCTGATTTATCCTGCTGTCCATGGATAACCATCGTTAAGGGTAAGCAACCTCTCTTTCTCATTTATGCTCCTTCAGGTTTGGAACTACCCTCCAAGAGGCATAGAGGGTTAAACACCTGAGATTTTTCTAGTTGGGTACCCAATTGAGATGTACCCAAGAGTGGTGCTAGTTGGCCTCCTTAGTCTATTAAGGCTCCATTTTTAGAGGGAAAAGATCTTTTGTCGCTTTTTCTGTGAGCCTGCACCAAGCTGATTGGGGCTTGTAAGGCAGAGCCCTGAGCACCATCCAGGTCTTAGGATAAAGGAAAAGGGAATAGCTGAAGAGGGGGATTAGGAGGAATAGGAGGGATGTCATTGAAATCTGACTTTTCATTGGTTCTTTGTCATCGCCGGTCTGCTGCTGGGGGAACACAGCACACTTGTCGCAACTGATCTAGCAGGATTCAAGTAAAGGACATTATCTGGTAAGTAAAAGGTCACTTTGTACAGTACAGGAACTTCCCCCAACTCACTTCCTCCCTTCCTGTGACTAGGAAGAGCATTCCAGTGCTTTGCCCCCATGGCATCCCAAATGGCTGTATCCTACCCACAGTCTCCATAAAGGAAAAGGGAACACCAGAAGAGGGGGATTATCTTTATAGCTACTGACAAATCAACATTCAAACCCTGCAGCTGCGGCATTTAAAATTCAACATATATTCAGTGCCAGTCTCTGGACAGTGAGTGGCAGTAAATATACCTGGAGGGTATCTGTGAATGTTCAGTGTCAGCCTGGAGCGTTGGTCTTGCACCTAACTCTAGATATAATGGTAATGTTCAACCACTATCCATACAGCTCTGTGGTGCAAATAACCCTTTTTGCTGACCTACGTTAAAATGCATAGCTATAGAGACAGTGGCTGAATGTTGCTATCCATAGTAAAGTACAACGGCCCATGCTCCAGACTGGCACTGAAAATTCACAGATACGGCACTGACCTGTTTAGTCGCTGCTGCTCTCTGGATAAAGGCTTTGGGATATGCACTGTGAATACCTGCGGCCCCTAGTAAATAATATAACTTCTGAAAACTGATCTTCGTTATTATATATACACAATCCAGTCCTAAGCACAGTAAATGTTCCAGAGATTCTTTCATACATCAATTGTATATTTTCTGTGTCTTGGCCTTTTGTTCTGCTCTGAATGTTATAGTTCTGTCTTGTCATCATCCACAAGTATGTCAGTATATTTTGGTTTTGGAACAACCCCAAACTGTTCTGGAAGTGTTTTCTTACTGGAGCTGAAGCCCTAAGGGCCATGAAGGAGGTTTCCTACTTTGTCGGAAGGACCCAGGAGACCCACAGGCTGTCCGATAGTCTTGCAGCTCCCTGCTCTGCCCCTGGGTCCCAGTCTGAAGTGGGAAGGAGTTTGCAAATGGTGTCTCGCTCATTTCTACGAGTGCTCTGTCCCTCTCTCTCTACCAGTACACGATCAAGAAAGCGTAGTTACTCACCTGTAACAGGTGATCTCCGGGAACAGCAGGAATTTAGTCTTCACATATGGGTATCGTCGGCACCAACAGAGCCTGCATGGGAAAGCTCCCCAGCATTCAATAGGAACGCTTTTTTGAGCATACCTCAGCACATGTGCACTCCCTTCCCGCCTTTCCAACTGTCCCTCTTCAGTTAAGTTTGTAGCTGAGTGAAAGGATAGAGGGAGAGAGGAAAGAGACAGAGAGATAGAGACAACTCCTAGGGGAGGTGGGCAGGTTGTGAAGACTAAATTCCTGCTGTTCCCGGAGATCACCTGTTGTTGTTGTTGTGAAGTGCCGTCGAGTTGGAGTCGACTCATGGCGACCCTCTGGATAGCTATCCTAAATTGTGTTCAGGGTCTTGAGTCAGGCGGCTCATTGTTGACAGACTGGTACCCATAGCTGCTGTTATTGTATCGATCCATCTCATTACTGGCCTTCCTCTTTTGCGTTGACCTTCTATCTTGCCAAGCATGATGTCTTTCTCTAATGATCTCTCTCTTCGCATGATGTGTCCAAAATATGAAAGTCTAAGTCTTGTAATCTGAGCTTCTAAAGAAAGCTTAGGTTTGATTTCCTCCAGTACCGACTGGTTTGTTCTTCGGGCAGTCCATGGTATACACAGTATTTGCCGCCAGCACCATAATTCAAAAGCATCAATTTTCTTCCTGTCTATCTTCTTCACTGTCCAGCTTTCACATCCATATGATGTTATTGAAAATACCATGGCTTGAACAAGTTGAATCTTTGTATGGAGAGACATCTCTGCTCTTGAGAATTTATCTAAGTCTTTCATAGCCATTCTGCCAAGAGCAATGCGTTGTCTGATTTCTTGACTGCTTGCTGCTTCTTTATTGATTGTTGATCCAAGTAGGTTAAAGTTGTTCACGATTTCAATTTCTTCTCCTTCAACAATGAACCTGTTGATTATGCCAGTTGTCATGATCTTTGTCTTCTTTACATTAAGGTGCAGGCCCATTTTGAAACTATGTTCTTTGATTGTGAGAAGCAAATGTTTCAGATCATCTTCAGCCAGTAATGTGGTATCATCAGCATAGCGAAGGTTGTTGAGTCTTCCACCAATCTTCACACCTCTGTTGTCTTCATACAATCCTGCTTCTCTGATGATTTGTTCTGCATATAAATTAAACAGGTAGGGGGAAAGTATGCAGCCTTGTCTTACACGTTTGCTTATTTTAAACCATTCTGTTTTTCCTTGTTCAGTTTGAACTGTTGCTTCTTGATCAATGTACAGATTGTGCAAGAGTATGATCAGGTGTTCTGGTATACCCATGCTTTTTAATGTGACTGAGAGTTTCTCATGGTTTACACAGTCAAAAGCTTTGCTATAGTCGATAAAGCACAAATAGATATTCTTTCGGTATTCTTTAGTCTTTTCAAGGATCCATCTCACATCCGCAATGATGTCTCTCATTCCTCAACCTTTCCTGAACCCTGCTTGCACTTCAGGTAGTTCTTGTTCAAGGTATGGTTGTAGTCTCTTTTGAATAATCTTCAGTAGAATCTTGCTGGCATGTGGAATCAGAGCGATTGTGCGATAATTTCCACAGTCAGTTGGATCACCTTTCTTTAGTACTGGTATAAACACAGATCTTTTCCAGTCAGTTGGCCATGATGTTGTCTTCCATATTTCCTGGCAGAGCCTTATAAGTACAGTAACAGCTGCATCAGATTGCTGTAATACTTCTATGGGAATGCTATCAATGCCTGGTGCTTTGTTCTTTGATAAGGCTTTCAATGCTGCTTCAACTTCTTCTTTCATCACCAATGGTTCCCGATCATAAGGTACAGGTTGAAACGACTGTTGGTCCACTTGATCTTTATCATATAAAAACTCTGTATATTCCTTCCACCTTTTCTTGATCTTCTCAGTATCATTCAACATAGAACCTTGAGCATCTTGTAACATTCCAATTCGAGGCTGGAACTTTTTCTTTAACTCTCGTAGCTTTAGGAAAGCCAATCTTGTTCTTCCTCTAATAGTTTCTACTTCTATTTCCTTGCATACGTCATTGTAGTACTTTTCCTTGTCCTGTCTTGCTGCACATTGGCAATCTCTGTTGAGTTCTGAGATTGTTACAGGTGAGTAACAAAGCTATCTCCAGGAACAAGCAGGAATGTAGTCTTCACATATGGGGACTCCCTAGCTGAAGATGCCAGGAAGATGGCCCCGGGAAGCTGCCACCTATAGTGAGGTGGGCCATGCTTCCTCCCATGGATCTCTGGCATCCCACCAGGGTTGGTGGGTAGGAGTTAAGTCTGAAAGAGATTTTGAAGAACAGCCTGGCCAAAGAATGCATCCTGACAGGAGGCTTATCTAGGCAGTAGTGGGCTATAAAGGTGAGTACCGAAGCCCATGTGGCTGCTCGACAAATGTCATCAATAGACACAGAGTGAAGGTTAGCCATAGAGGCTGCCATGGCTCTCACATTATGAGCTGTGACATGGCCTTGAAGAAGACGACTCTTACTCTCATAAGCAAAGGATATGCATTGTGCAATCCATTTGGATAAAGTTCTCTTGGAGACTGGAAGTCCCAAATGACTAGAATCAAAAGCAATAAAAAGTTGAGAAGACTTTCTATGTTGCTGTGTTCTTTGCAGGTAAAAAGCTAAGGTTCTTTTACAGTCCAAAGTATGAAGGTTCTTCTCTGCATTAGAGACATGAGGCCTCGGAAAGAATACAGGAAGATAAATCAATTGATTTAAGTGAAAGAGCGAAACCACCTTTGGCATAAAGTATGGATGAGTTCTGAGAACAACCTTATCATGGTGAAACCTAGTGTAGGGAGGGATCAGCCACTAACGCTTGCAATTCACTAATATGACGTGCAGAGGTGATTGCAATTAGGAAGATGACCTTCCAGGACAAAAGCTTTAGGGTAGTAGTGGCTAAAGGTTCAAAAGGCGGTTTCATGAGCTGCCCGAGAACTAGATTTAAATCCCATGTCACCGGTGGTGGTCTGATGGGAGGCTTTGTTAATAGAAGACCTCTCATAAATCTGGATATGAGTGGATGAGAGGAAATTGGTTGTCCATTTAGAGGCTTATAGGAAGCTGTAATTGCGCTAAGATGGACCCTTACTGAATTGGTCTTTAGACCAGAATTTGATAAATGAAGTAGATACTCTAGTATCGATTCCAAAGGTATCACCAGGGGGTTTAACCCCCTCTGGGAACACCATATAGTAAAACGTTTCCACTTGAAGGTGTAAGAGCGTATTGTGGAAGGTTTTCTAGAAGCCTGAAGGATATCCTTTACCTGTTGGGAAAGGTTGAGATCCTGAAGATCTAAGCTCTCAGCAACCAGGCCGTGAGATGCAGGGACCGGGGATTCGGATGCCATAGCGTCCCGCTCTCTTGAGAAAGGAGATCTGGAGCACACCCTAACTCCAGAGGTGCAGCTTGAGAGAGATGTAGAAGCAGGGGATACCATGTTTGGCGTGGCTACCGTGGCCCTATGAGGATCATATGACCTCTGTCTCTCTGAAGCTTGAAGAGTGTTTTGGGGATGAGGGGAATAGGTGGGAAGGCATAGAGGAAGTCCTGACCCCAGTGAAGGAGGAAGGCATCCCTTGCCTTGCAATTATGAGCCGGAATCATGGAACAGAACCGCGGAAGTTTGGCATTCAGTGAACTTGCAAAGAGGTCTATGTCTGGAGTCCCCCAGATGTGAAATATCCTGTCACCTGGTCTAGGTGGAGAGACCATTCGTGAGGCAGCAGTACTCGGCTGAGTTTGTCCACCCAAAGGTTTTGAATGCCTGTAAGATATACCACGAGAAGGTGAATCTGATGCTCTCTGGCAAGGGCCCATAGTCGTAAAGCTTCGTTGCATAACGACAGAGAGCCTGTTCCGCCTTGCTTGTTCACATAGAACATGGCTACTTGATTGTCCGTTTGGACCAGGACTGTCTTGTAGCTGAGCTGGGCATGGAATACTCGAAGAACTAGATAGATTGCTCTTAATTCTAGGAGGTTTATGTGAAGACAAGCCTCCTGTGGAGTCCAGGTACCCTGGGTAGAGAGATGATGCAGGTGTGCTCCCCAACCCACCTGTGATGCATCTGTTGTTTGGGTGGCCTGGAATAGGGGTTGTTGGAAAGGAGACCCCACTAAAAGATTCTCCAGTGATTGCCACCATTCGAGGGACAAGATCAGTCGTTGAGAGTTTGATATCTTGTCTGACAGACGTCCTATGGCCTGTGTCCACTGTGTGGATAGAGTCCACTGGGCTGCTCGCATGTGGAGGTGAGCATAGGGAACTACATGAACTGTGGATGCCATATGTCCCAGTAATTTTAGCAGTTCTCGAGCAGTTAGGGAGGATTTTCCTGCTGCCTGAGAAGCTAGTTGCACTATGCGAAGACACCACGCCTGTGGAAGGAACGCCCTTGACTGTCTGGTATCTAAACAGGCTCCTATGAACTCCAGGGACTGGGAAGGAAAAAGCTGGGATTTTGGGAAGTTTATTACCAACCCCAAGTATTGGAGGATTCGCATTGTGCGAGACAGTGCAGAGCTGGCTCCTGCAACCGTGGGGCCTCGAATGAGCCAGTCGTCCAAGTAAGGGAAGATGAATACCCCTAGGGTTCACAGGAATGCAGCTACTACTGCCATGCGTTTCGTGAATACTCTTGGTGCCGAAGCCAGACCAAAGGGAAGAACCTGTATTGAAAGTGTTTTCCCTTGAAAAGGAATCGTAAGAATTTCCTGTGATCTGGGTGGATCAGAATGTGAATATATGCATCCTTTAAGTCTAGAGAGCAAAGCCAATCCTGACTTTGAAGGTATGGCAGAAGAGTTCCTAGAGAAATCATTTTGAACTTTTCTCGGAACAGATATTTGTTCAATTCTCTGAGGTCTAGAATGGGTCTGTGTCCCCGTTTTCTTTGGAATAAGAAAATAGGGGGAGTTTAACCCTGTACCCTATTGGAGAGTGGGTACTTCCTCTATTGCCTCTTGGGCAAGAAGTGTTGAGACCTCGTGATCCAGCAGGTTGTCTGCAGAGGTTTGGCAATTGAACTACCTTAGGATTGTAGGAGGGGGCATGCTGTGAAAATGAAGCTTGTACCCCTCTCCAACAATGGACAGAGTCCAATTTTCTGATGTTATTTGGTGCCATCTGTTGGCAAAATGACACAACCTGCCTGGAATATTTAGGGGTTCTGGACCCCTCAGAGACAGGAAGGCTAAGCTTTCTAGGAAGAAGTCAAAGCCCATGAGGGGGCTGAACCTGCGGAGCTGGTTGAGCTCTTGGACCTTTTGGCTTCTTTTGCTGTCTGGATTGCTGTTGTTGTCCCCTTTGGGCAACTTGACCTGACCTTGCTGGGTATAGGATGGATAAAACTTCCTCTTTTTGCTGAAAGAGGTTTTTTTTATAGGGTTTCTTTTTGGCTGGAGTGGCTGTAGATTTTGACAATCTATCTAATGTGATATTGTCAGCATTTATCTCATTAGCCTTTTCCTGCCAATTCTTGCCAAAGAGGTTTTCTCCTGTGCAAGGGATGTTGCCTAATTTATCCTGTACCCAAATCTCCAAGTCTGATGCCTGAAGCCAGGCAATCCGTCATGCACCAATGGCAATAGCAGAGGCTTTGCTGATGCATTCAAAGCAGTCAAAGGCTGCATGATTTACAAACTTGGAGACATCTTGAGCATGCTTGACAAGAATAAGGAAGTCTTGTCGTCTGTCATCTGGGAGAAGTGGGCTCATAAGCTCCAAATGTCCTGTGACCTCTTTGAGGAACATTCCCATATATAAAATATATGAGCTGACCCTAGCTGAAAGCATGGAAGCCTGAAAAGTTTGACGCCCAAAAGCGTCAAGAGTCCTGCATTCACGACCAGGGGGATTGGATGCATGTCTCTTTGCACTTTTCATCCTACGCATGGTTGACTCCACTACCATTGAATGGTGTGGCAGCTGAGTCTTTTGAAATCCAGGACATGGTGGAACTCGATACATGGTATCAACTCTCCTAGAATGGGGAGATGTGGTCAAAGGTGTCTCCCACATTCTGAGCATCAAGTCATGAAGAATTTCATGAATGGACAGAGTGGCTGCCTACTTTGGAGCCTTAGGATATTGGAGAATTTCCAATTTCTTTGCTCTAGGTTCCTTTTCAGGAGCTACCGTTATTGAAAGGCCTTTGGTCACATCACAAATAAAATCCTGAAAAGACATGTCCTCCGGAGGCAACATTCTGTGTTGGGGAGGAGTCTTCCGGGAGAAACACTCTGGTACTGGCAGAATTATCAGAGTCATCGGAATCGGAGGATTCAAAGTATCTCTGATCATGATGTTCATGTAAAGCACGGTCCCGGTATCAATTGAAGTCGGTACTGAGTTGATCCGGTACCGATCTTTCGATGCCAGCCAAAGACGGCATGGGAAGAATTCCCACCGGGGCCGGTACCGTTGGTGCTGGTACCGGTATCTGTACCGGTGCTCGTACCGGCATTGGTACCGGTGCCCGTTGAACCATCGGTGTCAACGGTACCGCAGCTGTAAGGAGAGCTGCAATACTGCGCTTGATAGCGAGGAATCTCTGGTCTATCGACGCTGCCGATGCCTGGGTATCGGTGACGGTGAAGACGGCCGGGACCCCTGAGCATGGCACCAGTAGTTCTGTCAAGGTCGAGGCCTCGAGAACATCCTGGAACCCCGTTGATGCTTTGGAGGCCGAAGCCTCCCGCCGGGGCTGTTTTGCCAGTGTGGTTCCCTCAAGGGTAACGCCAATGGCCTCTCGATGCTTTGCAGGAGAGCTACCCTTTGAGGACCGGCTTTTATGTTAGTTACCTGAGATCCATGGGAGGAAGAAGAAGCTCCTGAAGATGCCAATGCAATGGACTTGGCATCCGAAGAAAAGAGGGTACCGAGCTTTGCAGCCCGGTTCTGTCTTCCTCTTTTAATCATCCCCATACAAGTGAGACACTCAGATGGAGAATGGTCAGGGCCTAAACATTTGAGACACCAGTCATGGGTGTCGGTGACGGAAATGGTACAGCCACACTTAGTGCACTTTTTAAAACCACTAGCTGGTTTTTCCGTCTTTAAGGAAATATGGGGCCTAATGCCCAAAATGGTGCCTAACGCCGAAAAAAAAGTTTCTGAAGAGAAACAGTTCAGAAGTATATATATATTTTTTTTTGTTTCGTTTTTTTTAAAAGAAAAGAACCGGCGGTACCGGTAGGCATCGTGCGGAGGCAAACGTGACCACAAGAAAACAAGTTTAAAGAAGAAATTTTCTGTGGTGACAGGGTATGTGTCCTGTTGGCTCTGCGGAAAATGAAGAACTGAAGAGGGACAGTTGGAAAGGCGGGAAGGCAGCGCGCATGTGCTGAGGGATGCTCCCAAAAGCGTTCCATTTGGACGCTGGGGAGCGTTCCCACGCAGGCTCTGTCGGTGCAGACGATACCCATATGTGAAGACTACATTCCTGCTTGTTCCTGGAGATAAGTGGGTTACGCTCTTCACACTCACAGCTTCTAATCCCACCTCTGGGTCACTGAAGCTTCATCTATTTCTTTGTTACTCATAAATTATATTGAAATCACTGTGAATATATTATATTGCTGTACATTGTGTTTGAGAAAGTTTCTCTAAATCTAAATCATCAGATGATTGTATATGATGTATTTATTCCTTAATTAAACTCATTTCTATCCTAGAGTCCACCAGCTCACAAATAACACTGATTCTTCTTATCCAATTGTGAAAAATCAGCTTGTAGATTATACATCACACCCCTGTAGGGAGTACCTAAGATAGTAGGGGGATGTGGGAGGTGTCTGATATGGATGAAACGTCTGCGGTTTATGTCGAGGGCACACTGGGAGTGTGATATGTTGAAATCACACTGAGAAACCCTAGCCCTATACTGAACCACACATAGAAACACCACACCTGTGTACACTACCTTTCCTCTCTTATCTCTCCCAACACCCCTCCTCGGGAACTCCACTCTTCTGGAAAATCGCTTCTATCTGTGCCCTTCTCTTCTATTGTTAACTCCAGACTTCGCTCCTTTCACCTTGCTGCACCTTACACCTGGAAGAAACTACCTGTGTCTGTATGCCAGGGGCCTTCTCTGACCCTTTTCAAATCCAGACTGAAAACTCACCTCTTTGCTGCCGCTTTCGGATCTTGACTCACCTGATCTCCTTTGTGCTTCCTTACATTCCCCCTAGAAGTATCCTGTGTATACTGCTACTGTGTTGTCTGTCTCAACTAGATTGTAAGCTCTGATGAGCAGGGAGTGTCTGTTACATGTCTGGGCAGCACTGCCTATGTCTTATAGCGCTATACAAATGCTCTGTAGTAGTAATAGTAGGACACACACACACTCACAGCGGCACCTCAGCTTTATACTGTACCACACAGGCACCACATCTGCACAACATAAACACACAAGCACCCTAGTGCTACACTGCACTACATAGGCACTCAGAGGCACCCCATCCCTACAGTGCACCACACACACAGGCACCGGACCTGCATACCACACAGAGGCACCGCAGCCCTGGTCTGCACCACACATACTTAGACCCCACTTGAGCTGCACCCCTCACCTCCCGCTACATAACAAGACACACTTTATCGTCTCTCTTTCACCTCATGTAGCCGCTGATAATGTCTATGACACAGATATGCACGTAGTCCATAACAGATCCAACACAAAGTCGCACATGCACACTTACATGTATGTAGCACCCGAGAGTCCCATGGGGTGCACATATATACACACACAAGTGCATGTAGCCTTCGGCAGTTCCTATGACACACAGAAAGAAAAATCACATGCACCTATTGACACACACATACAAACACACACATGTGCACACCCCCTGACACTTCCTATGATACACTTAGAAGCCACTGAATGTCTGATCCTATGAGTGAGGGAAAAGCGCCATTGTGTCACAGTTTTCTTTACAAGGTTAGTCCAACTCTGGAACATCTTATCACCGATTGCATATAAAGCACAGTTACTTACCTGTAACAGGTGATCTCTGGGAACAGCAGGAATTAGTCCTCGCATATGGGTACATCGGAACCGACGGAGCCTGCGCGGGAAAGCTCCCCAGCTTCCCAGAAAGGAAGCTTTTGGGGCCTCCCACAGCGCATGCACGCTGCCTTCCCGCCTTCCTGACCAACTCTCTTCAGTTCGAGTTTAAAGCTGAGACAATAGAGAGAGGAAAGGAAAGAGAGAGAAGAGAGAGATACAACTCCTTGGGGCGGTGGGGGGGGTGCGACGACTAATTCCTGCTGTTCCCAGAGATCACCTGTTACAGGTAAGTAACTGTGCTATCTCCAGGAACAAGCAGGAATGAGTCCTCACATATGGGGACTCCCTAGCTAAGATGCCGGGGAGATCCGCCCCCCTAAGGGTTCCTCATCTTCTTATGGATCTCAGGCATCCATTCAGGGAAGGTGGGCAGGAGTTGTTTAAGAATGGAACAGGTGTCTGAGGACAGCCTGACCAAACAAGGCATCCCGGCGGGAGTCCTTGTCCAAGCCAGTAATGGGCTGTGAAGGTATGAACCGAGGCCCAGGTGGCTGCTCGACAGAATCTGATCAATGGATACAGAATGAAGATGAGCCATAGATGTGGCCATGGCTCTCACATTGTGAGCTGTGACATGGCCTTCCAGAGAAAGGTTCTTACTCTGGTAAGCAAAAGAAATACACTGAGCAATCTAATTGGACAGTGTTCTTTTTGAGACTGAAAGTCCTAAATGAGAAAGGATCAAAAGCAACAAAAAGTTGAGAAGACTTTCGATGTGCTGTTGTCCTGTGGAGGTAAAAGGCAAGAGCTCTTTTACAGTCTAGAGTATGAAGGTTCCGCTCTGCATTGGATGCATGAGGAGCTGGAAAAAAGACAGGTAAATATACCTCTTGATTAAGATGAAAAGGTGAGACCCACTTTAGGCATAAAGTGGGGATTTGTCCTAAGGACTACCTTATCATGATGGAACCTTGTATAAGGTGGATTAGCCACTAAAGCCTGCAGTTCACTGATGCGGCGAGCAGAAGTGATTGCAATAAGGAAAATGACTTTCCAGGAAAGGAATTTCAAGGAGGGTAGTGGCTAAGGGTTCATCAAAGGGTGGCTTCATAAGCTGACCAAGAACCACGTTTAAGTTCCATGCCACGGAGGGAGGCCGAATGGGAGGCTTAGTTAAAGTTAGACCTCTCATGAATCTTGCAATAAGAGGATGAGAGGAAACAGATTGTCCATTGATAGGCTGAAGAGATGCTGCAATAGCACTCAAATGGACCCTTTACAGAATTGGTTTTAAGTCCTGCATTGGAAAGATGCAGGAGATATTCGAGTAAAGAATTCAAAGGTAGTGCTAGAGGGTTAAGACCCTTTTCAGCACACCAGATGGAAAATCTTTTCCATTTAAAAGCATAAGAACGCCTAGTGGAAGGTTTCCTAGATGCATGGAGGATATCTTGCACTTGTTGAGAAAGATTGAAGTCTTGAAGATCTAGGCCTTCAGTAACCAAGCTCTGAGGTGAAGGGATTTGGGGTTTGGATGCCACAAAGTCCCCTCCTCTTGAGACAGAAGGTCTGGAGCAGCTCCCAGATCCAGGGAGGGTGCCTGGGAGAGATGCAGAAGTAGAGGGTACCACACTTGGCGTGGCCAGCGTGGAGCTATGAGGATCATAGATCCTTGATCCCTCTCAAGTTTGAATAGAGTCTTGGGAATCAAGGGAATGGATGGAAAGGCATATAGGAAGGCCTGACCCCAATGAAGGAGGAAGGCATCCTTGGCCTGAGCTCCCTGACACGGAATCCTGGAACAAAACCGGGGAAGTCTGGCATTGTACGGACTTGCAAAGAGGTCTATGTCCGGGGTTCCCCATTCCCAAAAGATTCTGAGTACCTGATCCATGTGCAGGGACCATTCGTGTGGAAGCAGAACTCGACTGAGTCTGTCTGCCCAAGAGTTTTGGATTCCTGGGAGGTACACTGCCAGGAGATGGATTTGATGCTCTCTGGCGAAGGCCCACAATTTTAGAGCTTCGTTGCAAAGCAACAGAGAGCCAGTCCCTCCTTGTTTGTTTATGTAGAACATGGCTACTTGATTGTCGGTATGAACAAGGACTGTCATGTTGATGAGGAGGGTATAAAGACCTTGAGAGCAAGGAAAATTGCTCGCAGCTCCAAAAGGTTGATATGAAGGGTGGTCTCCTGAGGAGACCAAGTGCCCTGAGTGGAGAGGTCTTGGAGATGAGCTCCCCAACCTGTTTGGGAGGCATCTGTAGTGAGAGTTGCTTAGGGTAACAAATTTTGGAAGGGGGCCCCCAACAACAGATTTTGAGTTGATATCCACCATTGGAGAGACCAAAAAAGACGTTTTGAGGTTGCTATTTGGTCTGAGAGAGCTCCTGATGCTTGTGTCCACTGGGTGGACAGAGTCCATTGAGCTGCTCTCATATGTAGGCGTGCATAAGGCACCACATGAACTGTGGATGCCATGTGGCCTAACAGTTGTAGCATCTCCCTGGCCGTCAAGTGGCTTTTGGACTGAACTTGAGAGGCCAAGTGCACTAGACGGTGGCAACGGGCCTGAGGAAGATAGGCCCTTGCAGTGGTAGTATCTAGCCAGGCCCCTATGAATTCTAGGGATTGAGTAGGGGTGAGTTGAGACTTTGGCAGATTGATGACAAGTCCCAGATACTGCAGTATGCGTCTGGTGTGGTCCAGGGAAGTCTGAGCCTCGGACTGAGATGGAGCTCGGATGAGCCAGTCGTCCAGGTATGGGAAGACAAAGATTCCCAGAGTGCGTAGAAATGCAGCTACTATTGCCATGCATTTGGTAAATACCCTTGGAGCAGAGGCTAGACCGAAGGGAAGGACTCTGTATTGTAAATGTTTTCCCTGGAACAGAAACCGTAGGAATTTTCTGTGGGATGGATGGATGAGTATATGTGTGTACACATCCTTGAGATCTAGAGAACAAAGCCAGTCCTGACTCTGTAGGTATGGAAGGAGAGTGCCTAGAGAAAGCATCTTGAATTTCTCCTTGTATAGGAATTTGTTCAATTCTCTGAGATCCAGAATGGGTCTGTACCCCCCTGTTTTCTTGGGAATGAGAAAATAAGGGGAGTAAAAACCTGACCCTTGTTGAGGAAGAGGAACCTCTTCTATTGCCTTTTGGGCGATAAGAGTGGTCACCTCCTGGCCCAACAGGTACAGGAGAGAAGGGGGAGAATTGAATTGTCTCACCATGGTATGGGGGGGAAGGTTGGAGAAATGTAGTTTGTAGCCCTCTTTGATGATAGAGAGGGTCCACGGTTCTGATGTGATTTGTTCCCATCTGGGAGCAAAATGAGTTAACCTTCCTGGAATGGTGAGAGGTTCTGGTTGTTGCAGAGCCAGAAAGGTTAAGTTCTCTAGAATCAAGTCAAAAACCCTGAGGGGGTTGGGACTGCTGGATTGTAGCAGCCCCTGTAGACTTTGTTCTGGCCTGTTTAGTTTGCTGACGCTTAGGAGCAAAGCGAACTTGGGAAGATTGCTGGCCAGTATTTGTGGAAAATCTGGTCTTTTTATAGAAAGGTTTCTTAAAAGGTTTTTTCTTGGCAGGGGTAGAGGTAGACTTAGAAAGTCTATCTAAAGCAGCATTCTCTGCATCCATTTGAGTGGCTTTGATTTGCCACTCCTTGCCAAACAGATTTTCACCTGTACAGGGCAGATTGCCCAAGCCTTCTTGTACCCAGGGTTCCAAATCGGAGGCCTGGAGCCAAGCCAGTCTGCGAGCAGCTATGGCAATGCCAGAGGCTCTGCTTGCCCCCTCAAAAGAGTCAAAGGCTGCTCTGTTGGAGAACTTTGAAACATCTTGAGTTTGCTTTAGCAAAAGAAGGAACTCCTCTTGCTTATCCTCTGGGATAAAGGGGAGAAACTGACGTATCTTTAATGCAATCTCTTTCAAAAACATGCCCATATAGAGGCTGTATGAATTGATTCTGGCAATAAGCATGTTAGCTTGGAAGATTTTTCTCCCAAAAGCATCCAGAGTCCTACATTCTCTTCCTGGAGGGGTAGAAGAGTGCCTTTTGGTACTCTTTATCTTTTTCATAGCAGACTTCACCACAATAGAGTGGTGAGGGAGCTGTGGTTTTTGAAAACCAGGAGAAGGAGGAACCCGATACATGGTGTCCAAACGTCGAGAATGTGGAGATAGGGTGAGAGGAGCCTCCCACAAGTCCATCATGTGTTCTTGAAGAATTTCATGTATGGGTAAGGTGGCTGCCTCTTTGGGAACCTTAGAGTATCCTAAAATATCCAATTTCTTTGCTCTAGGTTCCTTTTCAGAGGATACAGATATGGAAAGTCCTTTAGCTACTTCAATGATGAAGTCTTGAAAGGACAAATCCTCTGGAGGAGACATTCTCCTTTTTGGAGAAGAGGGCTCCTCAGGAAGAGTAAAAGAGACGTCAGCAGAATCATCTGATGTATCAGAATCTTCAGAGGATTCAAAGTATCGCCTATTTGCTTCCAGAGATCGATACGCGTACCGACCGGTATCGACATCGGGCGTACCGGGAATCGGAGCGGTATCGAGGAAATCTCCGGAACCGGAGACCGGAACCAGCATGCTACTGGAAGTAGATGCTCTGGGTACCGGTATCGGTTGCGGTACCGGAATCGGAGTCGGAACCGATTGTTGCGGTACCGATGGCGTTGCAGCATTAATGAAAGCCAGTAAGGCCTGCTGTATGGATTGTACCGTAGTACCCATAGTCGCCATAACTGCCTGGATGTCGGTACCGGTGTTAGCCGGTATCCCAGAGCAGTCTAACAGGAGATCGGTCGAGGCCGTGCCATCGATGTCTACCTGTAACCCCATAGGAGGAGCTTTGGAAGCCGGAGCTTCCCGCCGGGGTTGTTTGGCTGGGGCAGGGTCCTCAGGGTCAAATGCAAGGGCCTCTCGCTGCTTAGAGGGAGATTTGCCTTTTGAGGACTTGCCTGAAGAATGTTTGGTTACCTGAGATCCATCAGGAGAAGAAGACCTGGAGGATGTTGATGCTGGAGTATCGGTAGAAAACAGCATATGAAACTTAGCTGCTCTGTTCTGTAAGCCCCTTTTGGACATCAGAGAGCAGGATGGACAATCCGGAATGGAATGGTCAGGCCCCAAACATTTAAGACACCACTCATGGGTATCTGTGACTGAAATAGTACCGGTACACTTGGTGCATTTTTTAAAACCAGAAGCTAGCTTTTCCATGAGGGAGGCCTGAGAAGGCCTAGGGGCCTCACAGAAAAAATAAAAAATACACCAAGTGAAGGAAAAATAATTATATATATATATTTTTTTTTTAATAAACAAAAAAAGACCGGCGGTACCGGTCCGGAATCGGGGAAGGCAGACACGCGGTCAAAGAAACAAATTAAAATAACAATTTCTTCAGCGGTGACAGGAACACGACCTGCTGGCTCCGCGGAAAAAGAAGAACTGAAGAGAGTTGGTCAGGAAGGCGGGAAGGCAGCGCGCATGCGCTGTGGGAGGCCCCAAAAGCTTCCTTTCTGGGAAGTGTGGTGGCCAAAGTGTCCCCAAGCCCTTAGAAAAGGGAAAAGAGCCTACTTTTACCTTTAGGGAAAGATGCAGCAGGCGGGGAGGTGAAACACAGAATGTTTTGAAACCTGAAAAAACTCACCTAGGGAATAGCTGCAGGCCACGCCCTAGCTTAGGAACAAGCTACAGGGGTAATGAAAACCAGCTGGAGAGCCAGCACGTGAGCACTGCTCTGATACGTGCAGAGGGAGTTCCCAGGGGAGTACAAAAAGGAAGTAACAGAGAGAGGAAGCAGTTGCAGGTTCTCTCAAAGGTTCAGCAAGCAGAGTTGCAGGTTGTCTCCAAGGTTCAGCAAACAGAGGAAGTCACTCAAGAAGTTGCTGGAGAGAGTGTTAGAGACCACGTTCCAGATGCCGTGGTAAATCCAGAGAAAGAAAGAGAAAGACAGAGAGAGTTGGAGCGGAAGCAACTCAGGAAGCTGGGAAGGAGACAGCATTGGGCACACAGATACCGAGTGCAGAGGGCTGAGTCAGACAGCACAGATAGTGATGAAGTAAGTCTGAAAAGCAGCCTGTTTCCTGAAGCATATTCTGATGCTGGTGCAAATGCTGAGCTAGAGAAACAGCATTGCAGGCGAAAGGAAATTCCCAGGGGAGGAGCTACTGGAGACTCTGAACGGAGCAGAGAGCCCAAGGCACTGGGGAGAGGAAAAAGCTCTCGTGTTTCAGAGGAGAGAGGTATTTCCCAAGACAGCCCAGCCTTAAGGGAAACTGCTAGGACATTCAAACAAACAGGCCCCAAGGCAAGGAGCTTTGCTGGGGAGAGAAGTTTGAATGAGGACAGTTTTATCACAAGCCAAAGGTTTGATAAAAGCCCAACTGAGAAATGGAGAACCGTGAGTAATCCTCTGTCTAATAAGCAGTTAAATAAACTGAAGGCATTAAACCATTTGGAGGGAAGGGAAGAATTGTCTACATGTGCTGAGCAGCCCAGGGACAGGAAAGCCTCTAAGTGGAAAGATATCCTTAAGCTTTTAGAAACTGCAGAACCAGGTTTTATCAAGAGGAATGTATGCCATGAGATCCCAGAGTCACTCGTGGAGGATATGGAAATAGGGAGTTACCCTTCTGAGAGTGAGAGTGACAGTCTTATGGAATGTGCTATCTGTTATAAAACAAATGTTTGAGCCCTGGAAGGAAAGAAGCTCAAATAACAGCCTTTATATTTGAAGAGGTATAAACAGGCTGGACTATGTTTTAAAAGCCTTGTTTTCTTTTTATTGTTCCTGGAGTAAAACCTGAAAGTAATTGCATCTGAAGAAGTTTAGCAAAGTAACCTAGCACTGATGTTAATAAGGCTAGAAGAAGTAATGAAGCTGTGGTTTGTGGAATCTGGAAACATTTGAAGCTGATTCTGTCAGGAGAAGAAAATCCTTTATTTTTCTTTCTTATTTTTGCGTTAAGCTTTATACAAGCACTGTTTGGAGAAGCAGTATAAATCAAATAAAATTCCTGTGCTTGCCTTAACCTCTCGGACTTTTCATTTCAATATGGAAACCCACAACTACGAAATATAGAGGTGGCACCCCACTATAGGCGACCGCCTAGGGTGGCCCTATAGTAGCTTGGTTGTAAAGGGGTGGATCGGCCACAGAAGCTGGGGAGCTTTCCCGCGCAGGCTCCGTCGGTTCCGACGTACCCATATGTCAGGACTCATTCCTGCTTGTTCCTGGAGATTGTATTTATTTCTTTATTAAACACACTTATATCCTGCACAGTTCACCAGCTCCCAAATAACACTCTCTGATCCCTCTTATCCCGCTGTGAAAAATCAGCTCCTGGATTATATATCACAGCCCCAAGCCCGGCTCCCTCATTCCCAGTCTGGCACAGGTCGGATTCTCAGAGGTTTACAATCATCAGGACAGAAGAGAGGTCGGAGTTTTTCAGTGAAGGTGTCAGTGAAAGTGTAGAGATGAGATTTATCATCTGCATTGTAAAATGAGACTTTTCCTGCCTCGTAATCCAGGAGAATCCCCACTGCCCGGGGTCTCACACTCAAAGGGAGCAGGGTACTGGGGGAAGTGCAGGCCTGGTATTCACCTTTATCCCACAGTCTCACTACCCAGTATCCCCTCCTGGGTGACAGCTTGATCCACCCCTTCCTGCTCACAGAATCTTTACAGACCCCCAAATCCCACAAAGTCCCATCCCCCACTTCCACCTCCCAGTAATGTCTCCCCGAGGTGAAACTCTCACGCCCCAGCACATAGAGACAATCACTGAATCTCTGGGGAGTATCCGACAGCTTCTGTCTTGTGTCTCCACATCTGACACTTTTCCGATCCTCCGACAGGACGAGCTCAGGATGAACAGTTTTCGGATCCAGAGTCACATCCACTGCAGGGAGGAGACACATTAATAAACAAGAGCAGACACTTCTCATTGGCTCCTCACATTCCCACCTCTAACCCTCATTGGCAAGTTCAACAGTCAGTCAGCTTGAGAGAAGCTCCACTATTGGCTTAACGCACTAACAGACCTGCAGAAGATCAGTCCTATTGTCTAATGGCTCTTTGATTCACCCTATGGGTTTGCTCTACCGAGAGAGTCAATGCAATAAAGATTCCAATTGGTTACCTCACTCACAGGCTGCATAAAACAAGCCTCCTTATTGGCCCCTCTTATGTCACCATAGCAAAGTGCAGTAAGCTCAGCTCCCTCAGCTAGTACTGATCCCTTAGGGCTCCAGTGCCGGGTCGTAGAGCTCCTGGAACGAATCAGTAATTACTAACTGGCTCCACCTTGGGATTCATTAGTCGGGTTTATCATTTCCCACAGCTGAATTATTAGAGCCCCTGAAAGTCAGAGATGGATCCATTATACACAGTAAGAGATTTCTGAAAGTGCAACATTGCATTAACTCCTGTATTAGTAAATGGATCCCACTGCACTAAATAGGATATATGGCAAATAATACACTTTATGGCAGGCAGCAGCCTTTAGTAAATCTATCCCTCAGTTACTGCCCTATCTCAATAGAATACAATGCTCAGGATGTGATTTTCTAGAGCTCCTGCACTCTCATAAATCTGTGGCTTCCCAACCTCTGCAGAATAGGCGATGTGGTTGTGGAAGAGGGAGCACTCACATCGCCAAAAGCATAGCTATGGAAAAACCTAGAGCCCCACCAGAGCTCAGGAATAGAGAAAGAGGAGAGGATGTGTACAATGTGTGTGCTGCACAAAGCAGGACTGGATTGGAGGGGTGATGAGGAACATGAATTATATAATGACTTTCCAAACTTGGGATTATATAAACTATTACACAAACACATCCTTAACTTTGTAGGCCATTTTTTCTGCTCATTCTAGAAAAAGGAAAAAAACCCCACAATCATAGGCAGAAACCTTAAAAAAGCTAAATTTGTTTCTATCATTGAAAGCACAAGGCACTACTACTCTGCTCTGGGGTCCTACAATGAAAGAAACACGTCTAATTACAACTGATGTTAGCAGACCTTTAAAGTCATGGAACTGCGCTGCGTACACGTTGTAGTGCTGTACAAATCATTAATATTAGTAGTACTAGTGATTCTCCTATTATATGATAACATCAGCTTGCTGGGGAACACAACCTTATTTTTGTATGACATTTTCCCTTGGCCATGTCTCCCTTTCTCTTTCCTCCTATCAAGTAGCATTGCCACCTCCCTAGGCACAATGGTGAAGTTACCCTATTTCACGAAGAAGATATGTTGGTCAATCCTGTTCTGAAATAACTTTCTGGGGCTATGTGGTATTTGTAATTCTACCTTGCATGCTCTGCTCTGGGGTTTCCCAAAGTACACCTAATGCAAAGGTTTTGCTCTCCGATGTTGTAACTAAACAACAAGCAAATGACTTCTGCGCAAAAAGATTAAATTAGACTTACCTGCTAATTGTAGTTCCTGGAGGAACTCCAGTCTAGTCCTGGAATCTCTGGGGATCTCTGGGTTGTGATCCTCTTCCAGCATCATGGAGACTGAGAAACGTCACTTTTGTGATGTCACTGGTACATAAGCCCCGGATCCGCCTCCTCACACCAGTTACCTACTGACAAAGCAGACTCACCGGAGCAACCATTAAGTAGCAAACTGTACCATAACACAACACTAAACCACTAACTGAACACTAAAGACTCCCATGTCCAACTATGTACACATGTTTTGAAACGTGCCCTACGCGCTGAGGCCCATTTTCTCCCCCTGCGAAGGATGTTGACTCCACAACCATCCCCAAACTACCCCCTGAACTAGGGAAAACTATGCTGCAGCCCCGTCACCTGTGACGCTTACCTGTTAACTTAGTCCTGCTTCAGGCCATAGTCCATTCACCTACCAGGGCGGGATACGGGACTAGACTGGAGTTCCTCCAGGAACTACAATTAGCAGGTAAGTCTAATTTAATCTTCCTGATCGTCCCTCCAGTCTAGTCCCGGAATCTCTGGGGATGTAACAGAGCAGTGAACAGATTCAATGGGAGGGCCCTGCTAGACCAGCCTGAAGCACCGCTGATCCAAAACAGGTGTCCCTCTCCGCCTGAATATCCAGACGGTAATGCTTCAGAAATGAGTGCAAAGAAGACCAGGTCGCTGCCTTACAGATTTCCACCGCCGGCACCAGACTGCACTCCGCCCAAGAGGCAGCTTGCGCCCTAGTGGAATGAGCTCTCAGCCCATCCAGGACCACCCGACCTTTTAACAGATATGCCGACGCGATCGCCTCCTTCAACCATCGGGCAATAGAAGCTTTAGAAGCCGCCTCACCCTTTCTTGCACCCTCAAACAACACAGTCTATCGGGCTTACGGAAACTGGACGTCCTGCGGATATACCTTTTCAATGCTCGCCTAATATCCAACTGATGTAACTGCCCCGCAGCCAGATCCTCCCTCTGTGCCGCAAACACTGGCAAATATACTACCTGATTCATATGAAAAACCGACACAACCTTTGGTAAAAAGGATGCTACTGGCCTCAAAACCACTTTAGTATCAAAGAATGCTAGAAAAGGCTTTCTACAGGACAACGCTTGCAATTCTGAGATTCGCCTTGCCGAAGCAATCGCCACCAAGAAAACCACCTTCAGAGTGAGATCTTTCATAGACGCTTTCGCCAAAGGTTCAAAGGGCGCTCTCCCCAACGCCTCCACCACTAAAGGGAGATCCCACGTTGGAACTATTTGCTTACGCGGCAGCCGCAATAGGGTTACTGCCCTTAAAAAACGCTTAACATCCGCATGTCCTCCAAGCGCCTTGCCCTGCACCTTACCCCTATAACAGGACAGCGCTGCCAACTGAACTCTTAATGACGCGGCCGCCAAGCCTTTCTGAAACCCATCTTGCAAGAAAGACAGCACCTGAGGTACTGATGCCTTTAAGGGTACGAACCCCCTGTCTGCACACCATCCTTCAAAGACGCACCACACTCTCACATAAGCCAACGAGGTAGACCGCCACCGAGCTTTCAGCAAGGTGGAAATCACCCCTGCCGAATAACCCTTTGCTCTCATCCTAGCCCTCTCAAGAGCCAAGCTGTAAGCGAGAATTGATCCACCTGAGGCATGCATAGGGGCCCCTGCGTCAGAAGATCCCTTCGAGTCGGAAGCTTCCAGGGCTCCCCCACCAACAGCCGCACCAAATCCACGTACCACGGCCTTCTTGGCCAATCCGGCGCTATCAATATCACCTGACCTTTGTGTAGCTCTATGCGCTGCAGCACTCGACCGATCAGCACCCAAGGTGGAAACACGTAGAGGAGCTGCTCTTCCGGCCAGGCTTGAATAAAAGCGTCCAAGCCTTCCGCCATTCTCTCCCTTCTTCTGCTGAAGAAGTGATCAACCTTCGCCGACTGGAAAGTCGCCATGAGATCCATTACCAGCATCCCCCGGCGACGCACCAGCATTGCGAACACATTTGGGTGTAGAACCCACTCCTCCGTATCTACCCTTATGCGACTCAAGAAGTCGGCCTCCACATTGTCTACCCCCTCTACATGCGCCGCCGACAAAGCCACCAGATTGTCCTCCGCCCACTCTAAGAAACTCTCGGCCTCGGCCGCCAGTGCCACGCTGCTGGTGCCTCCTTGACGGTTGATGTAAGCTACCGTGGTCGCACTGTCGGAGAACACTCGAATGGCCTTTTCGCGGAGCGCCGGCCAAAACACTTGCAACGCCAGCACTACCGCTCTCAACTCCAACCTGTTGATCGACCAACTCTTCTCTAGCTCGGACCACTGCCCCTGCACAAATTGTCCCTGAAAGTGAGCCCCCCCCCAGCCTAGAAGACTGGTATCTGTCGTCAGAGAGATCCACGCAGGGGACTCCAAGGGCATCCCTTTCTCCAGACACCCCAGACGCAGCCACCACTGAAGCGCTTTGCACGTCAGTGGCGGACAAGGCAGCCTTTGAGACAGCTGATCCCTTTGATGTGACCACCTCCTCAATAGTGCCCTTTGCAAAGGTCTCATGTGGGCCCTTGCCCACAGAACCAACTTGAGCATTGCCGCCATGGTCCCTAGTAACCGTAGGTAATCCCAGGCCATGGGACCCTGCTTGCTGAGAAATTGCCTGACCAATTTTCTGAGCCCCAGCACCCGCTGCTGTGGCAGGAAAACTCGCCCCACTCTCGTATCGAAGCGCGCCCTCAGGTACTCTAGACTCTGAGACGGCTCCAACTTGCTCTTTGCCATGTTGACTACCCAACCGAGACTCTGCAAAAAGGTCACCACCTTGTTCGTAGCCATCACACTCTCTGCTTGGGACTTCGCTCTGATCAACCAATCGTCCAGATAAGGGTGTACCAACACTCCCTCCTTTCGCAAGGCCATTGCTACCACCACCATCACCTTGGTGAACGTACGTGGTGCCGTCGCTAGGCCAAACGGAAGTGCCTGAAACTGGAAATACCCCATAGGCACTGCAAACCTGAAAAATGTTTGATGTTCCTGCCGAATCAGAATGTGAAGATACGCCTCCGCCAGGTCTAGAGACGTAAGAAATTTGCCCCGTCTCACTACCACTATAATGGACATGAGGGTCTCCATCCAAAAATGAGACACCCACAGACAACGAATTACTCTTTTCAGATCCAAAATAGTCCGATAAGTCCCTTCCTTTTTCGGAACCACGACATAAATGGAGTATCGACCGCAACCGAACTGGGCGGGGGGAATCGGTACTATGGCACTGAAGGAGAGCAGTCTCTGCACTGTCTCCCGCACAGCCTTGCACTTTGCGCTTGCTTTGCACGGAGACTGAACGAAAGAATCGGTTACCGGCTGCTGAAACTCCAACGCATAACCTTCTCAAATAACCTCTAACACCCACTGATCTGAAGTGATTTGGACCCAGGCAGGGTAAAACTCCCGTAACTGACCCCCCATGGGAACAAGCCCCATCTGGGTCCCCCTGACTTCATTGCACTTTCTTGAAATTTGAGGAAGCGGAGGAGACCGAACCCCCTGCCCGCTCCTCAAAAGCCACGAAACCCTTGGCTTCTACCGGGAAAATGTCCCCACTGACCTTGAACAAACCTCAGGGAACGAAAACGCCGAAAGTCCCATTGTTGACCGCGAGGCATGGGAGTGGACCGTCCCTGCTTCTGCTTGTCCTCCGGCAACCTCCCGCCTTTGGACTCTCCCAAATCCTTCACCAATTTATCTAAATCTTCACCAAACAGTAGCTTTCCCCAGAAGGGAAGCTTACTTAACCTCGCCTTGGAAGAGCCATCTGCTGCCCAATTGCGCAGCCAAAGACATCTCCGCCCTGCGACCACTGAAGCCATACTCTTTGATAACCCCCTGATAAGGTCATAATGAATGTCGGCCAGATAAGCCGCCCCGGATTCCAGTTTGGACGCCTCCTTGGTCGCCTCCTCGGAGTGGTCCCCTTGAATCCACTGCGCCCAGCGTAGGCAAGCCCTCACCACCCAGGCTCCACAAATAGAAGCCTGTAACGAGAGCGCATTGACTTCAAATACTTGCTTCAACAAGGTCTCTAACTTATGGTCCTGAGCATCCTTGAGCGCCACACTTCCCTCTACAGGAATTCTGGTCTTTTTGGTAACCGCCGACACAGCCGCATCTACCCTTGGAGACTTAAACAAGTCCTTATCCTGGTCTAACAGAGGGTAAAGATGCGTCATAACTCTAGATCCTTTAAGCACGGATTCAGGCATGTCCCACTCTTCCTGTATCATCTCCTTAAACACTCTATGTACCGGGAAGGTCCTCTGAGTCCTTTGAAAGGCCTGCAACAATGGGTCCTCCAGAGTAGAATCTTCTGTTGGTCCTTCTGACGGCATATTAAGAGTTTTGAGAGACTCTGCAATGAGAGCCGGCAACTCTTCTCTATGAAACACCCGGACCACCCTCGCTTGATCCTCCTGTTCCGCAATCTCGCCTTCTTCCAGATCTTCGTCCTGGCCCATGTCAGGCTCCGGATCCTCTGACCGTAGATCCTCCAATATGATCGACTCGTCTACTCGGTCCCCAATTCCTCTGCGTCTCTTCGCACTCATGCCTGTCACTGCCGCCATCGAAGGCATCCCCGGCCTCTTATCTCCCAGCACCGCTGCTAAGGAGCTGGCTGCAGGTCTATTTAGGGAGCTGCCCAAGGCCTGCTGGAGCAAGGCTATGAAATCTGGCGCAAAAATCCCCGCCAGGCCTCCCGGCAAAGGAGGCTGTGCAGCTGAGGGGTCCAGAACCGCAGATGTACTGGGCACTGGCTCCCTCACGGTCAAAGTGTCTAAGACTGGTTTTATAGGGCCCGTAGACATCCCCTCCTGCACCCCTGCTCCAGTCTCCGAGTCCTGATCCATAGCCACCGACTCCTGAATGCAACCTCTACAGACACCATCCGGTGACACTGAGCCCCTTCTAGCACCGCACAGTAAACAGTGCAGTCTAGAAGGCATCCTGTCTTCCCGGAGCCCCTCAAAGGTCTAACCAGGCCCCTAAACCAATCCCTTCACCCGTTATTGATGGGCCGTTGTTTTTTTTTCCCCCCCGACTGTATTACCCTCAGAAACGTTCCCCAAGGCAAACTATGAGGAAAGTGAATTAAAACGAGGCTCCCCATCTGAATTACATGGTCTTAGAAACAGAGAATGCACAATGGGATTCCCGCGTGAGTGACACGCATTCCGGCCTGCACCGCCGGAACCCACGCTCCCCTGGCTTCTCCTGATGCTGTCCTACCTTGTCCGCTACCGGAGCTGCTCCTGGTGCCTCCTCCACTGCGCTCTACCGAATCCCGGGAGCTGCAGTCAACGGCTGAAAAGGGGGCCGGAGTAAATCTTTTTCAAACAGCTGCAGATCAATCCGTCGGCTCCAATCGCGTTAGCAGGCAGAACTTCTGCACGCGATGAGCCCTGCAGTCTGCCGATTCCTCTCCCCCGTTGGTGGGATCGGCAATCGATACTGTCTGCTCTCTTAACCTGCCTGAGCCCCACCGAAGGCACAAGGCTACACCCCCCCCAGGAGCGGAAGGGGCGGGGGTGAAGTAACAGAGGACCCCAAATCACCAGGAGGGAAAGAGCACCTGTGCCCCTAGCATCAGATCAAGGGAAAACTGAAGCTCCCCCTTGGGTTTTTTTGGGGTTTTTTTTAAATAACTAAATCCCCTTAGCTATTCTAAGCCTAAACGCTCCTTAATTGTCTCTCTAGTGAGCCCCGAACTCCTGGTCTCACCAATCTCCAGCTGCTTGGAGACTGAGATAACTGGTGTGAGGAGACGGATCCGGGGCTTATATACCAGTGACATCACAAGAGTGATGTTTTTCAGTCTCCAAGCTGCTGGAGGAGTATCACAACCCCAGAGATTCTGAGACTAGACTGGAGGGACGATCAGGAATATGAAGGTTTCTAAAGAGGTTGGAGGAGACAGGACGAGGTTGAGATCACAGAAGCTGAAGATTGAAGGTTAAAAGGTGATGGTCAGATGAGGGAAGGATTGAGTTGCAGAAGTTTGAGGGAGAGAATTAGAGAAGAGTATCAGGTCAAGGCAGTGGCCGTGGGTGGGGGCAGTGGAGCAAAGTTGGAGGTCAAATGAGGAGGTGAGGGCGAGGAACTTTAAGGCATGGGGATCAAAGGGGTTATTAACGTGAATGTTAAAATCGCTAAGAATAACAGTGGGGGAAGAAGGATCCAGAAAGATGGAAAGCCAGGAGTCAAAGTCGGTAATGAAGGTCGATTTGGGTTTGTCGGGTGGGCGATAGAAAACAGCTACTCGGAGGGGAAGTGGTGTGAAGAGGCGAATGGAGCGGACTTCAAAAGAGAGGGAGGAGTGTGACTGAGGCAGCAGGAGCGGTTGGAATTGGCAAGAGGGAGAAAGTAGAAGCCCAACACCACCACTGCGGCCAGTGGATCGAGGTGTATGGGAGAACTAGTAGCCCCCATGGCAGAGAGCAGCAGTAGATGCGGTATCGTCTGGGAGGAGCCAGGTCTCAGTTAGGGCAAGAAGGTGTAGCGCATTAGAGATAAAGAGATCATGAGTAAAAGCAAGTTTGCTAGAGACTGAGCATGCGTTCCATAGGGCACATGACAACGGGAGAGTGGAGGGGGAAAGGAGTGGGATACAGATAAGGTTGGACAAGTTGCGTGAGGATTTCTTTTCAGAGTAAGACAGCGGCCTAGGGGGGCTGTTACGTGAGAACTATTTTCAGAGTAATACAGAGATCTAGAGGGGCCAGGGTACAGGTGGGTGTCTCTGGATGAGTGTGCCCTCCATGAGGGAGGGGGAGTGAAAGGGGAATGAAGGGGGATATTGATGATAGGTTAGTGAGGATCTCTTTTTAGAGTGAGACAGAACTCTAAGGGGGATAGGTTTTGGGTTGATATCTCTGGATGAGTGATTGGGGCATGAGTGAGGGAGGGTGGAAGGGGAAAGGAAAGGGATATGGATGAGATTAGATAAGGTACATGAGGAGCTCTTCTTAGAGTGAGAGAGAAATCAAGGTGGGGCCAGGGTTGGGGTTGATATTACCTGATGAGAGGAGGAGAAGGAATAGTAGAGAGTGGGGTAAAGTGGAGGCAGTACGGCAGAAGCGAGGGTGGGGTTGCCTTAAAGAGAGAGGGGTTGGTTGAATGAGAGGGAGGGTATGAAGAAGCTCAAGAGCAGATGATAGGTTAGAAGACAGAATGGAGGGAGAAGGAGGAAGGTAGAGGGAGAGTAGAGGGGGAGAGGAGTGAGAGTGCTGGCAGGAGGGGAGGCAGTTGAGAAGTATAAGGAAGAGAAGGACAATGTGATGTGGGGCCATAGCAGAGGAATAGTGGGGGCTGTGCAGCGTATGTTATCTTACAAGCAATGAGGTGGCCAAGGATTCTATACACTAAGCAGTATATGTTGAGTTACAAGTGGGGCCTACACGCTATGCAATATAGGTTAAAATACAAGCAATGGGCAGTGGTGAGACTATAGCCTGTGCAGCAAAGTTCAATGCAAGCAATGGGAGGCAAGTTCAATGCAAGCAATGACCAGGCAAAGCAGCAAATGTTGACCTACAAGCAATAAGGCAGCAATGGATTGTCCAGGCAAAGCAGCAAATGTTGACCTACAAGCAATGAGGCAGCAATGGATTGTCCAGGCAAAGCAGCAAATGTTGACCTACAAGCAATGAGGCAGCAATGGATTGTCCAGGCAAAGCAGCAAATGTTAACCTACAAGCAATGAGGCAGCAATGGATTGTCCAGGCAAAGCAGCAAGTGTTAAGTGATAACCTACAAGTAGTGTGATGGGAGTGAGGTGGCAGAGGATCTGGTAGGCTATGCTGTGCAGAATGTCTTGAGCTGCTTACCCGTCAGGGTGGCTTGGTGGTGACTCAGTCTGTGCGGCTTGTCGTAGGGTGGAAGGTGGATGGGTTATTGTTGGGTAGACAATTACGGCACACCTAAGGGCCATGCCAAAGGACCCTTTGGCATGGCCCTTAGGCGCGGCCACCTAGGTGAGGGGACCCAAATAGGGAGACCCCCGCCCCTCCCACAGCCCTGATTGGGCTGGAGCTCTCTGGGACGCGGTGCTCTGCTCGGGGGAAGCCGGACATGCCGGTGGCGGCGAGATCGGGTGCTTCCGCCCCTCCCAGAGCCCTGATTGGGCTGGAGCTCCCTGGGCACGCAGTGTTCTGCTCAGGGGAAGCCGGACACGCTGGCGGCGGCGAGATCGGGTGCTTCCGCCCATCCCACAGCCCCGATTGGGATGGAGCTCACTGGGCACATGGTGCTCTGCTCGGGGGAAACCGGACACGCCAGCGGCGGTGAGATCGGGTGCTTTCGCCCCTCCCACAGCCTCGACTGGGCTGGAGCTCCCTGGGCACGCGGTGCTCTGCTCGGGGGAAGCCAGACACGCTGGTGGCGGCGAGATCGGGTGCTTCCGCCCCTCCCACAGCCCCGATTGGGCTCGAGCTCCCTGGGCACGCGGTGCTCTGCTCAGGGTGTTAAACTCTTTGTGAAGATACTGGCAGAACGTTTGACCCTGTGTCTTCCTGTCTTGCTACACCCGAGCCGGGAGGGTTCTGTGAGAGGCCAATATGCTGCTAAAAATCTGAGGTAGATTATTGCCTCATGGGAATGGGCTCGGGAGAAGCATATCTCCTCCTTATTAATTAAATTTGATGCCGAAAAGGCTTTTGATCGGGTGGGCTGGAACTATCTATTTCAACTATTGCCCCACTATGGGAAAGGGGAGGCTTATATAAGGATGATCCGCACCCTCTATACTACTCCGACAACGGTTGTGCTTGTGAATTTATTTATTTATTTATTTACAGTCTCTTATATACCGCACTATTCAGCATCAGCGCGGTTTACATGGAACAAAATGCTCAGTACAGTTAACATGTATGAGTTTACATATAACAGGGGACATAAACTTGGATAACAGGGGTAAACTATTTACACAATAACACAATAACAC
Organism: Ichthyophis bannanicus; assembly: GCA_033557465.1. Lineage (NCBI taxonomy): Eukaryota > Metazoa > Chordata > Amphibia > Gymnophiona > Ichthyophiidae > Ichthyophis > Ichthyophis bannanicus. The sequence goes on along the minus strand of CM066031.1, from coordinate 96,372,176 downwards.
AATAACACAATAACACAATAACACAAGTTCATCCAAATAGCTCTAATCCCGTTCCTATCTAACAAGATGCCTTTTCATGTAATATTACTATCATATGTATATAGTTCAATGTTTATTATCCTTTGTTATAATTACCCCGGTTTTCCAAGTTTTTCTTCCTGTTCCATGTAAAAACAGATATATGTATCTTATCTGATGTTTTGTAGTTCTATGTAAACCGCGCTGATAATAAATAGCGCGGTATATAAAAATGTTAAATAAATAAATAAATAAATAAATTTACAAAACTTATTACATGGAGTCATAATCAAAGAAGTTGCATAGAAAACACAATGATTGTGATACTGCAAATTGACTGAGAATGGCCTTCTCTCTGAGGGCTTTGGCTTGGAACACAGTACAAGACAAGGCTGCCCCTTGTCCCCGCTCCTTTTTTTGCTCTTTCTGGACCCTTTTTTTTGCAAAGTGGCAGAATATCATGAGGTGAGGGGAGGTGGGGATAGGAGCATCTGAATTCATGTTGGCAGCCTTCACGGATGATATACTAGTCCACCTTACAGAGCCTCAATGGTCTCTCCTACAATTATTAACTGAATTCATGGAATTTGGGGAAATATCAGGTCTTAAAATAAATGAAACCAAGTCCGAGGCTATGGACATCCTGGGGGTTTCGAGATCTATGGCATCAGAGCTTCCTATTGCAATAGGCGGGCCAAGAATTTTATTATCTTGGAATTATTTTACCTGGGGATCCTAATAGGATACTTCATCTTAACTTAGATGCATTCTTAGATACATTACGGATTAAGGTGAGGGATTAGCTCCCCCTTCCATTGTCGATGATGGGCCGGATAATGGCCTTTAAAATGGTCCTCTTTCCAAGGATCATGTATATCTTGCAACCCTTCCTGTGAGGCAATCATGGTAAGATGTGAAGGCCATTGAGTGAGTGGTTCCCTCCTTTATATATATGGAAAGGCAAAGTGGCACGAGTGGCTTATAATTATTTGCAAGGGTCGTAGCGACAGGGGGGCAACTGGGTTACCAGATATTGGGGAATACACTTGGGCTTGTCAGCTTAGATACGTACCAGACTGGATAGGGAGCACAGAGGTGTTTATCACTAGGTCTGTGGAGGAAAACTTTGCAGCCTCCTATAGTTTGATGTTCCTGCTCCATTTGAAAATCTCTGATCTGCACAGGAGATTAAGTGCTAGCCAGCTGGTGAGACTGCTGCGCGAAGTATGGAGATATCTGTATGCTCGCTGGTAACATTCACCAGAGGCATCCAGTTGTCCACCACCGCTCCCACAAAGAATCGAACACCCCAGGAACAAATGGATCATAGTGGGCTCTGGTAGATTGCGACCTGTGACCCAGAGGCATCGTATGCAACAGGCGATATCCCTGCATAATGCCTTCTCTGCCTTGGCTAATGAGGATGCCCAATCCAAAGAAACTGAAGGGCCCTTAAATGAGACAGACGATCCCCAAACTCCAGCTAAAGGACCAAATATGAAGAAAACCTCACCAAACAGCAAACTACTACTACTTGGTGATTCCATCATCAGTGGCACCAACTTGGGAACACAGTTCAAAGGAGAGAACATAGTCAAGTGCCTCCCAGGCTCTTCAGCCAGCAGGAATACAAACCACATTGTTGAAGTACTTAGAGCAGAAAGTGAACATTCCAAACTTGATGTTATTATCCACTTGGGCACAAATGACCTGGCTAGAAACAGTGCTTCTACGGTCCAAAAGGACTTCCAATCTTTGGGAGAGAAACTCAAGCCCATTGTTAACACTGTTGCATTCTCAGAGGTTCTACCTGTTCTTGGTAAGGGGGCAAAAAGGCTGCATCACATTAAAAGCTTTAATACATGGCTAAGACCTGGTGCAAACAAGAAGGATTCAGATTTATTCGCGACTGGGGCAACAGATGGAACAAGAGGCTATACTGTGCTGATGGACTACATCTATCTATCGCAGGGAAAAGAATCCTAAGTGAAAATTCAAGCAATATGTGGATATGCATTTAAACTAGAAAAAGGGGGTGACGAATGTGGAAGGTCAAGCAGATTAAAATCAGAAACAGCCACACTTTTAAACCACACATCAAAAACAAGTGGGAGATGTAGGCAGAACAAAATCAATGTAAAATACACACAAGCCAGTTAAATGCTGGAAAGCAATGAGCACAAATGCTCAAAGCTTAGCCAACAAAGTTCCAGGCCTTGAAGCCCTAATGGTGGAAATGAATTTGGACATTGTGGCCATTACAGAAACATGGTTTAATGAATCACATGATTGGGATATAGCCATAGCTGGCTATAATCTCTTCAGAAGAGACAGAGAAAATGGAAGAGGTGGAGGAGTAGTCTTGTATGTCAAAAGCAATATTAAAGCTACTGAAATGCAGGGGGCATGGGGAAAAGAAGAAGCGCTCTGGATTGTGTTGGAAAGAGGAGATGGCACTGTCATCCATACTGCTGTAGTCTACAGACCTCTGACACAAATTGAAGAGATAGATAACGAACTGATTATAGATATTGCCAAGATAGCCACAAAGGGGGAAGTGATAATATTGGGTGACTTTAATCTACCGGATGTGGATTGGATTACTCCTTTTGCAAATCTGGAAAGAAGCAAAAAATTTGTGGATGCTCTCCAAGATGCGTTACTTAGACAAATGGTTATGGAACCAACCAGGGAAAGCTCAACACTGGATTTAGTGCTCACCAACGGTGATAGCGTGTTGAATGTCTGCTTAAGTGCCCCTGTGAGCAGCAGCGATCATCACACGGTGTGGTTTGAGATAAAAGCCATGGTACAGGCAAATCATAGCAAGCTCAAAGTCCTAAACTTCAAAAACACCGACTTCAATAAAATGGCCGAGTACCTAAAGGAGGAGCTGACAGGGTGAAAGGAGATAAGGGAAGTGGAATTGCAATGGGCTAAACTAAAGGTGGCAATAAAAGGGGCAACAGATAGATATGTAAGAAAAGTAAACAAAAACAAGAGGAGAAGAAAACCTGTTTGGTTTTCCAAAAAAGTGGCTGCTCAAATGAAGGCAAAAAACAGCTTTCACAAAATTCAAAAGCTCGCAAACGGAGGAACAAAGAAATGAATACAGGATCAAACTCAAAGAGACAAAAAGAGAAATAAGGATAGCAAAATCAAAGGCAGAGGAAAAGATGGCTAAAGATGTTAAGTGTGGCGACAAAACTTTCTTCAGGTATATTCGGGAAAGGAAGATGATCAGAAGTGGAACTGCAGGACTCAGAAGTGTTGCGGACGGACTCGTGGAAAGTGACATTGAAAAAGCAAAATTGCTAAACAAATACTTCTGCTCTGTTTTTACTAAAGAAAGTCCTGGAGAAGGACCTCATGTGACTCCCAAATATAAAAATGGGAATAAAATAGATACCGCACCATTCACAGAAGATGAAGTGTTAGAACAACTTGCAAAACTGTAAGTGGACAAGGCTATGGGACCGGATGGGATACATCCCAGGATACTGAAAGAGCTCAGAGAGGTTCTTGCAGGGCCGTTAAAGGACGTTTTCAACAGATCCTTGGAAACAGGAGAGGTTCTGGCTGATGTGGTACCTCTACACAAAAGTGGTGACAGAGAAGAAGTGTCAAACTACAGGCCTGTGAGCTTACCTCGGTGGCAGGAAAAGTAATGGAGACGCTCCTGAAAGAGCAAATAGTGGACTTTCTCAAAACCAACAGGTTGCAAGATCCGAGGCAACATGATTTTACCGAAGAACAATCTTGCCAAACAAATCTGATTGAGTTCTTCGACTGGGTGACCAGGTAACTGGATCAGGGGCATGCGATGGATGTCATCTATCTGGATTTCAGCAAAGCCTTTGATACTGTTCCTCATAGGAGGCTTATCAATAAACTCAGTAGCTTGGGGACGGATCCCAAGATGGTAAATTGGATCAGAAATTGGTTGACTGACAGACGACAGAAGGTGATGGTAAATGGAGTTCAATCAGATGAAGGGAAGGTGATCAGCAGGGTGCCCCAGGGATCGGTCCTGGGCCGGGCACTGTTCAATTTATTTGTGAGCGATACTGCTGAAGGACTGAACGGAAAAGTCTGTCTTTTTGCAGATGACACAAAAATTTGCAACAGAGTGGACTCCCCCGAGGGAGTGGTTAACATGAGGAAAGATCTACAAAAGCTAGAAGAATGGTCTAATGCTTGGTTATTACGATTTAATGCAAAGAAGTGCAGAGTCATGCACTTGGGTAGCAGAAATCCAAGGGAAATGTACGCGTTAGGGGGCGAAAGGTTGGTGTGCACGGATCAGGAGAAAGACCTTGGTGTGATTATTTCTGAAGATCTCAAGGTGGCAAAACAGTGCGACAAGGCAGTGGCAAAAGCCAGGAGGATGTTGGGCTGCATACAAAGAGGAATTACCAGCAGAAAGGAAGAGGTACTTATGCCACTGTACAAGTCACTGGTGAGGCCTCACCTGGAATACTGTGTTCAGTTTTGGAGACCATATCTTGCAAAGGATGTAAAAAGACTGGAAACTGTTCAGAGGAAGGCGACCAAAATGATTTGGAGCCTGCGTCAGAAGCCTTATGAGAAGAGACTAGAAGACCTAAACATGTACACTTTGGAGGAGAGGAGGGACAGGGGAGATATGATTCAGACCGTTACATACTTAAAAGGAAATAATGAACAAACAAACCTCTTCCAAAGACGGGGAAGCTGTAAAACTAGAGGGCATAACAGGAAGCTGCAAGGTGGTAAATTGAAAGGCAATGTCAGGAAATACTTTTTTACTGAAAGGGCGGTGGATGCTTGGAACGCCCTCCAGATGGAAGTGGTGGGGGCAAACACGGTGACGGAATTCAAAATGGCATGGGACAGACACAGTGGATCCCTTTACAGCAACAGGATAAAATCAAAATAAATTGAACCATCTAAATTCTCAACAAATAGGGGTGTCCTACATGGAGTGGTGGGTTCACCCCAAAACAAAGACGTGGGGAGGGGTGGCCTGCACGGAGTGGCAGGTGCAACTACTCTTGCCATCATACTGGGCAGACTATATGGACCATACTGGTTTTTATCTGCTGTCACCACCTTTTTCTCCTGCACTATGCCCAGGCTAACAACACATCCCTACCTGACACAACCTCGTGACCTAATGTACACCCCTGTACACAGCTCGCAAGGAAAACCAAGTTACTATAGCTGTGCAGCGACTTCCTGCCCACACTGTATATAGCCTGTATATACCTCCCCATGGTTATTAACCCAAGTTATATTTCCTGTTCTATGTAAGTGCGAGGCAGGCTTTTCCTGCTCTGCACAAAATGTTATCTGTAAACCGCACTGATTGTAAAAAGCACGGTATATAAAAGCATGAAATAAATAAATAAAATAAAATAAAATAAATTTACTATGTTACTATGTTAAGTTTTCTTACTATTAGGGGCAATGCATGTGTTACCCCTGGCATGGAACACAAGAGCTTTTGGGAATGGGAGAGGAAGGGTTTAAGCCAAGTGGGGCAAATAGTAAATCTGGAGGGCCAAATTAAATCTTTATCAATGCTGCGTAGGGAGTTTAACTTAAAGACAACTCACATCTTTGTGTATTTGCAGGCGCAGCACTATGTCCAGATGCTCCCTAGGGCTTCACTAAAGGCGCCTGCGACAGCAGTAGTGCTTCACTTTTCTGAAACAGGCAAAGAAAATCAGATTTCTATTGCACAATTTGTTCGGAAACTAGAAAAAGAGAGCCCAGTAAAGGACTACTTGTAAGGGGAGAATAAATGAGCAAGAGAACTACGAATGGCCCTATCAGCAGAAAGTCTTTTGAGAACTATTAAATGCATTTCCCACTTGGTGAGATCAGCATGACTGTTCAATTCCAGGCAATAAACAGGGCGCAATTCTCTCCAAAGCGTGTGCAGCATAGTGGCATGACCCTCACAGGGAAGTGTTTGCATTGTGGACATCACATGGCGGACCTAGGACACATGTAGTGGAGATGTCCCAGGGTTTATCAATGTTGGGACAGGATATACAGATCTTTATGCACACTGGTGAGTCGGCCCATAGAGTGGTCTTGTCTCTTGGTTATGTTTGACCATTTGACACCTGGTAAGCCCAAAGGAAAGGGACTTCGTATTGTGATTCACAACGCCTGTGCAACAGGCAAACAGCCTATTTTGTGGCTCTAACAGCAGACGGCTGCTCTCTCTTTTTGGGAGTGACAGTTTTCACCAGCTAATGCTACTGGAATGACAGGAAGCAAGAGGATCCCCCAAGAAATGGAAAACATTCTCGGAAATATGGGGGCATATATAGATAAGATGACATTGAATGCTCATAATGAGTTATGTTCCTCTTAGAAACGAGCTTGGAGCAGGAGGGTGAGATAGCGAGCGGCTATCAGGGCAATGAGGCTTAGTGGATAGCTTGGCTGAAGGAATAGGAGGGGGGAGACGTGGGTTCGGGAGGGTGTATTCTGTTCAGAAGTTAGGGAACCACAGGGCAAGTGTAAGAGTCCCCACGTTGCCCTGGAACAAATTACCATTCCAGGGACCTCTAGGGCCGAGCTGGTGGAGAACTAGGAATCAAAGAAGACAGGGGGGTGGGGTAGGGATGAACAAATAGAAATAAAACAAAAATGCTATTGTTATTTTAATTATCTGTATGTTAGACAAATTGGATGGTTATGATCAATATGTTGTTGTAGAACAATTTATTCAATAAAAAATATTTGGAAAAAAAGAAGAAGCTAATAAAATCTTACCCAGCTCTGCATAAAGGTTTCCTAAAAGAAAATATAATGAAATAAAATTAAGCACTTAAATGACAAAAGAAAACAAACAATTTATTTATCAGTAGAGAGAGACCGAAAAGAGAAATTAGACTTACCTGCTAATTGTTGCTCCTTGAGGAACTCCAGTCCAGTCCCTCACCGCTGGGTAGTGCACCTCCTCCCACCGCATGGAGACTGGGCATGTCAGAATTCTGATGCCTCTGGCACATATACCGGTGGCACCTCCCACTAGCTCCCAGTGACCAATTGACAAAGCAGACTCCAAGGAGCAACACATAAGTAGCTATACTAATGATTAACTGACCCCCTGAAAGAAGAGGACAACTTCTCCACTTCCCCTCAAAGAAAGAAGAATGAAAGAAGAAATAGTGCATAGAATGTGCAACAGAGTAAACAGATAGATGAGAATCTTTAAAAGTAGAGAAAGGTAATTACTCACTGTGACCTGTCTCTTCGTCTGGACAGGTTTCCACTAAAAACCGTGAACGCCGACCAAAAAACAAACAAACCCGGGTGGGAATCTGGACTGGACTGGAGCTCCTCAAGAAACAACAATTAGCAGGTAAATTTAATTTCTCTTTCCTTATCGTCCCTCCACTCTAGTCCCTCACGGTTGGGATGTAACAGAGCAGTATATTAATGGGAGGGCCCCGCCCAACCGGACCGTAAAACCGCCTACCCGAAACAGGCATCCCCTGCCGCTTGAACATCTAGCTGGTAATGTCTACTGAAGGTGTGCAAGGAGGACCACGTGGCAGCCTTGCAAATTTCAATCGGTGGAACCAAACCATGTTCCGCACACGACGCTGCCTGAGCCCTTGTGGAGTATGCCCGCAAGCCTAAGGGCACTTGCCGACCTTGCAAAATATAAGTTGACGCTATCGTCTCTCTGATCCACCTAGAAATACAAGCCTTGGCTGCCGGTTCACCCTTACGCGGACCACCAAAAAGAACGAACAAATGCTCAGATTTACAAAAGGACTCCGAAGCCTTCAAATAATGACGGATAACTCTTTACGTCCAGCAAACACAAGCTACGGTCAGCCACACCGTCATCTGCTGACCTCAACACTGGTAAGGACACTGACTGATTCACATGAAATGGCAAAACCACCTTCAGTAGAAAGGAAGGTACAGGACGCAACACCACTTTCTCCTGAAAAAAAGTCAAAAAAGGCTCTCTACAAGACAGTGCCTGTAATTCGGAAACTCGCCATGCAGAACAGATCGCCATCAGGAAGACTGTCTTTAAAGTCAGATCCTTAATCGAGGCCTGCTTCAAAGGTTCAAAGGGCTGCCTCGCTAATGCCCCCAACACCAAATTGAGATCCCACGGAGGAATCAACACTCTGCGTGGAGGCCGCAAACGAGACACTGCTTTCAGGAAATGCAAAACATCCAGATGAGATCCCAAGGAGGACCCTTGGATCTTTCCGTGATAACAAGAAATAGCCACCAACTGTACTCTAAACAAGCTGGCTGCCAGCCCTCTATCAAAACCATCCTGTAGGAAATTAAAAACGACCGGAATTGATACCGTGGAAGGCCACACCTGCTTGACTGCACACCACTCTTCAAAAATATGCCAAACACGAACATAAGTTAAGGACGTTGACCTTTTTCCTGGAAAAGAGTAAAGTAGAAATTACTGCCGAAGAGTAACACTTTTTCCTTAACCGAGCCCTTTCAATGGCCAAGCCGTAAGCAAGAACCGAGCTACCTGAGGCATACAAAGAGGACCCTGCAACAGGAGATCCTCCCGAATTGGTAATTGCCACGGCTGTCTGTCGAGAAGCCACACCAAATCTGTGCACCACAGGTGGCGTGGCCAATCCGGAGCGATTAAAATCACGCATCCCTGTTGTGCTTTGATGCACTGAATCACCCGGCCTATGAGCACCCACGGAGGAAAGGCATATAGGAGTCCCTGCGAGGGCCACTGTTGCAGCAAGGCACCCAGCCCCTCGGACATCCTTTCTCTTCTCCTGCTGAAGAAGCGGCTGACCTTGGCCATCTGAAAAGTCGCCATGAGATCCATTATGGGCAACCCCCACTTGATGACCACTTGTGCAAATACTTTCGGGTGCAGCTCCCACTCTCCAGGATCCACTCGGACTCGGTTGAGGTAATCCGCCATTACGTTGTCCACTCCCGCTATGTGCGCCGCTGACAGAACTTGAAGACATAAGAACATAAGATATGCCATACTGGGTCAGACCAAGGTCCATCAAGCCGAGTATCCTGTTCCCAACAGTGGCCAATCTAAGTCATACGTACTGCGACGCTTCCGCTGGGGCCCGAGAGCTTACCAGCTGGAAGTGGCCTTTGAGTGTCCTCTTTTGAATAAAGCTATTTCTACTGTCGCCAGGGATTCTGGGACTTGTAGTTTTGCTCATTTCCTTAAGGACAAAATTGTAGTTATGACACGAGTGGTTCAAGGCTGCAAGAATATTTATTGTGGGGAATTTCCAGCGCATCAAAGCTCAAACACAAACAAGCATAAAGGATGCATCTCCAACATATAGGTATTTCAGGAACAGAAGAAAAACGTAACAGAAATATCTCAGCACTGCTCAGCTGTTTCTCAGTCCCATACACTTTCCACAGGACACTGCCCCGTGTGGTTATTCAATGGAAAACAGTTAAACTGCAACAGCTGATTTTCTTTCTCACAGCACGGCTTCTTGTCCTCAGAAGACAATTAAGCTTATTAAACACAAAACAAGCCTTTCCAATTCTTCAGCAGGTATGGCAAGTACTTTCTATATTATTTCATACAGTTTCAGTGCTGTTCAACAATGCCTTCTTCCTTTAAACATAAAGAGCAATCCATGGGAGAAGATTCACTTTCTAAAGCTGGCAAACAAGAGTCTATTTGCATTCTTTCAACCGTATTAGAATTACTGGCATCTCTATCAGGTTTAACAGTTCTCCCTGACTTTCTTTCCTCCAGGAATTCCTTGAACTGGTTCAGAAGCAATTCAGCGTGTACAGGCACATTAGCATTAGGAGAGAAAACGTTTCCTTCTGACAACAGCTTGCTTATGGCTTCTAACTCTGAAGGCTCGGCTGTCTTACTTTTGCCAGTGTTATAGCTTTCCCCGTATGTAAGACTCTCCCCCCAGTTAAAGGTTAGGGTCTGCCTTCTGGACAGTAGCAAAGGCAAATGGCTTCTCTAACAATGATTCAGCATTAGAAATGCTAGCTTTACCTCTGGCAGGGTTTCTTAGACAACTGCTGAACCCTTTTCTCCTGCTATCCTCCAGGTTCTGGAATTCAGCTTCCTTATGTCTATTTCCAGTGACACTTAGGTATCTGCTCTGAAGAGGCTTTTCTTCCTTCTTTCGTCTACGGCTGCTATAGTCCTTGTTGCTGTATGTCCAATTACCGTCTCTCCAATGGCTTCTCTTGCTAGCTCTCTTGCTCCAAGGTTCTGCCTTGCTGTAACGTCCTCTCCAAGGCTCTCTCTCTCCTTCACCTTCTTCATAAGGTTCCTTTCCTGCTTGCTCTTTTCCTTCCTTCCCACTTCCCTTGCTAGCTCTCTGCTCTGTTTGTGGATTTAAAAAGCATTTGCTTCCCGGCACTCCCTGTCCTTCCCCCAGGTGTGACCAATCAGTGAGGAAGCCTGTCTCTCCCTCTGAGCTGGGGCGTGGCCTGAGCTCAGCAGAGAGCTGTGTTTTTTTCTTATCTGGCTTGGAAATCCTGTGCACAAGTGCAGTATCATTTATTTCAACAGGATTTTCCTCCACCTCCATCTCCTCCTGGGGACTTTCACCATTACAGTACCTAGCAGTTTCCCCAAAAGATACAGGTTCCGCAATGCTTGTACTGGGTCAAGCATTGATATCCTGGGTCCCTTCTTAATAATGGTTTATGGACCTTTCCTCCAGGAACTTGTCCAAACCTTTTTTAAACCCAGCTACACTAACAGCCTTTACTACATCCTCCGGTAACAAATTCCAGAGTTTGATCACACGTTGAGTGAAAAAATATTTTCTTTTATTAGTCTTAAATAGTTTACCCTGTAGCTTCATTGCATGTCCCCTAGTCTTTCTATATTCTGATAACGTAAACAATCGATCTACGTTTACCCATTCCACTCCGTTCATTAATTTATAGACTTCTATCATATCTCCCCTCAGCCGTCTCTTTTCCAAGTTAAAGAGCCCTAATCTTTTTAGCCTTTCTTCATAGGAGTATCCTTCCATCCCCTTTGCCATTTTGGTGGCTCTTCTCTGAACCTTTTCTAATAACGCTATATCCTTTTTAAGATACGGTGACCAGAATTGCACACAATATTCAAGGTGCAGTCTCACTATGGAACGATATAGAGGCATTATAATATCTTTTGTTTTATTTTCCATTCCTTTCCTTATGATACCTAGCATTCTATTTGCTCTACCCATTCAAACAGGGCCTCCGCTTCCTTCTCTAGAGCCACGCTGCCCGTGCCCCCTTGACGATTGAGGTACACCACCACGGAAGCGTTGTCTGATAATACTCAAACTGCGCGACCCTGAAACATGGACTCGAATGAGCGCAGTGCCAGAAAAACCGCCCATAACGCCAGGTTGACCACTGAGCCTCCTGCATGCTCCATTCCCCCTGTATGACGAGCTCCTCACAATGAGCTCCGCAGCCTGCCAGACTGGCATCTGTCAACACGGGAACCCACTGCGGCTGCTCAAGGGCATGCCCGCCGCCAACTTCTCCGGATGTAGCCACCACTGGAGAGATGCCCGGACCTTCACCGGACAAGGCAAACGCTTGTTCAAAGAATCTCTTTGATGAGACCAGAGATGGAGCAGAGATCTCTGCAAGGGCTGCATGTTACTACTACTACTCAGCATTTATATAGTGCTACCCGTCATACACAGCGCTGTACAGTATAGACATGTCTTTAAAGTCAGATCCTTAATCGAGGCCTGCTTCAAAGGTTCAAAGGGCTGCCTCGTTAATGCCACCAACACCAAATTGAGATCCCACGGAGGAATCAGCACTCTGCATGGAAGCTGCAGACGAGTCCCTGCTCATCAGAGCTTACAATCTAATCAAGACGAAACGCACAAACATACAGATATGGAAGATGTAGGCAGGGATGGAACAAGGTGGAGAAAAGGAGATTAGGTGAGTGAATATCCAAAAGCAGCAGCAAAGAGGTGAGCTTTCAATTTGGACTTGAAGAGGGTTAGAGAAGGTGCCTGGCATACAGACACAGGTAGTTTGTTCCAGGCCCAAGGCACGACATCTAATGTAGCCGCCATCGTTCCCAGAACTCGAAGATACTGCCACACCGATGGCGCCGGCCATTTCAAAAAGGTGTGCACCAAGGACTACAGTTCTTGAACTCGAGTCTCCAGCAGTCTCCCGTGTATCAAATCGAACCCCCAAATATTCCAGACTCTGAGAGGGTACCAACTGGCTCTTATTTATTTATTTATTTTATTTACACTCTCTTATATACCGCGCTATTCTGCATCAATGTGGTTTACATTGAACAAACTGAAATTACATTGAACAGGGCATTATAACTTGGAGATAACCCTCCATAGCCCATGTTCCCTGTAAAATAGTTAAGTGGCTTGCCCAAGACCACAAGGAACACCTGTGGGACTAGAAACCCCAGTCCTTCCAGCCCGAGGTTGCTGTCCTCTAGTGGGATTTGAACCCCTGACCTTCCGGCCTGAAGTACCTTGCCCCAAACACTAGGCCACTCCTCCACTCCACTCCACTCTTGGTGGCATTGATCACCCAACCAAGACTGCAAGATCTGTACCACTCTGGCCGTGGTCCTTACACTCTCGGCTCAGGACTTTGCTCGAATCAACCAGTCGTCGAGATAAGGGTGAACTAGAATAACCTCTCTGCGAAGAAATGCCGCCACCACCACCATTACTTTGGTGAAAGTCTGCGGAGCCGTTGCCAACCTGAACGGCAAGGCTGGAATTGAAAATGACCCCACGGTACTGCAAACCGCAAAACCTTTTGATGATCTGGCCTGATTGGAATGTGTAGATAAGCTTCAGTGAGATTGCGCGATGTCAAGAACTCTCCCTGACGAACTGCTACTATTACCAAACGCAATGTTTCCATGTGGAAATGCGGCACTCGAAGACAGCAGTTCACGCCCTTGAGGTCGAGAATTGGGCAAAAAGCACCGTCTTTCTTTGGAACTACAAAATAAATTGAGTATAGATTGCAACCGCACTGTTCTAGTGGCACTGGAACAATGGCTCCTAGCTGCCACAAGTGCGACAGAGTGGCCCGAACTGCCAACTCCTTGTTCCGTCCCCTGAATGGGGAGAGAACAAGAGAGTCGCGAACCAGCCCAATTTCTCAGCCAAATATACAGACGTTCAGTCACCAGGGAATACATGCTATTGGCCAAACTTCTGATCAGGTCATAATGGATATCTGCTAATTAAGCAGCCCCGGACTCCAATCTTGTCATGTCCGCCACCTGATCCTGCGAATGCTCACCTGCCTGCTGCAAACGCTGAGACCATCGAAGACAAGCTCTCGCCACCCATGCTCCACAAATAGAGGCCTATAACGAGAGCGCATTGACCTCAAAGGCCTGCTTTAATAATGAGTCCACTTTCCTGTCTTGACCATCCTTTAAGGCAGCACTACCTTCCACTGGAATGGTAGTCTTTTTTGTGACCACCGAAACTGCTGCATCCACTCGAGGAGAACAAAACATTTCTCGTTCTTGGTCAGGTAAGGGATAGAGACGAGTCATAAACCTTACGCCCCTAAGACCTGCCTCCGGCAAATCCCATTCATCCTGAATCATCTGTTTAACCACTTTGTGAACAGGAAACACCGCTTGGGATTTCCATACCGCCTGAATCAGAGGATCCTCCACACTCTCTTCCTTCTGAAGGCACGACCACTGAAAGGTTAAGGGCCTGAAGAGACTCTGTGAAAAGAGCTGTCAGCTCTTCCCTCCTAAAGACATGGATAATTCTGGCCTGGTCCTCAGGTTCTTGAATCTCACCTTCCTAGAGCTCTTCTATAGGCCCCTCTGGCTCCATATCAAACTCGTCACCTTCTAACCAATCCGACCCAAGAGGCTGCTCGTCCAGAGCCCGAACTCTCTTAACTGGTCTCGCTTCTGCGACTGCTGATTTCTCTGCAGCTGTGCGGAGCCCCCCGGAGCCCAAACCTGAGAGATCCGGAATAGCCCCCTGCTACCGCAGACAGTAAGACTGATGTAAAAGCAATACAAAGTCCGGGGAAAAGTCACCCATAGCTGATGCACTTACCCCTGGTAGACCCACAGGACTTGGCCGCGATACGCACAATGCCTGCGGAGAGGCTGGAGGCTCTAGCAGAGAACCCCCCTCTGCCGCTACCCCAGACTCCTGTGGTACGGCGAGGGGCACCTCTTTGACCTTGTCCTGAAACTTCTGTTCCATATTAAGTGTTTCTGTCGCACAACTGCGACACACTCCGGGATCCGAGACTGACCCCCGATGGGTAACACACACTAGACACTGCGGACATGCAGGCATTAGACCCCTCTACCCCGGAAAGGTACAGAGATCCCCTTAAAACAATGCCAAAGACAAATGAACACAGCAGCAGTGTTTCTCTATTTCTTCACTTTTTTTTTCCAAATCTCTCTGGGGTTTTTTCCAAATCTCTCTCTCTTAAAGCGGTCCCAAATAGAGTAAAAATTATAACAGAACACTTTCCTGCTCAAAATCTTTGCCAAGGGATCCCCTGCAAGTGAAACATAGAAACATAGAAACATGATGACAGAAAAAGACCACAAGGCCCATCTAGTCTGTCCTTCCATAACAACTACAACAGTCCACTTTTTACCTTTAGAGATCCTCTGTGTTGGTCCCATGCTTTTTTGAATTCAGTTACTGTCCTCATCTCTACCACCTCCACTGGGAGACTATTCCACGGATCCACTACTCTTTCCGTAAAGAAATATTTCCGCATATCACTCCTGAATTTATCTCCCTTCACCCTCATCCCATGTCCCCTCGTCGCAGAACTTGCTTTCAATTGAAAGAGGCTCTCTCCCTGAACATTTATGCCACGGAGGTATTTAAACATCTCAATCATATCACCTCTATCCTGCCTTTCCTCTAAAGTGTACATATTAAGATCCTTAAGTCTGTCCTCATATGCTTTATAATGAAGACTACTAATCATCTTAGTAGCAACCCTCTGCACCGACTCCATCCTGTTCACATCCTTTGAAGGTGCGGTCTCCAGAATTGCACACCATACTCCAAATGAGGTCGCACCAAAGACTTATACAGAGGCATTATCACCTCCTTTTTTCTGCTAGCCATTCCTCTCCGTATGCACCCAAGCATCCTTCTAGCTTTTGCCGTCGCCTTTTCTACCTGTTTAGCTACTTTAAGATCATCGGACACAACTACGCCTAGGTCCCGCTCTTCTTTAGTGGACAAAAGTACTTCACCTCCTATGCTGTATTGCTCCCTTGGATTGCTGCAGCCCAAAATGCATGACCTTACATTTTTTAACATTAAATCCCAGCTGCCAAATTCTAGACCATTCTTCAAGCTTAGCTAGATCCCTCCTCATGTTATCTACACCTTCCTGGGTGTCTACTTTATTGCAGATTTTGGTATCATCCGCAAAGAGGCAAACCTTACCCGACAGCCCTTCCGCTATATCACTAACAAAGATGTTAAAAAGAATCGGACCAAGGACAGATCCCTGGGGCACACCACTGGTAACATCCTTCTCCTCAGAGTGAGCTCCATTTACTTGTACTCTTTGTCGCCTCCCACCCAACCAATTTCTAACCCAAGCAGTAACTTTAGGGTCCATCCCTAGGGTGCTCAGTTTGTTTATAAGTCGCCTGTGAGGAACAGTGTCAAAGGCTTTACTGAAATCTAAATACACCACATCTAGAGCTCTCCCTCGGTCCAACTCCCTGGTCACCCAGTCAAAGAAATCAATCAGATTTGTCTGACAAGACCTGCCTCTGGTGAATCCATGCTGCCTCGGATCCTGTAATCCGCTGGACTCCAGAAACCTCACTATTTTCTCTTTCAACAGCGTTTCCATTAATTTACTCACCACCGAAGTTAAACTAACCGGCCTGTAGTTTTCAACCACATCCTTACTTCCGCTTTTGTGTAAAGGCACCACATGAGCCTCTCTCCAGTCCTTTGGCACCACTCCCGACTCCAACGAGGCATTGAAAAGGTCA
Organism: Ichthyophis bannanicus; assembly: GCA_033557465.1. Taxonomy (NCBI): domain Eukaryota; kingdom Metazoa; phylum Chordata; class Amphibia; order Gymnophiona; family Ichthyophiidae; genus Ichthyophis; species Ichthyophis bannanicus. The sequence continues at coordinate 96,356,152 of CM066031.1, read as the reverse complement.
GTCAGTGGAGTTGCTAGAACGTCCCCAAGTTCCCTCAGTATTCTAGGGTGTATCCCATCCGGTCCCATCGCTTTGTCTACTTTAAGTTGAGCTAGTTTCTCACGAACACAGTCTTCTGAAAATTGTTCAAGATGTCCCTCGCTTCTGTTCTTATTTGTGGGTGTTTTCTGAGGTCCTGCTCCTGGTTCTTCATCTGTGAACACAGAACAAAAATATTTGTTAAGCAATTCCGCTTTATCCTTATCAGCTTCTACATATTCCCCCCCTGTACCCTTGAGTCTGACAATACCACTTTTGCCCTTCCTCTTCTCACTAATATATCTGAAAAATGTCTTATCTCCCCATTTTATTGCCTTGCTATTTCCTCCTCCTTTTGAATCTTTGCCTTCTTGACTACTTTGCTAGCTTCTCTAAGTTGTTCCAAATACAGATGCCTGTCTTCCTTTCTCTGTGATTTCTTGTATTTCATGAAGGCCTCCCTCTTTTTCTTCACTTTTTCAGCTACTTCCTTCGAAAACCATAGCGGTCTCCTGTTCCTTTTGCCTTTATTTACCATTTTAACAAAAAGGTTGGTTGCCTTTAAAATACCCCCTTTCAGTTTTGCCCACTGTTGTTCTACATCCCCCAGCTGTTCCCATCCCACTAACGACTCCCTGAGGTATTGGCCCATATTCGCAAAGTTAGTCTTCCTAAAGTCTAAGATCTTCACCTTGGAATGGATTCTAACAGCCCTAGTCCTAATACTGAACCACACCATCTGGTGATCACTGGATGCAAAATGATCTCCCACTACAACATCAGAAACACTTTCACCATTGGTAAGCACCAAGTCCAGTATGGCCCCTTCACGTGTGGGGTCTGTTACCAATTGCCTGAATAGTTCTCCCTGTAGAGAATCCAGGATCTCCTTACTCCTAGATGATACTGCAGCAGGATAGTGCCAATCAACATCTGGCATATTGAAATCTCCTAGCAGTAGCACTTCCCCTTTCCTAGCAATGCTGCGTATGTCTTCAATTAACTCTCTGTCCACCTCTTCCTCTTGTGAGGGAGGTCTGTATATCACACCAATGCAAATAGATTTCTCTTTCCCTCTTTCTAGTTTAACCCACAATGCCTCCTCTCTCCCTTTTAAGCTCTGTAATTCCAAAGCTTTAATAGTAGTTTTTACATATAGTGCTACTCCTCCTCCCCTTCTTCCTACCCTGTCCTTTCTGAATAAAGTATAGCCAGGTATAGTTACATCCCAGTCATGGTTTTCTGTGAACCATGTTTCTGTAACTGCCACTAAATCTAAGTCAGCCACTCCCACCAAAGCTTCAACTTCAGAGATCTTATTTCCCATGCTACGGGCATTAATACACACTGCTTTCCATATGTTACCCCTGTTACCCATTTCCATAAAGGTATTTAATGTATCACGTATCTGGGAGCTGAAGAAAAATCGCAGGAAAAAACAGCCATCACTGAAAACAGACACGTTGAAAACAGTGCAGTAGGGCTTACCACGAGGGAACAGGCCACAAACAGCAAGAAAACCATGATCGGGAATTCACCTGCACAAAAACTGGTCCCTTCAGCGATTCGGAGCCTTTTTAGAAGAGAGAGGCTGCATTGTTGACAGAAACCTCCCTTCAAAGAACACAGGAAGGCTGTGAGAGAGCAGAAACAGTGCCGACGGCTCCTCACCCGGCAATGCGATCAGGAGCTGACCGGCAGGCAGAGCAGGTAAACAGAAACAATTCCCCTCCGTACAGACAAGGAGGGGCATGCAGCAGGGCACAAAAGAAATAAAGATCTGTTGAAGATAGAGCAGGAATCCTCTTCCAACTGCCCCCTTCAACTGCCCTGTTCAGCTCTGACTTCCTATTTTTTTTTCTTTTCAACAAGCTTAAATTAAAGCAACCAAACCAAAGGAAGAATAGGGATAAAAACAAACCCAAAATTCACTAAGAAACCTAACTAAAGCTGCTTATATGCTCCCCTGGTGAGCCCAGCACCTAGGCTCACTACCAACTCCAGCTGCATAGAGACTGAGCACACTGGGAGCAGGTGGGAGGAGCCACTGGTATATGTGCCAGAGGCATCAGAATTCTGACATGCCCAGTCTCCATGCTGCGAGAAGAGGTGTACTACCTAGCGGTGAGGGACTGGACTGGAGGGACGATAAGGAAGTGGGATTTTAGAAAGGACGTCTAGGAAAAATCTGGGGCGTCCAGAGCAGAACATCGAAAAATGAGGGGAGAGGCAGAAGTGCCTTCTGAAATCGTTCCATCTCCACCCTGAAAAATGAACGTCCTTGTAACCGGTTCTGGAGGCCAGCCCTGTGCAGGTTGCAAGGCTGGATACGTGCACAGGTGTAGGCCATTTCACAAAGGTGGATGTCCCTGACTTGCATGAGTACTTGGACATGTCAGCAGGGATATTTCAGAAGAGGCGTGACTATGTTATGAGACTTGCATGTCCTGGCCTGCCATTTCAGATACTTAAATGTGCATCAGTGGGCCAGTAATAAGGTTGGAGTTTGGATTTACGCTCAGGTTTCTTTGGCAAGAAACGATAACTGTGGTGATGGAAGCGTATTATGTGTTTTCCCCTGGAAGAGTGACATCCATGAAAGGAGCACTTTTTTCCACCTTATTCATGATCAGGAGCAGTTATAGGGATGGACGTCTCACCAACTAGTGAACAACCAGAGCAGGGCGAAGCAGGGACACCTCAAAAACTAAAAGTACGTGGAACTTCTAATTGTTGTTCTTAGTATTTTTCACTGTACTGTTTTTATATTTACACACTACTCCAGTATGTCATTAGATTATCTTCCTTACCATTGAGATTTTTTTGTCCATTCCCTTTTATTGGTTTCAATCTTTTAACAGATATTTATTAATTAGCTATCATTCTTATAACTTTTTTGAATGTAATTGCACCAGCTATATTTTAACTTTGACATTTATTGTTTTTTATGTTCTGTTGGAGGTTATCCCATGTCCTGAGGAAGGCAGAATTGCTGAAACACTGCAAGAGTAGTGCAAGGTGACTCTGCTTCGCCTTGCTCTGATCAATCCCTGGTTCATTTGCAGACAGTTGTGCCTCCATTTCACACTCTCACCAGATGTTCTTGTGCCATTCTCAGAATCATACTACGACATTCATCACTCGTGCTCCACCCAGGCCACCCCCCCACACACTATGCCCCCCATACTACATGGACGTTCTCATGCTGGAGATATCTATATCTATACATCTTTAAACGCCACAATGTCTTTTATCATATTTACGCCGATGATATAATGTTCTACCTCCCATTTGAAATCCCACACCCACCTCTCCAAAAAATAACAGAATGTTTTAATGAACTAACTGAGTGGCTCAAAGAACAAAATCTACTTATCAACTTTACTAAAACAGATATTTTATTTATCACTAAAAATCAAACATATATACCCCCAAACACGATTACACTAGATACTCATGAAATTAATATAAAAAAAGAAGTAAAATATTTAGGTGTGATACTTGACAATAATCTAAATATGGATTCACATATAAAATATTTAACTAAAAATATACATTACAAACTCAAAACACTAAAACAACTAAGACCTTTGATTCTTCTACAAGATTTTATTAACATAATTCATGCTATTATTACCCCACATTTCGATTTTGCAAATACAATACTTAATGGTATTTCGAAACAAAATATTAAAAAGATACAAATAACTCAGAACTTAGCTGCTAGAACGATTATGAATATAAGCCCACTTGAACACATTACATTTTAGCTTCATTGGCTACCAATTTACTCCCGAATCAAATATAAAATTCTTGTCACTACATTTAAACTTATAAATAAACTTGCACCATCTGCACTAAATACACTGATTAACATTGACATTGATAAACGATCTCAAGGAGCAGAAACATAAATTGTTTAACAATACCAAAAGATTTTACAAAAGCCAGAAAACAAACCAATAAGAGAGCTTTCTCACACTCTGCTCCAATACTCTGGAACAATTTACCTGACAACATTCGCCTACTGTCTGACATAAAAGAATTTTAAAAAAAATTAAAAACTCACTTATTTACATTACACTATAATACACTCCCAAAACAGAATTCTCAAAGGGATACAGGCTAACATTTATTTTTAATATTATATACCCTATTTTCAAAAATTAAATGACACTAATACACTAATTTAACCATACTACACACTCATTTACATGATGATTAATAATTTAACTAGCAATGTATATATGTTCTAATATGTTATACTTGTAATGTTACAATTTTCCTTGTAAATTATAATTATCTGTTCTATGTAAAATGTCCTGGTATATCTCATACCAATTTAACCTACTGTTACATGTAAACCGCACTTGAAACAAGGGAAAGAGCGGTATATAAATAACTGTTAAATAAAATAAATAAATAAATATATACCCCGCTTCTAAAATGGCTCCAGGGATGTCTCCATTCTGTGCATGTCCAAGTGCCGATTACCAGACACCCAACTCACAAATAGGGCTTCTAAAACACCTTCATATATATCCATATTTTAGTAACATCTCTGCTAATGAATTACAGCTTTTAAGAATGGAATGGTTTACCTCTGTATTGTGTGAGCTCATTCTTCAGAATAAAATATCTGCGAAGGAAGCTCAGGTGAGAACATCCTCCCGCTTCAGCAGAAAGAGCCTCTGGTCTTGGAAAATTTGCTGCCTGACACCTGAGAGTAAGAGAGAAACTGGAAGTATTCTGGGAGATGTTCACCTTGAGCTTTTAGAGTCCCCGGGGATAGACATGGGACAGGTATAAGTAGAAAAGAGTGTGAGACCCCAAGCACAAGGAGTGTGAGAGTGTGTTATACTGGTAACATCTCTATCCCATCACCCTCAGTTACTGGAGAGCTGCAAGCCCCACAGTGACATTAATGGGCTGCTATTTCATACAGAACAAAGGAAATCAGAACAGAGTCGTACCTTCTCAGGGTGGCCTTTGCATCCTAGAGGGGAATAAGAAAGAGATTATTACTATTTATATCCTACAGATTTTATAGTTACACTAGTTCTGACTTAAAGATCTTAATATGTATACTTTAGAGAAAAGGCAGGATATTTAAATACCTTCATGGCATAAATACATGGAAATATTTCTTTATGGAAAGAGTGGTAGATGCGTGGAATAGTCTCCCAGTGGAGGTGGCAGAGATGAGGACAGTATCTGAATTCAAAAAAAGCATTGGACACAGAGGATCTCTAAAGGAAAAAAGGGGACTATTGAAATAGTTGATATGGAAGGGCAGACTAGATAGGTCATGTGGTCTTTTTCTGCTGCCATGTTTCTCTGAGGCCCAGTACGCCTTCGGATCTGGGATCTACAGTCTTGGCATAAGTAATACCGTATTTTTCGCCGTATAAGACGCACTTTTTCTTCCCCAAAACTGGGGGGGAAAAGTTGGTGCGTCTTATACGACGAATAGAGAGAATCCGCGAGGCGCAGCCACGGCCGTAGGAAAGGCCGCGGCTTTGGCCTAGCTCCGGAGCGGTCGGCCATCTTAGTACACCCGGCGGTGCGCGCTGACGTCATCACCCCCTCTGCTCGTGGATCCTACCATAGCGCGGATCTACAACAACAGGTGAGGAGCGGGGCAATGCAATGTTACTGGCTATTATTACTATGTTGGGGCAATGTTACTGGCTATTACTAATGTGGGGGCAATGTTACTGGCTATTATTACTAATGTGGGGGCAATGTTGCACTGGAACAGTGATGGTGATGACGAGTGGGGGGCAATGGTGGACTTTACAGTGATGAGTGGGGGCAATGGTGGACATTACATGATGAGTGGGGGCAATGGTGGACATTACAGTGATGAGTGGGGGCAATGGTGGACATTACGTGATGAGTGGGGGCAATGGTGGATGATGTATTAAACAAAAAGACAAAACGTACCGGTATGTTTGTCTTGTTGTTTTTTTTTTACTGATCCGAAAAAGATCCGATCCGTGACTCCTGATCCGTGGAACGATCCGAACCGTGAGTTCTTTCATTTCTGGGATTTCTTGCAGAAAATTACCGTTACCGTACCTCCTTTTCAAGATGTCTAAGCAGAAGAGACTGGCATATAAAGTTGCTTTCAAGCTGGAAGTAATCAAATTTGCTAAGGAGCATGGAAACAGAGCAGCGGAGAGACACTTCGGGCCACCTCCAACTGAGAAAATGATAAGAGAGTGGAGGAAACAGGAGGATCAGCTCCAAAAGTTGGATAAAAGCAAGCACACCTTACGTGGACCAACTGCAAAGTGGCCAGAATTAGAGGTAGAAGTGAAGGAGTGGATCACACGTCACCGGCAAAATGGACTTTCTGTCTCAACAAAAATGATAATCTATGAGGCCAAACGCATTGCTGTGGAGAAAGGCATTCAGGATTTCATCAGATCACCATCGTGGTGCTATAGATTTATGAAGAGATCTGGCCTTTCTATGCGCACCAAAACCAGAATTGCACAAAAAATGCCAAAGGAATACGAATCAAAGATTCTGTCTTTTCATAAGTTTGTTATTGATGCGAGGAAGAAGAATAACTTTGAAATTAGCCAGATTGGGAACATGGATGAAGTCCCGCTAACGTTTGATGTGCCATCTAACAGAACCGTAGATATCAAAGGAGCCAAAACCATAACCGTAAAAACCTCAGGGCATGAGAAAACCCACTACATGGTTGTGCTGTCCTGCTGTGCAGATGGTACCAAACTGCCTCCGATGTTGATCTTTAAAAGGAAAACATTCCCAAAAGAAACAATTCCACAGGGAGTCGTCGTGCACATTCATGATAAAGGGTGGATGGACGAAAATGGCATGAGGCTGTGGATTGACAAAGTGTGGTCCAAACGTCCTGGCGGGCTTCTGAAGAAATCTTCCTTGTTGGTGCTTGACCAGTTCAGAGCGCACTTTACGGAAACTACTAACAAGAACTTTAAGGAAGTTAAGACCCAAATAGCTGTGATTCCTGGTGGTCTTACCAGCCAGCTGCAACCTCTGGACGTTTCCATTAACAAACCGTTCAAAGTTCTGATTCGAGAGGAGTGGAACACCTGGATGGCAGCTAGGAACCATGATCTGACGTCTACTGGGCGGATGAAGAGGCCCACTATTACACAAGTGTGTGAATGGGTTAAAAGGTCATGGGACTCCGTGAAGGAGGACATTGTTGTAAAATCATTCAAGAAGTGTGGCATTAGTAATGCCTTGGATGGAACAGAAGACAACGTCTTATTTGACACCAGTGAGGAAGAAAGTGATGACAATGACTGCGTGGATCTGTCCTTCCTCATTTCTGATAGCAGCGAAGAAGAGGAATTATTGGGGTTCGAATAAAAACATTACAGCCTTATTTTTGTTACTTTCACTGTTTACTGACTTTACTGACTGTTAATGAGAGTAAAGATAGTTCTTAATATGTTACATGGTTGGCATAAAATTGTTCTTAAACTGCTGTTAACTTTATACAGTTGATATAAAATATTTTACTACAGTATTTGGTTCAGAATCTTTTTTTTCTAGATTTTCCTCCTTTAAAATTGGGTGCGTCTTATATTCAGGAGCGTCTTATATGGCGAAAAATGCGGTACTTACAAATTACCCCATGGACATGGAAGAGTTTTCTTGTTCATACATCCAATTTTTCATGTTCTTTAAGAAGTCGGTCTACAATCCTAAAGCTGTACGAGAGTACAGGAATTGCCAGATGACTAATAGCCTGTATCTTATTCTCTAATGTTAAAATAGTTTTCAGTAATGCTTTTTATCTCCTCTAATATTCCTTATTGACTTTTCTCATATATGCCTTCCCGTTCAAGTTCCTTGATGTCACAGTCCTCATTCAGGGAGATATTTTCTGGTTTCCTCAATTTTCCTCCAAGGAAGGTCTCCTTAAAACATTTGTCAAGGCCAAAATGATCCTGATGTCATCAGAGAAGCTTTTCACTACAGCAAGTTATTCTGCTAATTGCTTCCCTATGTTATCGCTCAACTCATCTTTCATAATATTACCTTCTCTTTCCAATTACTACTAATAATCATTTGTATAGAACTACATGCACAGCAATACTTTCCTATCCTTCCCCCTCCCGTTTTGTGTCTTCTCTCTTCCGTTTAATTCCCTTCCACAGTGTGTCGTCTTCTTTTCTCTCCCTTTCATCACCTTACCCCATCTCTTCCATCATATCTAAACTCTCCCCTCTCGTTACCCGAGTCTTCCCTGCACTGCTGCATCTGCAAATGGTCACCGCCCAGTGATATCTACAGCAATATGGTTCTCTTTACTAACTTGGAGCTGCGGATGCGGGATGGGGAGAGAGGGCACAGGAGCTACGGGTAGGATTTAGGGACTTTGCAGACTGGGGCACTGTGGATCTAGGGCAGAGGGAAGAATGTGGAGTAGAGATAGACACACCAGGAGAGATATGGGAAGGAGAACAATCTATGGTTCAGTGAGATGGGAGAAAGGACAGTCTGCTGTGAGATGGAGAAAGAAGAAAATCTATACTCTTGAGTGATTAGGAAGGGGGACAGCAGCAGCTCCAGAGGAAAGGCAGGAAAAAGAGAGCAGAACACAGAGGGAGAAGGGAGAGTCATGATAAAGTAGAGGAAACTGGTAAACAGAGTCCAGCCCATAGTGGAGTCTGTGATTTATAATCCAGTCTCACCTTCAATAACTCAGTCGCTGACTGATGATACTTCTCCTCTATCTCTGAGATCAGTTTCTGGACGGAGGAGCTTTGATTTTCTAGTTGGGTCACATTATCCTTGATTTTCTTTAGAATCTCCTTCTTTTCCTCTTCCAGCTTTGAGAGAAGGATCTGCTGCTCCTCATTCAGGAACTGGTGCTGCTCCTCAAACTCAGACAGGATTTTCTCTCTCCTGATCTCAGTCTTATGCTACATTCAGCAGATCAAAGAGGAGAAATATCAGAGGCACTGTCAATATTTTTTATTACCTGTAACAGTGGAACTTCTACACAAGAACAGTTTCGACCATTCCTTATCGTCATTCCAGTCCAGCCTGCACCTCTGGGTAGTGTACCTCTTCCAGCAGCTTGGAGACTGTGCATGTCCTCTTTTGATGACACCCGGTACTTATACAGCTGGCATCGCCCACCAGCCCCAGTATGCTCAGTCTCCAAGCAGGTGGAGGAGGTAATAAGCCAGGGAGCTGGACCCACTGAAGGAACTACTAATGAGCAATAGGTTAGGTCAAAGAGGTTTTGGCTTTTGTTTTCCCTGTACTGGCAGGTCTGGATTCACTGGAAGGATTCTCTCCCCCCTCCCCTCCAGGAATCCGGGGGAGAGTTAAAAAGGACTCTCACTGTCTGGGGTCTCAGGCAGCTCCTGATCCCGATGGAGGGTGAAGAGCCACCGCGTGTGTCTAGAGTGAGACTGCCAGCCCAGGTCAGCCCCCCAGCACCAAAGCCCAGAGTGCAAGGCTGAGTGTAGGAGATGAGAGAGACGCCGAATGGTGCCGGTGAAAGTGGTAAGGATGGGGACTGAAACGGCAGTAGGGGAAAAGAAGGCTGAGAGCCCTTACAGAGTGGAACGCTCGTAGGCACAGCACTTAGGGCAGGCATGTGGTGAAGGCCGGCGGAGGCACAGGACATGGAGTACGGCGTGGCTTTCTGGCTTGGGGCCTTGACCACATGGTGGCTGTTTCCAACCGGCATCTTGGGTATGTGGGAGAGCCTATTTTCTCTCTCAGAATATTTTCCTCTGTTAGGCAGGCAGTCTGCAGTGTCTAATTTTATTGCTGGACTTTAATTTGATTTGAGTTTGTTTTTCTTGCCTCTGCTTGTGCTGTCATTGGGCTTTGCTTTATCTTAATATTTTCAGTTACCCTTACTCTCCTTGAAAAAAAAATAAAAGAGGGTAAAACGGGGTTAAACTCTGTGGTGCCGGTGAAGGGCACTAGGGGAGAGACAGCTGTCTTCCTGGGTCCACTGGGAGGCTTTGCAGGGTAGGAGTCCACAGTAGGTCATATCATGCTGGCAAGGCCTCAATGTCTGATTGCGGGACTCAAAGAGGGGCAGTCTCAGAAACGGGCGTATGCGTGATTTGCACACAGGAGGCCAACTCTATCAATTCTAAAGGACATACATCTTAAATAAAAAGCGTACTTTGAACTACCTGTATATCAGTACCAATCAATGGGCATATTGAATTGGTGGAGGGGTGGCACTAGGATAATTTTATAGTCTTCTCTCATTAATGTGTATTTTTGCACATGTATTTTACTCTTATTTTATAAAGTCAAGATGCACATTCTTGACATTTATAAAATACTAGTGTACTTTGCAGAGAACCTGCCATAGGTTAAGGCACAAAGAGCTGGTGTAAATGATTGCGCCTACTTTTTGCAAGTAAACAGGTAAATTATTGTGCATACTTGTGCACTCTATATAATCTCCAACAAAACTCCGCCCATATGCAGACCCACAATGAAGTACATGTTAAGGATGGAATACTGAAATGTGATAAAAGTCCTGCAGAAAACAGAATGCAATGTGAAATTTTTATGGTAGAAATTCCATGTATGATGAGAAAAAGTATAGCATTGGGGGTAACAAATCTCCGGGCACCACAGCACTGCAATCGGCGTTGGGCGAGGAAGCGTGAAGGCAAACCCCTCCTCACTCGCTGGCCCAAAGTCAATCAGGGCTGAAGAGGACATCTTTAAAACAACTAAGCCATTGGGCGTGCCCGTGCCTGGCAGGCCCATGCCCGAGGGCCTCGCCAGAGGGACCTTTGGCACGGCACTTAGGCATTGAACTAAGGAGGCCAAACCACAACAGAATACGCTCCAAGCAACACAAAATTGCTGCAGATCCAATTTATGTCAACAAACCACTGAACTGTAAGCACACAAGAGTCCTAGTAAATACCTCACCTTTTCCTCTATTTACTATATAGCTCATAATTGACAAATGCTGACATGATGATTAATTTTGATACTGATCATACATTTTATCAGTGCGAATCTGGGCTAACTAATCAATTGTAACAGCAAGTAACTATCAGTACCCGCACCTCATCCCATATAAATACTCTGGTTACATGTGGTACAAACATTGATCTCCCACATCGAGGTAGCATTGCTCTCCCCTCTAACTAAATACCCTCTCATTCACTACTGATATCATTGTTATACAACAGGAACGCCCAAAGAAAGCAACATCTCTAATATCTCAAGACAGAACAGACCAATCCAGCCATGTCAAGATCTCCAAACAAATAGTCAACCTCACTTTAAAAAAAAATGGAAGAGCTTCTAGCGACCCTACATCTCTTACTATTAAGCACCATCTTAGTAAAGCCATATGATGCTACATGCACATGGAAAAACCCAATCCCAATCCTCTACAGACCCAGACAACAACTCGCACCCCAACCGTGGTATCCCAACTATCAAAAGAGACAACACCACCGCATTGTTGTTAAGGGCTGTCGAGTCGGTGTCGACTCATGGCGACCCTCTGGATAGTTGTCCTAAATTGTGTTCGGTCTTCAGTCAGGCGGCTCATTGCTGACAGACTGATACCGCATTATACAGATACAAACAAATGAGATCACACAGACACCCTTGCAATCTAAACTACAAACCACAACAATCAATTGCTCTCTAATTATCGCACAATCTATTCACAACAAAATTCACATCTTATCAGACTACATCCATGACAACAAAATTGAAATCATGTGTATGACCGAATCATGGCTGATGGAGGCAAACAACGTACTACTAAAGCAACTCACACCTCCAACCATAAACTTTCACCACTGTCCCAGAACTTAACACAGAGGTGGAGGAACCCTCATCCTCTCCAACAAACAACTAAACCTGAAGATCACAGGCAACCTATCAACCCCAACCCTAAAGCCCTTGAAAACAAGAACATAATGATAACTTTAATTTATAGAACCCCCAAACTCGGATTCAGATGACTTCTCTTTTATAACCGAACTTGCTACAAGATACTCTAACAAAGTAAAACAAACAATAATACTAGGAGATTTCAACTTGAGCTCCCTAGCAACTACACAAGCTACATCATTCCTCAACGCCTTAAGCTCCTTGGATTTCACACAAATCATCGACACCCAAACACATGATAGTGAAAACACCCTCGACTTAGTGTTCGTCCCATCCAATCTTCATTCCAATATCAGCCACAATGTATCCTCCAGTACCCTGGTCCGACCATCATATGATCACCTTCAAGATACCTATCAACCCAACTCAGCCAAGACACAACTACTCAAATAACCCCCGACACTTCACAGAATTCAATAAAGAAACCCTCCTCAAACAAATCCTTCCAACTCTAGACAATGAATCTGCAGATCTCCCAACACTTATATCTAACTGGATTGACACTATCTCACCACCAGCCCTTGCAGCACTTAAGAACAACACATCTCACAGAGACCATAAAGTCCCTTGGTACTCCTCTAATATAAGAAGAGCAAAACTCACTTTAAGAAGACTGGAACGTAAATGGAGAAGAACGAAAGATCTGACAGATAGGCAAGAATATAGAGTAAAGCAACAAGAATACAACAAACTGATGCTGGACTATAAAAAACACCACCATACAAACATTATAAAGAACTCACCCAACCACCCTAGAGAACGTTTTATAATAGTCAAAGACCTAACCAGTACACCCCATAACAACAATATGGACTTACTAACCCCTGAGACATACGCAACTTATCTACAAAGCAAGACCAATTACCCCCATAATTCAAAAAAACTGCCTCCACTTCCTGCATTGCCATCATTAAAATAAGATCCCCTTGAAGAATTGGACAGCGTTCTACTCAGTCTCTGAAGAATACCGCACCAGTTTATTAAAAGCTATGAACACAACAACATCACCTCTCGACCCCTGCCCCACCATCTGGATAAAGGCTATATCTCAAGAACTAGCATCAACGCGATGCAGAATAGTAAACCTTTCCCTCACACAAGGAATTATGTCACCACAGCTCAAAATCTCTTCAATAAGACCTTTTATAAAAAGCACAGCCTCTGACCTAAGCTGACCAGTTTCATACTGTCCAATATCTAGCATACCATGCCTAGCCAAAATAATTGAAAAAAAAACAGTACAGCATCAACTACAGGACCATGTAGATTCAAATTATCACCTTGACCCACAGCAGCATGGATTCTGAGAATCCCATGGAGTGGAAACTATTCACATCACTGATGAACACAGACTTTAAAGGGATTGAAAATGTAAAGCATGGCTTCTTCTTATTTTCAATCGATATTTCCGCTGCATTTGACTCAATATTACACTCCTCACTCCTGGACAGACTGGCAGAGATTGGAATAAGTGACACCCCACTGACCTGGTTTTACTCCTATTTAAGGTGAAATTAGACTTAACTGCTAATTGTTGTTCCTTGAGGAACTCCAGTCCAGTCCCGGAACCTCTTGGGTTTAGTACCTCCTCCAGCAGCTTTGGAAACTGAAACACGTCATCGCTTTGCTGACACTGGTATAAGTAGACAAGGACCGCCTCTCCACTCCAGTACCTATTGACAAAGTAGACTCAGCAGAGCAACAAATAAGTAGTTAATATAGTCAAACCACTTCTACGTGCTTTTTTTTATTTTTTTTTTTAACAAAACAGTCTAAACTCTCACCTCAAGAAAACACTTTAAACATAAACTAAATTCCCCTGTAAGGAAACCTATGTTATAATACTTTGCTGCTTAGGAAGGCCCTCCTCTTTCCTTTAGAGGACAGAGCACTCATTTATATCCCCCCTTGCGAACCAAAAGACCGTCTACCCCAAAGCAGCATCCTTATTTCTATCTCTGCGACAAACAACTTCAGGCTACAACCCAAAAATGGAAATCAAGGGTGGGATCCGGGAATGGACTGGAGTTCCTCAAGGAGCATCAATTAGCAAGTAAGTCTAATTTCACCTTCCTTTTCATCCCTCCAGTCCAGTCCCGGAACCTCTGGGGAAGTAACAGAGCAGCAAATATCAACGGGAGGGACCTGCCAGGCAAGCCTGAAGCACCGCTGATCCAAACTGGGCATCCCCCACCGCCTGCACATCCAGACGGTAATGCTTGACAAAGGAGTTCAAAGATGACCAAGTCGCCGCCTTGCAAAATATCCTCGACTGGTACCAAACTATATTCCACCCAGGCGGCCACCTGTGCACTAGTCGTGTGGGCCCTCAGCCCCTCCGGCACGGCCTTACCCTTCAAAATATATGCCGCTGCAATGGCCTCCTTTAGCCACCTGGAAATAGAAGACTTAGCTGCAGCCTCCCCTTTCCTAGGTCCTCCAAACAGCACAAACAATCTGTCCGACTTACAGAAAGCCGCTGTACAGCGGAGGTATTTCTTGAGTGTCCGACGAACATCCAGGAACCACAATTTCCCCTCAGCGGTCGTCTTCGCCTCTTCAGAGAACCCCGGTAATGAAACCACCTGGTTGACATGAAAGACCGAAACCACCTTGGGCAAGAAGGCGGGAACAGGACGCAAAACCACCTTCTGATCAGAAAAAGAAAGAAAAGGCTCCTTACAAGACAACGCCTGCAACTCTGAAATCCTTCGAGCTGAGCAAATGGCCACCAAAAACACCGTTTTCAATGTCAGATCCTTCAACGAAGCCTTACCCAACGGTTCAAACGGCTCTCTAACCAACACTTCCAGCACCAAATTCAAATCCCAAGAAGGGACCATGCACTGGCTTAGCAGCCGGATGAGCAACACAGCCCTTAGAAACCTTTTAATGTCCACGTGCGCCCCCAACACTTCCCCTTGGATCTTACCTCGGTAACAAGAAAGCGCTGCTAGTTGAACTTTTAACGAACTGGCCGCCAGACCCTTCTTGAATACATCTTGCAGGAATGAAAGAATCTGCGAAATAGACGCCGCCGCGGGGCGCACCTGCCTGTCTGCACACCATGCTTCAAAAATGCACCAGACTCGCACATACGCCAATGAAGTAGACCTCCGCCTAGCCTTCAACAGCATAGAAATGACTGCCGCTGAATATCCCCTGGCTGTGCCCTTTCAAGAGCCAAGCCATAAGCGAGAATCGACTCATCTGCGGCATGCGGAGCGGCCCCTGAATCAAAAGATCCTCTCGCGACGGGAACCGCTACAGACTGTCTACCAGCAGGCGAATCAGATCCGTATACCAAGGTCTTCTGGGCCAATCTGGCGCAATTAGAAGCACCAGGCCGTGGTGAATCTCTATGCGCTGAATCACACGCCCTATTAGCGCCCATGGTGGGAACACGTATACGAGACCATCGACCGGCCACCTTTGCAGCAGAGCATCGAGACCTTCCGACATCCTTTCTCGTCTTCTGCTGTAAAACCGTGCGGCTTTTGCCGACTCGAACATCGCCATCAGATCCTAATCGATGTCCCCCAATGTCTTGTAATTAATGCAAACACGTCTGGGTGAAGCATCCATTCTCCTGGATCCACCTTGCGACAACTCAAAAAATCTGCCTCTACGTTGTCCACTCCTGCCACATGATGAGCTGACAGAGCCAGCAGGGGACCTGCCTCTTCCTCCAAGGTCGCACTTCCTGTGCCGCCCTGTCGACTGACGTATGCCACCGTGGTCGCATTGTCAGATAGAACCCGAACCGCTGAGCGTCTCACACACGACTGGAAT
This sequence comes from Ichthyophis bannanicus, assembly GCA_033557465.1. Lineage (NCBI taxonomy): Eukaryota > Metazoa > Chordata > Amphibia > Gymnophiona > Ichthyophiidae > Ichthyophis > Ichthyophis bannanicus. Next base: position 96,340,426 of record CM066031.1, on the reverse strand, counting down.
GCTAGGAAAGCTAAGTACACCACCCTCATCTCTAACCTGTTGATGGACTACCCCTTCTCTAGCGCCGTCCATTGACCCTGTGCAAACTGTCCTTCTAAATGTGCCCCCCAGCCCGATAGACTGGCATCCATCGTTAATGGTCTCCAGGCCGGGGCCTCCAATGGCATCCCCTTCTCCAGAATCTCTGGCAGCAACCACCAGCGAAGCTCCCGACCCACCTCCTGTGGACAAGGAAGCTGCCGAAACAGTGAGTCCGTCTGAGACCAGCGCCGCAGTAGCACTCTCTGTAACGGCCTCATGTGAGCTCTGTCCCATGGCACTACCTCGAGCATGGCTGCCATCGTCCCGAGTAACTGCAAATACTGCCAAGCTGTGGGAGCTCTCTCGGCCAGGAAGCTGCGCACGAGCGCCCTCAAGCCCCGCACTCGCAGAACCGGAAGAAACACTCTGCCTTGCGCTGTATCGAAGCGAGCCCCTAGATATTCCAAACTCTGTGAGGGAACCAGCTTGCTCTTGGGCAAGTTGACCACCCAACCCAGCTCTGAAGTAGTTGCACCACCTGGGCTGTAGCCGACTTGCTCTCGCTCCTTGATTTTGCTCGAATCAACCAGTCGTCCAAATAGGGGTGCACCAATACCCCTTCCTTGCGGAGAGCCGCCATCACCACCACCATAATCTTGGTGAACATCCTCGGTGCCGTGGCTAGACCAAATGGCAATGCCCGGAACTGAAAGTGTCCCATGGGCACCGCAAACCAAAGAAATTGTTGATGTTCCTGTCAAATTGGAATGTGTAAAAAAGCCTCCGTGAGGTCCAGCAACGTGAGGAACTTGCCTTCCCTGACCGCCGCTATTACCGACCGCAGCATCTCCATATGGAAATGAGTCACGCGGAGACAACGATTTACCTTTTTTTTAAATCCAAAATGGGCCGAAAAGCTCCGTATTTCTTTGGGACCACAAAATATATGGCATATCGACTGCACCCGCACTGCTCTGGCGGAACCGGAACCACTGCCTTGAGCTGCAGAAGCCTGTCTAGTGTCTCCTGAACCGCTAATCTCTTCAGTTGTGCTTTGCAAGGGGACTGAACAAATGAGCTTACCACTGGCCATTGGAGCTCCAGAGCAAATCCTTCTCGGATGACCTCCAACACCCTCTGGTCCAACGTGATCTAGACCCAGGTAGAATAAAAGTCCCGTAGTTGCCCTCCTACAGGCACGCACCCCACCTGAGCCCCCCTCATCTCATTGTGATTTCCTAAGGTTCGAGGACGGGGCTGCAAAACCTCTGCCTGACCCCCCGAAATCCTCGAAACACCTGACTCCACGCCGGAAACCTTCCTCGCTGAAACTGACCAAAGCGGGACAAACGAAACCTTCAAAATTCTCTCTGCATCCCTTTGGGAGCTGGACCTGATCGGCCTTGATTAGGCTTGTCTTCCGGCAGCCGACTGCCCTTGGACTCCCCAAGGTCCTTAACTAACTTGTCCAAATCCTCTCCAAACAAAAGCTTCCCTCTAAAGGGAAGTTTGCTGAGCCGAGCCTTTGAAGAACTGTCTGCTGACCAGTTGCGTAACCACAAATATCGCCGGGCTGCCGCCACCGAAGCCACACTCTTCGACAGCCCCCAGATAAGATCATAATGAATTCCGCTAAATAAGCGGTCCCTGACTCCTGACGGGCCACCTCTTCAACCTGCTCCCCCATTTGATCAACCTGTAGGCGCTGAGACCAACAAAGACAGGCCCTAGCCACCCACGCACCAGCAATGGAGGCCTGCATGGAGAGGGCACTTATATCAAACATCTGCTTCAACAACATATCCAGATTCCTATCCTGACCATCCTTGAGAGCCACACTGCCCATCACTGGAATCGTCGTCTTCTTGGTAACTGCCGACACCGTTGCATCAACCTTTGGAGAGCGAAAAAGATCCCTATTCTGATCTGACAAAGGATAGAGCCTGGCTATTGCTCTAGACCCCTTAAGAGCAGACTCAGGTAGATCCCATTCCTCCTGAATCATATTTTGCACCACTCTATGTATGGGAAACACCCGTTACGTAGTATGCATGGCCTGTAACAATGAATCTTCTAACATCTCATCCGCTGTTGGAACGGTAGACGGCATGTTCAGAGCTTTGAGTGTCTCAGTTATCAGCGCTGGTAACTCTTCTTGCCTAAACACTCTGACCACTCTAGCTTGCTGTTCCGGATCAGGCAACTCACCTTCCTCAAGCTCCTCTAAACGAATCGTCATCGAGATCCCCATCCACAGCCTCAAGGTCCTCTAACTGTGGTGAACTCTCAATTTCCACTTCTGATACCTTTGACTTCTTAGCAGGGGTAGCACCTGTCCTTACTTATTGGGGGCCCCAAGGTATTTTCCTCCCCGTTCCCCAGTAGGAGGGGTTACTGCACCTGGCTGCAACAAAGACAAAGCCTGATATAACAACAGAGAGAAATCCGGAGGAACTACGGACGGCCCAATTGCTTGAGCATACACTTGAATAGGCGCCGGTCCTACAGCTGTGGACGGCCCAGCCGTCGGCTCCGGGAGGGGTAGAGTTGGGGCCAGGGTCTCCGCTTGACCCCCAGGATCCATCGCCTGTCCTCCAACCCCCACCTCTAATGCCTGCTCCATCAAAGCCGCCTCCTGCATGCAGCCTCTGCACACCCCCGTATCGGAAACGGTACTATGCCTAGTACCACAAACTAAGCACTGAGGCCTAGCCGGCATGCTAGCTCCAATGTCAAGCTTCCCCTACTAACAAAGAAGGCAACCGGAAACAACAGGACTTTTTTTTTTTTTAAATTCAGCTGCCCCGACTAACTAAAAGCACCCCGTCAAAAAACGGGGCCACAATAGCCCACGGGCAGCCAACTACAAGCCCTGCATCGGCCCCTGCCTGTGTGCCGACAGGAAAAAATCAAAATGCCGTCTCACGCACTTCCCGCTCTAAGCCCTGCCGGCTCCTGCCTGTGCGCTGACAAGCAAATTCAAAATGCTGCTGAACGCACTTCCCGCCCGAAGCCACGTGGCCCTGCTTGCTCCACGTGGTTGCGGCCCGATCCTGCCGCTGCGGCCAACAAGACAGATACCCTGAGTAAACAAATGACTGCCCGAGACTTACTGCGGTCACAACTGCCTTCCGGTGCCTCAATCCGCCTCCGGTGCTCAGCCGTGTATGTGGCTTTGGCACCCGGAGTGGAGAGACATGTTGCGCTGAGCCCCAGCGAGCACCGGATACCCCCCCTGTGCAGGAAAGCTGACTGCTTCGCCTACCACCTGCTCCTCACCCGTTAATGCGGGATCGGGAGCAGGGAGGCTGAAGTACTCACTCCACCTGTGTCCAAATGCAAGTGAGGGGGGGAGGGGAGGGAGAGGGAGGGAAGAGGGGGAGGGGGGGAAGGAGCGATGAGGAGAGAGAAGGTAAAAACCTAAACCTCTGCAGCACTGTACACTCCAACCCCTTTTTGAACCTGTTCTAATTGTACCCTAACTACCAAATTAAAAGCTCTTCTTAGTTGCTGCTGAGTGAGCCCAGGACCCCAGGCTCACCACCTTCTCCAGCTGCTTGGAGACTAAAACTACTGGAGTGGAGAGGTGGTTCTTGTCTACTTATACCAGTGTCAGCAAAGCGATGATGTGTTTCAGTCTCCAAAGCTGCTGGAGGAGGTACTAAACCCCAGAGGTTCTGGGACTGGACCTGGAGGGACGAAAAGGAGCTGACAGAACAACAGAAGCAAAAATAAAGAATAACAAATCAAGACCATTTACTTTACATCAAGGCCTACCTCAAGGCTCAGCCTTATCTGTCTTACTCTTCAACATTTACATTCAACCAGCCTGCCGAATCATACAAAAAACACAACATACTCTACTATCTATATGCAGACGACGTGATGATATACTCTTCTATTGACACCACGAACCCAGACTTCTCACACATCACTGAATGCTTGATAGAAGCAACTGAATGGCTAGCACAACACAATTTAACAATCAACTACAAGAAATTTGAAGCCCTCGTAATCACAAACACCTCATTCAACCCACCAAAATGGAAATTACACATACCTGGTAATTGTAGTTCCTGGAGGGTCCAGTTTAGTCCTCCACATCCGGGTAGTGCACCTCCTCCCGCAGCCAGGAGACTGGACCAATCAAAACTCTGCCATGTATGATGTATGCAGTCGGAGCTCCCATCAGCCCCCAGTGAACTAGTAACAAAGCAGACTCAAAGCAGAAGCAACACATGAGACTATGAAACAAAAAATAAACATGGAAAATCAACTAGAGCCCCCTAGTACTAAATGAACACACCGGCTCCCTCCCCAAACGAGGAAGCCAGAACTTACACAGCGATTCCACCCTCACTCCGGAAGAAAAAGACAGTTGAGGTCGGGCAAGAGAGGAAAAAGGAAAGAAGGGCGCCCGCCAGAGAAGCGCACCGACTGCCTGACGAAAACAACACGCCGCGAAAGGATTCGGAAATATTACTCTGAAATATGGGAGGGAAGGAGGACTAAACTGGAACCCTCCAGGAACTACAATTACCAGGTATGTGTAATTTCCATTTCCTGAGCGGTCCTCCAGTTTAGTCCTCCACATCCGGGATGTAACAGAGCAGTCAACCACCGGGCGGGACCTTGCCATCCGGCGCGCAGCACTGGAAGCCCCAAAACGAGAATCCTGAGCGGCAAGCACATCCAAGCGGTAATGCTTACTGAAGGCATGCAACGTGGACCAAGTCGCCGCTTTACAGATCTCCGCAGGAGGAACCAGACTATGTTCCGCCCAAGAGGCTGCTTGGGCTCTGGTCGAGTGGGCGTGAATACCAGCCGGGACCGGCAGCCGCTGCAAAAGATACGCAGACGCAATTGCCTCCTTAATCCACCGAGCAATGGAGGCCTTAGCCGCCGCCTCACCACGCCGAGCCCCTCCAAAGAGTACGAAGAGGCGGTCAGTTTTCTGAAAAAGACTTCAGACACTTTCAAGTAACGGCGAAGCACACGCCGGACATCCAAGCAGTGAATCCCACTGTCAGCCGCGCTATCCGGACCAGCTCGCAGAACAGGCAGAAATACCGCCTGATTTAAGTGAAAAGGCGACACCACCTTGGGCAAAAAGGAGGGAACCGGACGAAGTACTACACGATCCTTAGAAAAAGATAAGAAAGGCTCCCTGCACGAGAGCGCTTGCAATTCGGAAACACGCCGCGCCGAGCAGATGGCCACTAGAAAAACGGTCTTTAGGGTCAGATCCTTAAGAGACGCCCCCCGGAGAGGCTCAAAGGGTTCGCGAGCCAGTGCTCGCAACACCAAGTTTAAGTCCCAGGATGGAATAGACACCCGACGTGAAGGTCGCAAGTGAAAGACAGCCTTGAGGAAACGCAGAACGTCGGGGTGAGACCCTAGACCAACACCCAGCACCTTGCCCCGGTAACAAGCGAGAGCCGCCAGCTGCACCTTGAGTGAACTGGCCGCCAGTCCCTTATCGAACCCATCCTGTAAAAAACTGAGAACCACAGGCACGGATGCTGTAGCAGCCCGGATCCCATGCCGGGAACACCAGTCTTCAAAAACCCTCCACACTCGAACATATGCGAGGGAGGTGGAAGTCTTTCTTGCCTGAAGGAGAGTGGAAACGACTGCCGGGGAGTAACCCCGCTTTCTTAGCCGAGCCCTTTCAATGGCCAAACCGTAAGCGAGAACCGATCCACTTGGGGCATTCGAAGAGGACCCTGACGAAGAAGATCAGGTACCGACGGCAGATGCCAGGGAACCCCGTCGCGCAACCGCACCAAGTCCGCGAACCACAGTCTGCGAGGCCAATCCGGAGCAATCAGTAACACTCGTCCCCTGTGAGCCTCGATGCGCTGGACGACGCGGCCGATTAACGCCGAAGGAGGAAAGACATAGAGAAGAACTCCCTCCGGCCACGGTTGCAGAAGGGCATCGATCCCCTCCGACATGCGTTCCCTGCGCCTGCTGAAGAAGCGGCTGGTTTTTGCCGACTGAAACGTTGCCATAAGGTCCATGACGGGCCGTCCCCCAGCGACGAACTATTTTGAGAGTAAATCTGCGGGTTCAGTTCCCATTCCCCGGGATCTACCCGCACCCTGCTTAGAAAGTCCGCTGTCACGTTGTCCCGTCCTGCGATATGGGCCGCCGAGATGGCTGGCAGACTGGACTGAACCCAATTGAAGAGAGCCGCCGCTTCGGCCTCGAGAGCCACACTTCCAGTGCCTCCCTGGCGGTTGATGTAGGCTACCGTCGCCGAGTTGTCCGAGAGAATCCGCACCGGTCGCCCCGCTATCAAGTCTTCGAGGGCCAGAAGCGCGAGGCGCACTGCTCGCAGTTCGAGCCGGTTGATCGACCAAGAGGCTTCGAGGAGAGACCACTTCCCCTGAGCAAAGCGGCCCTCGCAATGGGCTCCCCAGCCCGACAGACTGGCATCCGTGATGAACGGGACCCATAGGGGCGTCTCCAACGGGAGCCCCTTCAGCAGGTTCTCCGAGCACAGCCACCACAGAAGCGAGCGACGCACCGCTTTCGGGCAGGGCAATCTCCTGTTCAACGAGTCGAACTGGTTGGACCAGCGCCGCAACAGGGCGCTCTGGAGGGGTCGCATGTGAAAACGCGACCAAGGCAACACTTCCAGGGTCGCTGCCATAGTGCCCAGGAGCCGGAGGTACCACCAGGCGGAAGGAGCGGGCATCGCCAGGAATGCGCGCACCAGGCCCCTCAAAGCTAGGACACGGCGTTCTGGCAAGCACACCAAGCCGCGCGCTGTGTCGAAGTGAACCCCGAGATACTCTAGGGACTGTGTCGGAGACAAATGACTCTTCTTGTCGTTGACCACCCAGCCAAGGGATTGAAGGAGAGTAACCACTCTGTTCGTGACTTGCACACTCTCGTCTCTGGATTTCGCACGAATCAACCAATCGTCAAGGTACGGGTGAACCAAAACGCCGTCTCGTCGCAGGGCCGCCGCCACCACCACCACCATAACCTTCATGAAGGTGCGAGGCGCGGTAGCCAGCCCAAAGGGCAAGGCTTGAAACTGAAAGTGGCCCCACGGGAACGCAAAGCGCAGGAACTTTTGATGAGACGGACGAATGGGAATGTGCAGGTAGGCCTCCGTGAGGTCGAGGGACGTGAGGAACTTCTCCGCGACGTACCGCCACCATGACGGACCGTAAGGTCTCCATTCGGAAATGAGGAACACGGAGAACACGGTTCACTCCCTTGAGGTCTAGTATGGGGCGAAGCGACCCGTCTTTCTTTGGCACCACAAAATAAATGGAGTAATGACCTGCGCCGCGCTCGGCAGGCGGGACGGGAATAACGGCTCCCAAGGCTAACAGGCGGCGCAACGTCCCCCGGATGGCCTCTAGTTTCTGTTCGCCTTTGCAGGGTGAGAGAACAAAGGAGTCGGGAAGCGGACGAGCAAACTTGAGCGCGTAGCTGTCTCCCACGATCTCCAGCACCCATTGATCGGATGTAATTTGGGCCCAAGAGGGAAGGAAATCGCGCAAGCGACCCCCAATGAAAAGAAGCCCCTCCGGAGCCCGCCTCGCTTCATTGCGGCTTGCGACTAAAGGAAGAAACGGAGGAGGCGGAGGCTCCAGAGAAGCCTCGTCCCGCTCCGCGAAACCCACGAAATCCTTGGGATCTGGAACCAAAGCGGCCGCGTTGGGAAGACCAGAGGCAGGAAGAACGAAATCTGCGAAAATCCCAAAAGGAACCCCGCGAGGGCGGAGCGGACCTACTGAGTTTCGGCTTGTTCTCAGGTAGCCTACCACCCTTAGACTCACCGAGGTCCTTAACCAACTTATCCAGGGCCTCACCAAACAATAATTTTCCTTTAAAAGGAAGTTTACTGAGGCGGGATTTAGAAGAACCGTCCGCCGCCCAGTTTCTCAACCAAATAGATCTACGAGCCGCCACTAACGAAGCCATGCTATTCGCCAAAGTCCTGATGAGATCATAATGCACATCGGCTAGGTACGCTGACCCAGATTCCAGACGTGTCAGCTGTAGCAAACCCTGGGGGTCCAAGCCGACCAGCGACCGCAGTTGCTGAGCCCAGCGCAGGTAGGCCCGAGCGACCCACGCGCCGCAGATTGAAGCCTGCAAGGATAAGGCATTGGTATCAAAAGCTTGTTTAAGCAAGTTATCCACCTTCTTGTCCTGCGCATCCCTCAGGGCAGCACTGCCCTCAACTGGAATGGTGGTTTTCTTTGTCACTGCCGAAACTGCTGCATCGACACGGGGCGATTTAAATTTATCCTTGTCCTTGTCGGCCAAGGGATAGAGTCGGTTCATAGTCCGTATCCCTTTCAGCCCGGAGTCAGGCTGATCCCACTCCGTCTGAATCATCTGCTCTACTACCCGGTGTACTGGGAACACGACCTGAGAATCTCGCACGGCCTGAATGAGGGGATCCTCCAAGCCTTCCTCCTCCAGAGGCCGAGCTACCGCTAGATTCAGGGTCTGAAGGGCCTCCGTGATCAGAGGAACTAGTTCCTCCCTACGAAACACTCGAATAATCTGGGCCTGATCTTCCGGCTCCGGGATTTCACCATCTTCCAACTCTTCTGGATCAGCCTCCGGTTCCAGATCTGCCTCCACCTCCTGCCAAGACAGATCTTCCGGTTCCGGATCCTGGTCCAGAGTCCGAAGGCGCTTTGCCGGCGGCTGAGAAGCCACGCGGGACTCCGCTGCCGAGTCGGAGGGGAGCGAAGCGGCCAAGGTCCCCGGAAGCTTGCCCGACCGGCTTAAGCGGAATGCCTGGTGCATAAGCAAAACGAACTCCGGGGAAAAACCCCCGGAAGGACCACCCGCCGACTCCAGGGAAGAACCCTCAGCGAGACCCCTAGTCAGGGCTGGCAACGGAGAGGGCAGTGGGCCAGTCGTGGGCTCCACTACCGCAAGCCCGGAGATCCAACAGTGTCAGGAATGTCGTTTAACTCCGCCTGATGCTCCAGGACCGCAGGAACAGAGGCACAGCTCCGACAGAGTCCAGAGTCAGCCACCACCCCCTTGCGCGATCCGCAGATCATGCACTGCGGTTTAGCGGCCATGCCAGCGTAGGAGTAGCTGGAGAAACCAAAATCTGCCCTAAGGCACCCACAAGGAAAGGTCAAAGGAAAAAAGAACCCTCCCTGTGAAGCTCCGTTTTTTTTTTTTTTTTTTTAACGTTTAAAAATTATCAGGCCAGTGAGCAGAGATGGAGACTAGAAAATTCGCCACAAAAAACCCGCAAAAAATCGCAAGGGGGGCCCGTGCACATCTAAATTTGCCCCCAAGAAACAGCAGAGAAAACTCAAAATGGCCGCCGGCAATCTCTCCCGGTAGAAGAAAAAACGTGCGAAAATCCCCGGAGGAGAAACAACGGGAGAGAGAGCGCAGGGAAGTAAATAAAGAAATAAAGAAAGAACCAAATTAATGAAATAAAGAAAAAAGGTCCCTAAAACCGCGAAAAACGCGCCGAGCAAGAACCCACGAAGGAGAAGGAGCTCTGCTTTAAACGGGCTCTCCTTACTAAAAACTGGATCGGGCAGGCACCCGCTGACTCACCCACAGGCTGGAGAGGAAGGAGACCTGGCCCAAGGCAGCTCTATTCCCCGTACAGTCAAGGGGAAAGATGCAGCCAGACAAACTGCTAAAGCCTCCGGAGTGCAGGTAGAGGATTACTGCAGTTCTGGTTTCATAGCACCGGCCTGCCCCTAGTGGGCTGAAACAGAAATTAAACTGAAGTAAATTAAAGGGACAGCTACCTGTAAAAAAATAAAAGAGGAAACAAAGCAAAACCCCCTGACTGAAAACCCCCGTGTTGCTCCTGAAAAAGATCCTAAGTGAGCCTGAACCAGGCACACACGTCCTCCAGCTGCAAGGAGACTGGACACACTGGGGGCTGATGGGAGCTCCGACTGCATACATCATACATGGCAGAGTTTTGATTGGTCCAGTCTCCTGGCTGCGGGAGGAGGTGCACTACCCGGATGTGGAGGACTAAACTGGAGGACCGCTCAGGAACAACATACTAATTGGAAACTGTCCAATCCCAATCAAGAATGAGGTAAAATATCTGGGAATACACCTAGACCAGAGGCTCAACTTCCAAGCCCATATCAACAAAACCACCTCCAAAGTCTACAAAATTAAAATCTTACAGATCCTATGACCCATACTAGAACCGAACCATTTCAGAACTGTCTGCCAGGCAATAATCACCCCACAGCTAAACTAAAGCAATATGATACTCCATGGCCTACATTAGAGCACAACTGCAACTGCACAAAATACTGCTGCTAGATTAATTACCGGATCAAAGAAACATGAGCACATCATCCCCACCTTAAGAGACCTCCACTGGCTACCCATCAGAACCAGAATAGAATATAAAGTCGTAATGATGACATACAAGATTTAAAAAAAACAAACAGTCCACTTCGATTACTCCAACTCAATTCTACAGGGACTCCCAAAAGAACACGCTGAACTCACTCCAGCTTGCAATGAACGCCGCCGCCAGAATCCTACATGGAGCCTCCAGAAGAGATCACGTAACCCCAATCTTGAAACACCTCCACTGGCTGCCGATCCACTGCAGACTCTCTTTCAAAGTACTATCGCTGACCTTCAAGGCAATCAACAATTGCTCATCCACATCCCTCAAGGACCTCGTCCACCCTACTTCCCCCAACAGATCCAGAAGGTCATTCGCTGCCAACATGCTGGTAATCCCCAACGCAATAACGAAATGCTCTCAAGCAACAAGGAACAGAGCCTTTGTGTTCTATGCACCCACATGCTGGAACGCCCTCCCAACCACCATCTGGTCCATTACCGACCTCGCCCAATTTAGGAAGGCCTTAAAGCACCATCTTTTTCTCCTGCACTACTTCCACACTAGTGATAAATCACAACCAGTCATACTCAACCACCAGGACAACACTCCCACCACACCCATGCCACATTGACGCAGCTTCACCCTTTAACCTACCTGCCCAACCTGTAAATAGTAACGTGTAGATAGCCTTTCTAATCTTGTAAATAGTTGCCAAGCAACTCCGGTCAACATCATACATACATGCTGACTGAGCCTGTATATAGTTACCCTCGTTAATCCCAAGTTACAACACCTGTTCATTGTAAGTACAATGCATACCCCCCCCTGCACTGTACAAGTTATTGTTACCTGTAAACTGCACTGATTCTAAAGAGCGCGATACAGAAAAGATTTTAAATAAATAAATAAAATCATCAAAAGAGTACCAAACACACGTTCAAAGAGGAAGTTCCACCAAAACACCTCTCAACACCATCCATAGCATGCAATTCTTCACAAAGACTGGTTCACAGAGCATTCAAAAACTATGCACCTCCACTATGGAACTCACTCCCACACCACCTAAGAGATATAACAGACATCGCCGACTTCAGAAAACATCTAAAAGCATACCTATTCAACAAGCACTACAACAGCAAATGAAACACACAATCACTGGATTAAAATCCCTACACAACTGCCCCATAACAAGATGTTTCTAGCTTAGTATCTTATATTGTAAATAGTTATAATGTTGTAAACAGTTAAATGTAAATAGTTCTTCTACTGTTCATAGTAAGAATTGTTAGTTTCAATGTATACTGCTTTGATAAATTGAAAAGTGGTATATAAGAAATGTTTAAATAAATAAATACACTACTGTCCATTTGACAACAATGAGGAAACCTAAAACAAAATACTAACAAAAATGACAAAAGTTTAAAAAAATGGCAACATGGTAATAGTGGGAGAATCCAATTACCCTGATATGGATTGAATAAATGTCTCATTGTAACGTGCTAATGGAGTAAAGATTCTGGATGCCACAAAGGACTACTTCATAGAGCATTTGGACCTAGAATAGATGTTATCAGGAACTATTCAAGATTGATTCCTCATTGCAACTCACAATCTGATGCAAGTGACTACAGTGGTATCATATTTAGTATCTGAATGCAAAAAAGCATGGGACAAACACAGAAGATCTCTAAAGGAAAAGAGGGGACTGTTGTAGTAGTTGATATGGAAGGGCAGACTAGATAAAGTCCACATGACCTATCTGCCATCATTTTTCTATTTTCTGGATAATAATGGTTCCTTCCTTTCAGAAAGTAACATCAATATGTGTGAATAGCTATTGGAAGTGCTCTTGCTCAGCAGCTACACAAACAAGCGGGCAAATGAACAAAGATTATCTTCCATTTCATGTCAGAAGAAAAATGCTCAATATCTATTTCTTGGGTCATAATGAATGTTACTAATTAGCAACCTTCAAAAAGTGCACCTACTGTATGTGTTAAGTCTGCAGGTAAAGTAGACTTTATATCAGTTTTCAAGTGGTATTATTTCCCTCCTGAAAAATTGACTTGAGTGACAAGCAACTGCATAGATTTTTACAAGATTTTCATGAGGGTATTTCCTCTGAAATCTTCCATGCATATTTTTGGAAATGTAAAAAGATGTGAATAACTTGACTGTCTGCCCTACTCCCAACCCCCAGGAACAGGATCCCGATACACTCACTCTTCCATGCATATTGGATAGAGGTGTATATTCTCACATGTGTTGGACAATCTTTTAAAGCCCCATTTCTGAACATAAAACTCTTTGAAAACTGCCCAGCACATAAGCTTCACCTTACTCAGGCTATTGATAGCTTGACTGGAACCAGGACCCTGCAGAAAGCAGTTCAGGGGAGACACAGATACCTACCACCAGCTCCCCAACCTTTCGCTCTTCACTGGATTTCAATTCCAGAATATCTCTCAACTCCTTCCTTAAAGACTCCAGGTGAATTTCATATTCTTCCTGTGAACATTGACATATCTAATTTAGAAAATGAATGTTACTATATTATTTTTTTCTTCAAGTGCATTTATACCAGTATTTGACAAATCCCAGATGCAAGATCACAACGGTGACCAGATCTGTGATCCTGGGACATTCTGTGATAATAATGATACTGACACACACCAAGTCCATTTCCACCATTAGGGCTTCCAGGTCTGGAACTTTGTTGGCTAAGCTTCGAGCATTTGTGCTCACTGCTTTCCAGCATTTAACTGGCTTGCATGTATTTTGCATTAATTTTGTTCTGTCCACTTCTTCCCACTTGTCGTTGATGTGTGGTTTAAAAGTGTGGCTGTGGCTGATGTTATTCTGCTTTTGCTGGGAGTGATGTCCTCCCCTATCCGTCACCCCCTTTTTCTAGTTTAAATACAGTATGTGGATATGCATTTAAACTAGAAAAAGGGGGTGATAGATGGGGGAGGACAAGTTCCAGACCTGGAAGCCCTAATGGTGGAAATGGACTTGGACATTGTGGCCATTACAGAAACATGACTTAATGACTCGCATGATTGGGATATAGCCATAGCTGGCTATAATCTATTCAGAAGAGACAGAGAAAGTGGAAAAGGAGGAGGAGTAGCCTTGTATGTCAAAAGCAATATTAAAGCTACTGAAATGCAGGGGGCATGGGGAAAAGAAGAAGCGCTCTGGATTGTGTTGGAAAGAGGAGATGGCACTGTCATCCATACTGCTGTAGTCTACAGACCTCCGACTCAAATCGAAGAAATAGATAACGAATTGATTATAGATATTGCCAAGATAGCCACAAAGGGGAAAGTGATCATATTGGGTGACTTTACCCGATGTGGATTGGATTACTCCTTCTGAAAATCTGGAAAGAAGCAAATAAAATTGTGGATGCTTTCCAAGATGTGTTACTTAGACAAATGGTGATGGAACCAACCAGGGAAAGCTCAATGCTGGATTTAGTGCTAACAGTGATAGCATGTCGAATGTCTGGGTGGGTGCCCCTGTGAGAATCAGCGATCATCACACAGTGTGGTTTGAGATAAAAGCCAAGGTGCAGTCCAGTCATAGCAAGCTCAAAGTCCTAAACTTCAAAAACACTGACTTCAGTAAAATGGCCAAGTACCTGAAGGAGGAGTTGGCAGGTGGGAGGGGATAAAGGAAGTGGAATTGCAATGGGCTAAACTAAAGGAGGCAATAAAAGGGGCAGCAGATAAATATGTAAGGAAAATAAATAAAAACAAGAGGAGAAAGAAACCTATTTGGTTTTCCGAAGAAGTGGCTGCTCAAATAAAGGCAAAAGATGAAATTAGACTTACCTGTTAATTGTTGTTCCTTGAGGAACTCCAGTCTAGTCCCGAACCTCTGGGGTTTAGTACCTCCTCCCGCAGCTTTGGAGACTGAGCACGTCACTCTTTTGGTGACCTCCTATAAATAGACCAGGAACCGCCTCCTTGCTCCAGTAACCTATTGACAAAGCAAACTCACTAGAGCAATAATTAAGTAGTTAATACAACATTCCAACTAACCCTCTATAAAGATAACTCTTCAGAAGTTCAACTGAAAAGAACTTCTTAAAATGAACTTAACATGCAATACCTATTTTCTTTTTGTGCTGCTCGGGCCTACCCTCATCTTCTCCCGAGGACCCCCAAGTAGGCATTATTATCACTGAGAACTAATTCCTTTCTCCCCCCTAATGAACCACCACCTTTGCAACCGTCTCTGCAACTTTCCGACCAAAAGTTTTACTTCGCTTCAGGCTACAGTCCAAAAGTAACATCAGGGAGGGATGCGGGACTAGACTGGAGTTCCTCAAGGAACAAAAATTAGCAGGTAAGTCTAATTTCATCTTCCTTATCGTCCCTCCAGTCTAGTCCCGAACCTCTGGGGATGTAACAGAGCAGTGAAGAAATTAACGGGAGGGACCTGCTAGACCAGCCTGAAGCACTGCTGATCCAAAACAAGAATCCCCTTCCGCCTGAACATCCAACCTGTAATGCTTAACAAAGGAATTCAATGACAACCATGTCACCGCCTTACAGATCTCAACTGCTGTGACTAAACTGAACTCCGCCCAGGAAGCCGCTTGTGCTCTAGTCGAATGGGCTCTCAACCCCTTCGGAACTGTCTTGCCCTTCAAAACATAAGCCGACGCAATAGCCTCCTTAAGCCACCTTGCAATAGAAGACTTTGATGCCACTTCTCCTTGTTTCGCCCCCCCAAACAAGACAAACAAACAATCTCTCCATCCTGCGGAATAGAGCCGTTCTCTACAAATACTTCCTTAACACTCACCCTACGTCCAGACGATGCAGCCGTCCTTTGGACTCATCCTTGCTATCTTTCCCGAAAACTGTGAACACCACCACCTGATTCAAGTAAAAAGCCGACACCACCTTAGGCAAGAAAGAGGGAACTGTCCTCAAAACTAACTTCTTGTCATAGAACGACAAAAAAGGCTCCCTACACGACAAAGCCTGCAATTCCGAAATCCTTCGAGCCGAACAAATAGCTACCAGAAACACCACTTTGAGAGTAAGATCCTTTAATGTTGCCTTACTCAAAGGCTCAAATAGCTCTCGTACCAGAGCCTCCAGCACTAAATTGAGATCCCACATGGGCACCACTGCTCTGCATGGAGGCCTCAAAAGTGACGCCGCTTGTAAAAAAACATTTAACATCTGGATGTGTTCCGAGCCCCATCCCCTGCACTTTCCCCCGATAACAGGACAGCGCTGCCAACTGGACTCGCAGGGATGCAGCCGCCAAGCCCTTATTGAAACCATCTTGCAAGAAAGATAGAACTTGCGGGACAGAGGCCTTCAAAGCCGAAACTCATCTACCTTCGCACCATGTCTCAAACAGACGCCAGACCATTACATACACCATTGTGGTAGATCGACGCCTGGATCTCAACAAAGTAGAAATGACCGCTGGCGAGTATCCCTTCGCTCTCAACCTTGCCCTTTCAAGAGACAAGCCATAAGCGAGAATCGATCCACCTGAGGCATATTCAACGGACCTTGCACTAACAGATCTCTCCTGTCCGGCAATCCCACCAGGAGCCGTATCAGGTTGGCATACCACGGCCTTCGTGGCCAATCCGGTGCAGTTAGGATGACTTGACCCTTGTGTCTCTCTATTCACTGTAGCACCCGACCTATTAACACCCAGGGCGGAAACACGTACAGGAGCTGTTCCTCCGGCCACCTCTGTATCAGAGCATCCAGACTTTCCGACATTCTTTCTTGTCTTTTGCTGTAAAACCTTTTGGCCTTTGATGACTCGAATGTCACCATGAGATCCATTACCGGAGTCCCCCACCTATGCACCAGTAAGTCGAACACCTTCTGATGGAGAACCTACTCTCCTGAGTCCACCTTGACACGACTCAAAAAATCGGCTGTCACGTTGTCCACCCCTGCCGCATGCGCCGCCGATAACACCTCCAGATGAAATTCGTCCCAATTTAAGAGCTCCTCCGCTTCCTCTTCGAGAGCTACGCTGCTGGTGCCCCCTTGGCGATTGATATAGGCCACCACTGTGGCATTGTCAGACAGCACGCGGATCGTTTTTCCCTGCAATGTTGAAAGGTCTGAAGCGCTAATGTCACCGCCCTTAGTTCTAATCTGTTGATGGACCAACTCTTTTCCTTTTCCATCCACTGACCCTGTGCGAATTGTCCTTCGAAGTGTGCTCTCCATCCGAACAGACTGCCATCTGTTCTCAGTGGCATCCAGTTCAGCGACTCCAAAGGCATCCCTTTCTCCAGACATCTGGGGCCTAGCCACCACTGAAGAGCCCTCCTTGTCTCCAGTGGACAGGGCAGCCTTTACGACAACCGATCGGACTGATGCGACCATCTCCTGAGCAAGGCCCTCTGCAGCAGTCGCACCCTGGCCCACGGCACTAACTCGAGTGTAGCAGCCATTGTTCCCAGAAGCTGTAGATAATGCCACGCCGTGGGAGCCCTCATTTTCAGAAAGGCTCAGACGAGCTTTCATAGCCCTTGCACCCTGAGAAGTGGTAGAAAGACTCTTCCTACACCCATGTCGAAGCGGGCCCCCAAATACTCCAACTCCTGCAATGGCTCTAGTCTACTCTTTGCTGTATTGACTACCCATCCTAGACTCTGCAGAAACTGCACCACCCAGAGGGTAGCCTCCTCGCTCCCTCTCCTCGACTTTGCTCGAATTAACCAATCATCCAGGTAAGGGAGGACTAACACACCTTCTTTGCACAATGCTGTCACCACCACCACCATCACCTTGGTGAAGGTTCGCGGAGCTGTTGCCAATCAATGTTCCCTCTAATTTTCTGTAGGCTGTGTGCACATAAAATATCAGCTGTGCAGCTTTTGAAGGAAGGTTAAATTTTTATGCGCCACATAACGACACTCGGAGTTATATACTTTAAAATTTGACTACACGTCAGAATACAGTATGTACACCACATTGATTGCACTAGAAAATATTGTAGAACTTGTGAAAACCATAAATACACAACAACTTTTCAATTTTAAGAACGTCTGTGTTGTTTTCTATCAGAATCAGAACCGTAAATTTTGTGCGCTCGGTGAGGTGTGTGCGCGCGCACACGCGCACAGCTTAGAGGGAACAGTGTTGCCAACCCAAACGACAATGCCTGGAACTGAAAATGTCCCATAGGGACAGCAAACTGTAGAAACCGCTGATGCTCTAAGCAAATCGGTATGTACAGATATGCCTCTGACAGATCTAATGACGTGAGAACTTCTCCCTGCCGTACTGCTACTATGACTGATCTCAGGGTCTCCATCCGAAAGTGCGACACCCTGAGACACCGATTCACCCTTTTGAGATCCAGAATCGGCCGAAAGGTGCCCTCCTTTTTTGGCACCACAAAGTATATGGAGCACCGATCGCATCCGTACTGGTCTGCCGGCACCGGCACCGGCACCGGCACCGGCACCACCATCCTGAAGGCCAAAAGTCTTTCTAAAGTCTCTTGCACCGCTTCCAACTTTGATCGCGCCCTGCAGGGAGAGAGAACGAAGGAGTCGATAACTGGGTGTTGGAACTCTAGAGCATAACCTTTTCGAATGACCTCCAACACCCACTGGTCCGACGTAATTTGGGTCCAGGCAGGATAGAACTCCCTTAGCCGACCCCCCACGGGCACCAGTCCGCCTGGACACCCCCCCCCCTCACTTCTTTGTGATTTCTTGAGGTTCGTGGACGCTCCAAAACCTCTACCTGCTCCTCTGAACCCTCGAAACCCCTGGGATCTGTAAGGAAAATGTCCCCTCTGAAACTGACCAAATCTCGGCGAGGGAAAACGGCGAAGATGAAATTAGACTTACCTGCTAATTGTAGTTCCTGGAAGAACTCCAATCTAGTCCCGGAATCTCTGGGGTCGTCATCCTCTTCCAGCAGCTTGGAGACTGAGAAACGTCACTTTTGTGATGCCACTGGTACATAAGCCCCGGATCCGCCTCCTCAGACCAGTTACCTATTGACAAAGCAGACTCACCGGAGCAACCATTAAGTAGCAACTGTACCAAAAGGCATTTGTAACCACTAACTGTAAAACTAACGACTGTCAAGCCTAACTATGTACATATGTTCTGAAACGTATATAACTCGCTGAGGCCCCTTTTTTCCTCCTGCGAAGGAAATGGACCTCCCGACTATCCCCACGCTACCCTCCAACGGAGGTAAACTAGTCCGCACCCCCGTCCCTTGAGACTCTTACCTGTTATCTTAATCTTGCTTCAGGCGACAGTCCAATCATCACTAGGGCGGGACACAGGACTAGACTGGAGTTCCTCCAGGAACTACAATTAGCAGGTAAGTCTAATTTCATCTTCCTGATCGTCCCTCCAGTCTAGTCCCGGAATCTCTGGGGATGTAACAGAGCAGTGAATAGATTCAACGGGAGCGCCCTGCTAGACCAGCCTGAAGCAGCGCCAATCCAAAACAGGTGTCCCTCTCCGCCTGAATATCCAGACGGTAATGCTTCACAAACGAGTGCAAAGAAGATCGGGTAGCCGCTTTACAGATTTCCACTGCCGGCACCAGACTGCACTCAGCCCAAGAGGCAGCTTGTGCCCTCGTGGAATGAGATCTAAGCCCTTCCGGAACTAGCCGGCCTTTTAACAGATACGCTGACGCTATCGCCTCCTTCAACCATCGGGCAATAGAAGCTTTAGACGCCGCCGCTCCCTTTCTTGCTCCCACAAACAGCACAAACAGCCTATCTGACCTACGGAAACTTGCCGTCCTGCGGATATACCTCTTCAATGCTCGCTGAATATCCAAGAGATGTAATTGTCCTGTTGCGTGACCGTCTTTCTCTGCCGCGAATACCGGCAAAGACACCACTTGATTCATATGAAAAACGGAGACAACCTTGGGCAAAAAAGATGGTACCAGCCTCAAAACCACCTTAGTATCAAAGAAAGACAGAAAGGGCTCTCTACAGGACAAGCTTGTAATTCCGAGATTCGCCTCGCCGAAGCAATTGCCACCAAGAACACCACCTTAAGTGTGAGATCTTTCAGAGATGCTCTTGCCAATGGTTCAAAGGGTGCTTTCCCCAACACCCCCAAAACTAAAGGGAGATCCCAGGACGGAACTATTTGTTTACGCGGCGGCTGCAACAGGGTCACTGCCCGCAAAAAACGCTTAACATCTGCATGTCCCCCCAGCGCCTCGCCCTGCATCTTACCCCTATAGCAGGACAGCACTGCCAACTGAATCCTTAACGAAGCGGCAGCCAAGCCCTTCTGAAAGCCATCCTGCAAGAATGACAGCACCTGTGGAACCGAAGCCTTTAAGGGTACGCACTCAACTTGCTCACGACATCCTTCAAAGATGCGCCACACTCTAATATAAGCCAACAAGGTAGACCGTCGCCGAGCTCTCAGCAAGGTGGAGATCACCCCCGCCGAATAACCCTTTGCTCTCATCCTAGCCCTTTCAAGAGCCAAGCCGTAAGTGAGAATCGATCCACCTGCGGCATGCACAGGGGCCCCTGTGTTAGAAGATCCCTTCGAGCCGGAAGCCTGCAGGGCCCTTCTACCAGCAGTCGCACCAAGTCTGTATACCACGGCCTTCTTGGCCAATCCGGCGCTATCAGAATCACCTGACCCTTGTGCCGCTCTATGCGCTGTAGTACTCGCCCGATCAGCACCCAAGGCGGAAACACGTAGAGGAGCTGCTCTTCCGGCCATACTTGAATAACAGCGTCCAAGCCTTCTGCCATTCTCTCTCTCCTTCTGCTGAAGAAGCGATCGACCTTTGCCGACTGGAAAGTCGCCATGAGATCCATGACCGGTCTCTCCCAGCGACGCACCAGCATCTCTAACACGTCTGGGTGTAGAACCCACTCTTCCTGGTCTACCGTTACCCGACTCAAGAAGTCGGCCTCCACATTGTCTACCCCGGCTACATGCGCTGCCGACAAAGCCACTAGATTGTGCTCGGCCCACTCCAAACAAACTCTCGGCCTCCGTCTCTAGTGCTACGCTGCTGGTGTGCCTCCCTGACGGTTGACGTAAGCTACCGCGGTCACATTGTCTGAAAACACTCGAATGGCCTTTCCGCGGAGCACCGACTGAAACACTTGCAATGCCAGCGCTACCGCTCTCAATTCTAGTCTGTTGATCGACCAACTCTTCTCCACTTCGGACCATTGTCCCTGTGCAAATTGTCCCTGAAAGTGAGCTCCCCAGCCTAGCAGGCTGGCATCTGTTGTCAGAGATATCCATGCCGGTGATTCCAAGGGCATCCCCCTTTCCAGACACCCCGGCCGCAGCCACCACTGAAGCGCCTTGCGCGTTAGCAGCGGACAAGTCAGCCGTTGAGATAGCTGATCTTGTTGATGAGACCACCTCCTCAACAAGGCTCTCTGCAACGGTCTCATGTGAGCCCTTCCCACGGAACCAACTCGAGCGTCGCCGCCATGGTCCCCAGTACCTGTAGGTAATCCCAAGCCATGGGACTCTGCTTGCTGAGAAATCTCCTGAACAATCTTCAGAGCCGCAGCACCCGCTGCTGCGGCAGGAATACTCAGCCCATCCTCGTATCGAAGCGTGCCCCCAGGTACTCTAGACTCTGGGACGGCTCCAGCTTGCTCTTTGTCATGTTGACTACCCAACCTAGACTCTGCAAAAACGACACCACCTTGGTCGTAGCCGCCACACTCTCTTCTAGGGACTTCGCTCTGATCAACCAGTCGTCCAGATAAGGGTGTACCAACACTCCCTCCTTTCGCAACGCCGCTGCCGCCACCACCACCATCACCTTGGTGAACGTACACGGCGCCGTGGCTAGGCCAAAAGGAAGCGCCTAAAACTTGAAATGCCCCATAGGCACTGCAAACTGGAGAAACTTCTGATGCTCCTGCCGAATACGCCTCCGAGAGGTCTAGAGACGTAAGAAATTCGCCCCGTCTCACTGCCACTATGACGGATCTGTCTCCATTCGAAAATGAGACACCCGCAGGCAACGATTTACTTTCTTGAGATCCAAAATAGGCCGAAAAGTTCCTTCCTTTTTTGGAACCACGAAATAAATTGAGTATCGACCGCAACCGCACTGGTCGGGGGGAACCAGGACTATGGCCTTGAGGGAGAGCAGTCTCTGTACAGTCTCCCGCATGGCCTTGCGCTTTTCTCTTGATCTGCATGGGGACTGTACGAAAGAATCGGCCACTGGCCGCTGAAACTCCAAAGCATAACCGTCCCGCATAACGGGAGGAGTGGCCTAGTGGTTAGGACAAGGTACTTCAGGCCGGAGGGCCGGGGGTTCAAGTCCCACCTGGGGACAGCAATCTCAGGCCGGAGGGACTGGGATTTCTAGTCCTATAGGCACTCCTTGTGGTCTTGGGCAAGCCACTTAACCCTCCATTGCCCATGTTCCCTGTAAGTATTAGCGTATTTGTGTCATATCCCCTCGTGTTAAATCTATCTCCCAATTGACCGCTTTGACCCGGTAAAAAGCGGGAAATAAATACAGCTAAATAAATAAATAAATAACTTCCAACACCCACTGATCCGAGGTGACCCGGACCCAGGCAGGGTAAAAATCCCGCAACTGACCCCCTACGGGAACCACACCCACCTGGGACCCCCCTGACTTCATTGTGATTTCTTGAAATTTGGGGAAGGGGAGGAGGACCCAAAGCCCCTGCCCGCTCCTCGAAATCCACGAAACCCTTGACCTCTACTGGGAAACCGCCCCCGCTGAGTTTGACTAAACCTTGGGGTACGAAAACGGCAAAAGCCACGTTGCTGATCACGAGGCAAGGGAGCGGACCGCGCCTGTTTCAGCCTGTCCTCTGGCAACCTTCCGCCTTTAGACTCCCCCAAATCCTTCACCAATTTATCCAAGTCTTCACAAAAAGAAGCTTCCCCCGGAAAGGAAGCTTACTTAACCTCGCCTTGGAGGAGCCGTCTGCTGCCCAATTGCGCAGCCAAAGACATCTGCGCCCCGCAACCGCCAAAGCCATACTCTTCGATAGCCCTCTAATAAGGTCATAATGAACATCAGCCAGATAAGCCGCTCCGGACTCCAGTCTGGATGCCTCCCTGGCCATCTCTTCCGAGGGTTCCCCTTGAATCTGCTGCGCACAGCGTAGGCAAGTCCACGCCACCCAGGCCCCACAAATAGAAGCCTGTAAGGAGAGCACGTTGACTTCAAATACTTGCTTCAACAATGTCTCTAACTTGCGGTCCTGAGCATCCTTAAGCGCCGCACTTCCCTCAACCGGAATCGTAGTCTTCTTGGTCACCGCCGACACCACCGCATCTACCTTAGGAGACTTAAACAAGTCCTTATCCTGATCTAGCAGCGGGTAAAGACGCGCCATCACCCAGGACCCTTTAAGTGCGGAATCAGGAGTGTCTCACTCTTCCTGTATCGTCTCCTTAAACACTCTATGCACCGGGAAAGCCCTCTGAGTCTTGCGAACGGCCTGCAACAGTGGGTCTTCCAGCGTAGAATCTTCTACTGGGCCCTTTGCCGGCATATTAAGAGTTCGGAGAGATTCTGCAATTAGGGCTGGCAACTCGTCCCTATGAAACACCCGGACCACCCTCGCCTGATCCTCCTGTTCCGCAAGCTCGCCTTCTTCCAGATCTTCATCCTGGCCCATGTCTGGCTCCAGATCCTCCGACTGAAGATCCTCCAAAATAACAGACTCATCTATCCGGCCCAAATCTATTCTGGATCTCTTTGAACCCACGCCTGACACTGCCGCCGTCAAAGGCGTCACCGGTCTCTTCTGCCCCAGTCCCGCTGCTGGAGGAGCGTACTGGAGCCCTACTTAGGGAACTGCCCAAGGCTTGCTGGAGCAATGCTACAAAATCTGGCGCAAAAATCACCGCCAAGCCCCCCAGCAAAGGGGGCTGCGCCATCTGAGGCTCCAGAACCGCCGAAGTACTGGGTACTGGCTCCCTTGTGGCCACACTATCTAAGACTGGTTCTATAGGGCTCGTAGCACCTTCCAGAACCCCAGCTCCAGTGTCCAAGCCCTGCTCCATAGCTCTTGACTCCTGACTGTAGCCACCATCCGATGACACTGAACCCCTTCTAGTACCACACAGCAAACAGAGCGGTCTAGAAGGCATTTTGACCACCTGGAGCCTCCCTAATACTTAACCCAGGCCCCACAACAACCCCCTGTATGTTACTGGAGGGCCTTTTTTTTTTTTTTTTTTTTAATTTTCGATGCCCTCTCTTCACACACGTTCCCCCAGACGAACTATGAAGAAAAGAACCGAAAACGAGGCTCCCCGGCCGAATTACACGGCCTTAAAACAGCAACGGCAAAACGCAATTCCTGCGTGAGAGACGCGGTCCGGCCTGCAGCGTCGGCACCCGCGTTCCCCGGCCTCTCCTGCCATTCTTGCTTGCCTACCTGATCGGTGACTGGAGCCTCATCCACTGCCTTTCCTAACCAGGGCTCCACAGATCAAACAGTAAGGATTTGAGGGTTTCTTTGTTTGTTTTATTATATTACATTGCTAGCTCTCTGACTGGGAGCTCTTAAAAGGGTTTTGTGTATATTTTTCAAAGCAAGGTTACTTTCATTTTTGCTGTTTTAGGGGAACTTTGCTTGAGCACAGTAGGTTGCTGAACTCCTGTAACCTCCTCAGGTTTAGAAACTGCTAACACCTAATCAGGAGTTAGTGGGCCTGTTTCCTGAGTTCAGTTGAAGCCTGCATAAAAGGCTCCAGTGCCCTGCCCTTTTGAGGCTTTCCTAACAAGGGCTCCACAGATCAAACAGTAAGGATTTGAGGGTTTCTTTGTTTTATTATATTACGTTGCTAGCTCTCTGACTGGGAGCTCTTAAAAGGGTTTTGTGTATATTTTTCAAAGCAAGGTTACTTTCATTTTTGCTGTTTTAGGGGAACTTTGCTTGAGCACAGTAGGTTGCTGAACTCCTGTAACCTCCTCAGGTTTAGAAACTGCTAACACCTAATCAGGTGTTAGTTCCCTCCCTACCCACCCCGACTCCCACCCACCCCTAGTGAGCAGTCTTGCTTTATAGGGCACCTCCCCCTTTAACAAATCACAGTGAATTGGACCAGCACATTTGTATATAATTAAGGAGATTTAACTGCTTTTTCTCTGAAAGGACAGCTGTGAAACCGGCTGGTACTTGGTAGATCTCTCTCTTTTGCTTTAACAGATACCTAAGCTCCACGAACAGAACAATGGCTGGGAAAAATCATATTGCTAAAGCTGTTGCCCCCGTTACAGCTTCTGCCTCGGTCCAGACAGAGGTCCTAATGCCAGTTGAAGGACCGGTTCCATGTGCAGGGTGCCTGCATGCTGAAGCTCTGAGGAAAAAAGTGGAGGAACTCAGAGAGGAGGTGGCGAGGCTGAGGAGCATTCAATACAGTGAGAAGTACATTGATGAGATGCTTCTTGCAGCAACCAGGCTCTCCAGCACAATAGAGGATGGGTGCCAACAGAATGTCGATGGTTGGACACAAGTCACCAGGGCCTGCAAAATCACCAATCCAACTTCTCCAGCCCTTGAATTGAAGAACCATTATGCAGCCCTGGAAGTGGAGGAGGTCAAAGCAGCCCTGGAAAGGGAAGAACCAGAATTCAAGTACCCCAAAGTTGCGGAATCAGTGACCAGAAGGAAACGAAGGGTAGTGGTGGTTGGAGACTCTCTTCTGAGGGGTACTGAGGCGTCCATCTGCCAACCAGACTTGATGTCCAGAGAGGTATGCTGTCTGCCTGGTGCCAAAATCCAAGATGTTATGGAGAGTTTGCCGAGACTCATCAAGCCCACTGACTATTACCCAATGTTGCTAATCCATGTTGGAACAAATGATACTGCCAGGTATACCTCGGAACGTATCAAAAGTGACTTCATGGCTCTGGGACAGAGGGTGAAGCAGTTAGGTGCACAGGTGGTGTTCTCTTCAATCCTCCCTGTTGAGGGTAAATGCCAAGGCAGAGAGGCTCGCATCCTGGAGATGAATGCATGGCTGCGTGGATGGTGTCATCGAGAGCGTTTTGGTTTCCTAGACCATGGGATGCTGTACCAAGGGTTGCAGAGCAGAGATGGCAGATGCAGAGCAGAGGAGTGGAGGAGTGGCCTAGTGGTTGGGGCAAGGTCGGGGGTTCAAATCCCACTAGAGGACAGCAACCTTGGGCCGGAAGGACTGGGGTTTCTAGTCCCACAGGTGCTCCTTGTGGTCTTGGGCAAGCCACTTAACCCTCCATAGCCCATGTTCCCTGTAAAATAGTTATCTACAAGTTATAATGCCCTGTTCAATGTAATTTCAGTTTGTTCAATGTAAACCGCACTGATGCAGAATAGCGCGGTATATAAGAGAATGTAAGTAAGTAAGTAAATAAATAAATAAATATTCCAGTTAATAAATTCAAAATAAAGAGAGATATCTTTGTACCTTTTTATGCATTTTTTTTCAGGTGCAATTGCTCCAGCCACTTTCTTCTGGTTTCTTTGTGTCTTCTGCTAACTCTCCATCGTCTGCTGTCCATTTGTCCTTTCTTCTCTCTTCTAGTTTTTTTCCATTCTCTCTCTACATCTGCTTTAACATACTAATCTTTCTCCTTTTGCTCTTTCCTCATTCCTATTTCATCCACTCAAATTTTACCCCTCCATCCTCAGTCTCCCAATACCCGGCCAATTGTAGATTTTTCTTCCCTCCCACACAAAATATTTTTCCCCTCTCCATTTCACTCTCCCAGCCCCATCCCCATCCCATTCTAATCTCCCCCAACATCAGCTCCCTTCTAGTTCCAGCCCCACCCAGTATCCGCTCCCTTCTAGTCCCCGCATCAGCCCATTTCCAATCCTAGTCCCCATCAGCCCATTTCCAGTCCTAGCTCCCCCATCCGTTTCTAGTCCTATCCGAGTCCCTCCATTAGCTCATTTCCAATACCAGCCTCCCATCAGCTCATTTCTCGTCCTTTCCTAGCCCCACCATCAGCCCATGTCAAATCCTAGCTCCCCTCCACTCAGCCCATTTCCAATCCAAGCCCCCCATGAGCCTACTTCCAGTTCTAGCCCCTCCATGAGTCCATTTCAATCCAAGCCCCCACCACAGCCCATTTCCAATCTTAGCTCCCCCAACACCCAATTCCCAGTCCTATCCTAGCCCCTCCATCAACCCATTTCCTATCCTAGCATCCTCCCCTTATAGCCCATTTCCATTCCAAGCCCCTCTCCCCATCAGCTATTTGCAGTTCAAGCCCCCCTTCCACTCAGCCCATTTTCATTCCAAGCCCCCCTCCCCATCAGCTATTTGCAGTTCAAGCCCCCCTTCCCCTCAGCCCATTTCCATTCCAAGCCCCCGCCCCCATCAGCTATTTGCAGTTCAAGCCTTCCCTTCCACTCAGCCCATTTCCAGGCCTAGAAACCACCCAACCCATTACCAGTCCTAGCCCCCCCATAGCCTAATCTCCAGGAACATGCAGGAATGTAGTCATCACATATCGGTATCGTCGGTACCGACGGAGCCTGCGTGGGAACGCTCCCCAGCGTCCAATCAGAAAGCTTTTGGGAGCATCCCACAGCGCCTGCGTGCTGCCTTCCCGCCTTTCCCAACTGCCCCTCTCCAGTTCTTCTTTTTCCACGGAGCCAGCAGGTCGTGTTCCTGTCACCGCAGAAGAATTCTTTTTTATTTCTTTCTTTTTGTGGTCGCGTCTGCCTTCGACGCTCTACCGGTACCACCGTTTTTTTCTTTTCTTACTTCTGTAAAAAAATATATATATATTCTCTTCTTTCTTTTTCTTCAGGTGCACGTGCCTTTTTTGGGCCTTAGGCCCAAGAAATTTTTCCTTATCATGGAGAAACCTCTTTGCTGCTGCTTTTGGACCTTGACTCGCCTGATCTGCTTTTTCTTCTTCTTTCCCCCTTGTTTTATCCCTGTCTACACCTTCTGTGTTGTCTGTCTTGACTAGATTGTAAGCTCTGATGAGCAGGGACTGTCTTTTACTTGTCTGTGCAGTGCTACGTATGACTTGTAGCATTATACAAATGCTCAGTAGTAGTAGTAGTAGTATGTCATTAATAATAACAGATAGATCCAACCCATCTTTATTACTTAAAAAGGACTAGTGTTCTTAAACTATTTTAAGTATAACCTAGACCCACCAATATACCCTACCTCTGTATACTAATCACATTAATCCCCAGTTGCCCCTCTAAGCTGAAATCATTAATCCTTAGCTATCATTCAGCACTTTATCCTGTGACCAAGCTCATGCCAAGTGTCATGCTAAGCTGGGGCCTGCCAGATGTGGGCCACTGGCCACTCTAAATTTAAAGGGAAGCCTCACTGCTGCTGCTGGTGATGTCAGCAGTGAGGACAGGGCCTTATGCAATGTGTCTCCTAGACTCATATCCCAAAGCTCTCAGTGGCTGGTATTTCAACAGACAGGCATGTAAATGCAGATGGAAGAAGCTAAACAGATGTAACAGGAAAGTCAAACAACAAAAGCAGCCTCTTGTAGCAGATAGACAGGTAAATGCAGGTGAAAAACATTGTGCAAATATGGTGACGTTAAACAGCAAACAGCAATCCGGATCTTTTGCAACTTCTGCATCTGTAGAGGTTCAAGCATTCTCTTTTCTATAAGTGTATTTTACTTATGGCGTCATAAAATCATAAGTGTGATCAATAGAAGAGAACTTTTAAAATCACTTGAGCCAAGAGGCTGTGTGACTCCCAAATTCCATACTTCACTAAATCTACATGTGCTCAGTGTCTAAGGAAACAGACTAAGCAAGGATAGAGTTAAATTAAGATCTCTTACAGAGAACAATTAGAAACAGAAGTTAGTTTCTTTCTTCCTTTCAAACAAACTATGCACAAAATGAAGTCAAAAGAGAAATTAGACTTGCCTGCTAATTGTTGTTCCTTGAGGAACTCCAGTTCAGTCCTACACCTCTGGGTAGTGCACCTCCTCCTGCAGCATGGAGACTGGGCATGTCAAATTCGTGACATCACTGGATATATCCTGCTGGCCTCTCCCACCAGCCCCCAGTGGCCTATTAACAAAGCAGACTCAAAGGAGCAACAAATAACTTTCAAACTGCACTAAATCCCCGTTAACCAAGAGGATTACTCCTTCTCTCCCCCCTTTGGAGAAACAGTACAGAAGGGGAAGAACAGACAGAACAGCGAGAAACCATAGCCTTAGCACAGAGAGCGTAATACTTCCCTTGATCCGCTCTCTGCATAGCTGTAGAAGCTTTTCTTACCAAATTAATCCTGCGGAAACTGAAAGAATCCCCGGGCGGGAATCAGGACTGAACTGGATTTCCTCAAGGAACAACAATTAGCAGGTAAGTCTAATTTCTCTTTCCTTATCGTCTCTCCAGTTCAGTCCTGCACCTCTGGGATGTAGCAGAGCAGTAACTATTGGGAGGGACCTGTCCACCCAGACTGCAAAACCGCAGCCCCAAAACAGGCATCCTGTGTCGCCTGAACATTTAGGCAATAGTGTTTACTGAAAGCATGCAGCGAAGATCAAGTGGCTGCTCGACAAATTTCTACCAGCGGAACCAAGCTATGTTCCGCCCACGAAGTCGCTTGTGCTCTAGTAGGATGCGCCCACAGCCCCACGGGCACCTGATGCTCCTGCAAAATATACGCTGATGCTATTGCTTCACAGACCCATCTGGAAATTGAAGATTTGGCTGCCGCTTCCCCTTTATGCGGGCCACCAAAGAGAACAAATAAATGCTCTGATTTGCAGAAGGTCTCCAAGACCTTCAAGTAATGCCGCAGTACCCTCTTTATGTCCAAGAGACGCAAACTACGATCCAATGCGTCCTTCTCCGAAACGCCTAATACTGGTAATGAGATGGATTGATTCATATGAAAAGGTGAAACTACCTTCGGCAGAAAGGACAGCACCGGACGTAACACCACCTTTTTCCTAGAAAAGGACAGAAAAGGCTCATGACAGGACAACGCCTGCAACTCCGAAATTCGACGTGCCGAACAAATGGCTACCAAGAACACTGTCTTTAAGGTCAAATCCTTTAACGAAGCCAGGCGCAAAGGTTCAAAAAGCTCCTCAGCCAATGCCCCTAGCACCAAGTTCAGATCCCACGGAGGAGACACCATCCTGCGAGCAGGTCGTAAATGTGAAACTGCCTTTAAAAAGCGTATCACATTGGAATGGGAACCCAAGGAAACTCCCTGCACCTTTCCTCGATAACAAGAAATAGCTGCCAGCTGAACCTTCAAGGAACTGGATGCCAACCCCTTATCAAAACCATCCTGCAAGAAACTCAATACCATGGGAACCGACGCTGAGGTTGGACGGACCTGACGTTGCGTACACTAGTCCTCAAAAATACGCCAAACGCGTATGTATGCCAAAGATGTCAACCTTTTTCTGGCCAACAGTAAGGTAGCAATTACCGCCCCAGAGTAACCCTTCTTCCTCAACCTAGCCCTTTCAATGGCCAAGCCGTAAGAGAGAACCGATCCACCTGAGGCATTTGCAGAGGACCTTGAGTCAGAAGATCTGCTCTCGAGGGCATTCGCCATGGCTCCCCGACGAGAAGACAAATCAGATCGGCATACCAGGGGCGTCATGGCCAATCTGGAGCCACTAACACTACTCTCCCCTGATGAGCTTCGATGCGCTGAACTACCCGACCTATGAGCGCCCAAGGAGGGAAAACGTAGAGCAAGTCTTGCATGGGCCATGGTTGCAGTAAGGCATCTAGACCTTCCGACATCTTTTCTCTTCTCCTACTGTAAAAACGAGTCACCTTGGCCGACCGAAAGGTTGCCATGAGATCCATAATCAGAGGTCCCCACCTGCCGACTATCTGAGCAAAAACGTCCAGATGGAGCTCCCACTCTCCGGCATACACTTGTACTCTGCTGAGAAAATCTGCTCCTGCAATGTGCGCTGCCAATATCGCTTGAAGAAGAGACTCCACCCAAACGAATAAGCTTTCTGCCTCCTCTTCCAAAGCCATGCTTCCAGTGCCCCCTTGCCGGTTGAGGTATGCTACTGTCGCGGCGGCGTTGTCTAATAACACTCAAATCGCTCAACCCCACATCGAGGCCTTGAATGCCCGGAGAGCACGCGCTACCACTTGCAACTCTAAGCGATTGATCAACCATTTTGCCTCCTGTGTGGTCCAACTTCCTTGCGCGAACTGCTCTCCACAATGAGCTCCCCAGCCTGCGAGACTGGTATCTGTTAATAGTGGAAGTCACTGCGGTTGCTTGAGAGGCATACCCGTCGCCAGATTTCGTGGACAAAGCCACCATTGAAGCGACCTCCTGACCTGTAATGGACAAGGGAGCCGTTTGCACAGAGAATTGGTCTGGTGCGACCAGCGACGAAGCAGAGACCTCTGTAACGGACGCATGTGTGCTTTGGCCCATGGCACGACCTCCAGCGTCACCGCCATTGTCCCCAGAACATGCAGATAGTCCCAGGCCGACGGTGCTGGAGTCCTCAGAAATTTGTACACCAGGCGCTGCAACGCTTGAGCTCGGAGATCTGGCAGAAATACCGCTCCCACACGAATGTTGACGTGCACTCCCAAATACTCCAGAACCTGCGATGGCTCCAAACAGCTTTTGGCCACATTGACTATCCAACCAAGACTCTGAAGCAGCTGCACCACTTTTGCTGTAACACGAACACTCTCGGCCTCCGATTTTGCCCGTATCAACCAGTCATCGAGATACGGCTGAACTAGTATTCCTTCTCTTCAGAGAGCTGCCGTCACTACTCAGGGGTTTTGACGCCAGCGGCATGGCCCCTCATCCTCCAGCAACACAGCAGCCAGTGGGGGGATGCCTGGCCTGCTTTGCCCCATCGTGTTTTCTCATCACCTCAGACACTTGGGTTCTCCAGGTCGCCCAGGAGGGCTATTGCCTCCATTTTGACAGGCTTCCACCCCCTTTCTCCCCAGCAGAGCCTCCTCGACTACCTGCCTTTAAGTACTGGGGCGAGACCCACCAGGCCAGGAACTGCACCGGGTGCCTGGTCACCTTAATCCTGTCCTGGAGGTGTCCTGTGGCATTGCACCACTGGTCTCTGAGGCACCACTGCAAAGTTCGCATGTGGAGGCTGGCATCTGGATTGACATGGACTGTGGAAGCCATGTGCCCGAGGAGGCTTCTGCTGCAGTGGGAATTGCACTCCCTCCTTTCCCAATGGGCAGTCGAGAAGGTCCCTCCCCACCTTTGAGGTCAGGGCTTCTATTCCCGGTACTTCCTGGTCCCGAAAAAGACAGGGGGTCTGCAGCCCATCCTCGACCTTTGCAGGCTAAACAAGTTCCTAGTGCAGGAGAAATTCAAGATGTTATCTCTTGGCATGCTGCTGCCCTTCCTCCAGCAGGATGACTGACTATGCTCCTTGGATCTGAAGGACGCTTAAGCCCATATCTTAATCCATCCTCAACACAGGCAGTACCTGCATTTCAGGGTACAGGGGGAGCACTTCCAGTACAGGGTCCTCCCCTTCGGCCTTGCGTTTGCCCTACAGGTCTTCACGAAGTGCCTCATTGTGGTCACCGCTCACCTTCGGCGCCGGGCTGTGCCAGTCTTCCCCTACTTTGATGACTGGCTCGTTATAGGCTCATCCACTGAGGAGGCCCAGCAAGCGATGTCGCGAACTGTCCTCTTTCTGGAAAGCTTGAGGTTCTTGGTCAACTATCCAAAGTCTCACCTCGAGCCGGTGCAGACCCTCGTGTTCATCGGGGCGTGCCTCAATACTCAGCAGGCCACTGCCTTCTTGCTGGTGGATGGCTTCACCCACCTCCGAGCTCTGGCGGCTCGCATCCAAAGCGCCCACCAGGTCACTGCTCGGTCTATGCTACATCTCCTGGGCCACATGGCCTCGACTGTGCATGTGGTTCCTCACTCCCACCTGCATATGCGAAAGGCTCAGTGGTGTCTTAGTACCCAATGGAGCCAGTCCCTCGAACACCTCAAGGACCCCGTCAGGGTCCTCCTCGACCTCCGCTTGTCCCTGAACTGGTGGCAAAACCCCCACAACCTTCTGCGGGGATCACCCTTTCGGGCCCCACGGCACGATGCGGTGATGACGACAGATGCTTTCCTGTTAGGGTGGGGAGCCCATTGAAGGCCTCTCTGCACGCAGGGGCAATGGTCACCAGGGGAGTCTCAGTAGCAGATACACCTGCTCGAACTCCAGGCCATCCGGTGGGCCCTGAGGGCTTTCAAGGATCATCTCATAGGGAAGTCGGTTCTAGGACAAATCGACAACCGTGTAGCTAAGTTCTACATTAACAAGGATGGAGATACAGGATCGCACTCTCTCTGTCGGGAAGCGGTTCTTATCTGTTCTTTTTCTGCCCGACGGAGGATATCCCTCAGGGCTGCGTACCTTCTGGGTCAGGAGAATGGCCTGGCTGACAGGCTCAACAGGATCCTTCGCCCCCACGAATGGCAGCTGGATCCCAGAGTAGTGGGCTGGCTGTTTCTACACTAGGGGACACTGGTGATAGACCTCTTCACCAGCCCCCAGAACACTCAACTTCCTTGCTTTTGTGGCCCGGTGCCGCACCTGGGCAGGGAGGGCCCTGATGCATTTCTCCTGGACTGGTCCTCCAGTCTCCTATATACATTCCCTCCTTTCCCCCTCATTGCGTGGACTCTGTTCAAGGCTCAACAGGACAGGGTATCGTTAATCCTCGTGGCCCCAGCAGCCTTGGTTCCCGCTCCGGCTGTCGGCGGAGCCTCCGTTCCCCTTGGGCTCTGCCAGGGGCCTGTTAACACAGGAAGAGGGTCGGGTGCTACACCCAAACCTAACCTCCCTATCCCTCATGGCCTGGCAGTTGAACGGGTCTCCCTAGTCTCTCTGGCCCTTCCGGAGGAGGTCGAGGAAATACTCCTTACCTTGAGGAAGGACTCCACTAAGTGGGCTTACGCCTTTAAGTGGAAATGCTTCTCCATCTGCTGCTCGGAACACCAGATCAACCCTTTCTCGTGTCTGGTTCGGTGGATTCTCCACTATCTCCTCCACCTTTCAAGGGGAGGGCTGAAGTCAAACTCTGTCAGAGTTCATTTGAGTGCCATCTCAGCTAATCATCTCCCTATCGAGGGAAAACCTCTCTCAGGGCAGCTGTTGGTCTCCTACTTCATGCAGGCCTTCTGCTATCCAAGCCGCCCATTCATCCCCCTCCGGCGGAGTGGGACTTAAATGTGGTACTCACGCAGCGCACCCGTCCACCTTTTGAGCCGATGGCGACGTGTTCACTCCGGCACTTATCCTGGAAGGAGGCCTTCCTAGTGGTGCTGACCTCGGCCCGCTGAGTCAGTGAGTTCCAGGTGCTCATGGCTGGCACCCCTTACACCAGATTTTATTGGAACAGGGTGGTCGTCCGCACCCACCATAAATTCCTACCCAAGGTTGTTTCAGACTTCCGTCTCAACCAAGAGATAGTGCAGCCAATGTTCTTCCCGAGGCCTCACACTGACCAGGCATCGATGGCTCTCCACACCCTCGACTGCAAACGGGCCTTCGCCTTCTATTTGCAGCGTATCCAGACTCATTGCAAGTCTGAAAGATTTTTCGTGACCTACGATCCCAATAGACAGGGTCAAGCAGTCACCAAGCATACCCTCTCGGTTTGGGTGGCGGACTGCATCGCTTTCGCCCATGAGACACGGGGTCTGAGCCAAAGCAGCCTCGGTGACCTCGCTGCACTCTGTGCCCCTGTTGGACATCTGCAGGGTGGCAACCTGGTCTTCCACGAACACCTTCACCACTCACTACTGCCTGGAGAGGGAGTACCACCGGGACAGTGCCTTCGGCCAAGCTGTTCTCTATAATCTGTTCGGGGTATAAGCAACTCCTGCCCTCTGACCCTTCTTCACGGCTACAGAGGGCTTTGCCCCGCAGACCCGGGCTCCATTGGGCTTCAGCTTCTGCTTATGGCCTCGCGGAAGTGTTTTTTGGTTACAGGTTCGGTAGCCTGTAGCTAGGGAGTCCCATGTGAGGACTGACTTCCTGCTTGTCCCTGGAGAAAGCATAGTTACTCACCTGTAACAGGTGCTCTCCAGGGACAGCAGGAATCAGTCTTCACTACCCTCCCAACTCCCCTGATGAGTTGCTGAATTTTTGTCCTTCCCTTGCCATGTGCTTGGTAGGGCTTGAGCTAAGGGACCTGACTGAGCAAGATGGCACCCTTGGGCAGGAAGAGGACCACGCATGTATGGTAGCAATCCCAAAGGCTTTCTTTGAAATTACAGAGAAGAAGAGATTATGATCATCTGGGCTGTTTACATTCTGACCGATAAAAAGCTGGATGCAAGGAAGTCAGACATAGTGATAAAGAAAAAGAGCACCAGAATGGCATTGATTATAGAGGCATCACTCTGAAGTGACTACTCTGTGAATCGTGCTCAGAGGGAAAAGATCTTCAAATACTGTCGTGAAGTGCAAGGTTCAGAACCAAGGGAGGCAGAGGATTCACTGCAAAGTGAAACCAGAACTGTCAGTGCTGAAACAAGCATGGAGGGTTGGCATGGAAACCCTAAACAAAGAACGTCACAGAGTGTTAGGGAACGCCCATCCCCTGAGCTAGCTCCTGCCTCATCAGGGAAGTGGGAACACCTGGTGGGAGGTGTGGCTCCAGCACAACGGAGAAAGAGAAAGAAACTTAGATAAAAAGCCTTTAGTTAAATATAGGACAGAAAAAGAGAAGGGGAAGGAGAAAGAGACGGACATAGTCTCAGACACGGAGACAGAAGGAAAAGGCAGCACAGCAAGCGTGGAGAAAGCTGAAAGAAGGAGAAAACCAGAGAAAGATAGATACTCCGAGGGCAGCCAAGGTCTGTGGCTGAGAGAAGGAAAAAGGGAAAGAAATCCCAATTCCACTCGGAGGAACTTCTCAGAGGAAGAGAGCTGGGAAAGATATTCAAGTCCAGTTCCTAGGGAGCAGTGCTTAACTACAAAAAGCACTGGGGATTTTTACTATCCAAAAAGCAGAGATGTTTATTCTGGGAACCAGAAAAGACAACCACGCTGTGCTCACAACAGACAGCCTGCAGGTAAAGCTTATTTCCCTGATACCAAGCTTTTACAAAAGGGGAGAGAAAAGTTTTACCAACCTTTTTGTAGCCAAGGGAGATTCCTGGGAGAAAGCAATTCTAAAGGCAGACACAGAATTCCCTGTAGCCAAACAAAAGAGGGAAACGTGTATCCTTTTAATTACAGAGGGCTGTGTGCACAGGAAGCCAAACACCCAGACTC
This sequence comes from Ichthyophis bannanicus, assembly GCA_033557465.1. Lineage (NCBI taxonomy): Eukaryota > Metazoa > Chordata > Amphibia > Gymnophiona > Ichthyophiidae > Ichthyophis > Ichthyophis bannanicus. The sequence continues at coordinate 96,304,804 of CM066031.1, read as the reverse complement.
ACAGAGCAGGTTGGGGAAGGGAACCCTGTAATTGGAACGGAGAGGTTTGCGTGGCAGGCAGAAGAACCCTCTCTAAGAGACCTTAAGGAAGAAGGTGATCTTATGCAGTGGGACCCTTATCAACCCCCTGAGTCCGAAATGTTTATGGACTGCTCTTATATGGTGGCAGACAATGTGCAGTCCCTTTGTTAATAATACTGGATTTTGCTGAAGGAAGAAAAACAGCCAAAAGAAGTATTTTGGAGGGAAACTGTTTTAATCTTTTTGATTCCGTAACAGCTGAAGATAAGCATTATTTAAGTTGCCTATTTTTGTTCACATCAGGAGTATGGTTTCTTTGTAAATATATTCTTTGTTCATGGTCATCAACATCCAACCCCGGGAGGGGCAATAAATCCTAATTTAACCTGAACCACTCGTGCACAACTTGGACTCATTCTTACTACTGTAGGACTACATTACCCAGGAGGCCTTTCCAAAACCTCCATTTAAAGTTCACAGTATAAGAAACACAACTACCCACTTGCCTTACCCACGCTAAATGCCTCTGGGAGGGTGAGTGGTGACAATACCAAGAAATACAAGTAGAGACAACGATAATGTGACAGAAAGCTAGAGAGATGGCTTCCTGCATTTTGAAGCTGAATAGACTGTCTCCTTGGCACATCCGCTAATTGGACATGGAGGTCCTCCCAGAGGACAGAGACTCTAAGCCAGGCAGTGCATCTAGTTAAGATGACTGTGGCTGTGGCTTGGGTAACTGAGTTGTATATGTCATAGGAGGTGAGGATGACGTGGTACAAGGGCTTGTTTAAGTTATCTTGAAGCTTCCCCTGATCTTTGACCTGCAGTGCTTCCAGGATCATCCAGCTGTAGCAGAAGATGATGGTGATAATGCAGAATCTGCAGCTGATGTGCCAAGACCTACATGGCCAGATGGGGGCTCTAGTAGGTTTTCCTGCCAATGACATCTGGGATTCTCTGTTCCTTAACAGGTGGTGGTTTGTGCTACTGATTTTGCGCTTTCGGATTTCTTCAAGATGGCCTCCAAAACAATTGACTGATGCTACAGTTGCTGGTGATTCTTCCAAATGGAGGACTGCAGATCCTGGAGGAGCAGATGTCCCAGGAGAGCCAAAATATCTTTGGGGGTGTTGTAAAACTGGAGGATAGATAGGAAGTCTCGCTTATTAGTGGGGGTCTGGGCTCACTGAGGCCAGTGCCCGGGAGATCTTTTGGAGTTATTTCGTGTAGGAATAATCCTCTGTAAGTTCTTTGGAGGTTCCCTATTCTGGTGGAAGTTGGGATGGTCCTTGGCAGAGAGAGAGCAGAAACTGTTTCCCATGAGTGATGGCAGGCAGTGCCAAATAATGAACATGCATCTTCTTTGAGAGGCGGGGGTTGCCGTCAATTTATTAAGGAGAGTGATGCAGAGTGAGGGAAAATTCCCCCAAGGGTCCTGCAGAGCTTAGGGTTAGGTGGGCAGATCCCACCAGAGGTAGAGCTCCATGTAGGATGGTGACAGTGCGTGGCTAATCTTTGGCCAGCCTCATTGTGCTCATATTGCCACTCTCCTCAAGTCACTTCATTGGCTCCCTATCCATTTCTGCATCCAGTTCAAACTTCTCCTGCTCCTCACTAACTTTCCTCTCTTATCTCTCCCTACACCCCTCCTCAGGAACTCTGCCCTTCTAGCAAATTGCCTCTATCTGTGCCCTTCTCTTCTACTGCTAACTCCAGACTTTGCTCCTTTCACCTTGCGGCTTCTTATGCCTGGAAAAAACTACCTGATTATGTACGTCAGTCACCTTCTCTGGCCCTTTTCAAATCCAGGCTGATAACTCACCTTTATCCTGCTGCTTTCAGACCTTGTGTTTCCTTACCCCTAGATGTATCCCATGTCTACAGCTACTGTGTAATCTCTCTTGACTAGATTGTAAGCTCTGATGAGCAGGGACTGTCTTTTACATGTGTCTGTGCAGTGCTGCATATGTCTTGTAGTGCTATACAAATGTTCAGTTGTAGTAGTAGTATTTTATTTATTTATTTATTTAACATTTCTTATATACTGCGCTATTTGTCATCAAGTAGTAGTGAAGGATTATGATGGAGCAGGGAGATGAGTCTGGAATTAAGACTGAGGTTCCCCCGCAGTGGCGTGAAGAGAAGGAGGCATGGCGGTCTCTAAGTATTTCTTGGATTTGTTGCAGGGATCCTCTGTCTATGCCTTTTGAGAATGCTACCCACCTTACCTCAGTTGGAGGCATAGTTGTCAGCATGAGACATTAGTGTGTTTGGTTTTCCTGCTGCTTTCCTTTCCTTGATGACTCTGGACGAAGCAGGCAGTGGAGAGGGAGTAGATCCATTGGGAGTGGAGCAATGGTTCCAAGAGGAGAGGCCTTGGACTGCCCCTAATTAAGCTGGTATGAGTATCAGAAGGGATTCTGCTTCCAGTGACATGACTTGGTGCTTGATGGAGGCTTAACTTAAGAATACTGGTCAGATGGCATTCAGTTATGGAGTGAAGAGAAAGTTGTGCAACATGCTGGCACAGTCCAACAAAACTAAAAGCACAGAGCAGGAACGGCAAGGTGGGTGAAGGTACGCATGTTAAAATGTCCAAAAGACTTCTCCAGCTAGGGAAGAGCCCGGTACTTAGGGCTCCATCACAGACGTCACCATTAAAGTGTGCCTGCATCCCCCTGCTTGTCTCCAGAGATAAACATGTTAAACTATGCAAAGAAGCCACCCCACCCAATCACTGCAGAATTTGAAACAAAGGGGCTTGTTTACAAAGCCGCGGTAGCGGTTTGCGATCGTAATCGGAGCCGCGGCCCCTTTGATTTCAATGGGGCCGCGGCTGCGATCGCGAACCACTACCGCGGCTTTGTAAACAAGCCCCAAAGTGTCAGAATTGTCCGATCTTTCCTTCATAATCTCTCCTTGGTCTGCTGTACAAACTAAAGATGTTTGTTATAGAGAACTAAAGACTCCTGCACTAACTAGCAGAACTCATCACGTATTCCCAGAGATAGAGAAGGAAAATAGTAATTACACTAACCTGGTAATTGTAGTTCCTTTAGTGATGACAGCTTAGTCCTCCACCTCTGGGTTGTGTACCTCCTCCTGCAGCTTGGAGACTGGGCATGACAAACTCATGACATCACCAGATATAGTATGCTGGAATCTCCCATCAGCCCCAGTGAACTACTGACAAAGCAGACTCAAAAGAGCAACAAACAAGTAGCTAACACATTAACAATACAAGAACACTTAAACTGCTAAGGTATAACCGATAACCATGCGGCCCAACCTATCCCCTTCCGACCCCAGGAGACCTGTGACCACTCATGCTCCTCCGCCCTCTGCCACACCAGAGACGTTAGAAAAAAGAGCACAGAATAGTAAAGAATTCGAACACTCACCTGTAACTTCGCACTGAATCTCACCGAACGCGCTCCGTCAACAAACCCTCTCTGGGCGGGAATGAGGACTAAGCTATTGTCACTAAAGGAACTACAATTACCAGGTTAGTGTAATTACTATTTCCTTAGCGTTCCTCCAGCTTAGTCCTCCACCTCTGCGATGTAACAGAGCAGTATTAACGGGAGGGCCCTGTCCAGCCGGAGCGCAACACCGCCGACCCGAAACAGGCATCATTTGCCGCCAGCACATCAAGGCGGTAGTGTTTACTGAAAGTATGAAGAGAGGACCAAGTAGCTGCCCTACAAATTTCCACCGGCGGAACCTAGCTGTGTTACGCCCAGGAAGCCGCTTGCGCTCTAGTGGAATGCGCTCTTAAGTCTACCAGTGCTGGGCGACCCTGCAAAACATATGCTGACACAATGGTCTCTTTAATCCATCTGGCAATAGACACTTTTGCCGCCACCTCTCCTTTTCGTGGTCCTCCGAACAACATGAAAAGATGATCCGATCTGCAAAAAGAATCTGAAACCTTCAAATAATGCCTCAGCACTCTCTTGATGTCAAGACGGCGCAATCCACGGTCTGAAACATTCTCCCCCCAGACCAGGCAAAGAAACCATTTGATTCAAATGAAACAGGGAGGAAATCTTCGGCAAAAAGAATGGAACCATGCAAAGAACAACCTTTTCTTTAGAAAAACACGAAAACGGCTCCCTACATGACAGCGTCTGCAACTCCGAGATGCGCCTAGCCGAATAGATGGCCACCAAAAAGACAGTTTTCAAAGTAATATCCTTAACAGACGCCTGCCCTAAAGGCTCAAATGGTTCGTTAACCAGAGCCGCCAAGACCAAATTGAGATCCCAGGGTGGCACCGAAACTCGCCATGCAGGCCGCATTCTGGTGACTGCCTTAAGAAAATGCACCACATCGACGTGAGAACCTAGAGTCACTCCCTGAACCTTCCCTCTATAACAGGATAAGGCCGCTAATTGAACTTTTAGAGAACTGGCTGCTAAGCCCTTATCAAAACCATCCTGTAGGAAAACCAATAGCAACGGCACGGACACCGTAGCTGCGCGGCATTGACGCTGGGAACACCAGTCCTCAAAAATGCGCCATATGCACACATACAATAATGATGTGGACCCCTTCCTTGCCTGGAGTAAAGTGGTAATCGCCTCTCTGGAATACCCCTTCTTCCTCAGCCTAGCCCTTTCAATGGCCAAGCCGTAAGCGAGAATCGATCCACCTGTGGCATTTGAAGCGGACCCTGGATCAACAGGTTCTTTGATGCCGGTAACCTCCACGGGACTCCGTCCAGCAAGCGCATGAGATCGGCGTACCACGGGCGTCTCGGCCAGTCCGGAGCCACTAACAGCACCCGTTGTCGCCCGCTCACCCTCCCAGAGGCATGAAGAAAAGTGAGCGAGGTAACGTTCCTTGATAACTGTGGAATATTATAATGAGGCTTAGCCGAGCCTTCTGGGTAATGTAGTTCCACAGCCAGTAGAAATAAGTAGTTGCAGTCAGAGTGATAAGGTCAAATAGGATTTATTTCCCTTCCCAGGGTTGGATTCTTAAACCATGAAAACAAGATAACACAAAGACCATGCGTCTGGAACTACAAACAAAGATTTAACTTGAACTCAGGCAATGCTTATCTTCAGCCAAAAAGAAATGAAAAATGCAAAGAAAACAGTTTCTTTCCCAAAACTCCTTTTGTCTGTTTTCTCCTGTGAAACAGCCCTTGTAGCATTTTAACACAAAGATTGTATGCTGTCAGAAAAAGTATATGTACAATCCATAAATACCTCAGTGTCCGGGTCTTCATAAAAATCACACTGCATGTGTTCAATGTCTTGACTGGTTTCCCGTGGGCTGAAACCTTTACCTTGCCTGCCGGGTTCCTCTCTATAGCCTAAGGTATTTCCTTCCCCCAACAGCTTAGAGGAGTATGGGTATTTACCGTAATTGCTGCTGTTTCTCTCAACTGAGTCACAGAGTTCCTGGTAAGTGCAGGGAATTTGGCTATACTCTTCTTTCCTGCTATTAGGAAGAATACTCCTACCTTCCAACAAGTTTCTTTCAAGCTTTCTCCCTTGAACACAGCTTTGCACGGGGAAAAACTCCTCCCTTCGTGTTTGCTTAGCTTTTCTTTTGGGCAACAAATTAGCCTCAGGAAAATAATCCTCTCTTGCTGGGTACCTTGAGCTGTAAGGCTGGAATTGCCTTAACTGGGCTTCAGAGCAATTATCTCTGCTTCCACAACAGCAGAGCTCTCTGGTGCAATGGTCAGCCGTGTACTGTTCTTCCAGGCAGTCTCCCTTGGGCTTCACAGCACAGCACCGTCCTACCAGTCTCCTCTGGTCAGCATGTCTCTCAAAGCTTCCTTCCTCGTTGAAGCTTTCTCTCTCAAAGTTTCTCCTACGACTGGGACTTCCTGTGCTTGCTGCTCTCTCTGTGTTTGCTGCCTTCTCCGTATTTGCTGCCTTCTCTGTGTTTGCTGCTCTGCCCCTTCTCTCCGGTAAGGGATTTTTAAATGTGTTGCATTTGGTATTTGTTTGGGCTCCGCCCCCTATCAGCTGTCCCCTATCTCTTGATGAGCCACGAGGTAGCTTTTGGTTTGGGCGTTCCCTAGCACTACGTGAATTGGTTTGTGTACAGTTTCTATGTCAACCCTCCTCCATGTTTATTTCTGAGCTGTCAAAGTTAGCTTTATTCTGATCAAAATCTCCTGTCTCCACGGGCTCTGATCTCTGCACCTCATGACACCGTCTGCAATGCGCTTCGATCCTCTGAACCACCCGACCGATGAGCGCCCACAGTGGGAAGACATACAGGAGCCCCGCCGACGGCCACGGTTGCATCAGAGTATCAATGCCTTCCGACATTCTTTCTCGCCGTCTGCTGAAGAACCGTGTCCGACTTTGCGGACTGGTAGGTCGCCATCAGATCCATGACTGGAGTTCCCCATCTCTGAACTAGTTGCTCGAACACTTTTGGGTGCAACTCCCATTCCCCTGTATCCACTTGAACCCTGCTGAGGAAATCCGCCTGCACATTGTCCTTTCCCGCAATGTGCGCCGCCGAGATCGCTGGCAACCGACGCTCTACCCATGAGAACAGGCAGTCTGCCTCCTCTTCCATTGCTACACTTCCTGTTCCGTCCTGCCGATTGATGTAGGCCACAGTTGCTGCGTTGTCGGACAGTACTCGTATCGCTCAACCTGTCACCATCGTGTCGAACTTTCTCAGGGCTAGCAAGACTGATCTGAGTTCCAGCTGATTGATCGACCATTTGCTCTCTTCCGGAGACAACACACCCTGCGCGAAGAGCTCCCCGCAATGAGCTCCCCACCCCACAAGACTGACGTCCGTCAGCAGCGGGAGCCATTCCGGTTGCTCCAGGGGTATCCCCGATGTCAGCGACCCGGGCCTCAGCCACCAACTGAGGGCCTGCTTGACCCGCGAAGGACAAAGGAGTAGTCTGTTCAAGGAGTCGGTTTGATGTGACCAACGGCGCAACAACGACCTCTGCAATGGCCTCATGTGAAAACGGGCCCATGGCACCACCTCTAGAGTCACCGCCATTGTGCCCAGCACCCGAAGGTAACTCCACGCCGTGGGCGCTGGGATCGACCTGAAGGCTCGCACCAGCTGTTGAAGCGCACAAACTCTCTGATCCGGCAGAAACACCGCTCCCCTCTGCGTATCAAACTGTACGCCGAGATACTCGAGATCCTGCGTAGGTACCAACTGACTTTTGGTTGAATTGATCACCCAGCCTAGACTCTGAAGAAACATCACCACCTTGTCTGTGGCCCTTTTGCTCTCGGCTGCGGTCTTCGCCCGAATCAACCAATTGTCGAGGTAAGGATGAACCAGGACCCCTTCTTTCCGTAGCGCCGCCGCGATGACCACCATGATCTTGGTGAAAGTACGCGGAGCTGTAGCAAGACCGAAAGGCAGCGCTTGGAACTGATAATGTCCCCAAGGTAGAGCGAAACGTAAGTACTTTTGATGAGATGCTCTGATCGGAACGTGCAGATATGCCTCCATGAGATTGAGGGAAGTTAGAAACTCTCCTTGCCTCACTGCCACGATGACAGATCTTAGCGTTTCCATTCTGAAATGCGGTACTCGAAGCAAACGATTTACCCCCTTGAGGTCGAGGATAGGCCGAAGGGCACCGTCCTTCTTTGGCACCACAAAATAAATGGAATACCGTTCCACTCCATACTCCTCCACCGGCACTGGTAGCACGGCTCCCAACTGCAGAAGCCGGTCCAGCGTCTGGCGGACCGCAAGAGTCTTTGCGAGCCCTCTGCAAGGAGACATCACAAACGAATCCTGAACTGGCCTCGCCAAGTTTAGTGCATAACCTTCGCGAATGATCTCCAACACCCACTGATTGGTCGTTATCTGGGCCCAGGCAGGCAGAAACCCCCGAAGCCGCCCCCCTATCGGCTGGTTGCCTGCCTGGACCCGCCTCCTTTCATTGTGGTTTTCGCGTAGGCCCTGCGGAAGACGCAGCAAATCCTCTACTTGCTCCCCGAAAGCCACGAAACCCCTGCGCCCGAGAAGCGAATCTTCCCCTTTGGACACCACCCAATCGAGAAGAGCGAAATCTCCTGAAATCTTTAAACTGCCCTCTGAAGGCCGGGGAGAGTTTTCCTTGCTTAGGTTTGTCCTCCGGAAGCCCTCCCCCCTTTGGACTCCCCTAAATCTTTGGAGAGGATCTGGACAAGCTAGTCAAACAATAACCTCCCTTTAAAAGGGAGTTTACTAAGCCTAGATTTGGAAGATCCATCCGCCGCCCAGTTCCTGAGCCACAGAGACCTACGGGCGGCCACTAACGAGGCCATGCTATTCGCCAAAGCTCTGATCAGATCATAGTGTACATCCGCCAAATAAGCGGATCCTGACTCCAGACGCTCTAACTCTCTAATACTATCTTGGTCCAAAGCGGCCGACTGACGTAAGTGCTGTGACCATCTGAGGCATGCTCTTGCCACCCAAGCTCCACAAATGGAAGCCTGTAACGATACCGCATCCGCCTCAAAGGACTGTTTCAACAAACCATCCACCTTCCAATCCTGCGCATCTTAAGGCCGCACTGCCTTCCACCGGTCTTCTTAGTGACCACGGACACCGTAGCGTCAACACGCGGAGAACGGAATTTCTCCTTGTCCTTCTCCGCCAAGGGATAGAGCTTGTTCATAGTTCGAATCCCCCTGAGTCCCGCCTCTGGCTGATCCCACTCATTCTGGATCATCCGATCTACCACCTTGTGGACGGGAAACACTATCTGAGCCTGCCGCACCGCCTGAATGAAAGGATCCTCTCCATCGTCTTCTTCAATCGGTTGCGCCGCGGCGAGCTTTAACGTCTGGAGCGACTCTGTGATTAATGCCATCAGCTCGTCCCTCCGGAACACGCGAATGATTCTTGCCTGATCCTCAGGTTCAGGAATTTCTCCTTCTTCCAACTCTTCCATATCAGCCTCAAGCTCCAGGTCTGTATCTTCCACCTCCTGCCATCCCAGCTCAGAAGAGGGTAGGTCTGATGGGCGAGATCTCTTAAGCGGTTTCGGGGAAAGATCTCCCCCCTCCGCCCTACTGGCCGGCAGAGCAGTTGGGGGAAACAGCAAGGGATCTGGCAATTTGCCCTGTCGCCTCAAACAAAATGCCTGATGCATCAACAGGACAAGTCAGGACAAAAATCTATCTGTTGGGCATCCGTCCCTGCCCCCGAGGACACTGCCGGGCCCGCTGCCGAAGTTTCTGGGGCAGATGCTGACAGGGAGGGCCCCCACAGCTCGCCCTCCACCGCCCCCGTGGCCCCCTACGCAGCTGGGACTGATGTATTCTCCACCTGCTGTTCCACCGAACCCGAAACTGCTGCACAGCCCCTACAGATGCCGGTGTCTGCCACCGTGCCTCTGTGGGTTCCACAAACCACGCACTGTGGGCATGCTGGCATGTTCTTGAAGTGCCTAATAGACTTGGCTAGGAACGCAGCCCGCCTTTCGCCTAAAGCAATTGTATTTATCTTTTTATTTCTTTATGTATATATTTTTTCCTTTTTTTTTTTTTTTTTTTTAATGACACTCACAGACACCCAAAACAAACACAACTACTGGACCTCCTTTACTCTAACTCCCCCTGAAAACGCTCTGGACGAATCAAGTGAGGACCCCCCTGGAAAAAGGAAAAAAACCTGCAGTGGCTGTTTTTATACTGTCTTAAAACATAAGCCTGGTAACAAAGTAAAATAACCGGACAAACTAAAGAAAGATGCAAAGGGAAGAGTTCATGATCACTCGCAGCGGGAGGCACTCCCCGCCGCCGCTGCGCTTAGCCACGCGGTCAGGCACCGCTACTGAAAAATGGCCGCGGCTGTAAACACACAGGTTTTTGGCGCGCAACCCTGAAGAACTACCCTCCGACTGCCAAATTCCCCCAAATTCGGCCCCACTGCCAAAATAAAGCACTTACCGCCAGAGACCAGGGCCCTGCAAGCTGTGACGTTACCCCGGCCTAGGGGCAACATTCGCAGCGAGAGCTTACTCGGTCAGTGTTGCTGCCGCCGAACCGCTCCCGCCAAAACCCAGAGCGTCGGGCCATACAACTAAGAAGAGTGAGGGGACAGATGAATCGCTTCAGGGGGCCTCTCCCGCTCCGTCCAGGGAGAGCAATCCTGAGACTGAGAATAGAAGTTTTGGCGCGGCAGAGAGATCGAAGAGCCCCCCCCCCCTTTTTTTTTTTCAATTTAAAGAGATACAATCGAAATAAATACCCCAAAAAAAACCCAATGAAACTTATAGGGCCAAACCAAAATTGGACTGAACCCAAAAAATTTAGAAACCTAACACCTAGCACCCTGACTAAGCTGCTCATTATCCGTTTCTCTAGTGAGCCCAGCACCTAGGCTATGTCCTCCTGCTGCAAGGAGACTGGACACACTGGGGCTGATGGGAGATTCCAGCATACTATATCTGGTGATGTCATGAGTTTGTCATGCCCAGTCTCCAAGCTGCAGGAGGAGGTACACAACCCAAAGGTGGAGGACTAAGCTGGAGGAACGCTAAGGAACTGGAGACCTGTATTATAGATAGCTAAAGATCACAGATCAGAACTAGTGGAACTGTACAATTGTTAGGATATAAATGGTAATAACTTCTTTCTCATTCCCCCTTTAGGATGCGGAGGCCACCCTGAGCTGGTACGACTCTGTTTTGATTTCACTGTGAGGCTTGCAGCTCTCCAGTGACTGAGGGATGATGGGATAGAGACCTTACCAGTATAAAACACTTTCATATTCCTTGTTTTGGGGGTCTCACTCCCTTTTCTTTTCACTTCACACAGCTGTAGCATGCTCCATAATTTTGGAAATTTAAAAACGAATGGAGAATAGACACAAAAATCAAAATTATTACCAGCACTAAATAAATTTAGTCTCATTTGAGAATATTTCCTTTCTCTTGGCAGGTTCTGTTTGTAGACCTCTGAACTAGCAGCAGTATCTCTCTTTGCTTACACTTGTCCCCTGGACTGGCACAAGGATACTGGGCGCACTAAGCGAACCTTCAGCCATACACACACTCTTAAGATTTTGCTAATGAAAATTATGACTCATACTCATAATACCAGCCCTTCCACAATATTTCTGTAAAAATGTATAGCTGGACATCATCTTTTTTAAATATTAAACTTTGCTTGTATGGGTGTGTGTGCCCACTCTCTCTGCAAGTAAAAGAATGGGCCTGGGGCGGAGCCTGGTTGTTGGTTAAGATGGACATGTAAGAGCTGAGCTCTGGAGGGCAATAAGAACATAAGATATGCCATACTGGGTCAGACCAAGGTCCATCAAGCCCAGTATCCTGTTTCCAACAGTGGCCAATCTAGGTCATACGTACTTAGAAGTTTCCCCAAAAGACACAATTGACAAGAATCCTGACTTCTGCTGCCTTTATTCAAATAGTTCTTACCTACTTGGTTGCTATTCGATTCCGGGTATGTCTGGCCCCAAACTGACGTGGCTGGATTACTAAGTTTCTCAAAACGCTAGCACAAAGAGAACAAAAACGTAACCTCTCTCTCCTCACAAAATGGTGGTCATCCCAGGGGCGGCTCAAGGCAATCTGCTGCCTGAGGCGAGGGATGAGATGGCGCCCCCTCCCCGGCGTGGTGCCCCTTCCCCCCGGGTGGGGGATCTTTCTCAAAACTCCAGTCAGGGACTGAACCAAATCAGAAAGTCAATTAGATAATGTGGAGCAAATGCAAGATGTTCACACACCAAGGAACTTAAAGAGCGAGAACCACAGCAGTTTATAACTCCAAATTATGATTCATTTGTATTTTGTTACAAACTGCGTTATGGTGCTTGCTTTTTCTTTTTGAACATACATTTTGCATTCACAGAACCCTCTCCTCAACAACCGGTGCAGAGCAGAGATAGGACATTCACCCACAGAACTCAATATGTATTTTAAAAAATCTGATTTTGTTCATCTCACCAACAACAAACATTCTCCAGTACTAGGCATATTGGGAACTAATATAAAACCCTACTAAAGTCACTAAGATCTGCAAGGTCAAATCTACCATACCATCCCAGCATACACTTTCAAAACTCATACAATAAGGGGCCTATCAAGAAAAAAGCAGCACTATGAACACTGCAATGGGCCCCAAAACATCCATACACCTATTTGAAATATTGAACAAGTCAAATTACTACAGTACAGATCCCTACATACAAACTCCATGTTAACAGAACACCTGACCTTGGTCACACACTCAAAACACAGACCCTCACCAAGTACAGAATAAGTGACCACAACCTAAAGCAAAAATAAAAATATGTAGACAAAATTTAAATTGAAACCCCAAGAAACCAGAGTCCACATGCAGTGCAACATCAGATACATAAGAGATGCAGTTCCCCAATACTGTGTAAAATATAAAAATAGCACAAAGTCCAATCACTAAAATGAAATAAAATTATTTTTTCTACCTTTGTTGTCTGACCATTTTATTCTCTGATCATGCTGTTCCCGATCTGAGGCTTCTGCTTTCCTGTCTTCTCTTAGCTCTCTTTCTGTGGTCTATGGTCCATCTGCCATTTCTTATCTCTTCTTTTGTTTTCTTCACTTCCTTCCAACAGCCCATTTCCAGTTCCAGTAACCCTCCCCAGTATCAGCCCACTTTCCAGTCCTCCCCTTCCAGTACCTTCCAATGTCAACCGCCTTGCATTCCCATGACTGCTACTAGTGTCCATTCCCTTCCAGTCCCCCTCCTTCCCCACTGTCCAGCCCCTTCTAGTCCAAATATCATCCCAGATATCAGCTCATGTCCACTCTCAGTGCCACCCCTCCAGTCAGCTCCCTTCCAGTCACCCTACCCTCTGTCCATTCCCCTTCCAGTGCCATTTGCATGTCAGCTCCCTTCCAGCCTCCTCCCCATTACCCAACCATTTACCACTCCCATCTCCAAGTGTCAGCTCCCTTCCAGTCCCTCTTCAGTGCATCCCAGGTGTCAGCTCCTTTCCAGCCCCCTCCTTCCCCCGTGTCAGCTCCCTTCGTGCCCCCTCCTTCCCCTGGCAGACCCTCTCATTATCCGCTCCCTTCCAGTCCTATTCTACCATCCTCCTGCATCAGCTCATTTGTAGCCCTAGCCCCTAGTTTTCTTCCAGGGCCAGCAGCACTCTCCTCCCCTCCCCCATTAGCCCGTTTCCAGTCCCAGCCCATTTCCAGTCCTATCCCCCTTATCAGCCCACTCTAGTCCTAGCCCTCCAATCAGCCCATTACCAGTCCTAACCCCCCCATAAGTCCATTTCCAGTCCTAGCCCCCCTAATCAGCCTATTTCTAGGCCTAACTCCACCAATTAACCCATTACCAGTCCTAGACCCCCCTCCAGAACAGCCCATTTCCACTTCTAAACCCCCATCAGCCCATTTCCAGTCCTAGCCACCCCGAAAGCCCATTACCAGCCCTAGCTCCCCCTCCTGATCAGCCCATTTCCAGTCCCAGCCCCCCATAGCCATTACCAATCCTAACCCCCCCATCAGCCCACTTCCAGTCCTAACCCCACCCCATCAGTGCATTTCCAGTCCTAGAACCCCCATAGCCCATTACCAGTCCTAACCCCCCCATCAGCCCCATTTCCAGTCCCACCACCCCCATAGCCCATTACCAGTCCTAACCCCCCCATCAGCCCACTTCCAGTCCTAACCACCCCCCTCCCCCCCCCCGGGAAACTGAAAATAAAAACCTGGCTGCTGCTGCCGCTGTGGCAGCAGCAGCAGAAGGAAGTACCCCGCGGCCAACCGGCAGAGCAATCCTCACTCCCTCAGCACCGGCTTTACAGAGCAGCGAAGGGAGAGTTTCCCTTTCTCGCGGCTCTGCTAAGCCCGCCGGTGCTGATGGGAAACAGGAAATGCCGTTTCCCATCAGTGTCAGCGGGCTTAACAGAGCCACGAGAAATAGAAACTCTCGCTTCACGGCTCTGTAAAGCCGACGGCACTGAGGGAGTGAGGAGGACTCTGCCGGGGCGGCCTCAGAGCCCTTTCTTCTGCCGCTGCCACCGTGGCTCTTTCGATCGGGGTATTTTAAGGGAGTGAGGCGGCTCTTTTGGGGGCAAAAATGCAATGCAATGTGTGCCTTCGAGTCAGTCCTGACTCCTGGCGACCCAGAAGCTCCTGGGTTTCCTTGGCAGTGTCACCGGAAGTAGATTGCCAGGCCTTTCTTCCGAGGCAATGGAGGGTTAAGTGACTTGCCCAAGGCCACAAGGAGTGCTAGCGGGAATCGAACCCTGGTTGCTTGGTTACCAAACCAGTGTTCTAACCACTAGGCTAGTCCTCCACTCCCATCTTTTGGGGGCATTTCTGCCTAATTATAGAGCCACCTCTGGCTCCAGGTTTTGACTTTGTTGATGTTATAGAGCTTTTCCATCGTTGAATTCCACAGATGTAGTCAATTTGATTTTTCTACTATCCATTGGGTGAAGTCCATATGTATCATTAAAATCATCTGTAATACCTGAAGACTGGAGGATGGCCAACGTAATGCCAATTTTTAAAAAGGGTTCCGGGGGTGATCCGGGAAACTACAGACTGGTGAGCCTGACGTCAGTACCAGGAAAAATAGTAGAAACCATCATAAAGAACAAAATTGCTTAACATGTAGATAGTAATGGCTTAATGTGAGACAGCCAACATGGCTTTAGACAAGGAAGATGTTGTCTTACTAATCTGTTATGTTTTTTTTAAAGGTGTGAATAAACAGGTAGACAAAGGTGAGTCGGTTGATATAGTGTATTTGGACTTTCAGAAAGCCTTTGACAAGGTTCCTCATCAAAGACTTTTGACAAAACTAGAGTCATGGGATAGGAGGCAGTGTACTATTGTGGATCAGGAAATGGTTAAAAGATAGAAAGCAGAGGGTAGGGCTAAATGGCCAATTTTCCCAATGGAGAAAGATGAATAGTGGTGTACCCCAGGGATCAATGCTGGGTCCGCTGCTTTTTGACATATTCATAAATGACCTGGAAAAGGGAATGAGTGAGGTTATCAAATTTGCAGATGACGCAAAACTATTTAAAGTTGTTAAAACCCATGAGGATTGTGGAAAATTGCAAGAGGATCTTGATAAACTGGAAAAGTGGGCATCAAAATAGCAGATGAAATTTAATGTGGACAAGTGCAAAGTTATGCACCAAGGGAAGAACAACCCAAACTATGGTTACACGATGCAAGGTTCCACATTAAGAACCACCACCCAGGAAAAAGATTTAGGCATCATTGTGGATAACATGTTAAAACCCTCTGTCCAGTGTGCAGCGGTGGCAAAGAGAGCAAATAGAATGCTAGGTATCATAAGGAAAGGAATGGAAAATAAAACAAAGGATATTATAATGCCTCTGTATTGTTCCATGGTGCGACCACACCTTGAATATTGTGTGCAATTCTGGTCGCCGTATTTTAAAGAGGATATAGCGTTATTAGAAAAGGTTCAGAGAAGAGCCACCAAAATGGTAAAGGGGATGGAAGGCTGCTCCTATGAAGAGAGGCTACAAAGGTTAGGTCTCTTCAACCTGGAAAAGAGACGGCTGAGGGGAGATATGATAGAAGTCTATAAATTAATGAATGGAGTGGAACGGGTAAATGTAGATCGATTGTTTACGTTATCAGAATATAGAAAGACTAGGGGACATGCAATGAAGCTATAGGGTAAACTATTTAAGACAAATAAGAGAAAATATTTTTTCACTCAACGTGTAATCAAACTCTGGAATTTGTTACTAGAGGATGTAGTAAATGCTGTTAGTGTGGCTGGGTTTAAAAAAGGTTTGGACAAGTTCCTGGAGGAAAGGTCCATAAACCATTATTAAAAAGGGACCCAGGATATCAATGCTTGACCCAATACAAGCATTGTGGAACCTGTGTCTTTTGGGGAAACTGCTAGGTAAGTATGACTTAGATTGGCCACTGTTGAAAACAGGATACTGGGCTTGATGGACCTTGGTCTGACCCAGTATGGCATATCTTATGTTTTTATGTTCTTGAAGTCGCCACTTGTGTTGCTGGAAGAAGGTGTTTGAGTTGAATAGATCATTGGTCACTGCAGAATTCTATCAGTCTTTCTCCAGCTTCATTTGTGTTGCCAAGTCCATATTTTCCAACCACTTTGCCTTCTTCTTTGTTGCCAACTTTTGCATTCCAGTCACCCAGGACTATCATGATATCCTGTTTGCATGTTCTGTCAATTTTAGCTTGAACTTGTTCATAGAAATATAAATTACACTAACTGAAGAAAACTCCATGATCTGACCACAATACCACGGCTCTTTAGGTCTCTGATCCATCAAGCAGTGAGAGACAGGCAGAGAATAATACAGAACACAATCACACACACACAAGTGTTACTTTCTTTGAGCTCAGAGGGAAGACAATAAGCGGTCTATGAACAGGCATAATTCCAGGCTTATTGAATTCAAATTCCTCCTCCTAAAAAGCTCCTTTTTATTAGAGAAAAAGAGGAAGTAACAGTCATTTATTATAACCATGAAATAACACAAGGTGTCGCCAAAGTTCTTTTTACAGAGTAAGATCTGATTACAGTATATTAGATGAAATTTATAATTGCAAAAGCTGCAAAAATTATGTTTTGTCAGCAGTGACTGTACAATGAACTATGGTTGCACAGGTCATAGCCTATGTTCTTTATGCTTGCGTTAACACTGTTCCATCTATTTTAAAGATGGTTACACAGAACCCATGATCATGATATCCTATTCTATTTAAGAAAGTAGGTGAAAAGTCAAACTTCTAAACACATTTTGTATCAAGAAATTCATCCATCTTCAATTACACTAACCTGGTAATTGTTGTTCCTTGAGGAACTCCAGTTTAGTCCTCCACCTCTGGGTTGTGTACCTTCTCTCACAGCTTGGAGACTGGGCATGTCAAAATTGTGACATCACTGGATGTAGCCTGCTAGTATCTCCCATCAACAAATAAGTATCTAAAACGTAATTTCAACTGTACCCATAACAATAAATGAGAACTAAACTAACACCTCTTCAACAAGAAGGGTTTTTTTTTACGTTCTCATTTTTCTTATTCTTTTACGTTCCCTGTTCCACCCCCTAAAGCGATTAAGAGAGGAGGAAAGTAAAAGAGGTCAGACAGTAATACTCACTGCAATCCAGAAACTGAAAGGACTTTCTGCACTTCAAAAACTGATGCTCCTCCCCATCTGAAAACAAACTCTGAATAGATCACCCCTCGGGCGGGAATGAGGACTAAACCGGAGTTCCTCAAGGAACAACAATTACTAGGTAAGTGTAATTTCTGACCCAGTCTCTATCCCAGTATTGCATATCTTATGTTCTTATGTTCTATTTCTTTATCATTCCTCCAGTTTAGTCCTCCACCTCTGGGATGTATCAGAGCAGTAGTTATTGGGAGGGACATTTCCACTCGGATCGCCACACCGCTGACCCAAAACAAGCATCATTAAGAACATAAGAACATAAGATATGCCATACTGGGTCAGACCAAGGTCCATCAAGCCCAGTATTCTGTTTCCAACAGTGGCCAATCTAGGTCATATGTACCTAGCAGTTTCCCCAAGAGACACAAGTTCCACAATGCTTGTACTGGGTCAAGCATTGATATCTTCAGTCACTTCTTAATAATGGTTTATGGACCTTTCCTCCAGGAACTTGTCCAAACCTTTTTTAAACCCAGCTACACTAACAGCCTTTACTACATCCTCCTCCGGTAACAAATTCCAGAGTTTGATTACACGTTGAGTGAAAAAATATTTTCTTTTACTAGTCTTAAATAGTCTACCCTGTAGCTTCATTGCATGTCCCCTAGTCTTTCTATATTCTGATAAGGTAAACAATCGATCTACGTTTACCCGTTCCACTCCGTTCATTAATTTATAGACTTCTATAATATCCCCCTCAGCCGTCTCTTTTCCAGGTTAAAGAGCCCTAACCTTTTTAGCCTTTCTTCATAGGAGTATCCTTCCATCCCCTTTACCATTTTGGTGGCTCTTCTCTGTACCTTTTCTAAAATCGCTATATCCTTTTAAAGATACGGCGACCAGAATTGCACACAATATTCAAGGTGCGGTCTCACCATGGAACAGTATAGAGGCATTATAATATCTTTTTTTTTATTTTCCATTCCTTTCCTTATCATACCTAGCATTCTATTTGCTCTCTTGGCCGCCGCTGCACACTGGGCCGAGGGTTTTAACATGGTATCCACAATGACGCCTAAATCTTTTTCCTGGGTGGTGGTTCCTAATGTGGAACCTTGCATCTTGTAACCATAGTTTGGGTTGTTCTTCCCTAGGTTGTGATAAGGAAGCTTATCATAGTTCAGGAAGGAGCTATAATAGAGGTGAATTGGCTCTGAACAAGCAACCTGTCTTTTCTGGTAGAAATAATAAAACAGAATGTTTCCATAAAAGACTACCAGTCCCAGAATGCACCAGGTTTCCAACAGCCACTAGAAGAGCTGAAGTGGGAAAACGTGTGTTCAATCAGGAGAGATATGAGGTAATCCCCAAGCACTCATCTCCAAGGGCAGGGCTTGATTCAGCACAGCTGCGCTGTGCTAGGGTGGAGCAGCCCTCTAAATAGGTTAAAAGTAAAGCTTATTCTACACAGCAGGATCATCAAGAGGATCATCTTCTTCATGATCATCATCAGCAGAAGAAGGAGCAGAGGCAGCAGAAGCCAGAGCTCACGGACAGAGAGAGCAAGAAACACTTTGGAAGAAAGAAGAGAGAAGCATCTTGGAGGTCTAAAGGAGTCCATAGCAGTACGTGTGCTGGGAGGCATTCTAGAGGCAAGCATACTCCATTGGACTGGAGGAAACCAGAGGAGTGGGGTTGCAGAGCCAGGAATCCCCGGACGGGACCTGTGAGGGAGACGGCTGCATTTGGAAGGGGCCCTAAGACCAGTGCAAGAAGGTATGTGAAGAGAGACCCAGTGTCCAGGGATCTTGATTGGAAGGCTGGACATAAAAACTGGACTACATACTGGCCAGGATATTTAGAGAGGAACCCTAACAGCAATGGAAGCTCAGATATGAACACTGATCTATGCCCTAGCTATTCACTTGGAAGACAGCAGGGAAACAAGTATTGTTCTGAGAATGCTCCATTAAGAAATTCCTCTGTGCCAATCCATGATATTGATTCTATGATAATTGAAGAAGCAGGAGCTATTGTAAATGAACAGTGTGAATACATGGATTGCTCTCTGTCTAAACTTCTGTGGTAATATACTTTTAAAAAATACAACAACCATCACAAAGAAATATAAACTTGTTCTTTGATCTACTCAGAAAAGCTTTTGAGCAGGATTTGAGCCACGTTTAGAAAGTAAACCAGCCAAGAGGTTTACAGCTGGTTAATTGTTAGCAATTGAGCCTTGCCTAATTGCCTGTGAGCTCTGAAGAGACACTTCTGTGTGTGTGTGAAAATACCAGAAGTTAGCCTTGAAAAAGAACAGTTTTTCATTACTTTGTGGGTTATGTATGTTTTTGAAGCACTGCTAAAAAGATATTAGCAGGAGCCATAGAAAAGACCTTTCTGTTCCCATCAAGGTCTTTATGATTTGATTTGATGGCTTAAGAAGTTCAGTTGTTGTTTTTCCTGATTTTGTTTTTCTAAGTATAATACTGAAAGCAAGTATCCTTTCTGTGCTACCAAGCAAATCTGTGTTGGGAGAAATAACCCCATAAATAAAATATCTTTTCTTTGCTTAAACACTCCGAGCAAGCACAACTAATTTATTTGTGAACGGCTGATTCTGGAATGAATGGACTACATTTCCCACAATCCTTTGCAAGTCATATTAATATTTGCCTTTGCCAAGACTGTGGACATTCTCACCCAGCGCCCCCGTTTACAGTTGGCGTAGTTTTTCGGATTGCTTTTGCGCAAAGGATTTACATGCTAAGGATTACAACTGAAGTCTGAAGAAAAAAAGAAAGTTCAAGTTAAAAGCTGGAAAAAAAGATTTTCCCTTAACTACACTTTGGAGAAAAGAGGTGGCTGATCCAGGTAGCTGTCCCAGGAGTAAAAGACCCTGTGTAGAGCTGGATTCATCACTGGCATAAGGTAATAAGTACCTGGGCATGTCTAATGGTGGATGGGAGTAAGGCACAGGGGTAATTAAAAAAAAAATTAGGAGAAAAACACCTGTTTGGAAGGTGTTGCACTGTGTTTTTTTTTCTTTTGTTTTCTTGCAGGGTTTAAGATGGATCCAAGGGAAATGGCCAGCTGGATGGCAGCCCAGTTTAGCAGGCAACAGGAGCTAGCGCAGCAGGCTCAGGACACTGCTATGAAAGCCTTAATGGACCAGCAGAAGCCAGTGCTTGATCTGGTGAAAGCCTTAGTTAATCTGCAGAACCAAAGTGGACCGGATGCAAGACCAGCAGTAAATACTGGTATACCACATGTGGACAGTGTGGGACTCAATCAGGGAATTGGGGCATTTAGTTTTGGGAAGCTAACTCCAGATGATAATGTTGATGATTTCCTAGAATCTTTTGAGAGAGTGGCACAAGCATTAGCATGGCCAGAGACCCAGTGGGCAGTAAGGCTGGCAGCCTCATTAACTGGAGAGGCGCTTGCAGCTTATAGAGCAATACCAGCAGCTCAGGCTTTGAATTATAAAGATGTAAAGGCTGCTATTAGAGATCGCCTAGGGTTGTCTATTTCAGAGTATAGGCGAATGTTTAGAGCTACTATATTAAGAGTGGGTAAAACACCCAGGGCTCTGAGTCAGAGAATCAGAGGATTGGCTGTAAAATGGTTGGAGCCTGAAGGAAAGACTGTGGAAATGTTATTAGACATTATTATGCTTGAACAATTTATGTCTGCTGTGCCTAAAGATTTGCACACTTTCCTTATACAGCAAAATTGCCAGAATCTTGGAGAGGCAACCATGCTAGCAGAGAGATTCTTGGAAGCCACGCAGGCTTGCCATAGAATGGGTGGCCTTCTGAAGATTGGAGCTGAGGCAAGCTGTGCTGTATCAGAAAAGAAAATTGTTAAAAATGTTTCTGAAAATAATTGTACTGTGCCAAACCAGATGACACAGTGGAGTAAAAAGAAATGTTTCAAATGTGGAAAATGGGGACATTTGGAAAGGGGATGCCAGATACACACTAGCTTAATGGGTGTTGATTTAAAACAGCCCAAAGAAGGATTTCTTTTGATGGTTGATGTGCAGGGAATTACCACAAATGCTCTGTTAGACTCTGGGGCAGACCAGAGTATGTTGTCAAAGGGGCTTTGGAAGAGGATAGAGGCCCAAGAAGGATTTGTGCCTAGAACCCCTGAAAGCCAAGTTCACATCAGATGCATTCATGGTGCTGCAACATCATATCCCACCTATAGGCTAATGGTTAAGTGCCTGGGGGGACAAGAGGAAGTTATGTTAGCAGTGGTGCCTAGGCTACCATTTGATTTGGTTCTAGGAAGAGACTGGCCAAGATTTAAGCAGGGTCTAGTGGAAGGACTAGGAAAGAAGGAGGGAGAAGGAATGATGGTAATAGCTCCCGGGCCTTTGTTTGGAAGTCCTTAGACCCCAGCTAAAAAGATGGTTAAGCGTCCAGAAGACCAAACTACCCCGAAGCAGACATTTGTCTTGAAGTACCATAGGGTCACAGAGAAGGTCCAAGCTCCTAAGCGGGCAACCCCTCAAGCTGCTGGGTTTGACCTGTGCAGTATAGAAAATGTGACTGTACCTAGCCAAGGGAGAGCCCTGGTTGAAAGAAATATAAACTTGTTCTTTGATCTACTCAGAAAAGCTTTTGAGCAGGATTTGAGCCACATTTAGAAAGTAAACCAGCCAAGAGGTTTACAGCTGGTTAATTGTTAGCAATTGAGCCTTGCCTAATTGCCTGTGAGCTCTGAAGAGACACTTCTGGGTGTGTGTGAAAATACCAGAAGTTAGCCTTGAAAAAGAACAGTTTTTCATTACTTTGTGGGTTATGTTTGTTTTTGAAGCACTGCTAAAAAGATATTAACAGGAGCCATAGAAAAGATCTTTCTGTTCCCATCAAGGTCTTTATGATTTGATTTGATGGCTTATGAAGTTCAGTTGTTGTTTTTCCTGATTTTGTTTTCTACGTATAATACTGAAAGCAAGTATCCTTTCTGTGCTACCAAGCAAATCTGTGTTGGGAGAAATAACCCCATAAATAAAATATCTTTTCTTTGCTTAAACACTCGAGCAAGCACAACTAATTTATTTGTGAACGGCTGATTCTGGAATGAATGGACTACATTTCCCACAATCCTTTGCAAGTCATATTAATATTTGCCTTTGCCAAGACTGTGGACATTCTCACCCAGCGCCCCCGTTTACAAGGTGCATAACCTTGCACTTGTCAACATTAAATTTCATCTGCCATTTTGATGCCCAGTCTTCCAATTTATCAAGATCCTCTTGCAATTTTTCACAATCCTCTTGGGTTTTAACAACTTTAAATAGTTTTGTGTCATCTGCAAATTTGATAACCTCACTCGTTATTCCACTTTCCAGGTCATTTATGAATATGTCAAAAAGCAGCGGACCCAGCACAGATCCCTGGGGTACACCACTATTCATTCACCTTTCTCCATTGGGAAAATTGGCCATTTAGCCCTACCCTCTGCTTTCTATCTTTTAACCAGTTCCTGATCCACAATAGTACACTGCCTCCTATCCCATGACTCTTTAGTTTTGCCAAAACTCTCTGATGAGGGACCTTGTGAAAGGCTTTCTGAAAGTCCAGATACACAATATCAACCGACTCACCTTTGTCCACCTGTTTATTCACTCCTTCAAAAAAAACATAACAGATTAGTAAGACAAGATCTTCCTTGTCTAAAACCATGTTGGCTGTCTCCCATTAGGTTGTGACTATCTACATGCTGAGTAATTTTATTCTTTATGATGGTTTCTACCATTTTCCCGGTACTGACGTCAGGCTCACCGGTCTGTAGTTTCCCGGATCACCCCTGGAACCCTTTTTAAAAATTGGTGTTACATTGGCGATCCTCCAATCTTCAGGTATTAGAGATGATTTTAATGATAGTTCACAGATTAGTGATAGCAGGTCTGCAATCTCATATTTCAGTTCTTTCAACACCCTTGGATGTATACCATCCGGCCCAGGTGATTTGCTACTCTTCAGTTTATCTAATAGTTGTAAGACATCTTCCCGATGTATCGATATTTCCTTCAATTCTTCCGCACCTTTAAATACCACTTCAGTCATGGGTAACATCCCTACATCTTCCTCAGTAAAGACCGAAGCAAAGAATTCATTCAGTCTCTCCGCTATCGCCTTGTCGCCTCTTAGTGCTCCTTTAACCCCTTTATCATCTAATGGACCAACTGACTCTCTCACAGGTTTTTTGCTATGAATGTACTTGAAAAGGTCTTTATTTCGCGTTTTTGCTTCCGCAGCAAGCTTCTTCTCAAATTCTCTCTTTGCCTGCCTTATCAATGCCTTGCATTTGACTTGCCAGTGCTTGTGCTGTTTCCAGGTTTCGTCGTTTGGCTCTTTTTTCCATTTCCTGAAAGATGCTTTGTTGGCAACAACAGCCTCTCTGACCTCACCTTTAAACCATGCTGGCAGTTTTTTGGACTTCCTTCCACTTTTCTTAAAGCGTGGAATACAGCTGGTCTGGGCTTCCAAGATAGTATTTTTCAACAACACCCAAGCTTGATGTACGTCTTTAACCTTCGCAACAGCTCCTTTTAGTTTTTTCTTAACTGTTTTCCTCATTTTATCATAGTCTCCCTTTCGAAAGTTAAAAGGTAGTACTGTGGATTTCCTTACTATCCCTCCTCCACTAATTAAATCAAAGGCGATCATGCTATGATCACTATTGCCAAGTGGCCCCAACACCCTTATCTCTTGCACTAGATCTGGTGTTCCACTAAGGACTAGGTCTAATATGGCTTCCCCTCTGGTCGGTTCATGAACTAGCTGCTCCAAGAAGCAGTCATTTATTTCATCTAGGAACTTTATCTCCCTAGCATGTCCTGACGTGACACTGACCCAGTCAATACCGGGGTAATTGAAATCACCCATTATTATTACTGCGCTGTAACTTTTGTTAGCTTCCTTGATTTCTTTGAGCATTTCATCATCCATTTGGTCATTCTGGCCAGGTGCTCGATAGTATACCCCCACTGCCATCGCCTTCCCCCTTTTATATGGAATTTCAATCCATATAGATTCTACAGCAGATTTGGTTTCCTGCAAAACTTTAATCCTCTCTGAGTCAATGCCCTCTCTAACATAGAGCGCAACCCCTCCACCAATTTCATCAGCTCTATCATTACGATATAGTTTGTACCCAGGTATCACAGTGTCCCACTGGTTGTCCTCCTTCCACCATGTCTCTGATATTCCAATCATATCTAACCTTTCATTTAGTGCTATATATTCTAACTCTCCCATCTTATTCTTCAGACTTCTAGCATTTGCATACAAGCATTTTAGAGAATGTATTTTATTCATGTTAATTTGGCTATTGTTAGACATGGGTAAATTGGAATCTTTAAGCTCTGTCTGCTCCATACTTGAGGGCATTTGGGCTACTTTACTCTTTTGTGGAACCTCTCTGCTTTTGGTAGTATCCTTCAAGGATACATTCTTCCGAACCATCCGCTCTTGGGCGACTGTCGGCTTTCCACTAATATCTAGTTTAAAAGCTGCTCTATCTCCTTTTTAAAGGTTAATGCCAGCAGCCTGGTTCCATCCCGGTTAAGGTGAAGCCCATCCCTTCGGAAGAGTCCCTCCTTTCCCCAGAATGTTCCCCAGTTCCTAACAAATCCAAAACCCTCATCTCTGCACCATTGTCTCATCCACGCATTGAGACTCCGGAGCTTTGCCTGCCTTTTGGGTCCTGCGCGTGGAACAGGAAGCATTTCGGAGAATGCTACCCTGGAAGTTCTGGATTTCAACTTCCTACCTAAAAGCCTAAATTTTGCCTCCAGAACCTCCCTACCACATTTTCCTATGTCATTGGTACCGACATGTACCAAGACAGCAGACTCCTCCCCAGCACTATCTAAGACCTTATCTAGGTGGCGCGTGAGGTATAACGTCCAGGCAATAGCGTCTACTGAAGATATGAAGAGATGACCAGGTGGCCGCTCTGCCAATTTCTACTGGCAGAACCAAACTGTGCTCCGTCCCGGAATCGCTTGTGCTCTAGTCGAGTGGCCTTGCAAACCCACCGGTACTGGATGACCTTACAACATATATGCTGACACAATTGCCTCTCTAGTCCATCTGGAAATTGACGCTCTCGCCACTGCTTCCCCGTTACGGGGAACACCTGACAGCAGGAATAGTTGGTTCAACTTGCGGACAATTTCTTAGACCTTTTAACTCCTGCCGCAGCACTCTCTGACGTCCAAGCGCTGAAGCTACGATCTGAGGCGTTCCCCTCTGCCGCACCTAGACCTGGAAAGACCACCGATTGAATTAGGTGAAACAGAGAAACTACCTTCGGCAAAAAGAACGGAACAGGTCGCAAGACCACCTTTTCTCTGAAGACAGACAAAAATGATTCTCTACAGGAGAATGCCTGCAACTCCAATATTTGTCTTGCCGAGCCGAGGGCCACCAAAAACACCGCTTTTAAAATTAGATCCTAACCTCACGCCTGTAGGAAGGGCTCAAAGGGTTCCTTAGCTAACTCCCCTAAGACCAAGTAGAGATCCCATGGAGACACCAGTATTCTATGAGAGGGCCGTAATTTGGACACCGCTTTAAGAAAACGCAGCCCATCCCTGTGCGAACCCAGGGCTACTCCCTGGACCTAACCTCTATAGCAATCCAGGGCTGTTAACTGTACTTTTAAAGGACTGGCCGCCAGACCCTTTCCAAACCTGCTATGTGGGAAGCTTAACCCTATAGGCACGGGTACCGTATCCGCTTGAATCTGGCGTCGTGAACACCAGTCCTCAAAGATAGGCCAAATGCACACATAAGCCAGGGACATGGACCTCCTTCTGACCCGAAGTAAGGCTGAGATGACCACTCCAGAATAACCTGTTCTCCTTAAGCTTGCCCTTTCAAGGGCCAAACCACAATTCACCTGAGACACTCGTAGCGGACCCTGAAGCAACAGGTCCTCCGACACCGGCAATCTCCGAGGATCCCCGCCGAGCAGACGAAATAGACCGGCATAGCATGGGCGCCTTGGCCAGTCTGGAGCCACTAACAGCACTCTTCCTCGAAGAGCTCCTAAGCGCTGCACCACTCACCCTATGAGCACCCCGGGGGGACAACAGAGAGAGCCGAGCGACGGTTCTGGTTGCATCAGAACCTCGACGCCCTCCGACATCCTTTCTCGTCTTCTGCTGTAAAAACGATTCGCCTTGGCCGAAGAAAGGTCGCCATGCAATCCATGATCGGGAGGACCCCACTTGATGACTATCTGTGGGAACACTTCCAGCTGACGCTACCACATTGTCTGCTTCTGAAACGGGCGCCGCAATAAGTGCCTGCCGTCGAGGCTCCACCAAAGCGAACAGAGCCTCTGATTCCTCTTGCATGTCCGCCCTACCTGAACCTCCATGCCAGTTTAGGTAAAGCACTACTGCGGAATCGTCGCACAGCATTCGCCCTGCCCGATCCTTCAGTGCAGAATCAAATGCTTGACACGCCCGAGCAACGCCCTCAGCTCCAACCGGTTGATCCACCAATGTGCCCACCGATCACTCCAAACCTCACGTGCGAAAAGATCCTCGCAAGACCTCCCCCGTCTGCAAGAATCACCACCGTCAACATCGGGAGCATGTCTTCCGCAAGATCTCCTGGGCGAACCCCCAGAAAGGGGATCTTCTGACCTACATGGGACATGGAGGACATTTGTTTGGAGAATCGATCTTGCGCGACCAACGTCGTAACAGGGACCATGGTATTGGGCACATGCGAGCTCCGGCCCCCGGAACTACCTCCAGAGCCCCCGCCAATATCCAGAGTATCCAAAGATAGCCCCAAGCCGATAGCGTTGGATCTGACAGAAACCTGCATAGTAGCTGTTGAAGGGCCTGATCTCTCTGCTCCGGCAGAAACACTGTTCCCAATTGGTAGCCGGACCGTACCCCCAAGTTCTACTCTGTTCGTAAACCAGACACTCTTGGCCCTGGACTTTGGACGAATCCGCTACTTGTTGAGACCAGGGTGAACTAAGAGGCCTTCTTTCCGCAGAGCCGCCACAACCACCACCATAAAATTGGTGAAGGTGCGCAGAACCGTTGCCAGACCGAAGGGCAAAACTAGAAACTAAAAATGTACCCAGGGGAAGGCAAACCTTAGAAACTTCTGATGCGCTGCCCTTATTGAAATGTGTAAGAAAGCTCCTAAAAGGTGGAGGGATGTTAAGAACTCCTCCAGCGTAACTGCCAACACTACTGATCGCAACGTTTTCATGCGAAAGAAAGACGCTCAGAGCCAGCGATTTACTTCCTTGGGATCTAGAAAAGATGGGGAGGCCTGTCCTTCTTTGAAACTATGAAATAACTAGAATAGCGCCCGACACCAAAATACCCCTGCGAACCCGGCACCAGAGCTCCTAACTGTCAGATATGATCCAAGTTCGCCGAATTGCGGAGATCTCCGCTGTCCTTCGCAAGAAGACAGCACCAACGATACTAGCATCGGGCGATCAAATTCTACGTCCTTTGTGTATTATCTCTACCACCCAATGCTCTGTCATATCTGGACCCCGGCAGGAAGAAAACTCCCGAAGAATCCCTCCTGCCGACTAAACCGCCACCTGGGCTCGCCTTGCTTCAATGTGGTTTTCAGGCATTCACGGAAGAGGTAACCAAGGATCCCCTTCCTGCACTTCGAAAGCCCAGATACCCTTGAGCTCTGGAAGCCCATGTACCTTGCTGCGCCACTCCCAAATGAGCGGTCACTCACCGACCATAGACAGATGGGAAGATTTCATTTACTTCCTATCCCCTATCTTTCAAACTATATACCTTTCTTGTAGCAGGCACCTCCTGTTTTCCAAAGAGCTGTAACTGCTACAAACCTCTATTCAGTATGTCTTTTTTTTTCTTTAAATACAACTTTATTCCTGTATCAGACTTTTTGACAGATCCTTCTCAGAAGAAAGTAACCACATATCAACCTTTTAGGCACCCTGACCAGGCACCCAGCACTCTGACATTTGCGCAGCCACCACCATGGCCTAACTGATTAGGCCATTCCCACATGTCTGCATCAAGTCCTCGTGCACTGAGTACGCTTAGAGCTGTGTAACACAGGGAATGCTTAAGGGTCAAGTGGGATTTACACTCCTTGACCCCATCCCATACCAGGCCCTATGGTATTACAGATGACACTTTTGTCCCTTAATCATTCTTTCATGCAGCTATCAGACGCTAACAGCTGTCAGATCTTTCCTGCACTGAACAAAGGCAGAAACTCCCTCTACCACCTGTCAATGGATTTCATGAAATATCTGGCCGCATTCATAACATGCAAGGCCGTAGACGCCACCAAGAACAATCGAACGGTGGCCATGAAGCAACCCCCTATGATATCATTGCTTGAAACTTGCCTTCATAAAGAAGTTACTTGAGATCTACTCCTGTACCTTCCTGATGTTGCCCACCAAGGGCGGCATCACCTATTCAGACAGTTAACCCTATTGCTTTCTACCCCGCAGCAAGCTGTGCTACCCCAAGATAATTATGATGGATGACTAAGTGGACAAAAACGATGGATGCTGTGTTCCTGTCAATAAAGGTGGCCGGTCCTCCTGAGAGATGGAAATTCTGTGACGCTTACCTTTTCCATGAATTTGTCAACTATCAATGTAAAAATTCCCCCTTTCTCAGACATTGACAAGAGTTTCTGGGTAGCCTGGAAGATCCTACTCTGAATTAAACCCCTCTGTTCTCTGAATTAGAAAGGTTTCAATTAACAGCGTAAAATAAAAGTCACCGCTGTAAGAAGGAACAAGCGATCACACTACTGTCAGGGCAGCAAGACGACCACCCTTCCCTTGAAGGGGAGCAGCATCATAAAGGCTAGATACTGGGCATTAAAATATATAGTCGGATACCAGTACCAGTACATAATGTCGAAGTTTTCATACATGGGAACAGGAGCTGAAACTTCCACTTCATTGGGGCTTTGTGCTTTCAAGATGATGTAATTAGAAATTTAAACTTCTGCAGAGAGCTCATCTGCTCTGGTGTTCCACCTTCTGGCTTGCAAGCAAACACAATGTGCCCAGGTGCTTGTCCTGCATAGCCTTGCCTTAGGTCATGCCTATGTGACTGCCAAAATGCCGTTGTTTTTATTTTATTTATTTATTTATTTTTGTATCTATAGTCATGGAGACTGCCTATGACTCCTAAGCCATGCTAATGCGGTTAAACCAATTAATAAAGGAAAGAACACAGGCAAATAACACCAAAAGAACAAATAAAAGTAACCTTACTGCGATTGACAGCGAGTGTTAAGCTACACTAGGCCCCGATGCGAGCCGAGCCATGGGGAGCCGCCATGCGGCAAAGCCTGCAGGTACAAAATGTCCGCCGCTGACAGAAGCCCTGAATTGGCACCAAAGCCGTCTGCCTCACAACAAAATGTACTCTAATCCTCCGTGTGGTCCGTTGACAGTGCGGCCCCCCTGCTTTGCAGCCCCACTCAACAACTTAAACTCTCTCTTACCATGTATCGCACCGTTCTAGCTTATGCGGACCCACTGAGCACAGGGGAGAGCGGACAGCCGCGGAGTGAGCTCGTCTTTCTTCTGCCCCTTGCCCCCCCGCAGAGCAGCAGCTCGGGACCGGCAGAGAAGCCCGTTGTGTTCTGCAGGGCTCCCCTCCGTACAGGCAATGAGGGGAGAACTGCCAGGGGGATCTGTACCGCCGCACAAAGAGGGAAAGGGGAGGCAGGCAGTGGCTGGCTCAAACCCTGCTACAGGATTTTTTTTTTTTGAGGATTAGCCACTAGAAAAATAAATTAAACTAAACCATAGTGATCAAACCAAACTTTAAACCTTAAACTAAAGCGCTACCCTAACTGCTCCTAATCAGTTCTTCAAGTGAGCCCAGCACCTAGGCTCACTACATCCTCCTGCTGCATGGAGACTGGACACACTGGGGCGGATAGGAGATACCAGCAGGCTACATCCAGTGATGTCACGATTTTGACATGCCCAGTCTCCAAGCTGCGAAAGGAGGTACACAACCCAGAAGTGGAGGACTAAACTGGAGGAACGATATGGAACTCTTTAATTTCATCCTCTTCTGCAGCTGTTAGGACATATACTTGAATTATAGTTGTGTTGATAGGCATTTCTCGTAGATGAATAGAGATTAAGCATTACTGACTGCAGCTAAATTAAAAAGTAAGTAAGAGTAACACTAACATAAGGACTGGTCTGGGGAACTCCAGAAGCCTGTGGTGTCTATGAGGGTGGGTCGAATACTAGCTTAAAAAGATGCATCTCAAATGCAGGTTTAAATCTGGATTATAAGTTTTCCAGATGGATGTCCAGGGGAAGAGTCCCAGAGGTACAGATCTAGAAATTAGAAGACAGCATGGTTTGTCAATTCTAGGTGGGCTTGTCAGGAAGTAAGAAGGAGAAACAATTCATGTGAATAGAGTGGAGCACCCAGGGAGGGGCACCCAGGGATCAGGAAAGATGACAGGTAGAGTGGAATCCTGGAATGAAGGATGTTGTGTGAGGATAATGAACTTGAACTGTTACGGTAGCAAACGGGTAACCAGTGAGACTTAATAAAGAGGGGGGTGACATGATCAAGCTTAGTGGCATGATGAAAAGGTAACGGGCGGTATTTTGCACAGACTGGAGACGTTTCATTTTGAATTGACATAGTCAAGGCATGATATAACTAGAGTAAGCAACAGGGTATAGACAGCTGTGTCTAGAAGGAATGAACGGATCAAGCCTATCTGATGCAAAGTTTAAACGGAGCATTTCACCACCATACCAATGTGATCATGAAAGGAGAGGGACTAGTCTAGAATTATACCAAGGTATTTGAGGAAGGGGACCAAAGAGATGGGTATGTTTCTGACAACAGGGGATAGAGGGGGAGCAGATAAAAAGCCGGTTAACCACAAGGCTGGGATTTTGGATTGATATAGCATTAAGCAGTTGTCATGAAACGAGTCAGCCACAATGGAGAGGCAGTTATTGATGCAAGTCAATTCAGGTGAGATAGGGTGTGTGTAAACCAGCAGCAGGATGTTATCCACATAATAATATGCAGACACACCCTGATGCTGAATGATAGTGGCAAGAGAGGCCAAGAAAACATTAAAGAGGAGGGGGCAAGAACGGAACCCTGGGGGACACCACGGAGCAAAGGAAGTGAGGTAGATACGGAATCCTGAAACGAAACATGATACGAACAGAGGGTGAGAAAGATGAAATTAGGTCTTACCTGCTAATTGTCTTTCCTTGAGCTTTCTCCAGGCCAGTCCAGGGAATGTTAGGGTTGTCAATCTCCTTTAGCAGCTGAGGACTGAAGACTTCAAGTTTTCTTGAGAGGTGAAGCCACTCCCCCTGAGGTCACCCAGTCAGTCTTCTCCTGACAAAGCAGTCAACTAGTAAAGAACTGAAAACACAAGGTTAACTCTTTAAAAACTGATAATGCTCTATAGTCCCATGGACCGAGTAAGCAAAAAATAGTGCTGGTTCGCAATAACCTTTTCTTTTTTTTTTTTTTGAGTTTTGGTATAAAAGTATTGCACGACTCTGAGAAAGAATCCTAGAAGCCCCAATCTACCCCATTCGCATGAAACCATCATATTGCTCTCATTCTTGCGCTTCGGCAGAGGTATGCGAAACCGAAAAGGGTGGGACCCTGGACTGGCCTGGAGAAAGCTCAAGGAAAGACAATTAGCAGGTAAGACCTAATTTCATCTTCCTTATCGCTTCTCCGGGCCAGTCCAGGGAATGTTAGGGCAGTACCAAAGCAGTACCTAAATTCGGGAGGGACCCGCCAGCCCCACGATAAGAGCCGACGCCCCCACCTTCGCATCATCTCTGGCCTGAACATCTAACCGGTAATGCTTCGTAAACCAGAGCATCTAGACCCTCTGACATGCGCTCCCTGCGTCTGCTGAAAAACCGGTTCGCTTTGGCATTGCTGAAAGTAGCCATGAGATCCATAACTGGTTGCCCCCAACGCAATGTCAGCTTGTGATAAACCGCTACGTTCAACTCCCATTCCCCGGGATCGAGCACATTGCGACTGAGATAATCGGCCTGAATGTTCTCTTTGCCAGCCACGTGCGCAGCTGACACGCTAGAAGACGGCCCTCCACCCAAGCCATCAATTCCTGACATTCGGTGAGAAGCGAGAGACTCTTGGTCCCCCCCTGCCGATTGATATATGCAACCGTCACTGCGTTGTCGGAGAATATCCGGACCGCAGACCCCGTGATCAAGTTCTCAAAGCGCTGAAGGGCAAGTCGAGCTGCGCGAAGCTCTAGCCTGTTGATCGACCACGAGCTCTCCTCCGTGGACCAAGACCCCTGAGTGACTTGTGACCGACAATGAGCTCCCCAGCCTGTGAGACTGGCGTCTGTGGTGACTAACACCCATGATGGCTCCTGCAAAGGAATGCCCGCTCTCAGATGAGCAGGGACCAATCACCACTGTAGACTTTGCCGCACCAGTTCCGGACAGACAAGGCGCTGCGAGAGAGGATGAAGCTGCGGCGACCATCGGGAAAGCAACGCTTGCTGTAAGGGCCGCATGTGAGTCTTGGCCCACAGAACCAGATCCAAGGACGCCACCATGGATCCCAAGAGCTGTAAGTACGTCCACGCCGACGGAGCTGACATTGTCAAAAATGCTTGCACTTGCTGCAAAATCTTGTTTACCCGTATTTCGGGCAAAAAGACTGCTCCTCGAGCCGTGTCAAAGAAGGCCCCGAGATAAGTCAGTTGCATTTGTGGCTGTAAGTGACTTTTGGCCTGATTTATGACCCAACCGAATTGCTCCAGCAGCTGCACAACTCAAGTCGTCGCTGCCACGGAGGCCAATTGAGAATCAGCCCTGATTAGTCAATCGTCGAGATACGGATGAACACGGATTCCTTCCTTCCGCAGCGCTGCTGCAACCACCACCATCAGTTTCGTGAAAGTCCGTGGAGCCGTGACGAGTCCGAATGGCAACACTCGAAACTGGAAATGACCCATTGGAAGGGCAAAACGCAAAAACTGTTGATGAGACGGTCTGATGGGAATGTGAAGATAGGCTTCCGTGAGATCTATGGACGAGAGAAACTCTCCTGGCCGCACCGCCCGAATCACGGTACGCAACGTTTCCATGCGAAAATGAGGCACCCGCAAGGCACGGTTTACGCTCTTGAGATCCAGTACTGTCCGAAAAGAACCTTCCTTTTTGGGAACCACGAAATAGAACGAGTACCGACCGTAGCAGTATTGGTCTCGAGGTAGGGGAACTATCGCCCGGAGCTGCAAGAGGCAAGAAAGCGTGTCTGAGATGGCCTGTGACTTCAGACCCAGCGCACAGGGGGACATTACGAAGGCGGGCGACAAAGGGCAAGCGAAGTCCAGCGCATACCCCTTCCGAACTATCTCCAATACCCATTTGTCTGCGGTGATCGCGGTCCAGGCTGCAAGAAAGTCCTGAAGGCACCCCCCTACAGGAACCGACGCCTGGACCAGCAAACCTTCATTACGGCTTCTTAGCCGAGGGCTGAGAAGCATTGAAGTAAGACTTGCCGAAACCTCGTGCTCCTCGAAAGGACTGTCCGCAAAACCCTGCACGGCCTCTGGAATAGGGAGCAAAGCGCGCTTCTCGGAACCTGCGGGAGTCCCGACTGGAGCCGCGGAGACCACCAGCTCCTCTAACCGGCTTAGGCCTATCCTCTGGCAAACGCCCTCCTTTAGAGTCTCCAAGATGCTTAACAATCTTTTCTAACGCCTCGCCAAAAAGTAACTTCCCTTTATAGGGCAATTTACTAAGCCGCAACTTAGAGGAAACATCCGCTGACCAGTTACACAACCACAAAAAACGTCTGGCAGCGACCAGCGACGCCATGGTCTTGGCGGCAATGCGCAGCAAATCATAGAAGGCATCCGCCATATAAGCCGCGGCCGACTCCAACTTCACACTTTCCGCCCCATTTACTGACGTGGCATCCACCGAAGCGTCTCCTTGCAGCCACCGAATGGACACTCTAGACACATATGCTCCACACACCGCAGCCTGCAGCGCCAAGGAGCTGGAATCAAATGCCTGCTTAAGAAGAATTTCCAATTTGCGATCCTGGAGGTCTTTAAGCGCCGCCGCACCCTCCACAGGAATGGTAGTCTTTTTGGTCACTGCCGACACAATCGCATCTACCTTAGGCATGCGTAATAAATCCTTCTCCTCCTGCGGCACGGGGTAAAGGCGAGCCAAAGCGCGGCTCCCCCGGAGCGTAGCCTCCGGACGCTCCCATTCAGATTCAATCATCTGTTTTATAACACGGTGTATCGGAAAACAGCGCTGTTCCGCCTTAAAACCCTGCAACAACGGGTCCTCCAAAGGTTCCTGATATGCTGAAGGAAGAAGCAGGTGCAACGCTGACAAGGATTGGGAAATGAGAGCTGCAAGCTCTTCTTTGCGAAAAACTTGAAAGATATTAGGATCCTCACCGGGAGCAATTTCACCCTCTTCCAGCTCCACTGGAGCCAGGTCCAAGCCTGCTTCCGAAAGAAGCTCTGTTTCCACTTGACCAAGGGGAATAGAGAGCCGAGAAGCAAAAGGATCCAATGGATCCCTTATAATCTCTTTCGGCGGAGAAGGACCCTCTCCAGGATCCTCTGGCACTGCAGGAACCAGCGGTACTGAGACGGAGTCTGGAAGTGACACTACTGGAGCAGGCTGAGAGGATTTTAGCAAAAATGCCTTGTGCATTGCCAGAATAAATTCTGGAGAAAAAAACGTCAAAATCCCCTCCTGAACCTCAGACAGGGGCTGCTGAGGCTCCTCTCGCTGAGAAACGTCCTTAGAGGACTTAGCCTTTCGTTTTGCAGGGCGGTGCTGAACTGCGGGCGAAATGGCCGGCGCGCCTAAAATGGCTGCCTTTCCCGCGGGCAAAGACAGCTTCTCCGCCGCCGCGGCCAGCTTCTCCGCCATTACTCTTGTCGCACACTAACAAACCCCAAAACGGAGGAAATTACTTCTGCTTGCCGCGCTACGGCTCCGAGAAGAGAGACAGCTGCTTGCTTAGAGTGCGACGCTGACAAACGGACGCCACAGAGCTACACACTCACCGGAACAGACAGTTCTGACCAGGTAGGAAAATGCGGTAGCGCCGAGACTTCGTCCCGCTGCTAGCGGGACGTGCACAAGTGCGGCTTTGGCTAAGGCAGAGGAAACTACTGGGGCTCCCAGGTTCAATCTGCAAAGAGAGACGGAGGCGGCCAAGAAGGCAGGCTCTACCTTACACCGTTTCAGTATCAATTACTCAATTTCTCTATTGTCCCAAAAGAACTTAGGGAACGAAAATGGGTCCTTAGGACTATAGAAAAAAATCAGCTCTGCTAGAGCCAACTTGTACTCCAATAAAGAAACAAATTAAAACAAGTACTAGTTTTTCTCATGAGGGAGACCACAGAATCGATCCTCTTCAGCTGCTGAGGACTGAAAGACTGACTGGGTGATCTCAGGGGGAGTGGCTTCACCTCTCAAGAAAACTTGAAGTCTTCAGTCCTCAGCTGCTAAAGGGGATTGACAACCCTAACATTCCCTGGACTGGCCCGGAGAAGCGATAAGGAAAGACTGGAAGAATTGGAGGACTGTGCCATGAAAACCCGCAGAGTGTAGACATGAGAGTAGAAGAAAGTGATAGACAAGATCAAAATCCAAGGATAACTCAAGTGAGACAGCAAGTAAGATGTTCCCCCATCCCAAGAATGCCTCATCTCATTATGAACAGAAAAAATGACAATCTCTGTGCTGTGGTCAGCCCAAAAGCTGTTGAAGAGATTATATTCTTACAGGAAAACATCCCATGGGTACCTTGTCTGGGCTCCTTGGGAGTTTGAGTTGATTGGTTGGTTTTATGTAGATGAGGTCGTTTAAATAATACTGGAACTAAAATGAAGAAAATTAGTAAGAAAAAACTTTAAAATGAACAAGAAAAGAGAGAGGGAGAGTAGGTTCTGTCCTGTTTTGGCCAGGTGGATGTATGTGGTCTTTTTGTGCCATCATGTTTCTATGTTTCTGGGTTTTGGGAGAGCAAGTCCAGCCTGGTGTTCTCAGGGATAATGTTAAACCCATCAGTGTGGCTGATTATATCCTGCTTGTTCAGGGAGAACCTTTCACTCCAGCTACAAGGCAGTGACACCAGGATAATAAATATATGAGGTGTGACAAAAAAGAAACAAGACTGTGGCAGCCATGCCCATGACTCAATGCCAATTGGCTAACCGCTTATGTCACTGTGTTGTGCAACATCTTACCACTATTCTGCTATAATATTTTTCATCTCTCTCAATCTGTTTTTCTTTTTCAGGTCTTTTTGTAGCACACTGCTCCATCGCTTTGTCACACAACTGGAAGTGGCAGAAATATGGAGCAAAGAATCAACTTGAAATTTCTGGTTAAATTGGAGAAATGCCCAACTGAGTGTCTCCAACCTCTCCAAAAGGCTTATGGGGAAGATGCAATGTCAAGGTCATGAGTCTTCAAGTGGCACAAACGCTTCAAGACTGGCCGCGAGGAGGTGGAGGATGACCCCAAATCAAGACGCCTTCCATGACAAAGACAGCTGGGAACATTGACAGAGTGAACCAGCTGGTGCGGAGTGATTGCAGATTGACAGTGCGGATGATAGCTGAGGAGCTAAGCCTAAACAGGGAGTCAGTGCAGACCATCTTGGTGCAGGAGCTGGGGATGCAGAAGATCTGCGACAAGATGGTGCCCAAGCTTTTATGGGATGACCAGGAGCACTGGGTTAATGTTTGTTGAGATTTGCTAGAGAAGATCGGAGAAGATCCAGAGTTTGTTGGCTGAGTCATCACAGGAGATGAGACTTGGGTCTTCCAGTACGACCCTGAGAGCAAGAGACAGAGCCTGCAGTGGAAGACTCGAATGTCATCCAGACCCAAAAAGGCGCGCATGTCCAAATCAAGGATCAAGAATGCAATCAACATGACCTTGATGGGGAGGCAAGATATTGGATCAGAGTGGCTTAGCGTGGTGCTCTTGAGGATCGGGCGTATCGTGGCTTGCTTGAGGGATTGCGGCATATGTCCTTACTGGAGGGATTCCTTAACGATTTTGTGGAAGTAATGGGCTAGTTGGCTTCTAGTAGCTTTGATCCACGCCACTGGGCATGGGTCAGATGGTGAGGTCATTGTGTTAAGGGCATTCACTATGTCCTCTATTTGTTGTGTTGAGGGTATGCTAAAGTTCTTCCAGGTTTGCTGAGGCTCCGTCACTTTCAGGTTGCATGCCTGGGAGAGAGGGGTGCTCGTTTGGTTGGAGTTTTTTGCTTTTAGGTAGTTTGCAAATTTTTGTGGGCCCAGATGATAGGTGCAATGCTGAGTGGTGTCTTTGGTGAGCTTCTGCACAATGTTAAATAGCTCCCTTGGTTTGTTGGCTGATCTCATGATTAGGTTGGTATGGTGTTCTTGCTTGCACTCATTGATCAGGTTGTTGTATTCCAATTGCTTGGATCTGTATTGGGCCATAGAGTCTTGTGACTTGTCACGCCTCCATTTCCTCTCCAGCTTTCTGAGTACACGTTTTGCTTCCCTGATATCATTTGAATACCAGGGAGCACTGGGTCTCCTGTGTGCGTGTGGTCCTTCTCTGCTTGGAGCTGATGAGGCCTCAGCTATTATGCGGTTCCATTCCTCTATGGTTTTGTCAAGGGTGTCACACTCCTGTTGGAGCTGAGGAATTGTTTCTTTTAGAAAAGCATCTTTGTTGTATGCTCTGAATTGTCTGGTGCCGCTCTCTTCCTCTGTGTGGTGAGTGGAGTTATCCAAGATCAAGGAGAAGGCTGGCCTAGTGGTTGGGGCAAGGTACTACAGGCCGGAAGGTCGGTGGTTCAAATCCCACTAGAGGACAGCAACCTTGGGCCGGAAGGACTGGGGTTTCTAGTCCCGCAGGTGCTCCTTGTGGTCTTGGGCAAGCCACTTAACCCTCCATTGCCCATGTTCCCTGTAAGTATTAGTGTATGTGTCTCATATCCCCTCTTGTTAAATGTATCCCCCAACCGCTTTGACCCGGTGAAAAGCGGGATATAAATGCAGCTAAATAAAAATAAAAAGGCATTACATGATGGTCGGACCATGGGACCGGGGTGATTGTTGGGGTTGTGACTTTGCCCTGTTCCGCCAGTTTATTGGAACAAAGACAAGGTCTGGAGTGGTATCATGTTGGTGTGTTGGTGCGTCAGTTGTCTGGCGGTAATGTAGTGATTCCATGGCCTTAAGGAATACTGTAGCTTCTTTGGTAGGCATAGAGGTTAAGTTGTAGTCCCCCAGTGCTATGAGAGGTTTGTGTTGCCTGCTATGTGCGCATATTGATTCGAGTACCGTGGAAAGATGATCTGCTGCGGCACTAGGGGGCCTGAAGGTGATACCAATGAAGTACCATGCCATGAAGACCAAAATTGTGAAGATGTGAGAGAAGAGTGATGTTGTCTACAAGATCAAAAGCCAAAGAAAGAACCAGAGAAACCACCATAAGAGATATCACCGTGATCGTGGAATTTGTGTAATTCACTCAAGAAGGAAAGAAAGATAGTCTCTGTGCTGTGCTCAAGATGAAAACCAGATGGATGGGATGAAGGGTTTGAAGAAGAAAGTGGCATAAAAATCTGGATAAATAAATAAAATAAAGGTATATCGAAAGCTGAGCAAAGACCAATTTTTCAAGTAACTTAGAGAGAAAGGGAAGAATGGAAAATCAACGATAGTGTGCAGTAACAGAAGGGTTGAGGGATGGTTTTTTTAAGATAGGATGTATTAGGGCGTGTTTCCAAAGTGCCTGAAAGGTACCTGAAGATGGGCTGTTAGAGGATCAATAAGATCAGGGGTAACAGAGTTAGTGAGGGGGTGGAAATCCAAGACAAAGGAATTGGGTCAGAAGGGCAAGTAGCTTTATGGGATGACATGATAATCTTGAGAACTTTGACAGAAGTAATTGGGTGAAAAGAGGACCACATGTGTGAGAGGGACTGGAGGAAGGGAAGTAGTGGGTCAGATGGATTAACAGGAGGACTGGAGAGAGAGAACCTTATTCTGGAAGTGATCAGTGAGAAGTCCATGTGCACAGTGCACTTCATGAATGAGCTGCAAAGCCTCACATGATTCCCTTCTCCCACACCAACCCTCAGTATTTGCCAGCAACAGTCCCCTTCTCCCATTCCCTATCCCCTGTGTCATCCCCAAGCATCAGACTCTTCTAAAATGCTCCCCCCTTCTCCCAACCTACCATCTGCCAGTACCAACTTTGTTTCTTTCCCCTTCCAATCCAGTATCTTCCATCCTGGATCCAGCATACCCCTGTCTTCCTCAACCCCTCCATGATCCAGTATCTCCCCATCTGTCTTCTCTACACCCCATCCAGCATATCCTCCTCTCTTCCCTATTCCCCACCGATCCATCATATCCCCTTCTCTCTTCCCTGCCCCCACACGCTGATCCTGTATCTTCTTTAACTCTTCCCTCCACTCTTACATATTGCAGCATCTCTCTATCTCCTCACTCTCTCTTCTCTCCCCATGTTACAATCTCTGTTCTCTTTCCTCCTTCAGAGTCTCCCCTTCTGCTCCCTGCCCCATGCTCTCCAGAATATCCCTTTCTCTTCAGTATCCCCACTGCTCCAGCATCTCCCTTCACTCTTCTCAGTGTCTCCACACTGGACCCACTCTAACCTCCTCCCCCTCCTCCCCCTTCCCCTTCCATCTAGTACCATGCTCTTCCAGGCCATGGCTCCTGCACTGAAAAGACAGAGCCAGGAAAAGAACAAGGAAGAAGCACCAGAACCCACCAACGCTAAAGAACAAGGAGTGGAGCAGATGAAAAGGCTCCTCCACCCTCCACACGTTGAGGCCAATCAGGCCACCTCACCAGCATCTTAAAACACCCAGGAACAACTGCATCATCGAGGAGTAGAGCGGGTATGAGCACTCCTCCCCAACTCGACTCCTGAAGCCCAACCAGCACCCGCACGACGAAAGCACCCACCAATCTACTGCTACTCACAGCCTAGTTACTCCATTGCTACCCCATCGCTTCCTCATCACTGCTACCTCACTGCCTGTAATTAACCTTGCTGCACAGCCTATTGACTCCATTGCTACCTCATTGCTCGCAACTTAACCTTGTTGCATAGTGTGTATTGCAGCAATCCTCTACCCTTTGCTACAATGACCTTGCTACCCATTGCTTGCACTGAACTTGCTACCCATTGCTACATTGCCATTGCTATATTGAACTTGCTACCCATTGCTATATTGACCTTGCCACCCATTGCTTGCGCTGAACTTGCTACCCCCATTGCTACATTGCTATATTGCCATTGCCATTGCTATATTGACCTTGCCACCCATTGCTTGCATTGAACTTGCTACCCATTGCTACATTGCTATATTGCCATTGCTATATTGACCTTGCAACTCATTGCATTAACTGAACCTTGCTACCCATTGCGACATTGAACTTTGTTACACAGGCCATAGTCTCCCCACTACCCATTGCTTGTTTTAACCTATATTGCACAGCGTGCAGTCCCCACTTGTAACTCAACATATACTGCATAGCGTGTAGAATCCTCACCCACCTCATTGCTTGTAAGATATTACACACTGCATAGCCCCACTACTCCTCTTCCATGGCCCCACACCACATTGTCCTTCTCTTCCTCATACTCCCAAATTGCCTCCCCTCTTACCAGCACCCTCACTCCTCTCCCCCCTAATCTCCCTCTACCTTCCTCACTTCTCCCTCCATTCTGTCTTCTAATCTAGTATTTGCCCTTGAGCTTAATCACGCCCTCCCCGTCATCCAACCAGCCCCCCCTCTCTCTAAGGCAACCCCACCCTCGCTTCCGCCGTACTGCCTCTGCATTACCCCGCTCTCTCCTACTCCTTCTTCTTCTCTCATCAGGTAATATCAACCCCAACCCTGCCCCCCAGCCAATTTCTTTCTCACTCTGAGAAGAGTTCCTCACGTACCTTATCTAATCTCATCCATATCCCTATCCTTTCCCCCTCCTCCACCCTCCCTCACTCATGCCTCAATCACTCATCCAGAGATATCAACCCCAACCCTATCCCCTTTAGAGTTCTGTCTCACTCTAAAAAGAGATCCCCACAACCTACCTAACATCAACATCCCCCTTCATTCCCCTTTCACTTCCCCTCCCTCATGTCCCTCATGGAGGGCACACAGAGACACCCACCTGTTCCCTGGCCCCTCTAGATCTCTGTATTACTCTGGTAATAGATCTTCACGTAACAGCCCCCCTAGACCACTGTTGTACTCTGAAAAGAAATCCTCGTGTAACTTGTCCAACCTTATCCATATCCCTCTCCGTTCCCCCTCCACTCTCCCATTCTCATGTGCCCTATGGAATGCTTGCTCAGTTTCTAACAAACTTGCTTTTACTCATGATCTCTTTATCTCCAATGCGCTACACCTTCTTGCCCTAAGTGAGACCTGGCTCTTCCTTGACGATACCGCATCCACTGCTGCTCTCTGCCACGGGGGATACCAGTTCTCCCATACACCTCGATCCACTGGCCGCGGTGGTGGTGTTGGGCTTCTACTTTTTCCCTCTTGCCAGTTCCAACCCCTCCTGCTGCCTCAGTCACACTCCTCCCTCTCTTTTGAAATCCACGCCATTCGCCTCTTCACACCACTTCCCCTCCGAGTAGCTGTTATCTATCGCCCACCCGACAAATCCACATTGACCTTCCTTACCAACTTTGACTCATGGCTTTCCGTCTTTCTGGATCCCTCTTCCCCCACTCTTATTCTTGGCGATTTTAACATTCATGTCGATAACCATTCCGATCCCCATGCTTTGAAGTTCCTTGCCCTCACCTCCTCGTTTGACCTCCAACTTTGCTCCACTGCCCCCACCCACCTGCAGGCCACTGCCTTGACCTGATGCTCTTCTCTAATTCCTCCCCTTCAAACTTCTGCAACTCAATCCTTCCCTCATCTGACCATCACCTTTTAACCTTTAATCTCCAGCTTCCGCTGTCTCAACCTCATCCTGTCTCCTCCGATCTATTTAGAAACCTTCATAATATCGATCCCCTGACTCTCTCCTCCACCATCTCTCCATCTCTTTCCTCCATTATGTCCTCCGAGTCCGTCGACGAGGCAGTATCCTCTTATAATGCTGCACTATCCTTGGCTCCTGACACTCTTGCCCCACTCACCCCACGTCCTGTCTGACGTTCGGCCCCCCAACCCATGCTTTCATCCAAAACCTGCTATTTACGCACCTGTGCCCGTTCTGCTGAACGTGCTTGGACCAAATCCCGCTCCCCGGAATACTTTCTACACTTTAAATTCATGCTTGGCTCCTTCCAGTCAGCCATAGCACTTGCCAAACATGATTACTACATCCATCTGACTAACTCCCTTGCTTCTGATCCTCGCCGCCTCTTTAATACCCTCAATTCTCTCCTCAAAGTGCCCCCGCCCCCGGTCCCAGTCCCGCCCTCCCTCTCTGCCCAAACCCTAGCCGACTACTTCCATGACAAAATCCACAAGATTACCCTCCAATTCCCCACTTCCTCATCTACCTCCCCGATTCTCCCCCCCCCCCATACAAACTTCCTCTGCTACCCTCTCCTCCTTCCCTACGATCTCCGAAGAGGAAACTGCACTCCTTCTTTCCTCCTCCAAACCCACCACCTGTTCCTCTGACCCTATCCCCACCCATCTCCTACACCCCATCTCCCCCACCATCGTCCCCTCCATCTCACATATTCTCAACCTTTCACTCTCCACTGCAACTGTCCCCGCAGACTTCAAACATGCTGTTGTCACACCTCTCCTCAATAAACCCTCACTCAACCCCACCTGTCCTTCTATCAACCCATTTCCCTCCTTCCCTTCATATCCAAACTACTAGAACGAGCTGTCCACCGCCACTCCCTCGACTTCCTCACCTCCCAAGCCCTCCTGGGCCCACTACAATCTGGCTTCCGACTCCCTATACCACTGAAACGGCTCTTACAAAAGTCTCCAATGACCTGTTCCTAGCTAAATCTAAGGGCCTCTATTCTGTCCTCATCCTTCTCGACCTCTACGCTGCATTTGACACTGTTGACCACAATCTTCTCCTCACCACCCTCTCCTCGCTTGGTTTCAAGGGCTCCGTACTATCCTGGTTCTCCTCCTACCTTTCCCATCGCTCCTTTAGTGTATGCTCTGGTGGCTCCTTCTCCTCTCCCACCCCGCTCCACGTTGGTGTACCCCAGGGATCCATCTTGGGCCCCCTCCTTTTCTCCCTCTACACCCAATCCCTTGGCGCACTTATCTCCTCCCATGGCTTTCAATACCACCTCTATGCTGATGACTCCCAAATCTACCTCTCTACACCTAATATCGCTCCAGCAATCCAGGCCAAAATCTCTGCCTGCCTTTCTGACATCGCTGCCTGGATGTCTCACCGCCGCTTGAAATTGAACATGGCCAAGACTGAACTCCTTGTCTTTCCTTCCACTCCGTGGATGGATCTACGATCCTTCCTGTTCCCTCGGCCCGCAATCTGGGGGTTATCTTCGACACCTCTCTCTCCTTCTCCACACACATCCAGCTCGTAGCTAAGACCTGCCGCTTCTTTCTCTACAACATTAGCAAAATCCACCCCTTCCTCTTAGAACATACTACCAAAACGCTCATCCACTCCTTAATCTCCTCTCGCCTCAACTACTGCAACCTACTCCTTGCTGGTCTCCCCGAGAGCCATGTCCTTCCCCTTCGATCTATACAAAATTATGCTGCTTATCTAATCTTCTGCCAATCTCGCCATGCCACACTACTCCTTTTCTTAAGTCGCTTCACTGGCTCCCTATTCAATTCCGCATCCAATTCAAACTTCTACTGATCTATAAATGCATTCACTCTATGGCCCCTCAATACC
This sequence comes from Ichthyophis bannanicus, assembly GCA_033557465.1. NCBI lineage: Eukaryota > Metazoa > Chordata > Amphibia > Gymnophiona > Ichthyophiidae > Ichthyophis > Ichthyophis bannanicus. The sequence goes on along the minus strand of CM066031.1, from coordinate 96,260,681 downwards.
TCTCATCTCTTATCTCCCCCTACATTCCCTCTCGGGAACTTCGCTCCGCCAACAAACTACTCCTATCTAGGCCTTTCACTCGTACTGCTAACTCCCGATTTCGCTCCTTTTACCTTGCTGCACCTTACGCCTGGAACAGCCTATCAGTGTCTATACGCCAAGCACCCTCCCTCGCCCTCTTCAAATCCAAATTGAAGACCCACCTTTTCACGGTCGCCTTCAGATCCTGACTTCCACCTTTAACGTAACCTGACTCCCGTCAATTTTTATGACCGAATTGTAAAGACCATATAGGTGCTTTGCACCGAATTGACTAAGGCTCTGTACTGTCTCGACTAGATTGTAAGCTCGGACGAGCACGATTCTGATGAGCAGGGACCGTCTCTTCTTTATGTGTATGTCTGTACAGCGCTGCATGCGTAGCGCTATATAAGTGCTAAATAGTAGTAGTAGTAGTAGAGCCATGGCTGCGATATAAATTATTTTTTAAAAGTCCAAACATGTGCGCAGCCACTGTGGAAACTTTCAGTCTCTGTTATTGAATCTCTGCTGCTGTGTCCCACTCCCTCTAGTGTAACTTCCTTTTGGGAGCAGGATGCAGTAGCAGGGGTTCAATAGCAGTGGCTGGAAGGTTCCTCAGCGGCTGTGCACCTTTTTAGTTTTTTAATTATTATTGCTATCACAGCTGTGGCATTTGTCATTCTCTCACCTCCTGTCTTCACTTCCTCCCCTTTATTCATCTTGATATTGCTCTCTTCCTTTCAGCTTTCTTCCATTCATTTCTCTGCTTCACTATCCAGGTTTCACTCCTCTTTCCTACAAACTGGCTCTCAATCTTCATTTTTTCTGCTTAACATAAGAACATAAGATATGCCATACTGGGTCAGACCAAGGTCCATCAAGCCCAGTATCCTGTTTCCAACAGTGGCCAAGCTAGGTCATACGTACCTAGCAGTTTCCCCAAAAGACACAGGTTCCACAATGCTTGTACTGGATCAAGTATTGATATCCTGGGTCCCTTCTTAATAATGGTTTATGGACCTTACCTCCAGGAACTTGTACAAACCTTTTTTAAACCTAGCTACACTAACATCCTCCGGTAACAAATTCCAGACTTTGATTACACGTTGAGTGAAAAAATATTTTCTTTTATTAGTCTTAAATAGTTTACCCTGTAGCTTCATTGCATGTCCCCTAGTCTTTCTATATTCTGATAACGTAAACAATTGATCAACGTTTACCCGTTCCACTCCGTTCATTAATTTATAGACGTCTACCTATAACTTTCCCTAACCCCAGCCCTCACATTCCTCATTGCTCACTCCTTCTCTAACACTCACTCTCAATGTCATTGTCATTAATCATAGGTCTCAGGTGAGTTTAATCAATCAATGTCTTCTTCAGGACTTTTTTGTCTCTTAAATCTTCTCTGATCTTATTCAAGAGTCTGTCCCTGAGATCTCTGACATAAATATTTGCTTCTGACTCACCATAAATATTTGCTTCTGGTTATGCTCATAGTTAGTCAATAAGAGCAGCTGTGGAGAATCACATCTGCAATAGACCTTTTCTCCCTTTGCAATCATCACACTGTCTCCTATGGGAGGACTAGTACATGGGCTGCCAATAATTACTATTAAAACATTCTCTCACTCACTCAAACAAGCCTTCTTTTTACATTTTTGACACTTTCCCCTTGCCAAGTCTGTAGCAGCTCTAAAAACAGGTCTGTGCTCATTAACAGCATCTAATGATCTCCCCTAACCCTAACATTCACCTGTTACCTGGGGAATCTGTGGGATTCCGCTACGCTCCTATTGGTGTTTCCGTGGCGTTGCCATGGATTAGCCAATGGAGCATCAAATACAAGAGTCGCCTCTACCTTGTCACTCTGCAATTGTCCATCATGGAATGTTTGGTATTTTCAGCTGTTGCCAGGGAAACGTCCATAGACTTTAATGTGCTCCATTACTTTCTATGGGAGCCATTATTTCCTATGTAAAAATAATAAATGTAAACTTTCCAGTCCCCAAAATTACCACAGACATCAGGTTTCACTAGATCCTCCCCTAAATGAATAATTCCTGTAATCTTTCCTAATAAAATCCTTTCTTCCACTATGTTACCCCTTTCTATTGTCTTTTCCTATTTTGTACTTTATCCCTGGGCATCATCAGCCTGCCTTGTATATTATTATCTTCCCTGATGCCAGCTACATGCCCTTAAACAAAGCAGTGCCCATTTACCTGCTTTTTTACAGCATCAAGCAGGTTTAAATCTTAGGACGTCACCCTTTACAATTTTGTGAAGAGAACCTCATGTCTGCTTCTCCTACATCCTACTCTGACCTTCACTCACACTCAGGGGCGGCCCAAGAGGGGTGCGGGGCCATGTGCGGAGATTAATTGCGGGGCATCATTTGCATAGGGAGCCTCATTTGCATAAATAATTGCATAATGTTAACATGCATTTTTAGTAAACATGCTTCTTAATGAGTGTCTGGATAAAGAAAGACTAACAGATTTCTACGTTACTATATTACAGTGCCAACCGCCAGGCCTATTAGGAAGTACTATAAACATTGACCATTTAGAACTCATAGCAAATCCACCATATCATAATAGCTCTGCCAGGACTCACAAAGCACCAAACCCTACCTATCAAAAGGCAACACTGCAAATATTAAACCAATACATCTCAGAGAATACCAATGTATCTCCTACTGGGGAAAGAGAACAAGTGACATGGTCAAATAGAAACTACATGAACAGAATACCTCAGCTTGGTTAAAATGCAGAACATAGACCGTCACCAAAGAACAAGGGATCACAATTTAGAAATAGGAAGACAATAATTAAACTGGGAACCCCAAAAGCCAAACTTGTGATGTACAACAACACTGGAGAAATAAAACTATAAATTAATTTCCTCTTGTACTAAACAAAACACAAAAGACGTTAACAATGCACATTTCCCAGAGCTGATATATTCCAGTTAATAAATTCAAAATAAAAAAGTATTTTTCTACCTTTTATTGCTTGTGCATTTTCTTTTCAGTTGCAATTGCTCCAGTCATTTTTTTCTGGTTTCTTTGTGTCTTCTGCAAGCTATCCATTTTCCATTTTTCTCTTTTAGATTTTTTTCCAAATTTTTTCTCTATATCTGCTTTAACATACTGATCTTTCCCCTTTTGCTCTTTCCTCCATTTTTTTCCTTATTCCTTTATCATCCATTCAAATTTCACCCTTCCATTCTCAATCTCCACTTACTCTTCCAATACCCGGCCCATCGTAGACTTTTCTTCCCTCCCACACAAAATATCTTTTCCCCCCTCCATTCTCATTCCCCATCCCTTTCTAGTCCTCCCCCAAAATCAGCTCCTTTATAGTTCTAGACCCACCCAGCATCTGCCCCCTTCTAGTCCCAGTCTCCCAAGATTCCACATCAGCCCATTTCCAGTCCTAGCGACCAATATGGGTGTTGCAGGTTCAATTCCGGCCCCCATCAGCCCATTTCCACTCCAAGCTCCCCATCAGCCCATTTCCAGGCCTATTCCAACTCCCATCAGCCCACTTCCAGTCCTATTCCAGCCCCCATCAGCCCATTTCCAGTCCTATTCCAGCCCATCACCCATTTACAGTCCACGTTCCCCCCATCAGCCCATTTCTAGTCCTATCCTAGCTCCTCATCAGCCCCATTTCCAGTCCTAGCCCCCCATATGCTCTTTTCCAGTTCCATTCCAGTCCCCCATCAGCCCATTTCCACTCCACGCTCCCCCATCAGCTAATTTCCAATCCTAGCCCCCTCGTCGGCCCACTTCACCCTATTCCAGCCCCCATCAGCCCATATCCAGTACTAATCCAGCTCTTCATCAGCCCATTTCCAGGCCAGGTTCCCCCCCACCATCACAGCCCATTTTGTCCATTCCCCCCCACCATCACAGCCCATTTGCAGTCCTATCCCCCCCCACCATCACAGCCCATTTGCAGTCGTCCCCCATCACAGCCCATTTGTAGTCCGTTCCCCCCATCACAGCCCATTTCCAGTCCGTTCCCCCCCCCCACCATCACAGCCCAATTGCAGTCCATTCCCCCCAACATCACAGCCCATTTGCAGTCCTCCCCCCCACAGCCCAATTGCAGTCCATTTCCCTCCCCCCACATCACAGCCCATTTCCAGTCTGTTTCCCCCCATCACAGCCCATTTCCAGTCCATTCCCCCCACCACCATCACAGCCCATTTCCAGTCCGTTTCCCCCCCCCCATCACAGCCCAATTGCAGTCCGTTCCCCCCCATCACAGCCCATTTCCAGTCTGTTTCCCCCCATCACAGCCCAATTGCAGTCCGTTCCCCCCCATCACAGCCCAATTGCAGTCCATCCCCCCCATCACAGCCCACTTGCAGTCCGTTCCCCCCATCACCGGACATTTCCAGTGTTTCCCCCCCATCACAGCCCAATTGCAGTCCGGTCCCCCCATCACAGCCCATTTCCAGTGTTTCCCCCCCATCACAGCCCAATTGCAGTCTGTTCCCCCCCATCACAGCCCATTTCCAGTCTGTTCCCCCCCCCATCACAGCCCATCCAGTCCTAGCCGCGCCCCCCCTCCCCTCCCCTCCCCTCCGAAGAGCCCCGCGCTGTCTAAAGGGCTGCAGAGGGAGCCGGGGAAGCCCGCGCGAGGCCCCGGCTCCCTCTGCACAGCTTGCCAGCATGAAGAGCCTTTACCTTCCCGCTGGAGGCTGTTTCAATGAAGCCGCGAATGCCGGGAAAGGTTAAAGGCAATGTCCTTTAACCTCTCCCGGCATTCGCGGCTTCATTGAAACGCTGGTGGGCTGTGCAGAGGGAGTCAGGGCTTCGGCGGGCTTCCCCGGCTCCCTCTGCAGCCATCCATTGAGTGAGAATGTGGTTCGCGCAGGGCCCTGTGCGAACAACATTCTCGCTCAATGGACAGGCCGGCCCTGCTCACACTCAGACATGTAGGTCCGCTTTGCTCCAGACTGACCCCCAGCAAACCTTCACAATTTCAGGGTCCCTTTAAACTGAGCACAGGTCTACTCAAGCCCCTTACCTGTTCCCCTCTTTGTGATCACCAACCTGCTGCTCTTATATTTGTAGCTTTCATTCAAAATGTTGTATGGCCCCATTAAATTTGAAACTGCTTCACTATGGCAGCCCTGCTTCTCACAGAACATGTGACTGGGAACAGCTGACTTCCTGTCATCTCAGCTCTGTTTCCTAGCCTCATTCAGACTACAGCTCCCAGAGTGCAATGTGGCACTCCCATGCAGCAATCCCTTCTAGGAAGGACTACAGCTCCCAGAGTGCACTGTGACACTCCCACACTCTAATTCCTCCTAGGAAGGACTACAGCTCCCAGAATGCGCTCTGACACTCCCACAGAGTAATTCCTCCTAGGAAGCACTACAGCTCCCAGAGTACAAAGTGACCTTCCACACAGTAATCCAGCCTAGGAAGGACTAGAGCTCCCAGAGTGCACTGTGACACTCCCACACAGTTACCCCTCCTTTTGTCTGCCTGAATGTCCCAGGAAGTGGATCTGTGAGATGACGCAACATTAGTACAGCTCCTTTTACAGACTTTGCAGGGCTGGGGAAGGGCACTCGGTCTCCAGGTTCCCTCCTCACACTTCCTTCCACTGAAGTCAGCTAAATTCAAACCTGGAGCTTTCAAAGAGGGAGCCAAGGCAGGAGGTTGTGCACCAGAGAAGGGTAAGAGAATGGCTGCAGGGTTTTCTGCTCAGCAGGTACAAGTTTGGCAGGAGGTGGGCAGCAGGGGAGGCGGTGCCAGGCAATGCCAAGATCCAGCCCCTGAGACAGACACGCTGCATGGGGCAAGCAGTAGGGGAAATGAGTCCGGCACTACTCGATTCAGAAAGAAAGTTCTGCTTTTTATTCCTTGCAAGTCCTCTGAGACTTCTTCCTTATTCTCCTTCCCTTACACTGCAGCTCCTCCTCTGGCTTTTTCACACTCTCGCTTTCTGCTTCCTGTGATCTCTTTTGATTCTGCTTCCTCTCCTCTCCCCTTCCTGTGTAGGCTACAGGACAATAGAGAGAGCTATTACTGAAGTTGCATGCTATTAACTATGTACATATTTTCATAGCGCAAAACCTCAGTGCCAATATGCAGCAAGAGGTGTGTATGCAAATGAGACACGCTAGTGTTTCTCCATCGGCCTGTTTGTTTTATTTGCATCACTGGGAAATACAGTCATATATTAAAATAAACTGTTAACACATGTGGGTACACATGAGGAGAAGGATGTTACCAGTGGTTTGTCCCAGGGATCTGTCCTTGGTCCAATTCGTTTACCAACTTTATTAGTGATATAGCGGAAGGACTGTCGGGTAAGGTTTGCCTCTTTGTGGATGATAACAAAATCAGCAATACAGTAGACACCCAGGAAGGAGTAGTTAACATGAGGAGGGATCTAGCAGAGTTTGAAGACTGGTCAAGAATTTGGCAGCTGAGATTTAATGCTAAAAAATTTAGGGTCCTGCATTGGGGCTGCAAAAGTCCAAGGGAGTGGTACAGTGTTGGGGGTGAAGTACTTCTGCCCATGAAAGAAGAGCGGGGCCTGGGTATGATTATTTCTGATGATCTTAAAGTGGCTAAAGAGGTAGAAAAGGCAACAGTGAAAGCCAGAAGGATGCTTGGGTGCATAGCATTTTATTTATTTTTTATTTGTAGTATTTAGCTCAGTGCTGTAGAACATAGATCCACCTCCCTTTGGGAAAAAGAGCACAGGCTGGAATCCTACACTCCCTCACCTCAGCCCAGCTACATATGGAAAATACTAACTATCATCTGGTAAAGCAGTGGTTCTGAACCAGGAGTGTATACACGTAGGGGTGTGTGCACCCCTGGGAAAGGACCACTGTGTTTTAGCTCGCGCCTTTGCAGTTCAAGGAAAGTTACAAGGGGGTACCCAAAAAAAACAGGAATTATTTTTTAAAAGCTATTTATTTCAAATTCTTTACAAAACAACCTTATCCCCTTCAAAATACTCTCCATTACAAATGATACATTTGTCCCACCGGTGCTTCCACTGTTCGAAACATTTTTTGTAGTCATCTTTAGAAACGGCTGACAGCTCCTACCTCGTTTTTTTCTTGACTTCTTCAATGTTGTCAAATCGGTGTCCTTTCATGCCCCTTTTCATGCGTGGAAATAAGAAAAAGTCGCACGGAGCCAGGTCAGGCAAATAAGGTGCGTGGGGCAGCGGAACCATGCAATTTTTTAGCCAAAAACTGTCTAACAGAGATGGCTGTGTGTGCAGGTGTGTTGTCGTGGTGGAAGAACCAGTCTCCTGTCGGCCACAAATCGGGTCTTTTTTGACGAACACTGTTGTGCAATCTTCTTAAAACTTCCAAATAAAAGGTTTGATTGACGGTCTGACCTGGGGGAACAAACTCTGAATGAACTACCCCCCTTGGCATCAAAAAAGCAAATCAGCATTGTTTTGATGTTTGATTTGACTTGACGACATTTTTTTGGACGGGGTGACGATGACGTCTTCCATTGGCTTGACTGTTGCTTTGTTTCTGGGTTGTAACCATAGCACCATGACTCATCACCTGTAATGACCTTTGACAGAAAATCTGGATCAGTTTCAAGCTGTTGTTTCAAAACACGACATGTTTCAACTCGATGTTCCTTTTGATTGTCAGTCAGAACCAATGTTCCCTCTAATTTTCTGTAGGCTGTGTGCGCATAAAATTTCAGCTGTGCGGCTTTTGAAGGAAGGTTAAATTTTTTGTGCGCTACATAACGACACTTGGAGTTATATACTTTAAAATTTGACTACACATTAGAATACAGTATGTACACCACATTGATGTTAATCAAATTAAATGAAAATAGACGATTACTAAATGAAGCGGAAAATTTCTAGTAATTACAATCACAAGTGTGGTATTATTTCAGTTAATTTTTATTGAAAGCCATTGTTATTCCATGTAAATAATTTATGTATGGAAGAAGAGTTCGGTGTCCTACATGGAGTGGTGGGTTCACCCCTAAACAAAGACATGGGGAGAGGTGGCCTGCACAGAGCAACAGGTGCACCTACTCTTGCTGGGCAGACTAGATGGACCATGCTGGTCTTTATCTGCTGTCACTTACTATGTTCTCAAAATTTCTCTCTTCGATCTTTCAAATGTACCCAGTCTGAATAAATTTTATCAAGGTCTACTGATCCGCCATCTTGAAGATGACTCTTAACACGCATCAGCATTTCCAAATGTTCTAAATGTAAGCGATTCCTTATTTTGGTTTTTAAACTGTTCATCAAGCTGAAACCACGCTCACAATCTGCACTAGAAGCCAAAAATGTTCCACCAATATCAATCAGTTTCGCTAAATCTGCAAACTGAGCATTCTGAAACGCCAAAGTCACCATATCCGGAAAACTGTTTATCAGTTTGCTTTTGATTTTTTCTGCAACTAAAAACTTGGTCATTGTACTGCTGAACAATAATATGTTCCTCCATAAGAAATTGTTTGTACTTTAAACAGAGTGATCGGACGTTTTCAATTCCAAATTCATAATCACACTGTGCTATTGCTGTCAAATCAAAAGCAGACCATTCCTCAATTTCATTTTCAGGAAATCTTTCCCCTAAATGGAGACACAGCATATTAATGAAAGTAAGTGTGGAACCAGTATCCACTGAAGCGTCTCCAGGTATCTTGTCGAGAAGATTTTTAACATTATCAGTCCATTTTACTGTGTCACCCAAGTATTGCATTCGGATTTTGTTCAGCTTACCCTGTGCAAGATGATATGCTTGCAGTGGTGTTAGCCCACGTTTCTGAAATGCCATTGTTAATGAAACTAGTTCAGATAAAACATCATTCAAAATTTGCAATGTTATATGGAATTGATGGCTGTTTAGCTTTTTATAACAGTACTTTGCAATGGGATCATTATCCTTATCTTCTTCAAAGTATTTTAATAATGGATCATAATTTCGAATAATTGCTTGAAGAGCAAAATGTCTAGATAACCACCGCACTTCGTTCAGAGGTCTAAAAGCAATTGACTCGCATTCAGAAGCATCTGCTAATTCTTTAAATTGTGACCTTTTAGTAGAAGATCGACAAAAGGTTGTGTAAACAGTTCTCATGAAAGTTTCAACTTCTTTCATCAACTTTACTTCCTTCCATGATTCAGAGATCCCCAAATCTTCACGATGGGCAACACAATGCTGCTGCACTAAATGCAAAATATTTTGTTTGAGCTGCGCAGCAACACCATTTATTCTGCCTGACATGACAGAGGCACCATCCGAAGTAAACATGACCATTTTGTTAAGGTCAAGCTTGTATTTCCCATAGAATTCCCGGAGTGCACTGACTATTGATGCAGCATCGCATGCTTCCAACTGTAGCATCCCACCAAATGAAGTTTTATACAGACATGAATTTACTGGCCGATATTGAAGTACAATATTAAGTATTTGTTGACAGAAATGTCTGTGCTTTCATCAATAGTTAATGTATGATACGCTGCTGATGCAACATCTGCCATGAGCTTATCTTGGACATTCATGTTTATAATTTCAAGAAATTCAAACGAATAGTTTTTGCTTCTCCAGCTTTCAGGTATGGTTATGTACTTGGACATGTGTTCATTAATATCTTGAACAGAGAGCATGGAAATATTCATCCGAACCGCCAGCAAAACACTATCAATTCGAATTTTAATTTCTTCTGGTGTAGAACGCTTCGTTCATTACTAATTTGCCTTTTCTCTTTTTCAGCGGTGCTCTCAAGCAACAAGTTAAATAATCCTCCTCTTAAATTTGGATTTTTAGCTCTAAGTTTCTTAACACTTTCAGCATGAGTCTTACTAGACAGATGTCGTTTCAAAAAGTCCAGTTTCCACACATCATCCCAAATTTTGCCATTCGAAAACTCTCCGATGGTTTTTGCATCTCGGCAGTATAAACAGATTACTCCGTCATCCTCTTCGTAAGTGAATATTTCACGCAGTTGAACGCACGTTTTATCCCGAGATTTCGGTGTCTCCGTTTCAATCATTTCTTCAAGCCATTCAGGCTTAAAAGCTCTGGCCGTTCTCTTACGTTTTGCACCTCTCATTGCTATTGGTTTCGACATTTTAAAAGTGGTGTGGTGGTCACAGCAGGTGCTTTATTATTCAAAAGAAATGCCCACAGCTTACAGAAAATTAGAGGGAACATTGCTATAAGGTATGTACATGTATAAAAACATACACCAAGATTTTATGTAAAGCAACTAAAAAAAAAAACAACATATGGCATAGTGACTTACCAAAAAGGTCAAAACATTAAAATGACATTAAAATAGCTGAACACTAAAAATCGACGACCGAGGGATAACAAGCATCAGTAACATGGGGGGGGGGGGGAGGAAGGGAGAAGGGAAGGGGGGAAGGGGAAGAAAAAGAAACTGACATTGTATTGTAAGAGCCCTATCTGTTTAAAAGAAAAGGGAGGAAAACAAATGGGACTAAAACAGTACCACTAATAAAAAAGGTGATGGATGCATATGTAGTAAAAATAATAACTACTTTTGGCATTAAAAGATCTCTCTGAAGATAAGTACAAATGTATGATAAGCACATTTGGCAAAAAGAAAGATCATCTCTGGTTGAAAGAAGAGAAAAGTAGGGGCAAGTCAAGGACATTTTCCCTCTTTCACAGGGTTCCTATGCCTGTACTCGCCAGCTCTATGGGGAAACCACCTGAAATAAAAAGGGGGCAAGAACTTAGAAATCCCACTCCTCATTTCTTAAGTGCTTTCCTGCGACATTCTTCACCTTCTCATTAAAACACAGATGAATAGTACCATTTAGAGAAGAGCAAAACACACACTGAAATTCTAGGGGGCCTTACACAACAGGTAAGAATGGTGTCAGGGAATAAATGGCTTTAAACAAACTTTCTGAAGAAAGTAGCCAGTGACAGTTGTGAGAAGAGCATCCTCAGTAGGAGCAGCAGTCCCATAGTGTTTTTAACATGCTCCTTCAGTAATCATAAATACACAATCAAATACCACTGATAAGACAATAAATAAGCAAACAAATTAATGGAGGACTAATTACATACAGAGAAGCAGGAGTGAAAGAATTCATGGAGAATTGATGAAAAGGCAATTTACCTTGGACCAGAAGAGGCCACAGTACGAACCACCCAATCTACTGTGGAGTATTAAATAAATGACTTACTGTAAAAAGATAAAACGGGTCGATACAAATAAGTAAGTAAAAAAATTGGAATCGCTTGTTGACCAGACAAGCCATAAATTTCCATTAAAAGGAGGCCATTTTGAAACAAAATGTTGAAATGAAAGAATGAAAAAAGTATATACCATAGACAAGCTGATGAAGCGGCTTTCACAGCATGCACCAAGGTGCCAGCAGCAATCAATGTGAAAACAAATCGTGTTTATAAATATAACAAAAGAAATAAAAATGAACCACTGAAAAGGTATGGCAATAAAAAAAACCAAGTGTTTAAACTATAAAAACAGCACGGTCTGGTCGTAGCGGCTTTGTTTAAAGCACCCTTAAATTAATATGTAGAGCCGCGGGAAACAAGAAAGGGGGGGGGAGGGAGCTATAAAAGTTGTTGTTTTACTAACAGCCATTGCTCAGCCATTTTGAATGTGAATTCTGCTTGAGACTTGTGCACAAATAAATGATTTGGACCTTCTGAACTGACTCCTGGTATCATTGGTTTGTCTGCGCTCTGCTGCTACAGTCCGAAAGATCTCTCTGCTGTTTTCGTTTTATTTGGTACCAAATGAATTATATTCTTCTGTTGATTTGTCTGCTTGGAAGTGATATTGTTGTTTAAACCTGGATTTAAGGTGTCCCTTCCCCCATACCCTATATACACACACACACACACACTTCCAGTAAATGTTCCTGGTACTAATCTTAGGGATGAGCATTTTATTTAACAAATAAATGATATATGCCCTCTACCCCAACTTTGCCACACGCCCCCAAAAGGATGCCACCTTTTTGAAAGGTACGGCGTTCTCTCTGTCCTTGCTATAGGCCGATTGCCCCCAGACTGACATTTCTGGGAAGGAAGCCTGCCATAATATTCGGAGGGGGGGGGGGGGGGGTTGCGCAGAGTCTGAATCGGGCTACGCGAAGGTGGGCTGCAGTGCCCGGATTCGGACGTTAGGAGGAGCAGTGAGATTTATCTCCGTCTCCCCCTGCTCACAGCAGCTATTGCTTCCGATCACGCTGTCTGAATGAAGAAAGGCTAAAGACGTTAGGGCTCTTCAACTTAGAAAAGAAATGACTGAGACGTTTATATCATCATGAGTAGGGTGGAAAGGTTGTATCATGAATGGCCACTTAACCTTTCAAACAATTCAAAAACAAGAGGATGTACCATGAAAATAGCAATCTGCATCATAGAAATCGTAGAAAAGTAAATTTTCACACAGTGTATGATTAAAATGTGGAATCTGTTGCTGGAGAACATGGTCAACTAACATCAGGGTTCAAAAAATTGGACAAGATCCTGGAAAAAAAATTCCATTAAAAAATATTAGCCAGGTAGACTTGGGAACACCATTACTAATTCCTGGAAATGAGCTATGAGAAATGTAATCTACTTTTTGGGATTTGTCGAGTACTTGTGTCCCCGATTGGCCACTGCTGGAGACAGACTGCTGGGCTTGATGGATCTTAGTCTGGCTCAACATGGCTTATCTTATGTACTTATAGTCTTCCAGTCCAGACAGACAGTAGAAGATGCCTACATTAGAGATGGGAAAACCCTGTTCATCAGAGAAAGGATGGAAAAGATATCCGAGAATTCCCATTAACATCAATGAAAAAATGGAGAGGGCAACTAGAGAGAGGGGAAGAGAATAGAGAGGCCAGCCCCTCCTGATTCTTACCCCAAGAAAGAGGAGCTATGACAACAAATGAAAACATCGAAAAAATGAGACTGCAGTGACTGGGGACATGCTCTGTGTCAGCAGTAAAGGCATCACAGGAGTTGCCTCATAGGGGCACACATTGCAGGGAGTAACGCATTGTCTTCATAGTGCAAAGTACTATAAACACTATCGTTAACTGATTTCAAGGTACCAGTTCTGAAGATCTTACAATGTAGGTCTGGAGGTCCGAGATCACCGGGGGCCAGACCGGGAAGGAGGAGGAAGGCAGATCGCTCCGTGCTTGCATCTCTGATTTTTTTGCTCGTCTCTCTGCCAGCGAGGGTGGCATTTTATTTTATTTTTCGCTCTGCTGTTGCTGGGGGGAGCGGCGATTCGCAGAGAGCTGCGAGTGCGAGCGCGCCCCCCCCCCATGTTGCGCCCGGCCCCCCCCCTGCACCCCCCACGCTACGCCTCTGAAAATTAGCCTTTTTCCATTAAATAATTGGAAAGTAGGGTAACACTGCTGTTAGTAAGTTTGTCCTTGGCATCCAGCTCTTAAGGATTTACATCTAAAAGGACCTAGAGAGGGGAACAGCGTAAGAGTGCACTGCTTGCTGTTATCTTTACTTACATATGGGTGACGTCAGCATGCGCGGTCCCCTTCCCGCCCAAAAGGCAAATGTAAAAAATTAAATTAAATAAAATAAGCTATAATTAATCAAAGAAGGAAGCACTACCTAAAACATCCGTGTCCCGACTCCCGATGCACCGGTGTGTTGTTTCTCGCATCCAAGGCAGCACGTGGCACTGAAGGCTGGCTGAGGGAGGGATCCAAGGAGGTGCGTGGCTGGCAGGCAAGCAGGCACAAGAGCAGAAAGAGGCTGGCTTGCTGGCTGCCCCTCCCTTTTATTTCCCTCTAGCCTGCCATGATTCGTCAATCGTCCGGTCACATGTGAGAGGAGTGAGGGCAGGGGACTCAGTGCAGAGGAGAGATTCGCAGAATGGCAGTAGATCGGTGGTGCAGCCGCGGCCTTAAAAAACCCAAGGTATGAAATCAGTAATTTTTGTGCGCTCCTTGAAAAGTTGTGTGCGCTCGCTCGGCGAGGTGTGTGCGCGCGCACACGCGCACAGCTTAGAGGGAACAGTGGTCAGAACCCGAGGAACAAACTTGGCAGCAACCCTTTTCATTCCCAAATCTTCCGTTAAAATTCGCTGAACCGAGCTCCAAGATAACCCACTAATCTCTGACAGTTGATCAATTGTCTGTCGACAGTCTGTGAGCACAAGCTCTCGAATTTTTTCAATATTTTCATCGATTCGGGCAGTTGATGGACGCCCAGAATGAGGTTTGTCATCAATCGACATGTCACCATTTTTAAACCGAGCAAACCACTGGTACACTTGACTTTTTCCCATAGTGTCATCTTGATAAGCTGTTTTCAACATTAAAACAGTTTCAGCAGCATTTTTACCGAGTAGAAAACAAAATTTCACAGCTGCACGTTGTTCACTTAAACTTGTCATCATAAAAAAAGAAACAAGAAAAAAACAGTGCTAGCAAAAACAATCACTGCAGATGAACAGAACAAGCCAGGTCGACAACACAGGCGGCACTATACTGACAATGAGTTGCACTATACACGCCTAGCAGCAGAAGTGCGTACTACACAAGCTCCGCCCACGGCAATGTTATTCCTGTTTTTTTGGGGTACCCCCTCGTATATTCAGGTACTAGAGGCTACAATCTGAGTCTGTATCTGAGGCAGTGGAGGGTTAAGTGACTTGCCCAAGATCACAAGGAGTGCTAATGGGATCTGAACCCTGGTTGTTCTAGTCCCAGGCTGTAGCCCTAACCACTAGGTTACTCCACCTAGTGTTTAGGACAACAGGGCATAGGGAAAGGAATGGCCAGCAGGAAAAAGGAGGTGATAGTGCCTCTGCATGAAATATCTTTGCTGTGTTGCTTTCCTTTGCATCTGTCTATTAAAAGTATCGTGTCTGCAGCCGGAGAATTGGCTCCCATTATTGGGCCGAAGCCTTACAATAAGAGACATAATATCACTGTTATTGTGAGACTTCGGCCTAGCTATGGGAATGAAGGAAAGCGACACGGCAAAGATATTTCAAGGAAGTAATGTTTGCCACACTCTGTCTCCGATGCTGCAGTGTGAGGTCACTGGGCCATGTGGTCCCCCCTTCCTGCCTCTGCTCTCTCTCACTGCGGAGCTGCTTGACTGATATTCATACCGGTGTCTTTATATATTATTTTCTTTAGCAAAGTTTTGAAAATGCTCATTTTTCTTATGAATTAAATTGATGTAACCTGGTGCCTTGTGAACACCCTATTTGGAGAGGCAGATTTAGGGGTCTACAGAAGAATTCTTTATTTCTCGGCACCTGAGGGCAGCAATGGGGGGGGGTGGCCCTATATCACTATCCATTTGGGAAGTGGTCTTGGGTCCCTTGATCAGGGGTCAGACTCCAAAGTCAGCTGAATAGGCTCACGTAACTCTCCGTACCATGACTTGTCAGTTGTCCCTCGTTGCAATTAAAATCCAACTCTCCTCCGCCTCTCCACACCTCAGAGACAGGGTAGGTGAGAAATAAATTTACAACGTTCACCAATGTATAACTGAAAAGCCAACTTTACTTCTGAACTTTAGGAAACTTAATTGAATTCTCGGGATATACTGAAAATGATATTTACAGTACCACTAACAATTATCTCTTCATCCACTGTTGGCACGTGGTGCAATTTCTGTAACCCGTGACCAAACATAAAAACAGCTCACGGTAAGTCCTGTTGCTTTTGGGGGGGAGGAGAGAGAGACCACAGAGGAATGGCTTGGCAGGGAAAGGAAGGGATTTGGGTGGAGGAAAGACTAGAGAAGAGATTCTGGAGGAGGGGAAAAGAGATTGATGGGGACAGGTTGGGGGTTCCTAATACTTTGGATATAGAAAAGGTGCCTGTATTCAAAAAGTATAGGAACATTTAATGCATGAGGACAATCCTGCGCAGTAGGATCCTAGGTATGAACCTTGGCAGATAGATCTTGCAGTCATAGAGGAAGATGGGAAAGCTGCCAGGAAGGGACTTACCCAGTCCTTCAATAGCCATCCAGATTGTGTTGAAGGAAATGGTCTCAGGCTTTGGAAGCCAAAATTCAAATGAAGTCCCATTGCCAGCAGCTCCTCACTGAAGCTCTCCTCCAGCTGCCAGGGGATGTGACCCAACTTCCCTGAGGGATCTTTGACCTGCTGTGAAGTCGCAGTCATTGCAAACTGTTGGCTCATGTCCCTCGATGCTTCTAATTGATTCCTCAGCTGTTCACCCCTGGATTCAATGATGCTTCATCATCTAGAGGTTCTCTTGGCTCTCCTTTCCTTGGCGTGTCTCCTAGTAGCCCTTCAACCAAGATTTCAGCAGCTGTCACTCCATACTGCAGAAATTGATTAATCAGGGCAGCGTAGGGAGCCCCAAAGTCTTGGATGGAAAATCTTCGGTTCTACTTTAGCTGAGAAATAAGATGAAAGAAATTAACTGTAGCAAGGAGCAGACACCAACAGGGTATCACCCATCTTGCTCCTCCACTCTGCGGTCATCTGTCCAACGAGAGTGGGTCTGCCCATTGCAGAGGTAGAGGGGACAAAATGTCAGGAGAATAAAGCCAGCAGGGCCATTAAAGGATGTTTTAATAGATCCTTGGAGACAGGAGAAGTTCCACAGGACTGGAGAAGGACTAATGTGGTACCTCTTCACAAACTACAGGTCAGTAAGTCTTACCTCGATGGCGGGAAAAGTAATGGAGGCACTCCTGAAAGAGTGAATAGTGGACTTCCTCAAAACCAACAGGTTGCATGATCTGAGGCAGTATGGTTTTAGCAAAGGACGATTTTGCCAAACAAACCTGATTGAGTCCTTTGACTGGGTCACCAGAGAACTAGATCAAGGGCATGCGATGGATGTGATCTACCTAGATTTTAGCAAAGCCTTTGATACTGTTCCTCAGAGGAGGCTCATCAATAAACTCCTCAACAGCTTGGGGAAGGGTCCCAAGGTGATGAACTGGATCAGAAATTGGTTGACTAATAGACGACAGAAGGTGATGGTAAACAGAACTCACTCGGATGAAAGAAAGGTGATTAGCAGTGTGCCCCAGGGTTCAGTCCTGAAACCAGTACTGTTCAATGTATTTGTGAGTGATATTGCTGAAGGACCAAATGGAAAAGTCAGTCTTTTTGCAGATGACACAAAAATTAGCAGCAAAGTGGACTCCCCTGAGGGAATGGATAACATAAGGAAAGATCTACAAAAGCTGAAAGAATGGTCTAATGCTTGGCAGTTAAGATTTAATGTGAAGAAGTGCAGTGTCATGCACTTGGGAAGCAGAAATCCTAGGGAATTGTATGCGATAGGGGGCAAGAGGTTGGTGTGCACGGACCAGGAGAAGGACCTTGGTGTGATTATTTCTAAGGATCTCAAGGTGGCGAAACAGCGTGACAAGGTGGTGGCAAAAGCCAGAAGGATGTTGGGTTGCATACAAAGGGGATTACCAGCAGAAAGGAAGAAGTACTAATACCACTGTACAAGTCGCTGGTGAGGCCTCACTCGGAATATTGTGTTCAGTTCTGGAAACCAAATCTTGCAAAGGATATAAAAAGGCTGGAAACGGTTCAGAGGAAGGCAACCAAAATGATTTGGAGCATGCATCGGAAGACTTATAAGAGACTTGAAGACGTAAATATGTACACTCTGGAGGAGAGGAGGGACAGGGCAGATATGATTCAGACCTTCAAATACTTAGAGTATTAATGAACAAACAAACCTCTTCCAAAGATGGGGAAACTGTAAAACTTGTCAGACGGCTGCCTGGGTGAGAATCTTCACAGTCTTGGCAATGCATATATCTATATGATTTGCAAGGTATTGTGGGCAATGTAGTTCATTCACACCAGACACAGCTGCTGACAATAATTTAGTTGTGCTCTTGGGTAAAGCCAATAAGATATTTCTTTATGGGGTTATTTCTCCAACACAGATATGCTTGGTAGCACATAAATTAGGTAACTTGCTTTCAGTGTTAACTTGGAAAAACAAAGTCAAAATCAGGAAAACAACAAATGAAAAGCTACAAAGCAAGAAACAAACTTTTCTTTTCAGGTTAACTTCTGATTACTTCCCACATAAATTCAAAAGTGATTCTCTCCTAGCTCACAAGCAATTAGGTAAGGCTTAATTGCTAGCAGTCACCAGCTGAAACCCCTTAGCTGGCTTGCCTTCCACTGTGTGGGTCAAATCCTGCTTCAGGAGCTTTTCTGAGTAGATTAAAGAACAAATTTATATTTCTTTGTGATGGTTGCTGTACTTTATAACAGAAACTTACCAACGGAGTTTAGATAGAGAGCAGTCCATATAAATAGGATCTTCATCTGCTATTATTCCCCCTTGTTCAACAAGCATGGGTTCAATATCGGGGATTGGCAAAGATGAATCTCTCAATGGAGCACTTCCAGGAGAATACTTGTTTCCCTGCTGTCTTTCAAGGTTATAGCTAGGGCATAGATCAGTGTTCATACCTGAGCTTCCATTGCTGTGAGAGTTCCTCTCTATATAGCCTGGCCAGTATGTAGTCCAGTTCTTATGTCCAGCCTTCCAATCCAGATCCCTGGACACTGGATCTCTCTTCACATACCTTCTGGCACGGGTCTTAGGGTCCCTTCCACGTGCAGCCGTCTCCCTCACAGGTAGCGTCTGGAGATTCCTAGCTCTGCAGCACCATTCCTCTGGCTTTCCCCAGTCCAATGGTGTATGCGGGCCCTTGGAATACCTCCCAGTATACGTACTGCTTTGGACTCTTCTAGACCTCTCAAAGGCTTTTCTCCTCTTTCTTCCAGAGGGTCTCTTTCCCTCTCTGTCCGTCCGGTTTGGCTTCTGATGATCCTTCAGATGAAACTGAGGATAATTCTCTGGATATCCAAGGTGATCATGAAGATCCTGAAGATGGTCATCTGTAGAATAAACTCTACTCTTATTCTGCTTACATGAGTGATCCTCCCTAACACAGCGCAGCTGTGCTGAATCAGGCCATGCCCTTTGAGATGAGTGCTTAGGGATTACCTCATAGCCCTCCTGATTGAACACATGTTTCCTCACTTCAGCTCCTCTAATAGCTGTTGGAAACCTGGTGCATTCTGGGACTGGTAGTCTTTTATGGGAAAATTCTGTTTTCTTATTTCTACCAGAACTGACAGGTTGCTTGTTCAGAGTCACTTCACCTTTTCTATAGCTCCTTCCTGAGCTATGATAAGCTTCCTTATCACAAACTAGAGGGCATAACGTGAAGCTGCAAGGGGGTAAATTGAAAGGCAATGTTAGGAAATACTTTTTCACTGAAAGTGTGGTGGAAGCTTGGAATGCCCTCCCAATGGAAGTGATGGGGGCAAATACAGTGACAGAATTAAAATGTCATGGGACAGACACAGTGGTTCCCTTTATAGCAACAGGATAAAATCAAAATAAGCATAACTATCTCTTATCTCAACAAATAGGGGTGACCTATACGAAGCGGTGGCTGCACCCCTAAACAAAGGCATGGGGAGGGGTGACCTGCAAGGAGCAGCAGGTGCACCTACTGTACTCTTATTGCCTTGCTGGGCAGACTAGATGGACCATACTGGTCTTTATCTGCCATCATATACTGTGTTACTATGTTATTAAGAGATCTAGTGCATTCTGAGCACCCCCACGTGTCCCTGAGTGTGTTTCTGGTTTGTGTTTCAGATGCGGGTGACGTTTGAGGACATCGCTGTCTCTTTCTCCCAGGAGGAGTGGGAGTATTTGGATGAAGGACAGAAGGAGCTTTACAGGGAGGTGATGATGGAGAATTATCAGACCCTGATGTCTCTAGGTAAGGACTGAAATATTGGTATTTTTGGCAACACAGAAGCTAATGTGTTATGCTGAACATTTTGTCAAAGTTCCCAAAAGAGGACACTTCCAGAAAATAAGTCACACAACCATTTAGTGAAATATTTACGCCTCTTACCCAACAGAAACAATAAACATTTGGGTCACAGCATTTAGAAATTCCAGGCCTGATATTCAGTGTCGGCGGCGAGCACTGCTCCAGTATTGAATATCCAGGTTGCCCAGATTCCCGTAAAGCTTACTAGGGCAGAACTGATATTTTTTATCTTGGTTGACGTCTGTTGATATTGGGATTCCAGGGGCCTTTGAGATACGGTCTCCAAAACTGAACAGAATACTCCAAGTGAGGCCTCTCCGACAACTTATACAGAGGCATTAAAATCTCTTGCTGGTTATTCCTCTCTGTATGCAGACTTTGGCCACCGTCTTGTCACACTGCTTCACCACCTTGAGATCCTCAGACACTGTCACCCTGAGTTCCTCTCTTTGTCCGTACACACCAGCCTCACATTCCCTATCACTTTCTGCAGCTTTGGGTTTCTGCATCCCAAGTGCATCACTCTGCACTTCTTTGCATTGAATCTCAATAGCCAAGCATTTGACCATTCTTCTAGTTTTTGTAGCTTTTCTCATGTCTGCTCCCTCCGAAGTGTCCACTATGTTGCAAATCTTCATCATATCTGCAAAAAGGTGAACCTTCCCTTTTAACCCTTCAACAATATAACGCCCAAAGATACTGAACAGTAGTGGTCCCTGGACAGATCCCTGAGGTACTGCACTACGCTACGCACCCTCCTTTCTTCAGAGCGAGTTCCATACACCACTACCCTCTGTAGTTCTGTCAGTCAACCAGGTCTTGATCCAGTTCACCACCTTGGGATCCATCCCCAGGCTGCTCAGTTCACTCACAAGCCTCCTATGAGGAACAGTATCAAAGGATTTGCTGAAATCTAAGCAGACCATATCCCTCGCATGCACTTGATCTAGTTCTCTGGTCATCCAGTCAAAGAAATAGGACTTTTTTGGCATGATCTTCTCTTGGTAAAGCTATGTTGCTCCGGAACTCGCAACCCGTTGGCTTCCAAAAAAAACCCCACTCTCCTTTCCTTCAGCAACATTTATATTACTTTTCCCACCACTGAGCTCAGGTTTACCAACCTGTAGGTTGCCATCTCTTCTCTGTTGCCAAATTTCTGAAGAGGGATTTTCTCCAATACCGCGGTCCCTCCCCACTCTCCAGCAATTTATTAAATGCATCTGTTTAAGGTCCTGCCAACACCTTCCTGAGCTTTTTGAGTTTCCTATGATGTATCTGATCCATTCCCATGGCTCTGTCCACTTTCGGTTTTGCAAGCCGTTCATAAAAATCTTCTTCTGTGAATGGTGTTAGATCTATTCCATTCTCCTTGTTGCCTATGTCCATCATGCATGACCCTTCTCCAGGATTTTCTATTGTGAACACAGAGCAGAAGTATTTGTTTCTCAATTCCGCTTTTCCCTTATCACTCTCCATTAAGCTGACCTCAGCATCTTTGAATCTTGCAATTCCACTTCTCACTTTCATCCTTTCTCCAATATACCTGAAAAAAAGTCTTGACACTTCTCTTCACATCTGTAGCCAGTTTTCCTTCTCTGTGTACTTTTGCCATCCTGATTACTCTTTTTGCCTCTTATTCTTTTCTGTGTTCCTCATTTTGTGATCCTCTGAAAATTGTGAGCATTGTCATTTTTGCCTCTATTTTGCTGCTAGTCACTAACCATATTGGTTTCCTTTTCTCGTTGCTTTTATGAACTTTCCTTACATATAAATCTGTTGCGCTTGTTATGGCCTTTTTCCATTTAGCTCCCTGCCTTTCCACTTCTCTTATCTCCCCCTAGTCTGCCAACTCCTCATCCTCCAGGTATAGGTTCAGAGAAGAGCCACCAAAATGGTAAAGGGGATGAAAGGATACCCCTATGAAGAAAGGCTAAAAAGGTTAGGGCTCTTTAACCTGGAAAAGAGACAGCTGAGGGGAGATATGATAGACGTCTATAAATTAATGAACGGAGTGGAACGGGTAAATGTAGATCGATTGTTTACATCATCAGAATACAGAAAGGCTAGGGGACATGCAATGAAGCTACAGGGTAAACTATTTAAGACTAATAAAAGAAAATATTTTTTCACTCAGCATGTAATCAAACTCTGGAATTTGTTACCAGAGGATGTAGTAAATAGAAATTACACTTACCTGGTAATTGTAGTTCCTGGAGGGTCCAGTTTAGTCCTCCACATCCGGGTAGTGCACCTCCTCCTGCAGCCTGGAGACTGGACCAATCAAAATCTTCCTCTGGTTGTAGGTATTCTGTCGGAGCTCCCATCAGCCCCCAGTGAACTAGTAACAAAGCAGACTCAGAGAAGCAACACATGAGGTTATCATAAACACATAAGAGAAAAAGAAAGTACCCCCTTTTGAAAGAATCGACCCCCTCCCCAAACGAGGAAGCCAGAACTCTGCCCACGCCCCGCCCAAAAGGCGAAGCAAAAACTGTCCAAAACCGATCCTGAAAAATATACGAATTCAAGAGCTGGAAAAAAGAAAGAATGTAGAATGTAGAAGACGGCTTCGAAAGATGGAACGCGAATAAAAAAAAGTCACTGATGCAGTTCCGTACCATTCGGAGATCGCGCGCCGTAACAAACAACAAACAATCCTGATACCTGGGCGGGAAGGAGGACTAAACTGGACCCTCCAGGAACTACAATTACCAGGTAAGTGTAATTTCTATTTCCTGAACGGTCCTCCAGTTTAGTCCTCCACATCCGGGATGTAACAGAGCGGTCAACACCGGGCGGGCACCTTCAAACCGGCGCGCAGCACTGCCGAACCAAAGCAAGAATCCTGAGCGGCCAGCACATCCAACCGATAATGCTTACTGAAAGTATGCAGAGACGACCAGGTAGCCGCCCTACAAATCTCGACGGGCGGAACAAGGCTATGCTCCGCCCAAGAGGTTGCCTGAGCCCTTGTAGAGTGCGCCCGGAGACCCACCGGTACCGGTCGACCCTGGAGAATATAAGCTGAAGCAATCGCTTCCTTAATCCAGCGAGCAATGGAGGCCTTCGCTGCCGCCTCACCCCTCCGAGCTCCACCAAAAAGCACGAACAACCGGTCGGTCTTGCGAAACGATTCCGACACCTTGAGGTAGCGACGAAGGACTCGCCGGACATCCAGGAAATGTAGGTCAGCGTCCGAGGTACCTGCCGATCCCGAAGAAAGGACCGGAAGAAAAACGGCCTGATTCAGGTGAAAGGGCGAAACCACCTTAGGCAAAAAGGAGGGAACCGGCCGAAGAACCACTCGATCCCGAGAAATAGACAAGAACGG
Organism: Ichthyophis bannanicus; assembly: GCA_033557465.1. Taxonomy (NCBI): domain Eukaryota; kingdom Metazoa; phylum Chordata; class Amphibia; order Gymnophiona; family Ichthyophiidae; genus Ichthyophis; species Ichthyophis bannanicus. The sequence continues at coordinate 96,237,478 of CM066031.1, read as the reverse complement.
TTCTCTACACGAAAGCGCCTGCAACTCCGAAATGCGCCTCGCCGAACAGATGGCCACCAGAAAAACCGTCTTCAAGGTCAAATCCTTAAGAGACGCCTGCCGAAGAGGCTCGAAAGGTTCGCGCACTAAGGCCTGTAACACCAGGTTCAAGTCCCACGACGGCATGGAAACTCTGCGCGAAGGCCGCAATCTGAAAACCGCCTGAAGAAAACGGCGCACGTCGGGATGGGACCCCAGGGAAAGTCCCAAAACCTTACCCCTGTAGCAAGCCAGCGCCGCTAACTGAACCTTCAAAGAGCTGGCTGCCAAACCTTTGTCAAAACCGTCCTGCAGAAAGCTGAGAATTACCGGTATCGAAGCGGTTGCAGCACCAGTCCTCAAAAATTCTCCACACCCGGACATACGCGAGCGAGGTGGAGGACTTGCACGCCCGAAGGAGAGTGCCAACAACCGATGCGGAGTAACCCTTCTTACTCAGCCGAGCCCTTTCAATGGCCAAACCGTAAGCGAGAATCGATCCACCTGAGGCATTCAAAAGGGTCCCTGAATCAGCAGATCCGGTAACGGTGGCAACTTCCAAGGGAGCCCGTCGCGTAACCTCACCAGATCCGCATACCACGGCCTCCTGGGCCAATCTGGAGCCACTAGCAGAACGCGCCCTCGGTGCGCCTCGATGCGCTGAACGACACGACCGATCAACGCCCACGGGGGAAAGACATAAAGAAGTTGACACTCCGGCCACGGCAGAATGAGCGCGTCGATGCCTTCGGACATGCGCTCCCTCCGCCGACTGTAAAAACGAGCTGTCTTGGCCGTTTGAAAAGTCGCTATGAGATCCATGACCGGAGGACCCCATCTGCGTACTATTTGCGCATATATCTGCGGGTGCAGTTCCCACTCCCCGGGATCCACCCGCACTCTGCTGAGATAATCCGCCATGACATTGTCCTTTCCTGCGATATGCACCGCCGACAGCGCCGGCAGCCGAGTTTGAACCCAAGCGAACAGAGCCGCTGCCTCTGTTTCCATTGCCACACTGCCGGTGCCGCCCTGGCGGTTGATGTAGGCTACTGTCGCCGAGTTGTCCGACAGAACTCGCACTGCACGCCCCCGTAGCAGCGTTTCGAAGGCTAACAGCGCCAGCCGCACCGCGCGCAGCTCTAAGCGGTTGATCGACCACGACTCTTCGAGGAGAGACCATGTCCCTTGCGCAAAGCGGCCCTCGCAATGTGCCCCCCAGCCCAACAGGCTGGCGTCCGTCAAGAGCGGAACCCAAGGAGGTTGTTCCAACGGTATCCCCAATCGCAGGTTCTTCGAGCACAGCCACCACCGAAGGGACTGTCGCACGGACAACGGGCAAGGTAACCGTTTGTTCAACGAGTGTAACTGATTTGACCAACGACGTAACAGGGCGCTCTGAAGCGGGCACATGTGAAAACGCGCCCAAGGAACCACCTCCAGCGTCGCCGCCATAGTGCCTAACAGTCGGAGATACCACCAGGTGGACGGCGACGGGATCTTTAGGAAGGAGCGCACGAGGCAGCGCAAGGCTTGAACACGGCGTTCCGGTAAGCAGACAACGCCTTTTGCCGTGCAGAAAAGAACACCGAGGTATTCGAGGGTCTGAGTGGGCACCAGAAGACTCTTCTTCTCGTTGACCACCCAGCCGAGGGTCCGTAGCAAGGCTACCACCCTGTCCGTAACTCTCACACTCTCTTCGAGGGATTTCGCCCAAATCAACCAGTCGTCGAGATAAGGGTGGACGAGGATCCCTTCCCGTCGCAAGGCCGCCGCGACCACCACCATGACTTTCGTGAAGGTGCGAGGAGCGGTAGCCAGACCGAAGGGCAGGGCCTGAAACTGGAAGTGACCCCAAGGGAAGGCGAAACGCAAGAATTTTTGATGAGCTTCCCGGATGGGAATGTGCAAATAGGCCTCGGAGAGATCGAGAGACGTGAGAAACTCCCTGCGACGCACCGCCACTATGACGGAGCGTAAGGTTTCCATCCGGAAGTGCGGAACCCGCAGAAAACGATTGACGCCCTTGAGATCCAGAATCGGACGGAGAGAGCCGTCCTTTTTGGGGACCACAAAATAAATGGAGTAGCGACCGACGCCTTGCTCCGAAGGAGGTACGGGGACCACCTCTCCCAGCACCAAGAGACGGTGCAGCGTCCACCAAAGGGCGCGCGCTTTCTGCTTGCCTCTGCTGGGAGAAAGGACAAAGGAATCTGGAATCGGAGAAGCAAACTCCAGAGCATAACCGTCGCGGATGATTTCGAGCACCCACTGATCTGAGGTTATTTGGGCCCAGGAAGAAAGAAAATCGCGGAGACGACCCCCGATGACTAGGCTTCCCTCCGGAGCCCGCCTCACTTCATTGCTGCTTTCGAGTAAAAGAGGAGGAGGAGGAGGACGCTGGCGAAAATCCACGTCCTGCCCCCCGAAAACCTCTAAAACCTTGGGAACGGGAGCCAACTCGACCTCGTTGGGAACCCCACAGACGGGAAGAACGAAACCTCCGAAAGTCCCGAAACTGACCGCGCACGGCCGGTAAACCTTTAGACACCTTAGGCCGATCCTCCGGCAGCCTACCACCCTTAGACTCGCCGAGATCTTTAACCAACTTATCCAAATCGTCCCCGAATAAGAGTTTACCCTTAAAGGGGAGTTTACTGAGACGAGATTTAGAAGATCCATCGGCCGCCCAATTCCGCAGCCAAATAGATCTACGCGCCGCCACCAAGGAAGCCATACTATTCGCTAGAGTTCGGATGAGATCATAATGCACATCCGCCAAATACGCCGAACCTGACTCCAAGCGAGTAACCTCCAGCAAGCCCTGCTGATCCAAGCCAGTCAGCTGCTGCAGGCGCTGCGCCCAACGCAGGCAAGCCCTAGCCACCCAAGCACCACAAATAGAGGCCTGTAAGGATAAGGCATTGGTCTCGAACGCCTGCTTCAACAAGCCATCCACTTTCTTGTCCTGCGCGTCCTTCAGAGCAGCACTGCCCTCGACAGGAATAGTGGTTTTCTTGGTTACCGCCAAAACAGCGGCATCAACCCGTGGAGATCGAAATTTCTCCTTGTCCTTGTCCGCCAGGGGATACAGATGGTTCATAGTCCGAATACCCTTCAACCCGGATTCAGGTTGATCCCATTCGGACTGAATCATTTGTTCCACCACTCGGTGAAGCGGAAACACCACCTGAGAGTCACGCACCGCCTGAATGAGAGGATCCTCCAAGCCGTCCTCGTCCATCGGACGAGGGGCCGACAGATTAAGAGTATGAAGAGATTCCGTAATTAAGGGCACTAACTCTTCCTTACGAAACACCCGAACTATGCGGGCTTGATCCTCCGGCTCGGGGATTTCACCGTCCTCTAGGTCTTCCCCTCCTGCCTCCTGATCCATCTCAGTATCCTGATCCTGCCAACACAAATCATCGTGGTCGAGATCCAAAGACCGCAACCGCTTGGCAGAGGGCTGAAGTGGCTGCCGGGGCTCCTTACCTTTAAAAGAGGGAAGGGGCGACGGCCAGGCCTCAGGCAACTTGCCTGAGCGACCCAAGCGAAAAGCTTGGTGCATAAGGAGCACAAAATCCGGAGAAAAATCTGTGAATGTAGATTCGGCAGCTTCAAGCGGGAGTGGATCGACTTGCCCCTTAGGAGGGACCGCAGAAAGAGAGGGAAGAGATCCCGGAGAAGGAGCGCGGTCCGCAGGGACATGCGGACTGTCCGAGTCAGAGAGCTCCTTATGTTCCATTTGAAGCTCTAAACCCGAGGACACTGAAGCGCAGCCCCTACAAATGCCAGACTCTGCCACAGCTCCTCTACGCGAGCCACAGATCACACACTGCGGTCGCGAAGCCATACAGTGAAAAGAGGTACCCCAGGGAGACACACTTGAGGATCAGAACTGAAGCAAATAAACAAACAAATAAATAATGGGGTTTTTTTGTTTTTTTTTTAATGAAACAGGAGGGAAGGGGGGGGCTCCCAAACAAAAATGCTATGCCAAAAACGTGGCAAAAGTCAAGGGAAACCCGTGCCGTGCTGTTTAAATCGCGCGGGAAAAGAAAACTGAATTAGAAAATGGCCGCCGGCACCTTTTCGTCGGGGAGAAAAAATGGCGCGAAAAAAAACCCCCAAGGAAAATAATAAAGAAAGAAGGCAAAGCTCCTGAAGGAAATAGAAAGGTCCCCCAAAGGAAACACTCACCACAGTGTCCTCAGATCGCCGGCAGACAGCCCGCCGCCCGAATCTAGAGCGGGAGCACGCTGCCGAGCTGGGCTGTCAATCACCAGCCAAAGCGTCGGATCGGAAGGAGAGAGGCAGCAGAAAGAATGTAGACTGCCCGGGAGGAACAGAGTGCTGGCTAAAGGCAGATCTCCCCTCCGTACAGTCCAGGAGGAGAGATCAAAGCCCCCTGACTGCAACCAACTCCTGCCTGAGAGGAAGAAGGTCAGTAAAGCCCGGGTCCTCTCTGCCCTGCTCTTTGGCTGTGCAGAAAGGAATTAAAGAGACAGCTACCTAAAAAATAATTAAAGTAAAGGAGATAGGGGGAAAAGAAAAAACCTAACAAAAAAGCTCTCTAGTGTTGCTTCCAAGCGTCCCTAAGTGCGCCACACCAGGCACACACGTCCTCCAGCTGCAAGGAGACTGGACACACTGGGGGCTGATGGGAGCTCCGACAGAATACCTACAACCAGAGGAAGATTTTGATTGGTCCAGTCTCCAGGCTGCAGGAGGAGGTGCACTACCCGGATAAGAACATAAGAACATAAGAAATGCCATACTGGGTCAGACCGAGGTCCATCAAGCCCAGTATCCTGTTTCCAACAGTGGCCAATCTAGGTCATACATACCTAGCAGTTTCCCCAAAAGACACAGGTTCTGCAGTGCTTGTACTAGGCCAAGCATTGATATCCTGGGTCCCTTTTTAATAGTGGTTTATGGACCTTTCCTCCAGGAACTTGTCCAAACCTTTTTTAAACCCAGCTATACTAACAGCCCTTACTACATCCTCCGGTAACAGATTCCAGAGTTTGATTACACGTTGAGTGAAGAAATATTTTCTCCTATTTGTCTTAAATAGTTTACCCTGTAGCTTCATTACATGTCCCCTAGTCCTTCTATATTCTGATAGCGTAAACAATTGATCCACGTTTATCCGTTCCACTCCATTCATTAATTTATACACCTCTATCATATCTCCCCTCAGCCGTCTCTTTTCTAGGTTAAAGAGCCCTAACCTTTTTAGCCTCTCTTCATAGGAGTAGCCTTCCATCCCCTTCACCAATTTGGTGGCTCTTCTCTGTACTTTTTCTAATAACTCTATGTCCTTTTTAAGATACGGTGACCAGAATTGCACACAATATTCAAGGTGCGGTCGTACCATGGAGCGATACAGAGGCATTATAATATCCTTTGTTTTATTCTCCATCCCTTTCCTTATGATACCTAGCATTCTATTTGCTTTCTTGGCCGCCGCTGCACACTGGGCGGAGGGTTTTAACATGTTATCCACGATGACTCCTAAATCTTTTTCCTGGGTGGTGGTTTCTAATGTGGAGCCTTGCATCGTGTAACTATAGTGTGGGTTGTTCTTTCCTAGGTGCATAACTTTGCACTTGTCCACATTAAATTTCATCTGCCATTTGGATGCCCAGTCTTCCAATTTATCCAGATCCTCCTGCAGTTTTCCACAATCCTCTTGGGTTTTAACAACTTTAAACAGTTTTGTGTCATCTGCAAATTTGATAACCTCACTAGTTATTCCCTTTTCCAGGTCATTTATGAATATGTCAAAAAGTAGCGGACCCAGTACAGATCCCTGGGGTACTCCACTATTCACCTTTTTCCATTGGGAATATTGGCCATTTAGCCCTACCCTCTGCTTTCTATCTTTTAACCAGTTCCCGATCCACAATAGTACACTGCCTCCTATCCCATGACTTTTTAGCTTTGCCAAAAGTCTCTGATGGGGGACCTTGTCAAAAGCTTTCTGAAAGTCCAGATACACTATATCAACCGACTCACCTTTGTCTACCTGTTTATGCACACCTTCAAAAAAACAGATCAGATTAGTAAGACAAGATCTTCCTTGTCTAAAGCCATGTTGGCTGTCTCCCATTAGGCCATGACTATCTACATGCTGTGTAATTTTGTTCTTTATGATGGTTTCTACCATTTTCCCTGGTACTGACGTCAGGCTCACCGGTCTGTAATTTCCCGGGTCACCCCTGGAACCCTTTTTAAAATGGGTTGTGGAGGACTAAACTGGAGGACCGCTCAGGAATGGCTGTTAGTGTAGCTGGGTTTAAAAAAGGTTTAGACAAGTTCCTGGAGGAAAGGTCCATAAACCATTATTAAAAAGGGACCAAGGAAATCAATGCTTGACCCAATACAAGCATTGTGGAACCTGTGTCTTTTGGGGAAACTGCTAGGTACGTATGACCTAGATTGGCCACTGTTGGAAACAGGATACTGGGCTTGATGGACCTTGGTCCGACCCAGTATGGCATATCTTATGTTCTTATGTACTTTCCCATTTTACTGATGGCAGCATTTTTTAAATTTAGGACTTTTGAGTTTGCTGTGATTGGACTCATTTTTGGCTTTTACCTCAAACCACACCATGCGGTATCACTGCTGCTCATGTGTCGCATCCACCGAGATATTAGTCACACTGTCTCAGTTAGTGAGCACCAGATCCAACGTTGACCCTTCCCTGGTGGGTTCCTTCACCAGTTGCCTGAGCAGTCTCTTGTAAGACATCCATGATCTTCCTACTTATTTCCATGTTTGCAGATGGGATACTCCAGTACACATCTGACAGATTAAAGTCCCCCCCAGCATCACCAACTCACCCTTTTTAACTACATTTGCAATATCAATGATCAAGTATCTGTCTACTTCCTCCATTTGAGCTTGAAATCAGTAGACTACACCAGTGTGGATGGTAGTACCATCTCCTCTTTCCAAACCAATCCACAGCGCTTCTTCTTTTCCCCAAGTCCTCTGCGTTTCAGCTGCTTTAATACCGTTTCTGACATAGAGGGCTACATCTCCATTCCTGCCCTCTCTATCCCTCCTAAATAGATTATATCGAGGTATGGCAATATCCCATTCATGAGACTCATTAAACCATGTTTCCATGATGGTCACAATGTCCAAGTCCATTTCCACTATCAGAGCTTCCAGGTCAGGAACTTTATTACTTAGACTGTGAGCATCTGTACTCATTACCTTCCTACATGTTTTGGTAGGTTTGCTTCTATATCGCATGGGTTTTATTCCTGACTCCTCTTCCCCTGTGTTACTGATACCTGAGTTAATATTATGTCTCTTTCTATTTTTATCTTTACTGTAATAGTTTTGCTGGGGTGACATTATTCAGAGGGAGGAGTGACCTAGTGGTTGGGGCAAGGTACTTCAGGCTAGAAGGTCAGGGGTTCAAATCCCACTAGAGGACAGCAACCTTGGGCTGGAAGGACTGGGGTTTCTAGTCCCACAGGTGCTCCTTGTGGTCTTGGGCAATCCACTTAACCCTCCATTGCCCATGTTCCCTGTAAAATAGTTATCTCCAAGTTATAATGCCCTGTTCAATGTAATTTCAGTTTGTTCAATGTAAACCACCTTGATATCATGAAAGGCGGTATATAAGAAATGTTAAATAAATAAATAAATAAAACTTGTTTTCCATGTATCCCGGTTTAAATCCCTGTCTACATATTGGCTGAATTTTTCACCCAGGATCTTTTTTCTCACTATAAAGAGATGAAGACCATCGTTACAGTATAACCTTTTGTTCTATCTATCGCCCCAGCCGCCTATATATCTAAAGCCTTCATGCCTTCAGTTGACTGGTCAGAAATGTGTGGCTGTATCAGCGTGTGATAATCTCAGAGCAGCGATTATCCAGGGAATATGTCTACTGTCACAAGCACTTGATTAATGTCTTCTTTTAATGTCCAGCAGGTGATGAGATCGAATGGGAAAAGGAAAGAGAAGAGAATGGAGAAGAATGTCCTCTGAACCAGGAACAGACCCCAGGAGAATCAGGAAATGTCTGTAAGAAGGTTTCTCAGGAGACTGAGAAGAGAGAAGCTAGAAGTCAACAGGACTCAGAGAAGAAGCAGCTAGATTCTACGGGAGACTCGCTGGATGGAGTCACTGAATGTGAGAGAAGTGACAGCGAGATCTCCAACGCCCCTGAGCTCCAGGGACATCTGAGAGCAGAGAGACACCTGCAGAATAATAACAGAGAGCAAATGACTTCTGACCTTCACCAGAGACAGATGAAAGGAAAGAAATTGCCATGTAACACCAGTGGGAAAAACCTTCATAAGAAATCCAGTTTCATATCTCACCAAAGACCCCACCTGGATAAGAAACAATTTCCGTGCTCTGAATGTGAGAAATCTTTTCCTTCAAAAACAAAGTTATTGGATCATCTTAGAACCCACACAGGAGAGAAACCATTTCAATGTACAGAATGTGAGAAACGCTTTACCCGTAAAGATTCCCTTAGAATACACCTGAACAGCCACAAAAGCGTGAGACCATTTCAGTGCACGGAATGTGGAAAATATTATAGTACAAAGAGCGTACTAGAAAGGCACCAGGCAGTTCACAAAAAAGAGAATCCCTTTCCATGTAGTGAATACAAGACAAGCTTACCTGGGCTAATATTTCACCAAATAACTCACACAGAAAGGAGGTCTATCCCCCAAGAGAGACCCTTTTCATGCTCTGAATGTGGAAAAGCTTTCACCCTCAAGAATAGCCTTAGAAGACATGAGAGAGCTCACACAGAAGAAAGACCATTTCCATGCAGTGAATGTCAGAAATCCTTCAAACGCAGTGTTCACCTTATAAGACATCAGAGAATTCACACGGGTGAAAAACCCTTTCCATGTACTGAATGTGGGGAAAGGTTTAGTCGCAAGTATCTCTTAGTGTTACACCAGCGAAATCATGAAGAAGCACCACTTGCATGTACTGAATGTGATAAAAGATTCCATACTGAATTACAGCTAAAATGCCACCTCTGGATCCATACTGGAGAAAGACCATTCCAATGTACTGAGTGTGATAAAGGTTTCCAGTCAAAATCAACGCTAATATGCCACCTCAGGATCCATACGGGAGAAAAGCCGTTCCAATGTACTGAGTGTGATGTAGGATTTCATGAAAAATCAAAACTGGATTACCATCTCAGGGGCCACACAGGAGAAAAACCATTCAGATGCACTGAGTGTGGGAAGGGCTTTAGGGATAGATCAACTTTAGCAGTGCATCATCTGGTTCACACTGAAGAAAGGCCATTTCCATGCAGCAAGTGCAGTAAAAGCTTCAAATGTAAAATGAGCCTAAAATCACACCAGAGAATTCACACTGGAGGTCTATAGATCTGAGCTGCAGTTTGCTTCTGAGAAGGTGATAATTAATTACTCTCCCAATGTCATGCTGCGTACCTTCATATGGTGAACTGGTTGCATGTGATTTGTACCAATCTTCAACAATACAACCACTTCACTTGCAATTTGGTAAGAAGGAAAACAGAAAATTTCATAGTGACTGCATCTCACCAAGGATAACAAGTTGCCCGTCTGTACTAAAGCACTAGGACTAATGATAGCAATGGCTATCATGCAAAACCTTCAGCTGATGATGACATCCATTGCTGCAAACATAGACCATAGAAAACCTGTCAAATGACCCATCACAGGAGGAGAGAAACTAGTGAAATTAATCAAAAGGTCAAGAGGACTAACGACAGACAAGTGGACTCTTGGGGACAAAAAGGAGATAATGTCCTGCTCTTATTCTCCTGCACACCCTTCAGGTAACTTAAAGGATATAAAAATAAAAAATACCCTGAACCCGCTACAGGTAGCCATGAATGCAGCTGCTTGTGTCCTGTGCGGAGCATCCAGAAAAGACCATATCTCACCTATATTAAAAGAGCTTCACTGGCTCCCAATAAACTGCAGAATCTTATATAAGACCCTCCTCGTTACCTTTAAAGCTTTCAATAAGACATCACCATCTTCAATTGTTGATCTACTCATTCACACCCCAACAACAGATCTAGAAGAGCACTTGCGGAAAATACTCTAATCATACCAAGTGAGTCTATAAAACTTAACTAATCAACCATTAACAGAGCATTTACAAACTACGCCCCCAGATGCTGGAACTTTCTACCTTCCAGCATAAGGGCGATAAGGGACCTAAAGCAGTTTAGAAAGGCCATCAAACATCACCTGTTCCTCATGCACTATACACTGCCTAATGATCCCCCCATACCAGCACACTCACCTATATATGTCAACGGAAAACACAATCACACTAAAACTGAAATCTGACTGTACACCGTAGGATATTACAGTACTTTAAATCTTCTTATCCAACAGAGTACAAACACGCTGTAATTTAAATTGAATTGTAAAAATTGTTATGATCTAAACTGCTAATCACTTGTAGCTAATTTTCATATGTATATAGTTTTCCCAGTTTATTCCATGTTAAAAATAGAAATTACACTTACCTGGTAATTGTAGTTCCTGGCAATGTTCCCTCTAATTTTCTGTAGGCTGTGTGCGCATAAAATTTCAGCTGTGCGGCTTTTGAAGGAAGGTTAAATTTTTTGTGCGCTACATAACGACACTTGGAGTTATATACTTTAAAATTTGACTACACATTAGAATACAGTATGTACACCACATTGATGTTAATCAAATTAAATGAAAATAGACGATTACTAAATGAAGCGGAAAATTTCTAGTAATTACAATCACAAGTGTGGTATTATTTCAGTTAATTTTTATTGAAAGCCATTGTTATTCCATGTAAATAATTTATGTATGGAAGAAGAGTTCGGTGTCCTACATGGAGTGGTGGGTTCACCCCTAAACAAAGACATGGGGAGAGGTGGCCTGCACAGAGCAACAGGTGCACCTACTCTTGCTGGGCAGACTAGATGGACCATGCTGGTCTTTATCTGCTGTCACTTACTATGTTCTCAAAATTTCTCTCTTCGATCTTTCAAATGTACCCAGTCTGAATAAATTTTATCAAGGTCTACTGATCCGCCATCTTGAAGATGACTCTTAACACGCATCAGCATTTCCAAATGTTCTAAATGTAAGCGATTCCTTATTTTGGTTTTTAAAACTGTTCATCAAGCTGAAACCACGCTCACAATCTGCACTAGAAGCCAAAAATGTTCCACCAATATCAATCAGTTTCGCTAAATCTGCAAACTGAGCATTCTGAAACGCCAAAGTCACCATATCCGGAAAACTGTTTATCAGTTTGCTTTTGATTTTTTCTGCGACTAAAAACTTGAAGTCATTGTACTGCTGAACAATAATATGTTCCTCCATAAGAAATTGTTTGTACTTTAAACAGAGTGATCGGACGTTTTCAATTCCAAATTCATAATCACACTGTGCTATTGCTGTCAAATCAAAAGCAGACCATTCCTCAATTTCATTTTCAGGAAATCTTTCCCCTAAATGGAGACACAGCATATTAATGAAAGTAAGTGTGGAACCAGTATCCACTGAAGCGTCTCCAGGTATCTTGTCGAGGAGATTTTTAACATTATCAGTCCATTTTACTGTGTCACCCAAGTATTGCATTCGGATTTTGTTCAGCTTACCCTGTGCAAGATGATATGCTTCCAGTGGTGTTAGCCCACGTTTCTGAAATGCCATTGTTAATGAAGCTAGTTCAGATAAAACATCATTCAAAATTTGCAATGTTATATGGAATTGATGGCTGTTTAGCTTTTTATAACAGTACTTTGCAATGGGATCATTATCCTTATCTTCTTCAAAGTATTTTAATAATGGATCATAATTTCGAATAATTGCTTGAAGAGCAAAATGTCTAGATAACCACCGCACTTCGTTCAGAGGTCTAAAAGCAATTGACTCGCATTCAGAAGCATCTGCTAATTCTTTAAATTGTGACCTTTTAGTAGAAGATCGACAAAAGGTTGTGTAAACAGTTCTCATGAAAGTTTCAACTTCTTTCATCAACTTTACTTCCTTCCATGATTCAGAGATCCCCAAATCTTCACGATGGGCAACACAATGCTGCTGCACTAAATGCAAAATATTTTGTTTGAGCTGCGCAGCAACACCATTTATTCTGCCTGACATGACAGAGGCACCATCCGAAGTAAACATGACCATTTTGTTAAGGTCAAGCTTGTATTTCCCATAGAACTCCCGGAGTGCACTGACTATTGATGCAGCATCGCATGCTTCCAACTGTAGCATCCCACCAAATGAAGTTTTATACAGACATGAATTTACTGGCCGATATTTGAAGTACAATATTAAGTATTTGTTGACAGAAATGTCTGTGCTTTCATCAATAGTTAACGTATGATACGCTGCTGATGCAACATCTGCCATGAGCTTATCTTGGACATTCATGTTTATAATTTCAAGAAATTCAAACGAATAGTTTTTGCTTCTCCAGCTTTCAGGTATGGTTATGTACTTGGACATGTGTTCATTAATATCTTGAACAGAGAGCATGGAAATATTCATCCGAACCGCCAGCAAAACACTATCAATTAGAATTTTAATTTCTTCTGGTGTAGAACGCTTCCGTTCATTACTAATTTGCCTTTTCTCTTTTTCAGCGGTGCTCTCAAGCAACAAGTTAAATAATCCTCCTCTTAAATTTGGATTTTTAGCTCTAAGTTTCTTAACACTTTCAGCATGAGTCTTACTAGACAGATGTCGTTTCAAAAAGTCCAGTTTCCACACATCATCCCAAATTTTGCCATTCGAAAACTCTCCAATGGTTTTTGCATCTCGGCAGTATAAACAGATTACTCCGTCATCCTCTTCGTAAGTGAATATTTCACGCAGTTGAACGCACGTTTTATCCCGAGATTTCGGTGTCTCCGTTTCAATCATTTCTTCAAGCCATTCAGGCTTAAAAGCTCTGGCCGTTCTCTTACGTTTTGCACCTCTCATTGCTATTGGTTTCGACATTTTAAAAGTGGTGTGGTGGTCACAGCAGGTGCTTTATTATTCAAAAGAAATGCCTACAGCCTACAGAAAATTAGAGGGAACATTGCTATAAGGTATGTACATGTATAAAAACAACATACACCAAGATTTTATGTAAAGCAACTCAAAAAAAAAAACATATGGCATAGTGACTTACCAAAAAGGTCAAAACATTAAAATGACATTAAAATAGCTGAACACTAAAAATCGACGACCGAGGGATAACAAGCATCAGTAACATGGGGGGGGGGGGGAGGAAGGGAGAAGGGAAGGGGAAGAAAAAGAAACTGACATTGTATTGTAAGAGCCCTATCTGTTTAAAAGAAAAGGGAGGAAAACAAATGGGACTAAGAAAGTACCACTAATAAAAAAGGTGATGGATGCATATGTAGTAAAAATAATAACTACTTTTGGCATTAAAAGATCTCTCTGAAGATAAGTACAAATGTATGATAAGCACATTTGGCAAAAAGAAAGATCATCTCTGGTTGAAAGAAGAGAAAAGTAGGGGCAAGTCAAGGACATTTTCCCTCTTTCACAGGGTTCTTATGCCTGTACTCGCCAGCTCTATGGGGAAACCACCTGAAATAAAAAGGGGGCAAGAACTTAGAAATCCCACTCCTCATTTCTTAAGTGCTTTCCTGCGACATTCTTCACCTTCTCATTAAAACACAGATGAATAGTACCATTTAGAGAAGAGCAAAACACACACTGAAATTCTAGGGGGCCTTACACAAGTAAGAATGGTGTCAGGGAATAAATGGCTTTAAACAAACTTTCTGAAGAAAGTAGCCAGTGACAGTTGTGAGAAGAGCATCCTCAGTAGGAGCAGCAGTCCCATAGTGTTTTTAACATGCTCCTTCAGTAATCATAAATACACAATCAAATACCACTGATAAGACAATAAATAAGCAAACAAATTAATGGAGGACTAATTACATACAGAGAAGCAGGAGTGAAAGAATTCATGGAGAATTGATGAAAAGGCAATTTACCTTGGACCAGAAGAGGCCACAGTACGAACCACCCAATCTACTGTGGAGTATTAAATAAATGACTTACTGTAAAAAGATAAAACGGGTCGATACAAATAAGTAAGTAAAAAAATTGGAATCGCTTGTTGACCAGACAAGCCATAAATTTCCATTAAAAGGAGGCCATTTTGAAACAAAATGTTGAAATGAAAGAATGAAAAAAGTATACACCATAGACAAGCTGATGAAGCGGCTTTCACAGCATGCACTAAGGTGCCAGCAGCAATCAATGTGAAAACAAATCGTGTTTATAAATATAACAAAAGAAATAAAAATGAACCACTGAAAAGGTATGGCAATAAAAAAACCCAAGTGTTTAAACTATAAAAACAGCACGGTCTGGTCGTAGTGGCTTTGTTTAAAGCACCCTTAAATTAATATGTAGAGCCGCGGGAAACAAGAAAGGGGGGGGAGGGAGCTATAAAAGTTGTTGTTTTACTAACAGCCATTGCTCAGCCATTTTGAATGTGAATTCTGCTTGAGACTTGTGCACAAATAAATGATTTGGACCTTCTGAACTGACTCCTGGTATCATTGGTTTGTCTGCGCTCTGCTGCTACAGTCCGAAAGATCTCTCTGCTGTTTTTGTTTTATTTGGTACCAAATGAATTATATTCTTCTGTTGATTTGTCTGCTTGGAAGTGATATTGTTTAAACCTGGATTTAAGGTGTCCCTTCCCCCATACCCTACACACACACACACACACACACTTCCAGTAAATGTTCCTGGTACTAATCTTAGGGATGAGCATTTTATTTAACAAATAAATGATATATGCCCTCTACCCCAACTTTGCCACACGCCCCCAAAAGGATGCCACCTTTTTGAAAGGTACGGCGTTCTCTCTGTCCTTGCTATAGGCCGATTGCCCCCAGACTGACATTTCTGGGAAGGAAGCCTGCCATAATATTCGGAGGGGGGGGGGGGTGCGCAGAGGCTGAATCGGGCTACGTGAAGGTGGGCTGCAGTGCCCGGATTCGGACGTTAGGAGGAGCAGTGAGATTTATCTCCGTCTCCCCCTGCTCACAGCAGCTATTGCTTCCGATCACGCTGTCTGAATGAAGAAAGGCTAAAGACGTTAGGGCTCTTCAACTTAGAAAAGAAATGACTGAGACGTTTATATCATCATGAGTAGGGTGGAAAGGTTGTAGCATGAATGGCCACTTAACCTTTCAAACAATTCAAAAACAAGAGGATGTACCATGAAAATAGCAATCTGCATCATAGAAATCGTAGAAAGTAAATTTTCACACAGTGTATGATTAAAATGTGGAATCTGTTGCTGGAGAACATGGTCAACTAACATCAGGGTTCAAAAAATTGGACAAGATCCTGGAAAAAAAATTCCATTAAAAAATATTAGCCAGGTAGACTTGGGAACACCATTGCTAATTCCTGGAAATGAGCTATGAGAAATGTAATCTACTTTTTGGGATTTGTCGAGTACTTGTGTCCCCGATTGGCCACTGCTGGAGACAGACTGCTGGGCTTGATGGATCTTAGTCTGGCTCAACATGGCTTATCTTATGTACTTATAGTCTTCCAGTCCAGACAGACAGTAGAAGATGCCTACATTAGAGATGGGAAAACCCTTGTTCATCAGAGAAAGGATGGAAAAGATATCCGAGAATTCCCATTAACATCAATGAAAAAATGGAGAGGGGAAGAGAATAGAGAGGCCAGCCCCTCCTGATTCTTACCCCAAGAAAGAGGAGCTATGACAACAAATGAAAACATCGAAAAAATGAGACTGCAGTGACTGGGGACGTGCTCTGTGTCAGCAGTAAAGGCATCACAGGAGTTGCCTCATAGGGGCACACATTGCAGGGAGTAACGCATTGTCTTCATAGTGCAAAGTACTATAAACACTATCGTTAACTGATTTCAAGGTACCAGTTCTGAAGATCTTACAATGTAGGTCTGGAGGTCCGAGATCACCGGGGGCCAGACCGGGAAGGAGGAGGAAGGCAGATCGCTCCGTGCTTGCATCTCTGATTTTTTTGCTCGTCTCTCTGCCAGCGAGGGTGGCATTTTATTTTATTTTTCGCTCTGCTGTTGCTGGGGGGAGCGGCGATTCGCAGAGAGCTGCGAGTGCGAGCGCGCCCCCCCCCATGTTGTGCCCGCCGCCCGGCCCCCCCCCCTGCACCCCCACGCTACGCCTCTGAAAATTAGCCTTTTTCCATTAAATAATTGGAATTGGAAAGTAGGGTAACACTGCTGTTAGTAAGTTTGTCCTTGGTATCCAGCTCTTAAGGATTTACATCTAAAAGGACCTAGAGAGGGGAACAGCGTAAGAGTGCACTGCTTGCTGTTATCTTTACTTACATATGGGTGACGTCGGCATACGCGGTCCCCTTCCCGCCCAAAAGGCAAATGTAAAAAATTAAATAAAATAAGCTATAATTAATCAAAGAAGGAAGCACTACCTAAAACATCCGTGTCCGGACTCCCGATGCACCGGTGTGTTGTTTCTCGCATCCAAGGCAGCACGTGGCACTGAAGGCTGGCTGAGGGAGGGATCCAAGGAGGTGCGTGGCTAGCAGGCACAAGAGCAGAAAGAGGCTGGCTTGCTGGCTGCCCCTCCCTTTTTATTCCCTCTAGCCTGCCATGATTCGTCAATCGTCCGGTCACATGTGAGAGGAGTGAGGGCAGGGGACTCAGTGCAGAGGAGAGATTCGCAGAATGGCAGTAGATCGGTGGTGCAGCCGCGGCCTTAAAAAACCCAAGGTATGAAATCAGTAATTTTTGTGCGCTCCTTGAAAAGTTGTGTGCGCTCGCTCGGCGAGGTGTGTGCGCGCGCACACGCGCACAGCTTAGAGGGAACAGTGGTTCCTGGAGGGTCCAGTTTAGTCCTCCACATCCGGGTAGTGCACCTCCTCCTGCAGCCTGGAGACTGGACCAATCAGAATCTTCCTAAACCAGGATGTATGTTGTCGGAGCTCCCATCAGCCCCCAGTGAACTAGTAACAAAGCAGACTTAAAGAAGCAACACATGAGACTAGTAGAAAAATATAACCAGAACAGAATTTAGTCCCCTTATGAACTAAGCGACCCCCTCCCCAAACGAGGAGGCCAGAACTCTGCACAGTGCCTCTGCTCTTTCCCCAAAGAAAAAGGCAGTCCCAGTCTCAGGAATCTAAGATCTGGAAGAAAAAAGAAAGCATAAACTAGTCCGAGATACAGAAACTCGAAGAAAAAACGCTGACATAATTCCGCTCCGTTCACAGTAAGCGCGCCGCACCAACCAAACCTGACACATGGGTGGGAAGGAGGACTAAACTGGACCCTCCAGGAACTACAATTACCAGGTAAGTGTAATTTCTATTTCCTGAGCGGTCCTCCAGTTTAGTCCTCCACATCCGGGATGTAACAGAGCAGTCAACACCGGGCGGGACCTTGCCAACCGGCGCGCAACACTGCCGAACCAAAACAAGAATCCCTAGCGGCTAGCACATCCAACCGGTAGTGCTTGCTGAAGGCATGCAAAGACAACCAGGTAGCCGCCCTACAAATTTCCACAGGCGGAACAAGACTATGCTCCGCCCAGGACGTCGCTTGAGCTCTGGTAGAGTGGGCCCGCAAACCCACCGGAACCGGCCGACTGTGCAAAATATAAGCTGATGCAATCGCCTCTTTAATCCACCGAGCAATGGATGCCTTTGCCGCCGCCTTACCTTTCCACGCCCCGCCAAAAAGCACGAACAACCGGTCGGTCTTACGGAACGTCTCCAACACTTTTAAGTAGCGATGAAGGACTCGCCGTACATCCAAGAAATGTAACACATTGTCCGAAGCACTCTCCGTTCCCGAGTTAAAGACCGGAAGGAAAACAGCCTGATTCAAATGAAAAGGCGAAACTGTTGTTGTTGTTAAGTGCCGTCGAGTCGGAGTCGACTCATGGCGACCCTCTGGATAGCTATCCTAAATTGTGTTCGGTCTCCAGTCAGGCGGCTCATTGTTGACAGACTGGTACCCGTAGCTGCTGTTATTGTATCGATCCATCTCATTGCTGGCCTTCCTCTTTTGGCTGACCTTCTATCTTGCCAAGCATAATGTCTTTCTCTAATGATCTCTCTCTTCGCATGATGTGTCCAAAGTATGAAAGTCGAAGTCTTGTCATCTGAGCTTCTAAAGAAAGCTTAGGTTTGATCTCCTCTAGTACCGACTGGTTTGTTCTTCGGGAAGTCCATGGTATACACAGTATTCGCCGCCAGCACCATAATTCAAAGGCATCAATTTTCTTCCTGTCTATCTTTTTCACTGTCCAGCTTTCACATCCATATGATGTTATTGAAAATACCATGGCTTGAACAAGTCGAATCTTTGTATGGAGAGAGACATCTCTGCTCTTGAGAATCTTATCTAGGTCTTTCATAGCCATTCTGCCAAGAGCAATGCGTCGTCTGATTTCTTGACTGCTTGTTGCTTCTTTATTGATAGTTGATCCAAGTAGGTTAAAGTTGTTCACAATTTCAATTTCTTCTCCTTCAACGATGAACCTGTTGATTATGCCAGTTGTCATGATCTTTGTCTTCTTTACATTAAGGTGCAGGCCCATTTTGAGACTATGTTCTTTGATTGTGAGAAGCAAATGTTTCAGATCATCTTCACTTTCAGCCAGTAATGTGGTATCATCAGCATAGCGAAGGTTGTTGATGACTCTTCCACCAATCTTCACACCTCTGTTGTCTTCATGCAATCCTGCTTCTCTGATGATTTGTTCTGCATACAAATTAAACAGGTAGGGGGGAAGTATGCAGCCTTGTCTTACACCTTTGCTTATTTTAAACCATTCTGTTTCTCCTTGTTCCGTTCGAACTGTTGCTTCTTGATCAATGTACAGTTCCTGTGCGGATATCCAGTTTAGTCCTCCACAATCGGGTACTGCCCCTCTCACTGCAGCCTGTAGACTGGACCAATCAAATCTTCTGTAGTACATATCCAGCAGGAGCTCCCAGAAGCCCCCCAGTGTACTAGTGTGTCCAGTCTCGTTGCAGTGTGTAGACGTAAAAGTGTGTCCTCTGGGCACACTTAGTGACCTTTGCAGGAGCAACACTAGTTAGTTGTTTTTAGGGTTTGTTTTGGGGCATTTCTCTACTATTTTTGTTTTTGGTAGCTAGCTGTGCCTTTAAAAAAGAAAGACAAAAGAAGCCTGTCTCCCTGGAGCTGTGCCACAGGAGACTAGGAGAAAGTCAGACCTGCTGGCTGCTGTTGCCTGCCTAGCACATTTTATCAGCCCTGGGTGAGCTTCCCCTAGACAGGACGGGGAATTGCCATACCTATAAGGCAGTGCCTGGTACTGGGAGATTGTGGCTGAATCTTCTGTTCCTGAGCTGGTAGGAGTTTGCATTTCATTTTTTTTCTTTCTTGTGTGCAATGCTCTGTCTGGGATGCCAGCGTTTCTGTAGGCTCTCCTGAGCCCATTTGGCAGTTTTTACTCAAACTGCTCGTGTGCCCTGTGTTAGAGGGTCGTTTTATTTGTTTTCCATATTATTTGGTGGGTTTTATATTTTCGCGCCGTTTTTTTACCGCGGGTGAAAAAGTGCGGCGGCCATTTTGGATTTTAAAAGTGCTTTTCCAGGCATTTTTGATCGCTGTGCACAGGTTCCCCTAGCGTTTTTTGGGGTTCCTCTTTCTGGCGATTTTGCTCAGGGCACCCCAGGGATCCTGGGATATATTTTGTTTCTTGTAAAAAAAAAAAAAAAAAAGTTAAGTTACTTTTAAATCGGGGCTGATTTGCATAGGATTGCCCAGGTGGTGTGGGCTTTCCTGTGGCTGTCTTATTCTATTCCCCTGGGCAGAGGTGGCCTTGGAATGGCTTCCAAGCCCCAGTGTGTGATTTGTGGGTCCCGCAGGACGGCAGGGACTGACTCTGGCATCTGCAGGGGCTGTGCTGCAGTGCCCTCTGAGTTAGAGCAATCTGTGAATGTTCAGGAACAGGCTACCCCTGGGGATGCTTCTACTTCCGGGGACAGCGTTCTTTCTCCAAGCATCCCTCAGTCTGGCTCGGTTCCTCCGGCCAGCGGTTCAGTGGCTGCGCTCCAGCAGGCGTCTGTTGCTGCCTCAACTATGGACTTCTCCCCTGATTTTGTACTCCTCATGCATCAGGCATTTCGCCTGAGCAGGTCCGGACAGTTGCCGGCTGTCTGGCCCCCCTCCCTCCCCTCGGGGTCCTTGGGGGCGGCTCAGTGTCCCTCATCGCCCGGGGGCAAGCGGCTTCGGTTGGGGGGACAAGAGCAGGACGCCCTGGGTCTCCTGGATTCCGAGGCAGAGGGCGATCCTGAGACTGAAGCGGAGGATTTGGAGGATGGGGAGATCCCTGGGCCGGAAGATCAGGCTCGGGTCATTCGAGTGTTCCGTAGGGACGAGCTGGTTCCTCTGGTCACGGAGTCCCTTCAGGCGCTAAACCTTTCGGCGGTGCGGCCCCTGGAGGAGGAGGGTCTTGAGGATCCTCTGATTCAAGCAGTCAGGGATGCCCAGGTGGTTTTTCCCGTCCACCGCGTGGTGGATCAGATGATCCAGGCGGAGTGGGAGCACCCGGAATCCGGTTTGAAGGGGATTCGGACCATGAATCGGCTTTATCCTCTTGCTGACAAGGACAGGGACTTGTTCAGGTCCCCCCGGGTGGATGCTGCGGTCTCCGCAGTGACCAAGAAAACCACCATCCCGGTTGAGGGGGCGGCGGCCCTCAAGGACGGGCAGGATAAGAAGGTTGATAACTTGCTCAAGCAAACCTTCGATACGGATGCCGTGTCATTGCAGGCCTCTATCTGTGGGGCTTGGGTGGCTCGGTCGTGTCTGCGGTGGTCACAGCAACTGCGCTCGAGCCCCGGACTAGACCAGCAGGGTCTGGTGGAGGTGACCCGGCTGGAGTCCGGCTCGGCTTACCTGGCGGATCTGTTTTATGATTTGATCCGCGCGTTGGCTAACAGTATGGCATCCGCGGTAGCAGCGCGCCGGTCCCTCTGGTTGCGCAGCTGGGCGGCGGACAGTTCTTCTAAGGCCCGCCTCAGTAAGCTGCCGTTTAAGGGCAGATTATTATTTGGGGAGGCTCTCGAGAAATTGGTAAAGGATCTCGGTGAGTCCAAAGGGGGCCGGCTTCCGGAGGATAAACCAAGGTCCAACCGGTCCACCTCGTCGGCGCGGGGATCCTTTCGGGATCAGCGCAGGTTTTGGCCCTCCCGCCAGTGTTCCTCGCAGCGGGGCCGGTTTGGAGCCCGTAGCCAAGGATTTCGGGCTTTCAGGGGAGCCGGCAGAGGCTTCTCCGCAGCCGGCTCTTTTTCGGGTTCTTCCTTTGGACGCAAGCCACAATGACGCCAGGCAGGCTCTGGAGGGAGGACCGCTTGTCGGCGGTCGCTTGCGCGACTTTCTTTCCTCTTGGGCCCAAATAACGTCGGATCGCTGGGTGCTACAAATTATAGAGGAGGGTTACGCTCTGGAATTTGCGTTCCCACTTCCAGATTCCTTTGTTCTGTCTCCCAGCAGGGGCGAGCAAAAGACGAGGGACATCCGCGTGACCCTGGCTCGATTGTTAGCGCTGGGAGCGGTGGTTCCAGTGCCTCCCTTGGAAAGAGGCGCTGGTCGCTACTCCATCTATTTTGTGGTACCCAAAAAGGGCGACTCTCTGCGTCCGATTTTGGATCTCAAAGGCGTGAATCGCGCGCTCAGAGTGCCGCATTTCCGCATGGAAACCCTGCGGTCAGTCATTGTAGCGGTGCGAAAGGGGGAGTTTTTGACGTCCCTCGATCTTACCGAGGCCTATCTGCACATTCCGATACACCCAGCCCATCAGCGGTTTCTCCGCTTCGCGTTCCCGTGGGGCCACTTTCAGTTCCGGGCCATGCCGTTCGGCTTGGCTACGGCCCCGCGCACTTTCACAAAGGTGATGGTGGTGGTTGCGGCGGCCTTGCCCAAGGAGGGCATTTTGGTCCATCCTTACCTGGACGACTGGTTGATACGAGCAAAATCCGGTCGAGAGTGCCTGCGGGTCACGAGCGGGTTGGTAGCTCTGCTGCGATCCCTCGGCTGGGTGGTGAACGAAAGAAAGAGTTGTCTGCGGCCCTCGCAGGACCTGGAGTATCTGGGGGTGCGCTTCGACACTGCTCGGGGGCTGGTGTGCCTTCCCGAGCGCCGCGTCCTGACGTTGCGGGCTCTTGTCCGACTATTTCGGGGGATGCCCGCTCCGTCGGCGTGGTGGTACCTACGGCTTCTCGGAACGATGGCGGCGACCTTAGAGGTGGTTCCGTGGGCGCGGTTCCACATGCGCCCGCTACAGAGGGCGCTCCTTCGTCGCTGGTCCAACCAGTGCGATTCCTTGCACAAGAGACTGCCCTGCCCGAAGGCAGTGCGGCGGTCGCTTCGGTGGTGGCTCTCCTCCGAGAACCTGACGCGGGGGATTCCCTTGGAGCCTCCTCTGTGGGTCCCCCTCACTACGGATGCGAGCCTAGTCGGCTGGGGAGCACACTGCGAGACCCGCTTCACGCAGGGGGTGTGGTCCTCGCAGGAAGCGTCTTGGTCGATCAACCGCCTCGAGCTTCGGGCGGTCCGACTAGCCCTGATGGCCCTGGAACCTCTGCTCCTGGGCCGGGCGGTCCGAGTCTGGTCGGACAATGCGACCACGGTGGCGTACATCAATCGCCAAGGGGGCACAGGGAGTGTGGCCCTGGAAACAGAAGCGACGGCCTTGTTCAGCTGGGTGCAGACTCGGCTGCCGGCGATCTCGGCGGCGCACATTGCAGGCGCCGACAATGTCCAGGCCGACTTTCTCAGCAGAGTGCGGGTGGACCCCGGAGAGTGGGAGTTAAATCCTCAGGTTTATGCGCAGATAGTTCGGCGGTGGGGTCCGCCCATCATGGATCTCATGGCGACCTTCCAGTCGGCCAAGACAAGTCGCTTCTTCAGCAGACGGCGGGAGCGGATGTCCGAAGGACTCGACGCTCTCATTCAGCCGTGGCCGACGTCCGGGATGCTGTACGTTTTCCCCCCGTGGGCCCTGATCGGTCGGGTCGTCCAGCGCATCGAGGGCCATCAGGGCCGGGTGCTGCTGGTGGCTCCGGATTGGCCCCGGAGGCCCTGGTATGCCGACCTCGTTCGGCTTCGAGACGGCGTGCCGTGGCGCCTTCCGGCGCTACCAGGATCTTCTTCTTCAGGGCCCCTTGCGGATGCCCCAGGTGGCTCGGTTCTCGCTTACGGTTTGGCCATTGAGAGGGCTCGGCTGAAAAAGAAGGGTTATTCGCCCGCGGTGATTTCCACCTTACTGCGGGCAAGAAAGTCGTCCACTTCTCTTACTTATGTTCGAATTTGGAGGATTTTTGAGGACTGGTGCTCCCGGCGTGGAGTTCGGGCGGCGACGGTCTCGGTGCCCGTCGTGCTCAGCTTTCTGCAGGATGGCTTCGAGAAGGGTCTCGCGGCCAGTTCCCTGAAGGTCCAGTTGGCCGCGCTCTCTTGCTATAGAGGCAAGGTCTTGGGCCGCCTTCTTGGCGCTCATGCGGATGTGCGGCGTTTCTTGACCGCCGTGTTTCATTTGCGGCCTTCCCGCAGAGCGGTGATTCCTCCGTGGGATTTGAATTTAGTTCTGCGGGCCCTGGCTCGGGAACCCTTTGAGCCCTTGCGGAGGGCATCCTTGAAGGATCTCACGTTGAAGACGGTTTTTTCTGGTAGCCATTTGCTCGGCACGGCGCATCTCGGATCTACAGGCCTTGTCATGCCGAGAACCTTTCTTGTCTTTTTCTGCGGAGCGGGTTGTGCTCCGTCCGGTTCCCTCCTTCCTGCCAAAGGTGGTGTCTCCTTTTCACCTGAATCAGGCAGTATTTCTACCAGTGATTTCGGCGGCCTCGGTCGAGTCGGTGGACAAGGGGCTTCACCGGCTTGATGTGGGCCGCACGCTGCGTCGGTATTTACAGTCTACCGAGTCATTTCGGAAGACTGATCGGCTTTTGTGCTCTTTGGGGGTGCACGGAAAGGGGAGGCGGCGGCTAAGGCCTCCATTGCTCGATGGCTTAAAGAAGCGATCGCCTCCGCGTATCTGTTGCAGCGGCGGCCGGTTCCGGAGGGGCTCCGGGCTCATTCTACTAGGGCTCAGGCGGCCTCTTGGGCGGAGCATGGTCTGGTTCCACCAGCGGAGATCTGTAGGGCGGCCACTTGGTCGTCTCTGCATGCTTTCAGCAGGCACTATCGCTTGGATGTGTCAGCGGCTCGGGATTCCTGTTTTGGTTTCGGCGGCGGTTTTGCGCGCCGGCCTACAAGGTCCCGCCCGGTCTTAACTGCTCTGTTACATCCCGATTGTGGAGGACTAAACTGGATATCCGCACAGGAAATGGAAATTACACTAACCTGGTAATTGTAGTTCCTGTAGGATCCAGTTTAGTCCTCCTTCCCTCCCGAATATCTGCATGATCTTGCGGCGCGCTATCCCGAGCGGGAGATTCTAAGATAGTTTTGCGTCCCGTTCGGACCTTAGCGGCAGTCGTGCTTATAGCTATGGCTCTTCCCTTTCTTTTGGGGTTCCGTAAGCTCCTTAGTACCTGGGGGGAGCTCTGTGTCAATTTAGGGGCGTCGATTCCGGCGCCGTGCAGTGTTCTGACTTCCTCGTTTGGGGAGGGAGTTGGTTATTCCAGGGGGGGAAGTACAAGGTTTAATGTTAATCTGATAATAATCTGATGTGTTGCTTCGTTCAGTATGCTTTGTTACTAGTACACTGGGGGGCTTCTGGGAGCTCCTGCTGGATATGTACTACAGAAGATTTGATTGGTCCAGTCTACAGGCTGCAGTGAGAGGGGCAGTACCCGATTGTGGAGGACTAAACTGGATCCTACAGGAACTACAATTACCAGGTTAGTGTAATTTCCATATTGCGCAATAGAACGATCAGGTGTTCTGGTATACCCATGCTTCTTAATGTGGCCCAGAGTTTCTCATGGTTTACACAGTCAAAAGCCTTGCTATAGTCGATAAAGCACACATAGATATCCTTTTGGTATTCTTTAGTCTTTTCAAGGATCCATCTCACATCCGCAATGATGTCTCGTTCCTCGCCCTTTCCTGAACCCTGCTTGCACTTCAGGTAGTTCTTGTTCCAGGTATGGTTGTAATCTCTTTTGAATAATCTTCAGTAGAATCTTGCTGGCATGTGGGATCAGAGCGATTGTGCGATAATTTCCACAGTCAGTTGGATCACCTTTCTTTAGTATTGGTATAAACACAGATCTTTTCCAGTCAGTTGGCCATGATGTTGTCTTCCATATTTCTTGGCAGAGTCTTGTGAGTACGGTAACAGCTGCATCAGATTGCTGCAATACCTCTATGGGAATGCTATCAATGCCTGGTGCTTTGTTCTTTGATAAGGCTTTCAATGCTGCTATCAACTTCTTCTTTCATCACCAATGGTTCCCGATCATAAGGTACAGGTTGAAACGGCTGTTGGTCCACTTGATCTTTATCATATAAAAACTCTGTATATTCCTTCCACCTTTTCTTGATCTTCTCAGCATCATTCAACATAGAACATTGAGCATCTTGTAACATTCCAATTCGAGGCTGGAACTTTTTCTTTAACTCTCCTAGCTTTAGGAAAGCCGATCTTGTTCTTCCTCTAATAGTTTCTGCTTCTATTTCCTTGCAAGTGTCATTGTAGTACTTTTCCTTGTCCTGTCTTGCTGCACGTTGGAAATCTCTGTTGAGTTCTGTGATTGTCTTTCTTTCTCCTCTGGCTTTAGCTTCTCTGCGTTTCTGGGCAATTTTCAGAGTTTCTTCCGTCATCCATTTTGGCCGTTTTTGCTTTTTCACCTTTTGTAGAGACTTCTCGCTTTCTTCCAACACAACCTTCTTGATGTCATTCCATAACTCTTCCGGAGCTCTGTCATTTGTATCTAAAGCAGCAAATCTATTTTGCAGGCAGTCTTTAAATTCCAGTGGTATATTCTCAAGGTCATATTTTGCTGCATTCATGAGTGGTTTGCTCTTTTTCAACTTTAGCTAAAGTTTGCATACTAGTAGTTGATGATCTGTACCACAGTCAGCTCCAGGTTTTGTCTTTGTTGATGTTACAGAGCTTTTCCATCGTTGACTTCCACATATGTAGTCAATTTGATTTTTATATAATCCATTCGGTGAAGTCCATGTGTACAGTCGCCGCTTGTGTTGCTGGAAGAAGGTGTTTGAGATGAATAGATCATTGGTCTTGCAGAATTCTATCAGTCTTTCTCCAGCTTCATTTCTGTTGCCAAGTCCATATTTTCCAACTACTTTGCCTTCTTCTTTGTTGCCAACTTTTGCGTTCCAGTCACCCATGACTATCAGGATATCCTGTTTGCATGTTCTGTCAATTTCAGCTTGTACTTGTTCATAGAACTCTTCAATTTCATTCTCTTCTGCAGCTATTGTTGGGGCATATACTTGAATTATAGTTGTGTTGATAGGCAATCCTCGTAGACAAATAGAGATTAAGCGTTCGCTGACTGCATTGTATTTCATTACAGTTCTTGCAAGTTTCTTCTTTATTATAAATGCAACACCATTTCTTCTTTGTCTTTCATTTCCAGCATAGTAGACCATGTGATCATCTGATGCAAAGTGCCCCATGCCAGTCCATTTCAGTTCGCTGACACCCAACAGATCAAGTTGTACACGTTCCATTTCATTCTTGACCACCTCCAACTTCCCTTGGTTCATGCTTCGTACGTTCCATGTTCCAATGTGTAAGACATCTTTACAGCTTCTGACTCACATTTCATGCGCAGCTACATCAGCAGTCAGACTTCCCGAGGGCTTTGATCCAACCACATCATAAATGCTGACTTTACTCTGAAAAGTCTTCAGCTCTTCCCCAGTAGCTAGTTGAGTGCCTTCTGACCTGGGGGTCTCATCTTCCAGCACCATAGCACAATTTGTTTTGTTGTAACTATCCATTGGGTTTTCATGGCAAGATACAGAAGTAGATTGCCGGGCCTTTCTTCCGCGCAGTTTAAGTTTGGTGTTGTTGCCGTTGTCACAAAAATGTGATCCTCCGCCGTCAACACTGTCCCATTCTGCTGCTGCCCAGATGGGTGGTTTGTCTTGGTCTGGCACCTCAGCTGAGACCTGACCATCTTGGGAGACCCTGCCAGTAGTTAAACTACCAATAGTTTAGCTCTCAGCATCACCTGATGCACGCAAGCCCTGACAGCACGACAAGCTGCAAACCAAGTGAGAAACTACCTTAGGCAAACTACCTTAGCCAAAAAGGATGGAACTGGCCTAAGAACCACGCGATCCTTAGAAATAGATAAGAACGGTTCTCTACACGAAAGCGCCTGCAACTCGGAAATGCGCCTCGTGGAACAGATCGCCACCAGAAAAACCGTCTTCAAGGTGAGATCCTTAAGAGATGCTTGCCGAAGGGATTCAAAAGGTTTGCGTACCAAAGCCTGTAACACCAGATTCAAATCCCATGAAGGAACTGACACTCTGCGCGAAGGCCTCAACCTGAATACCGCCTTAAGAAAATGCTGTATGTCCGAATGCACCCCTAAAGGCATTCCCAGAACCTTGCCCCTGTAGCACGCGAGCGCTGCCAACTGAACCTTCAGAGAACTGGCCGCCAAACCTTTGTCAAAACCATCCTGCAGAAAGCTGAGAACTACGGCCACCGAAGCTGTCACCGCCCGAATACCACGCCGTGAACACCAGTCCTCAAAGATTCTCCACACCCGCACATACGCTAGCGAGGTTGAGGTTTTCCGCGCCCGAAGGAGAGTGGCAATAACTGCGGGGAGTAACCCCTCTTCCTCAACTGAGCCCTTTCAATGGCCAAACCGTAAGCGAGAATCGATCCACCTGGGGCATCCGAAGCGGGCCCTGAAGCAGCAGATCTGGTAACGGAGGCAGTGTCCAAGACACTCTGTCACGCAACCGCACCAGATCTGCATACCACGGTCTCCTGGGCCAATCCGGAGCAACCAGTAATACCCGCCCCCGGTGCGCCTTGATGCGCTGAACGACACGACCGATTAACGCCCAAGGGGGAAAGACATATAGAAGACCATACTCCGGCCACGGCTGAATGAGCGCGTCGATGCCTTCGGACATGCGTTCCCTCCGCCTGCTGAAGAAGCGCCCCGTCTTCGCCGACTGAAAGGTCGCCATGAGGTCCATGATCAGAAGCCCCCACCTGCGAACTATTTGCGCGTAGATCTGCGGGTGCAGCTCCCACTCCCCAGGGTCCACCTGCACCCTGCTGAGATAATCCGCCGTCACATTGTCCTTTCCCGCGATATGCGCCGCCGAAAGCGCCGGCAGATGGGACTGCACCCAATCGAACAAAACCGCTGCCTCGCTTTCCATGGCCACACTGCCGGTGCCTCCTTGGCGGTTGATGTAGGCCACCGTTGCCGAGTTGTCCGAGAGAACTCGCACTGCCCGCCCCCTCACCACCGTCTCGAGGGCTTGCAGTGCGAGTCTCACCGCCCGCAGCTCGAGACGGTTGATCGACCAAGATGTTTCTAGGGGGGACCACGTCCCTTGCGCGAAGCGACCCTCGCAGTGGGCTCCCCAGCCCAAAAGGCTGGCATCGGTCATGAAGGGAACCCAAAGGGGCTGTTCCAACGGAAGCCCCATTCGCAGGTTCTTCGAGCACAGCCACCACCAGAGAGACAGACGAACTGACTTCGGGCAAGGCAACCTCATGTTCAACGAATCAAACTGGTTCGACCAACGACGTAAAAGGGCACTCTGGAGTGGCCGCATATGAAACCTCGCCCATGGTACCACCTCCAACGTCGACGCCATCGTGCCCAACAGTCGTAGATACCACCAGGCGGACAACGCGGGCATCCCTAAGAACGTGCGCACGAGGCCCCGCAAGGCCTGGACACGGCGCTCCGGCAAGCACACCAAACCTCTCGCTGTGTTGAACTGAACTCCCAGGTATTCGAGAGATTGAGTCGGCACCAAATGACTCTCTTTCTCATTGACCACCCAGCCGAGGGTCTGCAGCAAGGTCACCACTCTGTCCATAACCCGCACACTCTCTTCGTTGGACTTTGCTCGAATCAACCAATCGTCGAGGTAAGGGTGGACTAAGACACCTTCTTTTCGCAAGGCCGCCGCTACCACCACCATCACCTTTGTGAAGGTGTGCGGAGCTGTGGCCAGTCTGAACGGCATGGCCTGAAACTGAAAGTGACCCCACGGGAATGCGAACCTCAGGAACGTCTGATGAACCACCCGAATGGGAATGTGTAAATAGGCCTCCGAGAGGTCGAGAGACGTGAGAAACTCCCCCAGACGCACCGCCACGATGACGGACCGTAAGGTTTCCATCCGGAAATGTGGTACCCGGAGAAAACGATTCACGCCCTTGAGATCTAGAATCGGGCGAAGCGAACCGTCTTTCTTTGGCACCACAAAATAAATGGAGTAGTGACCGACGCCGCGCTCGGAAGGAGGAACGGGAATTACCGCACCCAAGGCTATGAGTCGGTGCAACATCAACCGAATTGCCCGCGTCTTTTGCTCGCCTTTGCTGGGAGAAAGGACAAAGGAATCCGGAAGCGGACAAGCAAACTCCAGCGCATAACCTTCTCTGATTATCTCCAGAACCCACTGATCTGAGGTTATTTGGGCCTAGGAAGGAAGAAAGTCCCGCAGGCGACCCCCGATGACTAGACCTCCCTCCGGAGCCCACCTCGTTTCATTGTGGCTTTCGACCAAAGGAAGAGGACGAAGAAGAGGACGCTGCCGAGAAGCCTCTTCCCGCTCCTCGAAAACCTCGAAACCCTTGGGATCGAGACCCAAAACGGCCGCGCTGGGAACTCCAAAGGCGGGAAGACCGAAATCTGCGAAAGTCCCGAAATTGACCCCGCGCTGGCGGCAAGTTTCTACTCAGCTTAGGCTTATCCTCTGGCAGCCTACCACCCTTAGACTCCCCGAGGTCTTTAACCAACTTATCCAGATCGTCTCCGAACAACAATTTGCCCTTAAAGGGAAGCTTACTGAGACGGGATTTAGAAGAGCCATCTGCCTCCCAATTCCGCAACCAGATAGACCTGCGCGCCGCCACCAAGGAAGCCATGCTATTCGCCAAGGTTCTGATCAAATATTAATGCACATCTGCCAAATACGCCGATCCGGACTCCAGCCGGGTCACCTCTAGCAACCCCTGTTGATCCAAGCTGGAAACTTGCCGCAAGTGCTGTGCCCATCGTAAGCAGGCCCTAGCTACCCAAGCGCCACAGATAGAGGCCTGCAACGATAAGGCATTGGTCTCAAAGGCCTGTTTCAACAAACCATCCACCTTCTTGTCTTGCACATCCTTTAAAGCCGCACTGCCTTCAACAGGAATGGTGGTTTTCTTGGTTACCGCCAATACAGCGGCATCTACTTGCAGCAACTTAAACTTCTCCTTGTCTGCTAAGGGATACAGGTGGTTCATAGTCCTAATCCCCTTCAGTCCGGATTCAGGCTGATCCCACTCAGTTTGAATCATCTGCTCCACCACTCGGTGCACCGGAAACACCACCTGAGATTCCCGCACCGCTTCAATGAGAGGATCCTCCAGCCCGTCCTCTTCAACAGGACGAGCAATCGTCAGATTAAGTGTCTGAAGAGATTCCGTAATCAAAGGCACCAGCTCTTCCTTACGAAACACCCGAATAATCTGGGCTTGATCCTCCGGCTCAGGGATCTCCCCGTCTTCGAGCTCCTCAGCACCAGTATCGGGATCCACCTCTGCATCCGGATCATGCCAGCTCATGTCGTCCTGCTCCAGGTCCATGGACCGAAAGCGCTTGGCGGAAGGCTGGATATTCCGCCGGGACTCCTCCCCTTTCAAGGAGGAAAGGGACGACGGCCAGGTCTCTGGCAACTTGCCCGAGCGGCCTAAGCGAAAAGCCTGGTGCATAAGAAGGACAAAGTCCGGGGAAAATCAGTGAAGGGAGACTCGGTGGCTTCACTCGGCAACGTGCCAGCCTGCCCCTTAGGGGGGACCGTAGATAAAGACGCGAGAGGTCCAGGCAAGGGCCCACCCTCCACCTGAACAGCCTGGCTTTCTGGGTCTGACAGCTCTTTATGCTCCATTTGCTGCTCCAAGTCTGAGGAAACCGAGGCGCAGCCCCTGCAAATCCCAGACTCCGCCACAGCCCCCCTGCGCGAGCCGCAGATCACGCACTGTGGTCTCGTAGCCATGCAGGCACAGGAGCCACGCCAGGGAACAGGGCCTGACCTATTAAGAAACACTTGCACTTTTTTTTTTTTTTTAAACGATTAAGGGGGAAGGCTCAGATGCCTGCAAGCAAAAACACCGGTCTAAAATCTCTGCTAAGCGCAGGGGGAACCCATGCACAGCTGTTCACGTCGGGCGGGAAAAACCGGAGTTGTAAAATGGCCGCCGGCACATTTTAGCCTGCGAAATAATGGCACGAAAAATCAAACAAAGTAAATCAAAGGAAAGTAAAGCGTTGGACCGAAGAAAAGCGATCCCTGGAAGAAATTTAAACTCACCGCACAGGCAGAGACTCGCCGGCAGCCGGCCTGCCGCTCAAACCCTGAGCGGGAGCGCGCCACCGCTCTGGGCTGTCAATCAAAGCCAAAGGTACTGCGGATCGCAAAAAGGAAGCCAGGTGACTGAGCAGAGACTTCCTGGACCCAAGCAGATGGCTGGCAAAGGCAGATCTCTCCTCCGTGCAGTCTAGGAGGAGAGATCTATCCTCCCTGACTGCCAAGAACTCCCCTGCAGAAAAGGCAGAAGGGCAGTGCAGACCCGTCTCCTCGATTGCCGGTCTTGTTTGGCTTAGGTTGTTTGTTTTTTTGTT
Organism: Ichthyophis bannanicus; assembly: GCA_033557465.1. Classification (NCBI taxonomy): domain Eukaryota; kingdom Metazoa; phylum Chordata; class Amphibia; order Gymnophiona; family Ichthyophiidae; genus Ichthyophis; species Ichthyophis bannanicus. Next base: position 96,205,611 of record CM066031.1, on the reverse strand, counting down.
TTGTTTTTTTGTTTTTTTTAAAGAAACAGCTACCTATTAAAAGGAAATCAAATGGAAGATAGGAGGGATAAATAAAACCCCCAAAAAGACTCTCTAGTGTTGCCTCCAACTGTCCCTAAGTGAACCTAAACCAGGCACACACATCCTCCAGCTGCAAGGAGACTGGACACACTGGGGGCTGATGGGAGCTCCGACAACATACATCCTGGTTTAGGAAGATTCTGATTGGTCCAGGCTGCAGGAGGAGATGCACTACACGGATGTGGAGGACTAAACTGGAGGACCGCTCAGGAACCCTGTTTTATGTAAACGTAGGACGAAATCTATACGTCCAAGTGTTTATTGTTCGATGTAAACCATACTGATGAGAAATAGCGCGGTATATAAGAAATGTTAAATAAATAAATAAATATAGAAAGAGAGCTCCTCACAAACTGGGAATAGAAAAATGTAAAAGAAGAGCTGCAAAAAGCAACTGAGGAAAATTTAAGATCTGGATGTAACTTGGTCTTTCTTCAGTAAAGGAAAGGGGATCGGATTGAGCTCAGGCCTTTCCTCAGAAGTTAAAGGGGACTTACACTCAGGTACAGTAAGAATCTCCCTGTCCTCTGAGAATCTAAGCTTGTACTTGAGAATCATAATTTAAGTGTCTTCCCCAAGGTCTCAATGAGTGACAGAGGGATTGGAACCCTGCTCTCTCTCTCTTACTCAGCCCATTGCACTAATAATACGTGACTACCTGCAAATGTACAGGGGCTGTTAGAAAAATTACTCCCTTAAGGGGCATAACCACTGCTCACTAGAAAGAGAGCAGCTAGTGGGTGACTTACCAGATGGTGAGGGGGAGCTGTCCCTGCTGCAAAATGAAATAGCCTGCTGATTGAGAGCTAAAGAATGACATTGCTGGCTTCCAGGCGGAGCGTCGTAGGCGGATGGAGGAAGTTTAAGCCAACCTCATGGAAACTGGGAACTGGATAGAAGAAAGAATAAGACGCACTCGTTATGTTATACAAAAGAGAGGAACTTATCATTAAAGGACTGTGTGTGCTGTGGGATAAGCTTGAAGACATGGAGAACCGCACCAGGGGAAACAACCTCTGCATTAGAGGTGTGTTGGAAGTGGATGAGCACCAGGACCATTGCACTCTAGTAAAGAGTATCAACATGGCCATTCTCCAAGTAGGAGGTCTTACCACCTCTTATTCATGTCTTGAGAGGCCCATAGAGACTTGGAGTCAATGACGTGAGGGCAGATCGAGAACATAATAGTATTATTCCATCAGTATGCTGCAAAACAAGCAATGTTAATGACAGGAAAGAGGCTTGGACAAATCCAATAGGAAAACTGTAAAGTAGAGGTGTATACAGATATATCCATGCCAGCTCTGCAGAAGCGGAGGGAGCTACAAGATGTCACGAGACAGCTGCGTGCAGGAAATGTTCGATACTAATGGCTCTGCGCCTTCTGTCTACAATTTCTGGGGCCACTTTCTACGTTAAGACTTTTGACAAGGATGGTGGGAGGCTTAAAAAAACAGGATGGGACAACCTTCCAAGGAAGGCAGGGGTTAGCAAAAATCCACAATTGGTACCTAAGCCTAGTGGAGAGTGACTATTCAGATCACCTAAGTGGTGGATTTGAATCTGGACTATCTCCAGTGATAAAGTTGACTGTTGGAGTATGTAGAATGAATGTGAGTGTGAATATGGTATGAGAGTGGCTAGGGGTGAGATGTAAAGGTGGGTGTGGTGCAAACTGATAGGGAGGAATTAAGTGAAGTAGAGGTCTGATAAATGCATGGAATGGGGTTGGATTGGGGGCATTTGGTCAGGGGAAGATTATGGCATTTGGGGTTTACTACCGACCGTCTGGCCAGAATGAAGAGACAGATGACAAAATGCTAAAGGAAATCAGGGAAGCTAACAAAAGTTACAACAATAATGGGTGATTTCAATTATCTTGGTAACAACTGGGTCAGTGTCATGGTAGGACATACTAGGGAGATGAGATTTCTAGCTGAAATAAATGACTGCTTCTTGGAGTAGTTGGCTCATGAAGCAACAAGAAGGGAAACTATTTTGGACATAGTCCTTAGTGGAACACAGGATCTGGTGCAAGAGATAAGGGTGTTGAGGCCATTTGGCAATAGTGATCATAGCATGATCACATTTTATTTAATAAATGGAGGGAGGATGGCAAGGAAATCAACAAAATCCAAAAGGGAGACTATGATAAAATGAGGAAAATAGATAAAAAAAAATAAAAGGAGCAGCTGCAAAGGTTAAAGATTTATATCAAACATGGGGATTGTTCAAATATGCTATGTTGGAAGCCCAGATCAGATGTATACCACACTTTAAGAAAAGTGGAAGGAAGGCCAAAGAACTCCCAGCGTGGTTTAAAGGTGAGGTCAGAGAGGCTGTTTTAGCCAAGAAAGCATCTTTCAAAAAATGGAAAAAGGACCAAAGGATGAAAATGGGAAACATCATGAGTCTTGGCAAGTTGAGTGGAGGAGTGGCCTAGTAGTTGGGGCAAAGTACTTCAGGCCAGAAGGTCGGGGGTTCAAATCCCACTAGAGGACAGAAACCTTGGGCCGGAAGGACTGGGGTTTCTAGTCCCACAGGTACTCCTTGTGGTCTTGGGCAAGCCACTTAACCCTCCATAGCCCATGTTCCCTGTAAAATAGTTATCTCCAAGTTATAATGCCCTGTTTAATGTAATTTCAGTTTGTTCAATGTAAACCGCACTGATGCAGAATAGCACGGTATATAAGAGAATATAAATAAATAAATAAAAGTTAGATGCAAGGCATTGATAAGATAGATAAAGAGATAATTTGAAAAAATTTTGTGGGGATACAAAACCACAGAATAAAACCTTTTTCAAGCACATTCATAGCAAAAAACTTGTGAGTCAGTTGGACTATTAGATGATAGGGGGTAAAAGGGGTGCTAAGGGAGGACAAGGCCATAGAGGAGAGATTGAATGGATTCTTTACTTCAGTCTTTACTGAAGAAGATGTAGAGAAGTTACCCATGTCTGAAATGATATTTAAAGGTGATATATCAGAAAAATTGAAAGAAATACCAATAAACTGGGAAGATGTATTGCAACTATTTGATACACTTTAGAGTAGCATATCACCTGGACCAGATGATATACATCTGAGGGTGTTGGAAGAACTGAAATATGAGATTGCAAACCTACTATTAGTTCACAGATTACTATCATTATAACCTCTGTAGTACCTGAAGGGGGGATGGAAGGTGGAGTTCTGTTACATTGATTGGGTGGAGGATTCCTTTTGGTATTTGGGGTCTAGATGACTGGAGATCCTCGGGACCTGTATGGTAGTAAGTGCGAACTTTGTTGGAGTACACTAAGGAAATCTTGGGAGTTTGGAAAACCTACATATGTTCTTGCTGGGTTGGATTATTCTGTATAAGATCAAATTATTCCTCAGGTGGCTCTAAATGTTTCAAACGTTGCCACTGTATGTGCTTCATAAGGACTTGTGGGCCTCAGGCCGCTTGGTTGTGGCATTTTGTTGGGAAGTGAGGAGGGTCTGCGTCCCTTTTGTCTATCTGGGAGGGGGTTGGAAGCAGGGAGGTATGCCGGATCTGTACCTATTTAATGTGGTCTCTTTGATGAGGCATCTTCAGTATTGGGGGGGCGTTGGTCTCTGACTACTCTTCCCTTGAGCTTGAATACACATGGGGACACCCGCTGAATTTGGTTTCTTTGCTCCATGACCCCCTGGAGAAAATCCCAAGGTGCCTATGTTCCTTCTGCCTTGTGGTGCAGATGAGGAAAGCCTGGTGCTTTTAGTGTATGTTGTTTCAGCAGGATCCCAGATTGGGTGTGTATTTGCCCCTACAACAGAATGTGGAGTTTCCCCTGGGGTGGCAGACTAGAGGGGTTCAGAAGTGTGGGGGGAGGGATTAGATTGGTGGGTCAGGTATTAGATGACCAAGGGAGGTTGCTAACCTTTGATCATTAGACGGAGGAGTATGTGTTGCGTGATAGGGATGCCTTTGCGTTACTTCAGCTGAAACACTATATCAGTTCCCTACCAAGGGAGTACTTACAAATAGGATTTCAGAACAAATTGCAGCATATGTGGGTCTTAGAGGAGAAGGATTGGAAGTTGACCATCTTAACAGTGCACAAAACTATATGACAGGAAGAAGCGGAAGTAAATTTTGTTAACTTTAAACTCGCTGGAGGGTGGAAGTGGACGATTGAGTGGAGGGGCTGAACCTCCAGGCCTACTTGGCTCCTGTTCCGGGAGTGATGTGTAGTGCCCGACTTTGGGATTGTCAATATATAAACTGTTGCTGAGAGCATATATTTCATTGGGCAGGAGTAGTGCCCTTGCTAGTATGTGAGATATATGCAGAAGGGGAGGGAACTTTGAAGCACATGATGTGGTCGAGCCCGTGGGTCCGAAGGTTGTGGGACAGGGTGTTAGACTTCATTCAGGATATTGTGGGACAGGAAGTTCAGGGGGAAGCTAGGGAGTCATATTTGATGCCCCAGGAGTCAGCAGCATTAAGCAGCGGTACGAGATGCTTTGGGCTAGAAAGGAACTTTTTGTTGGGGCAAAAGCGATTATCCAGTACTGGCTTTCCATAGAGGCGCTCTCCTGTGGACATTAGCGGAATGCCTTCCACTAGCTGCTGCTTATGGGGCAAATGGATACGGATCAGTCCCCGCAGTGTAGGGTGACATTCATAGTAACATAGTACTCGTGTGACAGAAGATAAAGACCATCATGGTCCATCTAGTCTGGCCAGCAAGGCGGCAAGAGTAGGTGCACCTGCCGCTCCATGCAGGTCACCCCTCCCCATGCCTTTGTTTAGGGGTGCACCTACTGCTCCGTGCAGATCACCCCTCCCTATGACTTTGTTTAGGAGTGTGCCCACCGTTCCATGCAGGTCACCCCTATTTGTTGAGACATAAGAGATAGTTAAGTTTATTTTGATTTTATTATATTACTATAAAGGGATCCACTGTGTCTGTCCCAGGCCATTTTTAATTCTGTCACTGTATTTGCTTCCACCACCTCCATCAGGAGCGCATTCCAAGCATCCAGCACCCTTTCAGTGAAAAAGTATTTCCTGACATTGCCTCTCAGTTTACCCCCTTGTAGCTTGATGTTCTGCCCTCTAGTGTTACAGCTTCCCCGTCTTTGAAAAAGGTTTGTTTGTTAATTAATAGGTTTGTTTGTTCATTAATATTCATTCACGTTGGTGTGGGAAAAGTATCTGCGCCTCTACCTTCATGCGCCCATAGCCTGGTCATGAACACATTCTGAAGGGGTTAGGCGAGAGAGGGACAGGGGAGCAGGGTGGATGTGGTGTGATTTGAGTCTGCACTTGACGCCGGGGGGAAGAGGGTATAGTTTGCAAGGTGGATTCCATGTGGCCCATCAGAGACACTGGTCCCTGTGGGAGTGGGGTGATAAGATGGGGAGAGAGGGGGAGTGGGGAAGGAGAGAAATTTGTAAAAGAAATGCAATTGGTTCTTTGTCTTGGCAGTTTGGAAGCTTGTTCTTATGGCTGTGTTGTAGCCAGGCTGCACTCCTACCACAAACCTCAGAGACCAATAGAAGACGCCATACTGCCCTCTGGTATACAGCGGATCTACAAAAATCTCTGCTTCACCTTGGGAAGCTTGAATGGAAGTGGCGCCATAATTGTGTAATATATACAAATTCACTGCAAGAACATGAACCAAGCCCATGCAACGCCATCCCCATCATACACAACCCCACCAGAAACATCTTAAACTCTCAACTAACCTACTATTCACACAACCATAAAACATACCAGAGTAACAACAGATCCCATAACAGATTAATATGAATCCACCCCCTACAGTCAAACAAAACTCCAGACATCCTTAGGCCCCCCCCACATTCTTTAAAAATGTATCCTCATTAACATAAGATCCATAAGAAATAAAATACCAATTACCATAGATCTGATTATGAATGAGAAACCTGACATACTCTGTGTCACAGAGACATGGCTCACACCTGCTGATAAGATACTACTAAATCAACTACAAATTCAAAAATATTACCTATTCAATTACCACCGTGACTCCAAAAGAGGTGGGGGAGTGCTCATATTGACCAAAAAGGACCTCAAATTTACCCTATCAAATGCTAACAATGTAGATGGAATGGATATTCTCAAAGTGGAGAACAGGACTATCTCTCTCTGCCTCATCTACAGACCTTCATCACCTGACCACAATAACTTCACCGCAATCCTTGAATTAGCATGCACCATCTCACTGAAAAAAACCTGAATCTCCCATCCCTTAATTCATCTCGCACATCAAACTTCCTGGACACAATGACAGAAATGGAATTCCAACAAATCATACATGCCCCCACACACAAAGGGAAACCTTCTTGATTTAGTTTTCCTCCCAAACCCGCTTTCGAGTCACCTCTTATATACACTCCTCCCTCCATAACTGACGTCCCCTGGTCTGACCACCGCCTGGTGACCTTCTATATACCTACTCATACCCCCATCACCTCAACTCCAGACACTAAATCACAAAATAGGAGTTTTGCCCATTTCAATAAAGATACCGTTCTAGATAATGTACTACCCCAGCTTATAGCAGACTCCCTAGACATTAACACTTCCCTAGATAGATGGAACCAAGCCATACAAAAAGCTGCCTACCCTACTATCATGATCCCTAGGAAACCTCCAAAGAGATCCGAAAAATGGTTCACCCATGAGCTCACTAAACTAAAGATAACTGAGAAAGCAAGAAAAAAGGCGGAGTCTGACCAAAACACAAGAAAACAAATTACTCTACCTTAACTTACTGAATACTTACAAAACACGATTAATAAAACAAAAAGAGACTACCACACAAAGATCTTAAACCTGTCTCTTAATCGACCTAGAGAGCTATTTGCAATTGTTAGATCCCTGACAAGAGCACGTCAAGCTGAATCAGAAATGGGTATAATACACCCGCAAATGCTAGCCACTCACTTTGCAGACAAGCTGAAAAATAAAAGCTGCAACTCTTTCATCCCCTCACATGTATGTTCCACAGGCCTCAACAACTGGGATAATTTCCATCTAATTGATCAAAAACACTTCCATCTAATGATCAACACCACAACATCCCCCCTGGATCCCTGTCCCATATCATTGATGAAGTCCACAAAAGTTGAACTGGCCCCACATCTTCTACACATCAACCATTCCCTCTCTCAAGGCATTATGCCTAACACCCTTAAATTTACTTTCCATCCGCCCTATACTGACAAATAACACACTTGATCCAAAAGACCCAAGTTCATACAGACTCATAGCCAGCATACCACTTGTTGCCAAAATAATAGAAAAAGTCATCCAATTACAACTTCAAGACTACATCGAACTCTATGCCCCCTTAGACACTCACCAATTTGGTTTTTGTCCATTCCATGGAATCAAAACCTTATTGATAACCCTGTTGGACCACCTCATCAGAGGTACAGATGACCATAAGTGAGCATTTATTCTCCTCTTTATAGATATAGCATCAGCCTTTGACAAAATCAATCATAACATACTAATAGAGTGATTGGCACAACTAGGCATAGGAGGTACTGTCCTTCATTGGTTTAAGTCATACATATCAAACTGTAAGCTGCGTGTCCAAATAGGCCAAGAAACGTCAGAGACATTCCCCCAAAACCAAGGGATACCACAAGGCTCGGCACTATCAGCCCTACTATTCAACTTATACTTGCAACCAATTACAGACATCTTCAGAAAATTCAAATTGGGTATTACATATATGCTGACAACATTATGTTATCTCTTCCCAGAGATATAAACAACCCCTCCTACCTCAGTCTATCAGAATGCATCAGAGAAACTGAATCCTAGTGGAATACCAACCACCTTAACATCAACTTCAAAAAAACCAAAGCTATGTTCATATTGAGGAACAAAGATACCACCCCTCCCCCCCACCCAAACCATCACAATTAACAATGTTGTCCTCCCTGTTAAACAAGAAGTGAAATACTTCGGTATAATATTATAATCAGACTCTCAGCATGCTCCCCCATCTTAAACAAACAGCAAGAACCATCTTCTTTACGCTAAAAACTGTGCAGCATCTAAGACCCCTCCTGGACACCCATGATTTTAGGTCAGTAGTCCATGCCATAATTACTCCACATTTTGAGTACTGCAATAGTCTTATTACAGTGGCTTCCAGTCAAAAACATAAACATCCTCCAGAGGGCACAAAACATCACTGCCAGAATTGTCTGCAAGGCCTGACTAACTGAGCATATAACCCTATCCTACATGACCAACACTGGCTCCCAGTACTGAGTGGGATAAAATACAAGATACATTCAAAATGCTTAATAACATTTCCCCATCATACTTAGCCACCCTTCTTCAAACACCACCAGATTCCAGAGCTCATAGACAAAACACAAATCACTTGCTTGTGATACCCCACTCTATTCGTAAGACAAAACAAAACATTAGCTGCAGAGCCTTCACATTCACTGCCCCTAATCTCTGGAACACTTTGCCATTACCAATTTGCAGGATCAAAGACCTTCAGTTATTTAGAAAATAACTCAAAACGTTCTTATTCATTGAGCACTATGGAAATACAATTGAACCCCACCCCCCTCACAAACAGACATATAACACACTCAAGGATCTACAGTCTGATCCAAGCCCTCACCCACCACTACACACTCACAATCAACACACCCTATCCCCTTAGCCAACCAAGATCAGTGGATGTGTAAATGGTTTGTACTCCATTGTCAGTCTGCAATGTTATATAGTAAACCCTCTACTACTTAATAAATGTAGAAAACAACTTGTACCTATGTATATAGTTATATTTGTATATATGTTTGGCATTGTCAAATCTCTTACTACCAACCAAAAAGAAGATAACTCGTCGTCATTCACACCTGATACCAACACCATGGCTAGATACTACAAAGAAAAAGTAGGCACAATAGCAACATCTAATTTCCAACTCAAAACAAGCATCCTCACTACCAACCAAACGTGGAAAACATTCACCCTTATCAACGAAAGACAGCTTGAAGATATAATTAAATCTCTTAACACCTCAACATCTGTACTAGACCCTTGTCCAGCAACCTGGATTCGATTGACTCGATAACACCTATCTCCACATATACTAAAGCTAATCAATGCCTCATTAGAACAAGGATATATTCTTTCAGAGCTCAAAACCGCCTCTATTCGCCCCATATTCAAAGGAAAGGACTTGGACAAAACTCAACCTAGCTCCTACAGACCTATTTCAAACATGCCATTTATGACAAAGATAATAGAAAAAGCAGCACAAAACCAACATGTAGACAGCCACACTCCACTTGACCCTCAACAACACAGGTTCAGACTGGGACATGGAGTTGAAACCTTCATCATGGCCTTAATCGTTGCTGCTAAAAGGCATAGAAAAACCCAACATAGGTTTCATTCTAATATTTCTAGGCTTTTCAGCAGCATATGACTCCATAACACACGATTATCTCACCCATAGATTACAGGAAATTGGTCTCACAGGCAAGGTTCTGTCATGGTTTGGTTCCTACCTAACAAACAGAAGCATCCAAGTTAAAATTGGTAACATATCAAAGCCATTTTACCAAAAGTCAGGAATACCCCAAGGATCCGCATTATCATCACTTCTCTTTAACTTATATATCCAACCTATCTGCAGCATAATCAAAGAACATGGCATATATTATCATTTATATGCTGACGATATAATGCTATACACTCAAATCAACACTAAACAACCAAATTTACAAAAAATTGAAGAATGCCTCAATAGCACTACCACCTGGTTGACAAACCACAACCTCCACCTAAATATTAAGAAAACAGAAATATTATTCATTACTAAGGACGGTTCCTTCACTCCTCTGGATTCAATTATGTTAAACAAAGAAAGCTTCAAGGTTAAAAAAAGAGGTAAGATACTTAGGAGTCACCCTTGACGATCAACTCAATTTCAACAAGCACATGAGTAACATAGTCAAGACCATATACAACAAATTAAAAATGCTACAACATCTAAGACCTCTCCTCCCCACAAGCGATTTCAGAACAACAGTACAAGCTATGATCTTCCCACACCTAGATTTTTGTAATGCACTACTAAAGAGTCTCCCAAAGCAAACAATCCACCGACTACAGCTAGCCCAAAATACAGTGGCTAAGAGTAAAAGCTCAAGTACCAATCAAGAATTACATCACACCAGTATTGAAACTCCTTCACTGGCTCCCAGTAGAGAGCAGAATTAAATTCAAGGTTATCCACACCATATTTAAATCCCTTTAAGCCGAGTCACCCACCTACCTGAAGACGCTGATAACAACTACCCCGGACAACAGACCAAGGAGAAGCAACAACAAAGAACTCCTCGCAGTACCAGTCGAATTCAAGAATTGCAAATCTACGACATCTAAGACAGCCTTCTCACTATACGCACAACAAATATGGAACTCTCTTCCTGAAACTCTAAGAAGCACTAAGGATCCAAAAGCTTTCCGCAAGCATCTAAAAACATATTTATTTACTGAACATTTTGGTGAACTAATTACCTAAATAGATAAAACCCAGTAAAATAACCCCTCCATACAAAAATAAATTAAACAGGCAATAAACATACCAATACCACAAGATGACCAACGAGAATATACTCCACTGATGAATCTACCACCCTCATAAATTATTATCAGAAGACATTAACAGTTGCTTAAAAGTTTCTCATAGGACATTATCAGAGGACATTAACAGTTGCTAAAACATTTCTCCTCTCCCCTTACCACCCCTGTTGTTGTTGTTATGTGCCGTCGAGGCAGAGTCGACTCATGGCGACCCTCTGGATAGCTATCCTAAATTGTGTTCGGTCTCCAGTCAGGCGGCTCATTGTTGACAGACTGGTACCCGTAGCTGCTGTTATTGTATCGATCCATCTCATTGCTGGCCTTCCTCTTTTGCGTTGACCTTCTATCGTGCCAAGCATAATGCCTTTCTCTAATGATCTCTCTCTTCGCATGATGTGTCCAAAGTATGAAAGTCGAAGTCTTGTCATCTGAGCTTCTACAGAAAGCTTAGGTTTGATCTCCTCTAGTACCGACTGGTTTGTTCTTCGGGCAGTCCATGGTATACACAGTATTCGCCGCCAGCACCATAATTCAAAGGCATCAATTTTCTTCCTGTCTGTCTTTTTCACTGTCCAGCTTTCACATCCATATGATGTTACTGAAAATACCATGGCTTGAACAAGTCAAATCTTTGTATGGAGAGAGACATCTCTGCTCTTGAGAATCTTATCTAGGTCTTTCATAGCCATTCTGCCAAGAGCAATGCGTCGTCTGATTTCTTGACTGCTTGTTGCTTCTTTATTGATAGTTGATCCAAGTAGGTTAAAGTTGTCCACACCCCTAGTTACTGTTTAATTATGTAGAAGTGTTTCAAGTTTTAATGTATTGTTTCACACTGTTGATCATGTTATAATGTAATAGTTCAGTTCAATGTAAACTGCCTTGATTCATGAAAGGCGGTAACAAATACAAATAAATAAATAAAATAAGTAAATATTTTTAGATCTTAGATTGCAGTGTTTAGGTAGTAGATTTACTAAGATCTGCTAATTGTGAAATGTACCATGTGTTCCTGTAAATAGTTATTCACTGTTCTCTGTAGCATGTTCTGTTGATTGTAAACCGCCCCTGATCTCGGGAAGGGGCGGTATAGAAGAACCAAATAAATAAATAATAAAATAAATATCACATGAACATCATTATGCACTCTCTTAACAAGCCCAGAGGACTATTTGGGATCGTGCAGGTTATTATAAAGGATTCTTCTTTACAGAGAACTGAAGGTACACTCCATCTACAGGAATTTGCCTCCCATTTTCACAATAAATCCAATTCAATCACCCCCAACTTAAGTGCTCTTGGCACTGACACTGCTCATTTTGAAAGTACCAACATCCCTCTTCTGGACTCTTTCTATTCTTATTCTACTGAACAAATCGAGAACATAATAAAAGGGGCTAAACTCCAGCATCTCACCAGCTGATCCCTACCCATGTCATTGGATTAGGTCAACCTACTTCAAATTAAGTTCTCATATCTAGAAGATTATTCACCTAGCCCTCTCCAATAGTCTAGTGCCTCCATCTCTAAAAACAGCCACTAAAAAACATCCCTGCTAAAAAAAACCCAAGATGGACACTTATGACATAAAATCTTATAGACCCATTTCCAGCCTTCCTTTCTTGACTAAAATTACAGAGAAAATCGTCCAACAGCAGATCCAAGACCAGCAACAACATGGCTTCCACCCCACTGGACCAGCAACAACATGGCTTCCCTCTTCATCTTCAACTCAATCTTAAAGAGCACATAAAGAACACAGTAAGGTCAATTTACTACAAACTAAAAACACTGCGCCACCTGAAACCAATGATGGAGACAAAGGACTTCCGTACAGTCTTCCAAGCAATAGTCACACCACATTTTGACTATGCTAATATCATCCTCCATGGCCTCCCCAAGAATACATTAAATCCGCTTCAACTGGCGATGAACGCGGCAGCCCGCATCTTATCTGGAGCTTCTATAAGAGATCATATAACACCAATACTGATAGATCTGCACTGGCTTCCGATAAACTGCAGAATAACATACAAAACCCTCCTCATCACATTCAAGGCTATTAATAAATTATCTCCTGCATCAATCTCAAATCTCATCACCCTTACACCAAACAACAGACCCAGGAGACTAGTAGCAGAAAACACACTAGTTACTCCTAGTATCTCCACAAAATGGACACAACAAACTACTAACAGAGCTTTTATGTCCTATGCTCCCAAGTGCTGGAACAATCTACCTCCAAACATCAGAGCAATCAGGGATATCACCCAATTCAGAAAGTCCATCAAACACTATTTATTCACATTACACTTCAGGCTACCATACACACAATAGAACGGATCTTACCCACTCAGATAACTCTTACACATAACAGCAATCCAGAACAAAGGATCAAAATGTGAAAACACTGTATTTCTGTCAAATATCGAACCTTGATGTAACCTACTCAATGTATATATATTTATTTATATATAATTATGTAGATAGTTCTCCCCAGTTCACACCCAGTTTATCTTCCCTGTTATCTGTAAACCTAGATCAGTCATGTATTGACAGGTATATCGTTGTTCAATGTAAACCGCACTGATGATGAATAGTGCGGTATATAAAAAATGTTAAATAAATAAATAAATCATAGTGTTGAGGCCCTGCTTATTTCTCTTATAGACAATCTAGTCAAGGGCCTAATCAAAATAAAACAAGGATTCCTCCTAAATTTCCTATATATCGCCTCCACCTTTGACACGGTTAGTCACAACCTCTTTCTTGCACAATTACAGCAGAAAGGCATAAGGAACTTAGCCCTGGAATGGTGTGGTTCATACCTTTTAGACCATCAACAACTAGTCCAAATAGGCTCCCAAATGTCAGCTGAGTATCAACAGACACAAGGAGTACCACAGGGCTCTTCTCTTTCAGCCTTGCTGTTCCATATTTACATCCAACCTATTTGCACAATCATTCAAACATTCAGCATACTTTACCACATCTATGCCAACAACATGCTGCTCTACACTCCTTTCTCCACAGATAACTCCAATTACTTGGTGATTACAGAATACTTTAATGCTGTTTCAGAGAGGCTGAGCTCTCACAATCTAAGAGTGAACCACAATATGAGGGAGTTATTCATCTCAAGAGATCCATCCTTTGTTCCACCCTCTACCCTACAGGTAAAAGATGCAGTACTTAAAACATCCCAAGAGGTACGATATCTAGGGATCACTCTAGACCAGCACCTGAACATGGAATCCCACATAAGCCATATCACTTGAGCAGTATATCCCAAAATTCGGACTCTCCGAAACCTGCGGCCATTACTTAATCCCGATGACCTCTGTACTGTTTTCCAGGCCCTTATTATCCCCAACTTTGACTTCGCTAACATAATCCTTCATGGCCTACCTGATTGTGCTCTCCATCTGCTACAAATAGCCATGAACACTGCTGCTCGAACACTTTTTGGAGCCACCAGTTATGACCATGTAATGTTCATCCTTAAGCACCTTCATTGGCTCCTTAAAGCCAGCTGCCTGAGATACAAGGCCCTTATAATGACTTTTAAAATCTTGCGTCATCTTTCCGCATCTACCCTGGAAGATCTCATTCGTTGGACCCCAGATAACAGAGTTAGGAGATCTAGCATGGCAAACACTGTTGACATACCAACTTCAGCCAGATACAGCTCCCAATCTTCCAAGCACAGAACCTTCACATTCTATGTACCTACATAGTAACATAGTAACATAGTAGTTGACGGCAGATAAAGACCAGCATGGTCCATCCAGTCTGCCCAGCGAGATGGCAAGAGTAGGTGCACCTGTCGCTCCGCGCAGGCCACCCCTCTCCATATCCTTGTTCAGGGGTAAACCCACCACTCCATATAGGACACCCCTATTTGTTGAGACGTTATATGGTTCGGAAGTTAGATGGTTTGGAAGTTAAATGGTACCGTTTATTTTGTTTGTTTTTTTCCTATTTCTGTAAAGGGATCCTCTGTGTTTGTCCCATGCCTTTTTGAATTCCGTCACCGTGTTCGCCCCTACCACTTCCATTGGGAGGGCATTCCAAGCATCCACCACCCTTTCAGTGAAAAAATATTTCCTGACATTGCCTTTCAATTTACCCCCTTGCAGTTTCATGTTATGCCCTCTAGTTTTATAGGTTCCCCGTCTCTGGAAGAGGTTTGTTTGTTCATCATTTCTCTTTAAGTATTTAAAGGTCTGAATCATATCTCCCCTGTGCCTCCTTTCCTCCAAGGTATACATATTTAGGTCTTCAAGTCTCTTCTCATAAGGCTTCTGACGCAGGCTCCAAATCATTTTGGTCGCCTTCCTCTGAACAGTCTCCAGTCTTTTTACATCCTTTGCAAGATATGGTCTCCAAAACTGAACGCAGTATTCCAAGTGAGGCCTCACCAGTGACCTATACAGTGGCATAAGTACCTCTTCTTTTCTGCTGGTAATCCCTCTTTGTATGCAGCCCAACATCCTCCTGGCTTTTGCCACCGCCTTGTCGCACTGTTTTGCCACCTTGAGATCAGCAGAGATAATCACACCAAGGTCTTTTTCCTGAACTGTGCATACCAACCTTTCTCCCCCTATCTTGTACATTTCTCTTGGATTTCTGCTACCCAAGTGCATGACACTGCACTTTTTTGCATTAAATCGTAGTTGCCAAGCTTTAGACCAGTCTTCCAGCTTTTGTAGATCTTTCTTCATGTTACCACTCCCTCAGGGGAGTCCACTCTGTTGCAAATTTTTGTGTCGTCTGCAAAAAGACAGACTTTTCCATTCAGTCCTTCAGCAATATCACTCACAAATACATTGAACAGTGCCGGGCCCAGGACCGAACCCTGGGGCACCCCGCTAATCACCTTCCTCTCATCCGAGTGAGCTCCATGTACAATCACCTTCTGTCGTCTGTCAGTCAGCCAATTTCTAATCCAGTTTACCATCTTGGGACCCATCCCCAAGCTACTGAGTTTGTTGATAAGCCTCCTATGAGGAACAGTATCAAAGGCTTTGCTGAAATCCAGGTAGATGACATCCATTGCATGCCCCTGATCTAGTTCCCTCGTCACGCAGTCAAAGAACTCGATCAGATTTGTCTGGCAAGATCGTCCTTCGGTAAAACCATGTTGCCTCGGGTCTTGCAAGCTGTTGGTTTTCAGAAAGTTCACTATTCGCTCTTTCAGGAGCGCCTCCATTACTTTTCCTGCCACCGAGGTAAGGCTCACGGGTCTGTAGTTTGACACTTCTTCCCTGTCACCACTTTTGTGTAGAGGTACGACATCAGCCATTCTCCAGTCCTGAGGAACCTCTCCTGTTTCCAAGGATCTGTTGAAGACATCCTTTAACGGTCCTGCAAGAACCTCTCTGAGCTCTTTCAGTATCCTGGGATGTATCCCATCCGGTCCCATGGCTTTGTCCACTTTCAGTTTAGCAAGTTGTTCTAACACCTCCTCTGCTGTGAATGGTGTGGTATCCACTTCATTCCCATTCCTATACTTGGGAGTCACAGCTGGTCCATCCCCAGGATCCTCTTTAGTAAACACAGAGCAGAAGTAATTGTTTAGCAATTTTGCTTTTTCAGTGTCACTTTCCACGAGTCCTTTCCCAGCACTTCTGAGTCCTGCAATTCCAACTCTGATCTTTTTCCTTTCCCGAATATACCTGAAGAAATTTTTTGTTGCCACCCTTAACATCTTTAGCCATTTTTTCCTCTGCCTTTGATTTGCTATCCTTATTTCTCGTTTTGTCTCTTTGAGTTTGATCCTGTATTCATTTCTGTGTTCTTCGGTCTGCAAGCTTTTGAATTTTGCAAAAGTTGTGTTTTTTGCCTTTATATGAGCAGCCACCTCTTTGGAAAACCAAATAGGTTTCCTTCTCCTCTTGCTTTTATTTACTTTTCTTACATATTTATCTGTTGCTCCTTTCAATGCCTCCTTTAGTTTAGCCCATTGCAATTCCACTTCCTTTATCTCTTCCCACCCCGTCATCTCCTCCTTTACATACTCTGCCATTTGATTGAAGTTAGTGTATTTGAAGTTTAGGACTCTGAGCTTGCTATGATTGGCCTGTGCCATGGCTTTTATTTCAAACCACACCGTGTGATGGTCGCTGTTGCTCACAGGGGCACTCACGCAGACATTTGACACACTATCACCGTTGGTGAGCACTACATCCAGCGTTGAGCTTTCCCTGGTTGGTTCCATCACCATTTGTCTAAATAATGCATCTTGGAGAGCATCCACAATTCTTTTGCTTCTTTCCAGATGTGCAGAAGGAGTAATCCAATCCACACCAGGTAGATTAAAGTCACCCAATATGATTGCTTCCCCCTTTGATGCTATCTTGGCAATATCTCTAATCAATTCATTGTCTCTCTCTTCAATTTGAGTCGGAGGTCTATAGACTACAGCAATATGGATGACAGTGCCATCTCCTCTCTCCAACGCAATCCAGAGTGCTTCTTCTTTTCCCCATGTCCCCTGCATTTCAGTAGCTTTAATATTGCTTTTGACATACAAGGCTACTCCTCCTCCTTTTCCATTTTCTCGGTCCCTCCTGAATAGATTATAGCCAGCTATGGCTATATCCCAATCATGTGATTCATTAAACCATGTTTCTGTAATGGCCACAATGTCCAAGTCTGTTTCTGCCGTTAGGGCTTCCAGGTCTGGAATTTTGTTGGCTAAGCTTCGAGCATTTGTGCTCATTGCTTTCCAGCACTTTCCTGGCTTGTGTGTATTTTGCATTGATTTTGTTCTGCCCACTTCCTCCCACATGTTTTTGATGTGTGGTTTAAAAGTGTGGCTGTTTCTGATGTTGGAAGCTCCGGCGAGTCTGGAACTCCTTCGCTCTGGAACTCCATCCATGTACCAATCCGTCTCATATCTGACATTGCAACCTTTAGAAAGGCAGTAAAAACGCATCTCTTTCATCTTGCCTTTGGTCACCTTATATAGCCTATACAGGCCTTCCTCCCCACCTCGGCCTAATCATACATTTCATTTGCCTGCAATTATTATGTAAATAGTGACCTAAGGTTTGGGGGTTTTTTTGTTTTTTTTACCCTTGCTGTCACCTTGTTTAAGTTATTGTTTAAGGACCATTTGCCATTATGGCATGTTTTTGTTATATCTGTTTACTTATATTTACTTGTTCCATGTCAACCTCTTCAATTTAATGAGTTATCATCTGTAAACCATGCTGATTTAAAATAGTACGGTATATAAAAGCATATAAATAAATAATGTTGATATGGTCTTCCTGTATGCTACTTGGGGGCTTGTTTACAAAGCCGCGGCCCCATTGAAATCAATAGGGCCGCGGCTCCGATAATGATCGCAAACCGCTACCGCGGCTTTGTAAACAAGCCCCTTGGTGTCAATAAACAGATTTAAAAGTAAATCAAGAGAGGACTTCCGGTGGCAATGAGCCGGTGAAGATGTGTTCAGACCGGCTCTGGGTCGATCACCTCTAATTTTAGCAATTTTAAGCAATTTGTTTTGATCAGCACCCTCAAGTTGTTATCAAGTGTATAGGAATGGAAGCAAGATTTTGCTAAGGGGTAAAGTGAAGCTCACAAGCCACATGGCATCTAAAATGGTGCATAAGGAGAAGAGTCATGCACAGGAGGGGAAGATGGCGGAGGAAGCTCCGGCGAGTCTGAGCATGGAAACCAACCAAGGCATGGTAATAGAAGTAACAACGGCAGTGGTAGGTGTCTTGGAAGAACAGTTCCGCTCGCTGGCGGAACAGCTCACGCAAGTAAGCCAGAATATTGGAGATTTCACGGGCGCATGGAAAAGGCCAAGCAACGCATCTTGGATCTGGAGGACATGCAGCAAACCCAGACAGATAGGCTAAAATCCTTGGAGGACTTGGTACAACTGCAATGAGAAAAAATTTATGATTTGAAGAACTGGGGGCGGCGGAAGAATCTCTGTTTTATAGGCATTGCAGAAACTGTAATGGATGGCGAGCTGCATGGATTTCTGGAGACCTGGATTGCACAGCAATTTAATAGCAATACATCTCTGGGCCCCATAAAGTTGGAACGAGTACACCGGTTGGGCCTAAGGCAGGAGAACTCATGCCAGCCACGTGCGGTCATTGCGCGGTTTTTGGAGTTTCAGCAGAAGGAGGCGGTTCTGCGGGCGGCCCGGGGTCATCAGAAACAAACTGGGGACTCTGCCCAGATTCTGGTGTTCCAGGACTATTCAATGTTGGTAAGCCAGAAGCAGCAAGCGTTTTCCACGGTGTGTGGGCAGCTGGCAAACAGAGGCCTGTGATTTGCCTTATTGTACCCTGCTAAACTGCGTGTGGACTATAAAGGACAAACTAAATACCTGTCAACGCCTGAGGAGGCACACGTAGTTTTGGGACAGTTAAAATGGGGACTTCGGTTCTTGAGTAGGATTTATGGCTGGCAGTGCATGCTGGAGGGCCCCTTGTCTCTTTTTAAGGGGCTGCGTGGGGCAGAGAAGACTGGTTGTTGGATTCACTATGGCTTCCTTCATTGCCTCTTAAAAGGCAGTTTGGAGTAGAATGAAAGGAAGGGTTGATGGACTTAGTGTGATTCCTTTTCATATTCTTTCTCTCTTCCATTTTTCCCTCTCCTTTTCACCTTCTTTTATGATATGTGTAATGTTTGATGTCTCTGTTAGGCAGAGTGGTGCATGGGTGAGGAATGGTGAAGGGACAGAGGTGGGGGTCGAGGGGAGGGATAGGAGGCTGGGTAGCAGGTGAGGGTATAGTGTTGATGTGTTATTTGCGCGGTAAGGGAGTTGTAGGTTTTGTGGGAGGAGCTGGAGAGATGGAAGTGTTTCAAGGATGGGCTGGAGGAAAGGGTGTTATTGGTGTTTATAGATTGATAAATGTTCTGCATTAGTATGGAGGATGGACCTGAATGCCAACTGGGTAGTGGAGCTCCAGGAGGGTCGGGCCGTTTAAGGGTTCAGGAGGGGGGGAGAGGTTGAGAGGAGATGGGGGGGGGGGTTGGTAGGGGGGGCAAGGTGTCTTTAACAAGGGTTAGGGGTTTTTATTTATTTATTTACATTCTCTTATATATCGCGCTATTCTGCATCAGTGCGGTTTACATTGAACAAACTGAAATTACATTGAACAGGGCATTATAACTTGGAGATAACTATTTTACAGGGAACATGGGCTATGGTGGGTTAAGTGGCTTGCCCAGGACCACAAGGAGCAAGGGTTGGCTCTTAGAGTTATTTGGAGCAGGGGGGTGGGTAGGGGAGGGGGGTAAAGGGACTCCATCTGTGGCTGTGACTGTAGGCAGACAGCGAGGAGATGGCTTGGGCTAGGAGGTCATTTCAGTGAGACTGTGCTTTTATCGGTATGTGGGGTGTAGACATGGACAGATAAAGGGATACCAGAATCCCCAATATGTAAATGAAGATGGATGAATTTCTTGATACAAAATGTGTTTAGAAGTTTGACTTCTCACCTACTTTCTTTTAAATAGAATAGGATGTCATGATCATGAGTTCTGTGTAACCGTCTTTAAAATAGATGGAACAGTGTTAACTAAGCATAAAGGCTATGAACTGTGCAACCATAGTTCATTGTACAGTCACTGCTGACAAAACATAATTTTTTGCAACTTTTGCAATTATAAATTTCATCTAATATACTGTAATCAGATCTTACTCTGTAAAAAGAACTTTGGCGACACCTTGTGTTATTTTGTGGTTATAATAAATGACTGTTACTTCCTCTTTTTCTCTAATAAAAAGGAGCTTTTTAGGAGGAGGACTTTGAATTCAATAAGTGTGGAATTATGCATGTCCATAACCCGCTTGTTGTCTTCCCTCTGAGCTCAAAGACAGTAACTCTTGTGTGTGTGATTGTGTTCTGTATTACTCTCTGTTTCTCGCTGCTTGAGGGCCAGAGACCTAAAGAGCCGTGGTATTGTGGTTAGCTCATGAAGTTTTCTTCATGGGGCATTACCACTATCCTGTACCATGAGTAGTGGAAAGATATGTCTGGTTTCTTGGAATGTATGTGGGAATGGGAGCCCGATAAAACAACATAAGGTGCTGAGGGCTTTGCAGGATAGATTTGTGGATATCGCCTTTTCGCAGGAGACCCACATGACAGACATTGAACATGCCAAATTGAAGAGATGGTGGGTGGGTGAGGTCTATGGGGCAGCGGCGTTGGAGAAAAAAAGCAGGGGTTGCAATCTTGATTAGGAAAGGGGTTAATTTTCAATTGGAACGGGTAATTAAAGGGGCCGGGGGCGGAGCATCTTTGTGTGTGGACAGATGTGTGGAGTCCCCGTGTGTTTAGGGAATGTATATGCTCCGAACCAGTTTAATGGGGGGGGGGTTTATGAACTGTTGAGAAATTTGTTACTAATGGAGGATCGGGAAGTGATCTTGGGTGGAGATTATAATTGTGTGTTGGATCCCACAATAGACAGGGCCCCAGCGCGGGGACATGGGGAGGCCCGTCAGAGATGACAGTTGACAGCATTATGCGATAGTGTGGATTTACTAGATATTTGGCGAATACTGCATCTTGGTGAATGGGATTATACACATCTGTTTAGGGCCCATGGTACGTGGTCTAGATTAGATTATTTCTTGATTTCTTCACAGTTACTGAACAGGGTAGAGGGGGCCTAGGTGGGTAATATTTTGATTTCAGACCATGCGATGGTGTGGATCGACCTCCAACTTGCGCCCGATGGAAGGGGAGCGAGAAGCTGGCAATTTCCTTTTTTACTTGAAGGGAGATGAGGCTTTTCAGCAATATCTGCGCAGTGAGTGGGAATATTTTGCAGAGATGTATGCGCAGCAAACAGACAACCCATGTCTGTTTTGGAAAACAGCAAAAGCATTTATACGGGGGATAGTGATTGGTTTTGTGAGTCGGCCAAGGAAGGATCAGAATCAAAAGATAATGGAGTGGGGGCAGCAGTTGCAGTTGAAACTGGGTAGCCGAGATGAGGAGGAGACGTGATCCGCTTATCTGGCATTGCAAAGTCAGCTAAATACTCGTTGTTATGTTATAAATACAAACGTTACCATTTTGGGAATCGCCCTGGCCGACTCCTCTCTTCGTTGGTGAAGACTAAAGCGGGGAGTACACACCTTGCGGCTATAAGAAGTGGGGGGGAGGTCGATAAAAACCTCACAAGAGGACGTAGAACAGGCTTTCTTGACATATTATCATGTCCTTTATTCCACCGAGGAGGTTGATGATCAGAAGATGGGTCAGTACCTGAGAGATTGTGATCTCCCACATCTGGATCCAACGCAACTCGAGTAGTTAAATGCACCGTTCACTCTGGTGGAGATTCAGTAGGTGATTAGGGATTTGTGCACACCTAAAGCACTGGGACCAGACGGGTTTAGTGCAGAATTTTATCAAATATTGAGCAATAAAATATGTGTACCGCTCATGGATATGTTTCATCACCTGGTGACAGCGCAGTCATTTCCATATTCTACTAATGAAGCTTTGATTACGGTCATCCATAAGCCAGGGCGGGACCCGCTGTTTCCAGGTTTGTATCGTCCCATATCGTTGTTGAATGTAGACCTTAAGATTATGGCAAAAGTATTGGCCTTACGATTATCTGAGCTCATCCCTGATTTGATTCATCATACCCAGGTGGGGTTTGTTAAGGGACGCCGGGCTGTGAGTAATATTCGTCAGATACTGGCAGCTTTGCTGCATTGTAAAGTGAGGGGGGTCCCTGCCCTGCTCATTAGCTTCGAAGCTGAAAAAGCATTTGACAGAGTGGGCTGGCAAGACATGTTCAAGGTGTTGGAACAATTTGGTTTGGGTGGATGGTTTCTTCAAGCGGTACGGGCACTATATTCTGCACCGTGGCCACGAGTGTTGATCAATGGCAAGCCTACCTTCGGGTTCCCTTTGGAGTGGGGGATGCAGCAGGGGTGCCCCCTTCCCCCCTGTTATTTATTCTCTTTTTGGAACCGTTGTTATGACTGCGGTCGCACCCGCAGATACAAAGTGTACAGATGGGATCCAATGAATCCTATGAATTTAAATTGTCGGCGTATGCGGATGATTTGTTAGTGTGTCTCACATCCCCAGAGCGTTCCCTTCCAATTCTGTTACAGGAGTTCACATGTTTTGGGACTATTTCAAGATTTAAACTTAACTTTGATAAATCAGAGGTGTTACCTACAGCTTGGGGGGTCGGATTGCTTTATTTAAGATGGTATTCTTCCAGTGGTTATATTTGTTTCAAATGTTTCCAATATGGCTTTTATGTAGGGATTTGGATAAAATAGATTGCCTTCTTTCTCGGTTTTTGTGGGAAGGTCGTAAAGCGCAGATTGCTATTTCCACACTGCAAGGTGATTGGCGGCAAGGGGGGATGGGCATCCCGGATATCTGGGCATATAATTTGGCTTGTTTGCTGCGTCACCTAAAAGATTGGTTGTTTAAGACCCAAGAATATACTGTCTTGGCATGTGAGCGAGCTTTAGTGGCACCCATACATCTTAGGTATATATTACATGCCCCTGGGAACAAACTGCCAGTTTCTAGTTGCTTGGTGACGGTGCCCACTTGGTGTAAACACAGAGGATCTCGAAGGGAAAAAAAGGGACTGTTGTAGTCATTGATATAGAAGGACAAACTAGATAGGCCATGTGGTTTTTTCTGTCATCATATTTCTATATTTCTATTACAACTATGCAACAGGTGTGGCGATGGATTTGTGGGAGCCTACAGCACTCACACACACACAAACGGTATACTTGCCATTGCAGGGCAATTTGGATTTTACTCCGGGGCTCACTTCAGCTCATTTCCAACCAGTCCTGACAGTAGAGGGGGGGGTTGTCCCTTGAGACACTTAGAGCACAGTTTGGGCTAACAGGAGCAGATCCGTTTCCTTATTATCAGATGCGCAGTTATATACGCGGATTGGAGATGGGTAATCTACTTAGTGATTTTTGTTCGGATTTGGAGGAGCTTTTCTTGTCGGAAGCCTCGGGTAGGATTACTATTTCACAGGTGCAATCTGCGTTTGCCATCAGAAAATCTAAAACGACTTGTCATCCAAAACATTCTTCTTAAGTCATAGAAACATTTGCCTCACATCAACATAACAATTATTCAGGTAACAGCAAAGTATTAATCTGCTGTATATGGCAATGCACATAAATGAGTGAAAAAACACTGTTGCCTATGTGGTAGCCCAAATCATTTTGCAAGAGTGTGCCTATCTAGCAGGAAGCAGAACATAGAAAGTAATCTACATATGTTGAAAAAGATATCTGAGTCAGATGATGTGGGCTTCCCCAGAAACTGGCTCTAAGCAAGCAAAGGATCAGGGCTAGTCCGAGGGTATCTGATTTGCTAGATGAATTATTGGCCATGATTTACCCCGTAGTCTAACATCTCCCTATCCTACCCTCCCCCCTCCCAGTCTCCAGCATCTCTCCTTCCTTACTCCCTCTCCCCCAGATCTCTAGCACCTCTCTCCCTTCTCCTCCCCCAGGTCTTCAATATTTCACTCCTTTCCTTCCCCCTTCTCCAAAGGTATCCAGCATGTCTCTCCTTTTTTTGCCCTTCACCCAAGTTGTCTAGTGCATCCCCTCTCTTTCCTCCCTTCTGCCATCATTGCTGCCACCTCCAGCACCTTACCTTTGTGGGAGGCCCAAAAATCAGGCTTTGAGAGGCAGCAGTCAGCATTAACTCTTGGCGGTAAGGTACTTTGATGTCTAAAGGATTCATGCTTCCCTTAAACTTTTGCTCTTTTCGAAAGGTGTAAGAGATACACTTGAATGGCTACATATTAAATGTTGCAGTGAGAAAGTAGCTCTCTAAGATCAGGCACAAGAAGCATAAGGTGCCTTATTTGGTGAATCCCCTGACGAAGGCAGTGCTGAAACATGGCCATGTCGGGTGGAACCTAGACGTCCAATGAAAGACTTAGCCTGGTGGTTTTGTGTCTCTTTGCGAATGTGCAGTGCTGTTTGGTTGGACGTTTCGACTAGATTCCCAAAAAGGTGCATAGGTTCCACTATGCTTATTCTGGGGCAAGCAATGGATTTCCCAGGTGCTCTTTAAAAATGGTTGCAGACATTTTCTCTAGGAACTTGTCCAAACTTTTTTAAACCCAGCTACACTAACGGCTATTACAACATCCTTCGGTAATGAATTCCAGAGTTTGATTACACATTGAGGGAAAAAATATTTTCTCGTATTATTCTTAATTGGGTTACATTGTAGCTTCATTCATTGGGAATGAGTACGAGACCGCTTGCGCTTGTCCGGAGCCCCCAACAGTGACTTTGAGGTCTTCTTTCGCCACTCCACCTCGGGCGAACATTGATCAAAGTGACGCCTGAGGTGCAGTGTCACTGTGGGGGACCCCACAAGTGGTGGATCGGCAGGGCAAGGTGACACCAGAGACCCCGGGGCTGCCCTGCGGAAAATGTTGTCAGACTTCTGCTTTCCTCCTTTTATTAAAGTGCAAACTTCGAAACTGTTAGAAATGAAGACATGGAGTAGAGTTCCACTACTTAGCTCAGTCCAGATGTGTGAAAATCTTCAATATCAGGCAGGATATTGAAGATTTTCACACATCTGGACTGAGCTAAGTAGTGGAACTCTACTCCACGTCTTCATTTCTAACAAAGTTTCGAAGTTTGCACTTTAATAAAAAGGAGGGAACCGAGTGGAGGACATAGTTTGCAGTACTTGTCCCTTTCCGGTAACGTCCGACAAATATTTGAGTTGATTCATGAGAAGAAAGGGGTTGGTGATTTAATTTTGTAGGTTTTATATTGTGATCACTACGGTGGGACTTTTTTTGAATAGACTTCTGCTTTCGGCTTAGCAAGGCCTTAGTGGACATTTTTTACAAGGAGAGCAGAGTTCTGGGTTGTGGTCATCCCCCAGACATCAGTCGTGGGTGACCATGAGCAACATATGTTTGGAGCATCTGTCACATTTCTTGAAGCTGGTGGCCATGGGGGCAAAGAAAGAGACCCTGCGAGCTCGAAAACCCTCGAGACCAGTGGTTGGAGAAAAAAGGGTGTGAAAAGGGCTTGAAAGGGAAAACACTAAAGAGAGTGAAAAAAAGGGATCCCCTAGCCCACAGCCAGAGCAGGGCTGAAGGGGAGGACAGAAAAGGACTGGTGCTACCGGAAAAGAGGCCAAATGGCCAAAGAACAAAAACCTTTTCTGAGGGATGAGGACTTGCATCCGAAGGGCTCCACGGAAAAAGGGAGACTGAGCAAGATGGCACCTTTGGGCAGGAAGAGCACCATGCATGTGTGGCAGCAATCCCAAAGGCTTTCTTTGAAAGCTGGGGAATTGCTCCGCGCAGGCTCTGTCGGTGTCGAGGTCACCCATAAATGAGGACTGACTTCCTGCTTGTTCCTGGAGAAGAGAGATTGTCTGGATGGTTTGGAACAACAGAACCAAGAAGTTAGAACTAAGGTATAGGAGTTGGGGAACCAAGCAAGGAAACTGAAGAAAATGTGAAAATGTCATCACTAAAGACTTGAACAGTTTCAGTGGAAGCAAGGCCATTTTATCTATAGGCAAATGAGTCAGTTGCCCTGGGCTTTGCATTACAGGGGAGTCCCATAGGTAAAAGCGTGACTTTTTCCAGGTCTCCTACTGTAATTGGCCACCAATCCCCTGACTCATCAACTCATGCCAAAAACAGGGGAACTCAAGAAATGTGTGCCCCATGTCAGTCTTAAGATCTTTGGATATTATAGGTGGTGCTTTTCCAACAGTTTGCACTAACCTTCAAAGACTTCTTGGATTAATTTCCCTTTTTCCACCACATCCTGGGAGGTTCTAGACTGTTCCACAAGCAGAAAACGTCTTAATAACATTGCGAACTGTAATCCCAAGGTATTTGGAGATGCCCTTGCACATCTCTGAAGTTTGATGTCTGGAAATAATGGCTTTTCTGATGGTCTCAGGCAGCTCTCTTGTCTTCAGCATTGTGAAAATGGTACAGGGAGTGAATGTGGCCATTTTAAACATTAGAGCCACTATTCATTGGTTAATTCAAGTCATGTGAGTACTGACAATTGATCACAGGTGCATCTAATTTTACTGTGATGGGAATGTGGTTCTTCTGTTCAAACTGATTTGACTTGCTTATAATGGTGCCATTAAACATATCCTGACAATGTGGTACTATTTCCTTCTTTAATTGGTCTTGTTCTATTTGAATCCCTGTATATGTTAAATATGTGTGCTTATATAGTCCAAAGCCATTTCACTGGAACTTTTTTTTAGGAGATATTTATTTATTTTTATTTTATTTACATTCTCTTTTATACCGCGCTATTCTGCATCAGTGTGGTTTACATTGAACAAACTGAAATTACATTGAACAGGGCATTATAACTTGGAGATAACTATTTTACAGGGAAAGCACACTTACTTACCTGTAACAGGTGATCTCTGGGAACAGCAGGAATAAGTCTTTACATATGGGTACTGTCAGACGGCTGCCTGGGTGAGAATGTTCACAGTCTTGGCAAGTGCATATATCAATATGATTTGCAAGGGATTGTGGGAAATGCAGTCCATTCACACCAGACACAGCTGCTCACAATAATTAGTTGTGCTTTTGGGTAAAGCCAATAAGATATTTATTTATGGGGTTATTTCTCCCAACACAGATATGCTTGGTAGCACATAAAACAGGATACTTGCTTTCAGTGTTAAACTTAGAAAAACAAAATCAGGAAAACAATAGATGAACTTGTCAGGCAATCAAATGAAAAGAATAAAGACCTGGTTGGTAACAAACTGGTCTTTTCTGTAGGCTTTAGCTAATATTTTCTTAGCAGTGTTTCAAACAACAAGCAAAACCCACAAAGAAGGGAAAAACTGTTCTTTTCAAGTTAACTTCTTATATCCTCACATACAGATTCAGAAGTGATTTCCTCAGAGCTCACAAGCAATTAGGTAAGGCTCAATTGCTAGCAGTTACCCAGCTGAAACCCCTTAGCTGGCTTACTTTCTACTGCTTGGCTCAAAATCCTACGCAGGAGCTTTTCTGAGTAGATTAAAGAACAAGTTTGTATTTCTTTGTGATGGTCGTTGTACTTTGTAACAGTAAATTACCAAAGGAGTTTTAGACAGAGAGCAATCCATATATTCACAGCCTGTATCTAAGACCGCTCCCCCTTCTTCAACAATCATGGGTTCAATATCATGGATTGGCACAGAGGAATTTCTCAATGTAGCACTCTCAGGAGAATACTTGTTTCCCTGCTGTCTTTCAAGGTTATAGCTAGGGCATAGATCAGTGTTCATACCTGAGCTTCCATTGCTGTTAGAGTTCCTCTCTAAATAGCCTGGCCAGTATGTAGTCCAGTTCTTATGTGCAGCCTTCCAATCCAGATCCCTGGACCCTGGATCTCTCTTCACATACCTTCTGGCACGGGTCCTAGGGTCCCTTCCACGTGCAGCTGTCTCCCTCACAGGTACCGTCTGGAGATTCCTAGCTCTGCAGCACCATTCCTCTGGCTTTCCCCAGTCCAATGGTGTAGCTGGCCTTTTGAATGTCTCCCAGTATACGTACTGCTCTGGACTCCTTTAGGCCTCCCAAATGCTTTCCTCTTCTTTCTTCCAAAGGGTTTCTTGCCCTCTCTGTCCGTCCGCACTGGCTTCTGCTTCTGATGATCCTCCAGATGATGAAGATGTCCAAGCTGAGGATCTCCAAGCTGAATCTGAGGATGAGGATAATTCTCTGTAGAATAAACTCTACCTTTATTCAGCTTAGATGAGTGCTCCACCCTAGCACAGCGCAGCTGTGCTGAATCAGGCCCTGCCCTTTGAGATGAGTGCTTAGGGATTACCTCATAGCCCTCCTGATTGAACACACATTTCCCCACTTCAGCTGCTCTAATGGCTGTTGGAAACCTGGTGCATTCTGGGACTGGTAGTCTTTTATAGGAAAATTCTGTTTTCTTGTTTCTTCCAGAACTGACAGGTTGCTTGTTCTTAATTGTTCTTTTAAGTTATTATTTCTTTGTCAGATAAATAGTCTCCTCTCAGTTATCGAATTCAGAGGCTTGTTACAAAGAGCTTACATATATTAAGAACAGTCCCCGGGTTGACAGAAAATACTATCAGATGTGTCTGGCAAAGAAATAATAACTTAAAAGAACAATTAAGTCCAATTAAAGCATCTCCTTCATGCATACCAATAGAGGATTCAAAATCAGCTGGTCATACAGCATGTGGACAATGTACCATTTGCCAGATAACAGAAGAAGTCTCTGAGTTCACTCATGCCGGGAAAAAATACATACTCAAAAAAACCACCACTTGTAATACGACATCAGTGATCTACGTAATTAAATGTCCCTGTCAAAAATTATATATCGGTAAGACCAGTCGTAGGTTCAGGGTCCGGATACAAGAACACAAGAGCCGGTTGAAAAACAAAATCTTGACGGCACCCTTAGTGCAACATTGTATAGAACTGAACCATGACTTCTTACATCTTCGTTGTTTTTGTATTGATCATATTTGCAAATCTAAAAAAGGCAAAACATTGGATGAAACTTTGCTGTTCTATGAACAACGCTGGATTTTTTTATTAAATACTGTCCAACCATCAGGTTTAAATGCATGCATAGAATGGCAAGTATGCAAATGATTTCCGATCTGGGTGGATCAGCTGAGTACTTTAAAAGGAGGTAGTGAAGATAAGCCCGCATGCGCGGCGTTTTTTGATATGAAAACCACAGAGAGACGTGGGCAGCAGTTAACACAGAGCCGGTAGAAACAGAAGGAAACAGGTTTGAACAGTTAACTAGCTTTTTAAACATAGTTTTTTACAACATAGATTTTAAAAGTTTTTAAGGTCAGCACGTTAGTATTAGGCTTTGAAAAACAACTTGCTAATCTAAGTGGATTTTTGTCTCTTTATCCATAATGCTATTTTTGCTTATACACAGATCTCCTGATGAAACTCTCATAAGAGAGTGAAACGCATAGGCGCCAAATGGGGCGTTGAGTAAACACAAAACAGTGCATTTCGCCAAGGAGAAAGAATTAGCATTCTTAAGTATAAGAAGAGTTGTCAACATCAAAAGATAAGTTTATTAACACGAATATATATATTTTGAGAAAAAACAACATAGTTGTGATCAAGGAGGAGAATTGGTATCCTTAAATATTAACCAACACGGATATATATATATTTTGTCACAAGGGAAGAGAAATATAGAGGGTGTGAACCAGCATCACAAAAAAAAGCAAAGAAAAAAACCCAGTAGTCATTGATGTTTTCTAGGCACGTTGATTTTCATTGACTCTTGTGATAATCAGTGCCGTGTTAATCTGAGACTACAAATTGGGTAATAGAAGTTGTATGAGGAATGATTATATGAACACCTCAGATTCAGTAGTAAGTTAGAGTGGAGCAATTTACTTATATCAGTTGGTAGAAAGAGAGCCTTGTGCAGGATCATGTCCTGGGATAGGAATGGCAAGAGATCTTGCTATATCCAGGAGGAAGCTCTGAAAAGAGGGATTCCCAACAGGAATCTCCCTTGAACAGGTTAGATCTGAAGAACTAGCCTGAGCACCGACAGAGGTATCCAAAGATATAGGAATAGAAGATTCTGCACAGTGCAGTGTGGAATGCTTAAGAGATGGTCGCTGGTACTGGCTGTCAGGATCAGCAGCCATCATGAGCACATTGTCCATGCCAGGTATCGACTCCAAGCTTGGTATAGAAGGGAGCGATCCTGTTGAAAAAAGCATGGCAGTAGTTGGCCACGATGCTACTGTGGATACCAGAGTCGAGCCCGACAGCAACATCGGAGTAGTCATCGGTGACAGTTCAATCGGCACCGAGGTTACCGAAAACCTCCGGTCGGTATTCTCGGTACTGAGCCACCGGTATCGATCGTTGTCGGTAACAAGAAGTATTGGTACCCAGTCTTCTAGACTAGAGATTGATTCTAAACGCGGCATCGAGGGCAGAGAACCTGATAAGCGAAACATGGAAGGCACCGACCGTAAAGGTAATGAGGACGTCGGTACCGGATTCGGTTCCGTGTCTAATACCGGTGAAGGTCGGTCAACCAGTGACAACTCAAATCGGCCTCGAGGGAACCGAGAGTTGCAGATCCAAATCATCGGCGCCGGTACCGAGGCGAGTCGGTACACAGTCCTCCAGACTGGAGATCGATTCCAGACTGGGCATCGAGGGAAGCAAGGCTATCGATGCACGTCTGGAGGGTACCGACGACGGTGGTGGTATCGGTGCTGGTACCAATAATGGAAAGTCAGTCTGGAGAGTATCCACCGGTCCCGAAGGCACCGAGGACGCCAGATGACGATCCCTGGTGAGGAGTGTTTCATCCAACACCAATGCCAATGCCGGGGTACCGGTACCGCTCGAAGCGGATGCCACCACCGGACACGGCTGAGGTATGTTCTGTGAGGGGTGAGCCCCAGGAACAACCTGAAACCCCTTAACTGCTTTGGAGACCGAAGACTCCTGTCGGGGTTTTGAAGCCAGTGGGGCCTCGAGGGCAAGGCCGGAGCTGTCTACATGCTGTGCATGAGACCTACCACTCGAGGACTGGCTAGTCTTAACAGACTGTTTGTGGGTTACCTGATCCTGTGTGGAAGAAGAAGGGGACGGTGCCCCGAAGTTAGAGGGCAACCGTGTATCGAGGGAACCTCGATGTTGAAGACCTCTTCTCACCAAACTGTTGCCAGGACCCAAGCAGGTTAGACACCGGCTTTGAGGGTCTAAAAATAAAGTTGTACCGCCACAGTCTAAACATTTCTTGGAGAAAGTGTCTGGCGGTTCCATGAAGGAAAAGGAGAGGCCCAAAAGGCCTAAGAGACCGTGGGACACTATGAAGAAAAAATATCCCATGGAAAAGGAGAATTTTACAAGAAAAGAAAAGAAAACACCGGCGGTACTGGTGGCATCGGGAAGACAGCCGCAACCACAAGAAAACTAAGAAATAAAAACAAGAATTTTCTGCGGTGACAGGAGGATGTCCTGCCGGCTCCGCGGAAAAACGAAAACTGAGGAGAGGCAGTTGGGAAAGGCGGGAAGGGAGCACGCAGGCGTGGTGGGATGCTTCCAAAAGCTCTTTGATTGGACGCTGGGAAGCGTTCCCACGCAGACTCCGTCGGTACCGACGTACCCATATGTGAAGACTCATTCCTGCCTGTTCCTGGAGATCATGGGCTATGGAGGGTTAAGTGGCTTGCCCAAGACCACAAGGAGCACCTGTGAGACTAGAAACCCCAGTCCTTCCGGCCCAAGGTTGCTGTCCTCTAGTGGGATTTGAACCCCTGACCTTCCGGCCTGAAGTACCTTGCCCCAACCACTAGGCCACTCCTCCACTCCTATTGGACATTTAGGGATTAAACTGCAAAGGGGCCAGTAATGCTGCCACTTCTTGAACATTGTTATTGGCTGAATCCGTGTTGCAATAAAGATTTTAAGTCTCAATAAAAAGTACTGGGGAAGTAGTGATTTTCTACCGTTTATCTAATAACCACCTTTTATCATTTTATTTGCATCAGGGGTGGTTGAAACTTACAATCAGAAGTCTTAGTTACTTTGTTCCTTGTAATCGTTCTTACTATTTTTCCCAGCACTGACATCAGGCTCACTGGTCTGTAGTTTCCCAGCTCACCCTGGGAATGTTGGCTGCCCTCCAATCGTCTGGTGTGGTAGAAGCCCTCCCCTTCCTCTCTTTCTCCCCTCACTCTCCTTCCTCTCTCTGCCTCTCCTCTCACTCTTTCCTTTCTCTCTCTTTCTCTGCCTCTCCTCTCACTCTCCTTCCTCTCTCTCGCTCTCTCTCTCTCTACCTCCCCCCTCACTCTCCTTCCTCTCTCTCTCTCTGCCTCTCCTCTCACTCTCCTTCCTCTCTCTCTCTCTGCCTCTCCTCTCACTCTCCTTCCTCTCTCTCTCTGCCTCCCCCTCCCACTCGCCTTCCACTCTCTCTCTGCCTCCCCCTCACTCTCACTCCTCTCTCTCTCTGCCTCTCCTCTCACTCTCCTTCCTCTCTCTCTGCCTTCTCTCTCTTCTCCTTCCTCTCTCCTCTCTCTCTGCCTCTCCTCTCACACTTCTCCTTCCTCTCTCTCTCGTCTCTATATCTCTCTCTCTATCCTCTCAATTCCTCCTTCCCTCTCTCTATCTCTCTCTCTCTGCCTCCCCCTCCCTCTCCTTCCACTCTCTTCTCTGCCTCCCCCTCATCATCTTCCTCTCTCTCTCTCTGCCTCCCCCTCACTCCTTCCTCTCTCTCTCTGCCTCCCCTCACTCTCCTTCCTCTCTCTCTCCTCCCCCTCCTCTCTCTCACTCTCCTTCTCCTCTCTCTCTGCCTCCCCCTCCACCTCTTCCACTCTCTCCATCTCTCTCTGCCTCCCCCTCCACACTCTCCTTCCTCCTCTCTCTCTCTGCCTCCCCCTCACGCTCCTTCCTTTCTCTCTCTCTCATGCCTAATCCCCCCGCACTCTCCTTCCTCTCTACTCTCTCTGCGCTCTCCTCTCACTCTCCGTCCTCTCTCTCTCTGCCTCCCCCTCACTCCTTCCTCTCTGTCCTCTTGCCTTTCTCCTCACTCTCCAGTCTCCTTCCTCTCTCTCTCATCCCCCTAACCTCTCTTTCCTCTCTCTGCCTCTCCTATCACTCTTCTCCCCCTCTCTCTTTCTCTCTGCCTCCCCCTCACTCTCCTTCCTCTCTCTCTGCTTCTCCTTGCCTCTCCCCTCTCTCTCTCTCTCACTGCCTCTCCTCTCACTCTTCTTCCCTCTCTCTCTCTCTCTCTCTCTGCCTCCCCCTCACTCTCCTTCCTCTCTCTCTCTCTGCCTCTCCCCTCACTCTCCTTCCTCTCTCTCTCTTTTCCCCTCACTCTCCTGCCTCTCCCCTCACTCTCTTTGGTTTCATTATTCCCCACTGTCTCTGCTTCTCTCTATGATTCCTTCTCACCTGCAAGCATTTCTGTGTGAAAGGACTTCCTAACTTTGTGCAGTTTTGCAGCTTGGGTGGTGGCTGAATATTGCTGCTAACTGGATTGCAAAACAACAAACCAATGAAAACGGATATTCAAGATCGGTCGCTAGATATGCACTGGCATTGAATAGCCTTGTTTTTCTATTTTATTTATGTACTTATTCTGTGCTGTCAAGCTGCTCAGGGCAGATTACAAGTTACATACATAATAATAAAAATAACATAACACATACTGACAATACTTCATCATAACACATAATATCTCCTCTTAATTTAAAGTGGCAGTGGCTTTCACAGTGCTGTCTGCTGCCAATGAAAATCCCTCCCAATATTCTAGATGTAGCGCACTTCTGGGACAGACGTCCCCTCAAGGACAGGCTCCATTGGCCCTTGTCAGCTGAGCGTCTAGTATCTCCACCTGGGGAAGGTGTTAGCAGGTAGGAGTTCCCTCCTTTCACCCCATGAAACCTCTCAAAATACTGCAGTGAACAAGGCTGGCTTAAATAGTGATAACAATATATTTAAAAAATATACACACCAAGTATTGTGATAAAATAATAGCCATATATGATAAGTGGTTCAAGCAGATAAGGTGAAATAGCAGTTTAGGAAAAAAAGCAAGACACTCATGAATGTAGCAAAATATGATCTTGAGAATACACCATCAGAATTGAAAAACTGCCTGCAAAATCAATTTGCTGCTTTAGATACAAATGACAGAGCTCCAGAAGAGTTATTTTATTTATTTATTTAAAAAGATTTATATCCCGCTTTATCCTAAAATCAAAGCGGTTTTCACTTCAAACGAATCAAAAATCAAAATACAGAGGTGTTGGCATGCTGTGTTTGTATCGTAGTGTGTGTGTGTGTAGGTGTAATAAAGGTGTAGCTTGATTATAAGATGCAATATATACAGGGTGAGCTATCTACAATGTGCTATCTACGATGTGCTATATACAAAGAGGAAGTGGGGAGGCTATGGTAGGGGGAGGGGATGCGGGAGGAGTGAGGGAAAGGCAAGGCGGAGGAGAGCAGTGTCAGGCACAATTATATCGAAAGTGTCCCTTAGGTTGGCTTGAGGGGTGATTGGTGGTCTGCATTGACTTGTTCGATGAATAGGGTAGTTTTAAGTAGCTTCCGGAATTCTTTTATATCTGTTGTTGCTTTCAGTTTGTCTGGGAGGACGTTCCAGATAGCAGGGGCGGCAAGAGAGAAAGCTCGCATGCATGTGGATTTGTTGGTTTTTGTGAATAGATTGGGTGTTGGTATGTTGTTTTTGGTGCTGTGTCTGTCTGGTCTTTTGTTTGTTTTGGTTCCGATGAGTTCCTGTAGTATTTCTGCTGACATGTTGTTTTTAATTTTGAAGATGGTGAGTGCTGATTTATATTTTGCCCATGATGAGATTGGTAGCCAGTGCAGATCGTATAGTATTGGAGTTATGTGGTCTTGTATTGCAGCACTAGTAATAATGCGGGCAGCAGTGTTCTGGACTATTTGTAGAGGACGGGTGGTTTGTTTGGGTAGACCTTGTAATAGTATATTACAGTAGTCCAGCATAGGTGTAATGATGGCCCGGCATACTGTGCGGAAATGTTCTTTATTGAGAAGCGGTTTTAGCCTTCTGAGTGTTGCGAGTTTGAAGAAGGCTGTTTTGGATATTTTGTTGATATGCGGTTGGAGGGTGAGTTGCTTGTCTAGGATCACTCCAAGGTATCGGACTTCGTCTTTTATTGTGATTGGTGTATTGGATATATTGATAGAAGTAGGAGGAATGAATGTTGAGTCTCTCGTGATGATGACGGCTTCAGATTTTTTTATGTTGATGTTTAAGTTATTATTAGTTAGCCGGGTCATCATTTCTTGAATGCAGGTTGATATAGTGGTATAGTCTGGGGAGTCCAGTTGAATAGGGGTGTATGCCATGATGTCGTCAGCATATATGGCGTATTGTATCTTGCATTTGTTAAATATTTTGCATTTAGGTTGAATATAGATGTTGAAGAGAAGAGCTGATAGTGATGAGCCTTGGGGAACTCCTTGAGTAGTCCTGAAGGGTTCTGGAGATGAGGTTACCAGATTTTATTTTCTGCTATCTGTCTTCAAGGAATGATTGAAGACATTTAATGGTGGTATCTTGTAGTCCAATCTCCATTAGGCGCTTCAGTAGGATGTGATGGGAAACTGTCGAAGGCTGCTGATATATCGATAAATACTAATAAGAAGCCCTGTTTTATTTTGTCTATTCCTTTGATTATGTTATCAAATAATTGTTTGAGGAGTGTCTCAACACCATGTTTTGGACAGAATCCGTGTTGGTGGGGATCTAGTGGGGCAAATTCGTCAGTATGATCTTGGAGCTGTCTCTGCACAATTTTTTCAGTTATTTTAGCCAGGAATGGGAGGCTGGATATTGGGCGGTAGGTTGAAGGGTCTGTATTGTTGGAAGAAATGTTTTTAGGGATGGGTCGGATAGTAGATTGCTTGAGTGCTTTTGGCATGTAGCCCTGAGAGAGAGAGGTACTTACTTTTGGATGAATGTGTTGAAATCTTCTTTGGTGGATTTGATCCAAATCACTGGGCAGGGTCCAATGGGGAAGTGGTGGTGTTTAGAGCAGCGATGGTTTGTTCTATTTGTTTAGTTGATGGAATGCTGAAGTTCTTCCATTGATTGGTAGTTGTGGAGGCATCTGTGGTTGGTGTGTCCATGCGGTATATGTTCTTATGAGGTGTGGTGGTACTGTTCTTGACTATAATCAGCAAAGGTTTGTGGGTGCATCTTGTTTTCTTCTTTCATAGTTGGGTCATTTGTTAGGGTACGAACGATGTTGAAGAGTTCTTTGGGTTTATTTCAGGCTTTTAGTACAAGGTTTGTGTGGTATTGTTGTTTATGTTTATTAGGTTAATGTAATCTTTTTGCATCTCTTGGTATTGTTTCAATGTAGCTTCTGATTTGTTACATCTCCAGCAACGTTCCAGTTGTCGTAATTTTCTTTTGGATTCTCTTATTGTGTTAGAGTTCCATGGTGTAGATCTTGGCCTGTTTTTGTTGTGGTTTGAATTCATTCGAGGTATGAGTTGATATGTGGCTAGGATGGTGGTATTCCATGCGGTGATGGCATCGTCTAGGTCAGTGATGTCTTGGGGTAGGTATTGTACGGTCTCTTTGAGGAATTGCTCTTTGTTAAAAGCTTTGAAGAGTCTGGTTGGCGGTTCCATTTTCCATGCTGTCTGTTGGGTATTGTGTTGGAGTACAAATGATATGGCATGGTAATCTGACCATGGTATTGGTGTAGTTTTAGGTGGTGTCATGAGACTTTGTTCTAGGGTGTTTGTTGGTACGAATATGCGATCTGGTGTAGAGCCAGAGCAATGGGATGGTCCCGATAAGATTTGCTTGAGTTGAATGGATTCCATTGCTTTGTGAAAAGCAATTTCAGTTGTTGTTGTGGCAGATGTGAGGTTTAAGTCTCCTAGTACAATGAACATCTTGTGTGGTGAGTTAGCTGCATATATCATATCCAGGATGTTGGATGTGTCCTCTGTTGGGGTGTCTGCAACCTGCTCCGATCTTTTAATGTAGCCTGCCTAGCATATGCAGACGATATCCTCCTCTATATGCCATTCAAAACGGACCAACCTGATTTTACCTCACTGATCAGCTGTTTTGAAGCAATCACGGAGTGGCTCCTCTCACAGAACTTGCGAATCAACCACAACAAGACCGACGTACTATTTATTATGAAGAACCAGGACTTCGCACCCCCACTCACGCTAAAGGTAAAGGACACAGATCTAACAGTTAAACCCACAATCCGATACCTAGGCATCACCCTTGATCAAAGGATGGATATGAAAACACATAAAAACACAACAAAGTCAATATACCACAAAATACGGACACTTCGTCACTTACGTCCACTACTTGACTACACAGATTTCAGAACAATCTACCAAGCCCTGGTGATGCCACACATTGATTTCGCAAACACAATACTGTATGGGCTTCCACAAGCAACCCTAAACCCCCTCCAATTGGCAATGAACACGGCCGCTAGGGTGCTAGAAGGAATATCAAGGTCTGACCACATCACTCCAATTCTGAAAAGACTTCATTGGTTACCAACCCAAGCCAGAACTCAATATAAAATCATAATTTCGACCTTTAAAGCCCTGAACAATCAGACCTCCTCAGCCATCTCTGAGCTGATACACACCTTACCCCCCAATAGAAGCAGAAGATCTGATGCAGTAAACACTCTGACAGTCCCGAAAGAAATAACAAAATACACAAAGACAACAACTAACAGAGCCTCCAGCATTTGTGCCCCCAAAGCCTGGAATGCCCTCCCCCAGACATTAGAGTTATCACCAACCTGACACAATTCAGGAAAGCCCTAAAACACTACTTATTCACAAGATACTTCCCTACATAGACATGTTAGGGAAATACATTCACCATATAAATAACTGTAAATAATTGACAATGTAATAACTGCTGATGTTCATCCCTGTTTATCCTAGTTCTACCCCTGTTCATATGTAAATACATTGTAGTCTGCCTGCAATGTATATGTTTGGTTTGATGTACACCGCACTGATGCTAATAGCGCGGTATAGAAGAAATATTAAATAAATAAATAAAAATAGTTGCTTACCTGTAATGGAGGTTCTCTGTATACTGTAGGGCTATGCAACCACACTCAGCCGCCTGCCGTTCTCATAAAAAAAAGAAATGAAGGAAACTTATAGCTGTTAGGAATTACTTCTCTATATAGTAATGTCAACAATCAATCTACGGTTAAAGTACTGAACCTTTTTCAACAAGCCTGCTTATTTCTACCGGACCTCTCAGGTTATCCATTGTCCCTGTCCTATGTCCACTCTAGATTTGACTCTGACTGCCTCTAGTGCTGCACTAGCCTACTCTGAAATTGACTGAAGGAAGGAAGCAGAGCAGAATGGTGAAGCGGGAAGGTGCGTGCATGCCAGCTCCATGGAGTGTGGCTGCATACCCCTGCTGTATACAGAGAACCCCTGTAACACTTAAGCAACTATGCTTTCCCCATTGAACATACCAAATAAAAAAATGTCCCGATTCTATTGTCATCTCACCAACAGCAATATACATCTTTTCAGTACCAAGCCTACAAAGAAGTAATACAAAACTCTCCAAAAAAGTCACAGGACGTACCAAAAATCTAGCATGCCAGTACTAATTTCCAAAACTCATACACAACAAGGACCCTACCTAGGAAAAAAAGTACTGTAAATACTGTCTTTTCCTAGGTAGGATCCTTGTGTGTGAGTTTTGGAAATCATGTGTGGGCTTTAGAGTTGAAAGTTGTGTGTGAGTTTTAGAGTTTGAATGGAGGAGTAGTCTAATGATTAGAGCACTGGCTAAGGAACCAAGAGACCAGGATTTGATTCCCACTAGCACTCCTTGTGGCCTTGGGCAAGTCACTTAACCCTCCATCTCAGCAAATTCCATATTATCAAATGTCCCTATTTTATGTACATTACCAAGTTTAAGTTACAATATTAACAGCTTTGATTGAAATGATAAAGTAGTATAAAAGACTAGATAGATTTATTTATCTATCTAGTCTTTTATACTACTTTATCATTTCAATCAAAGCTGTTATATATATATTTCAGTGAGCCCTAGATCAGTACACCTGTTAAGAAAAACTTAAATAACTACACATTCTTACATATAGGCACCATGCTAACAGAATACTCAACACCTGGCAGATATGCACATTGCAAAAACTGACATATTCCAATTACAAAATAGAAACTAAAACTATTTTTTTTACCTTTGTGTCTGACCATTTTATTTTCCTTATTATGCTGGTCCCAGGCTTTGGTTTCAGCCTTCTTCTGTCTTCTTTTAACTCTTTTCAGGATCTCCTGTCCATTTGTCATTCTCTCGCCTCCTGTCTTCACTTCCTCCCCTTTATTCATCTTGATATCGCTCTCTTCCTTTCACCTTTCTTCCATTCATTTCTCTGCTTCACTATCCAGGTTTCACTCCTCCTTCCTACAAACTGGCTCTCAATCTTCATTTTTTCTGCTTAACATAAGAACATAAGATATGCCATACTGGGTCAGACCAAGATCCATCAAGCCCAGTATCCTGTTTCCAACAGTGGCCAATCTAGGTCATACGTACCTAGCAGTTTCCCCAAAAGACACAGGTTCCACAATGCTTGTACTGGGTCAAGCATTGATATCCTGGGTCCCTTCTTAATAATGGTTTATGGACCTTTCCTCCAGGAACTTGTCCAAACCTTTTTTAAGCCCAGCTACACTAACAGCCTTTAGTACATCCTCCGGTAACAAATTCCAGACTTTGATTACACGTTGAGTGAAAAAATATTTTCTTTTATTAGTCTTAAATAGTTTACCCTGTAGCTTCATTGCATGTCCCCTAGTCTTTCTATATTCTGATAATTTAAAGAATCGATCGACGTTTACCCGTTCCACTCCATTTATTAATTTATAGACTTCTACCTATAACTTTCCCTAACCCCAGCCCTCACATTCCTCATTGCTCACTCCTTCTCAAACACTCACTCTCCATGTCATTGTTATTAATCATAGGTCTCAGGTGAGTTTAATCAAAGACAATCAATGTCTTCTTCAGAACATTTTTTTCTCTGATCTTATTCAAGAGTTTCTCCCTGAGATCTCTGACATAAATATTTGCTTCTGACTCACCAATTCCTTCTGGTTATGGTCATAGTTAGTAAATAAGAGCAGCTGTGCAGAATCATATCTGCACCAGACCTTTTCTCCCTTTGCAATCATCACACTGTCTCCTATGGCAGGACTAGTACTTGGGATGCCAATAATTACTATTAAAACATTCTCTCACTCACTCAAACAAACCTTCTTTTTACACTTTTGACACTTTTCCCTTGCCAAGTCTCTAGCAGCTTTAAAAACAGGTCTGCACTCATTACAGCCTCTAGTGATCTCCCCTGTCATTCACTTGTTACCTGGGGAATCTGGGGAATTCCGCTATGCTCCTATTGGTGTTTCCGTGGCATTGCCATGGATTAGCCAATGTGGCATCAAATAAAAGAGTCGCCTCTACCTTGTCACTCTGCAATTGTCCATCATGGAATGTTTGGTATTTTCAGCTGTTGCCAGGGAAACGTCCATAGACTTTAATGTGCTCCATTACTTTCTATGGGAGCCATTATTTCCTATGTAAAAATAATAAATGTAAACTTTCCAGACCCAAATTTAACAGAGACATCAGGTTTCACTAGATCCTCCCCTAAATGAACAATTCATGTAATCTTTCCTAATAAAATCCTTTCTTCCACTATGTTACCCCTTTCTATTGCCTTTTCCTATTTTGTACTTTATCCCTGGGCATCATCAGCCTGCCTTGTATATTATTATCTTCCCTGATGCCGGCTACACGCCCTTAAACAAAGCAGTGCCCATTTACCTACTTTTTTACAGCATCGAGCAGGTTTAAATCTTAGGACGTTACCCTTTACATTTTTGGGAAGAGAACCTCATGTCTGCTTCTAGCTAAGAGCGTAAGAGCATGACTAGTTCCATTGGTTATTATTTCAACTACTGCTTGTAAGCGAATAATACGATTTATCATATAGATTGGAGTATGATAACCATACATACCATCATCATTCCAAGTGGCAGGTCCATAATACTCAATGATTCTTTCTGGTGGCCAATCATCACCTTGCCACTTCTCCCACCTGCCTATCTGTAAGGCTTCTCTTTTCTGTCTCAATGCTCTTTTGTGTCGGTGGGTAGTGTAAACAGGGTATCCTAATTGTTCTCCATGTTCAGTGTTTAACAGGAAGAAAGAAGGTCTGATGGTTCCTAAGACACATGCTCCTCCCCAGTGTGGCGGGAGTTGTGCATATGCTCGGTTTCCACAGATCCAATATAGGCCAGGCGGGGCTTGCCAGGCTTGGACTTTGGCAAGGTAGTCCATAGACCTGCAAGTTCAGGAAATCTGGCTAATGGGTTAGGAGGTTCAGGATGTCTGATTCCTGACCACCATGCTGTCTTTTTAGTCGTGGCGTTATAGTACTTCTGGCTAAGACAGACCAGCTGTCCTACTTTTTGGGTGAACTGGGGTCCAGTTCTGGCATAGCAAAGACGTCCAACGATTGAGTGCGCTAACACCCATTCACTGGTAGTCTTGTGTAATTCAGTCTGGTTGTAAGTCATAGAATAATTCAATTCTTGGGCTTCCCATGGCCATTGGTCTCCCATTTGGGTTCCGCCACAAAAATAGCAATCTGAGATCTTCAGACTAGATACTACTGCTCCGGCTAATTCTAGAAATAAATTCTGTGAAGGGTGAGGGATCTCAAACTTATTTACATGCATAGCTTCATAAAAGGTATTATGAATATGATATTTAGTTGACTTGTGGGCTTGAGTATTCAATCTGATATACACAATGGTCCCTGGATCTATTGCTCCTCCAGCAATACGTAAACCAAACTTGTATCCTTGTTTCCATGCATGGGGATTGTGTATACGTAAATGTAAGGGGTTACAAGCATCTTTCTGACATTTATCATTAGTGGTTGGCTTGGTTAGAGTAGCCATCCGTTTATCTATTTTCTCATCAGTTATACCAGTGTTCCAGGTAGCATAAAAAACACATCCCCAATACGGGCAATAGTAGTCTGCCGCTGTAGCAGTACTATAGCCTGATCCTGTTTTACCTGTACACTTCCACCAATTTGTGGCACCTTCTGGACACATATACTTATGGTCATTTCGATACGCTTTCTCCCATGTACCACAGGTGGACTGACTATCTCTATTAATGGCATTACATGCATCAAAATTCAAAACAGCAGGTTTAGTAATGTCCTTAAGTGGTGGTGTAGCAGCTAATATAGGTCCATCTGCATCCTTCCATCTTATTTCCAACGTGTAATAGGATGGATTCTGATGCGGATTATAGCATGCTTTGATTTTGCCATGAGTGCAAACATTTAGTTCAGTGGTGTTATAGATACACCGAGTTACTGTTCCCTTGCAGGTATAGTAAGAATGATAAAGCAAAGTCTGAGTTACTTTCAGTCCAGTTCTAGTAGAAGTAATGCAAGCAGTGCATGGAGGTAAAGCATAAGTCAGTTCAAAACCTCCAAAGAAGGCAACCAAGGCAAAGCAAAGCGAAGAAGATACATGTTGATGTTGATTGGAGTTCTTCTGAATCCTCAGCTTGCTGATCTTGATCACGACGGTCTTTTATTCTTCGTCCCGTTTGCTAATGAAGCAATTTAACGGGTGCTGAGTGTTGATTGAAGATCCTCAAGGTGTCCAGTACACATTAACCAACTTATTAGCAATTTCAGTCGGCTTGTGAAGTCTGGCTTAGTCAATGTAGTCTCAAAGTAGTGTGTCAAATCACACACAAATTGGGTTCGTTGAAACAAAACTGTTGCTGCATGGAAAACAGCAATCCTCTTCGAAAGACTTGGCTACTGTAAAGCACTTGTGATGAAGTGTCTAGGCTGCTGGTTGCCATCTCAGAGTAACTCGCAAGGGTACATCAGGATGCTGTTCTGCTGTCCACTGCTCTGGTTCAGGATCGGCGGCGGGCTTGACTCTGCTGTGGTGGATCCAGGCGTCGATTCTCGGCTACCTTTACTGCAGTTGGGGTAGACAGGATGACGGTGTACGGTCCCTTCCAATGGGGTTCCAATGGTATCTTCTTCCAATCTTTGATCCACACCGAAGTACCAGGCTGGTAGGGATGCAAGG
Organism: Ichthyophis bannanicus; assembly: GCA_033557465.1. Classification (NCBI taxonomy): domain Eukaryota; kingdom Metazoa; phylum Chordata; class Amphibia; order Gymnophiona; family Ichthyophiidae; genus Ichthyophis; species Ichthyophis bannanicus. The sequence continues at coordinate 96,162,132 of CM066031.1, read as the reverse complement.
GTTCCGTCAAGTTGATAGGCAACTGGTCTTGGATCCACGTATGGAGAGTCTGCAGAACAAAACTAAGAGCTAGGAGTTCTTGTCTGGTTACTTCTGAACCAATCTGGGCTAAACTTCCTTTGATTCCCTGCACTATTGGTGGGGGTTTACCATACAGAACTTCAAAAGGGGAAAATCCTGTTGACTTTACAGGAGCTGAGCGTATTCTGAGTAAAGCTATGGGGAGCACTTGGGGCCATTTCAAGTGTGTCTCCTGACAAAGCTTGGACATTTGGGCTTTCAAGGTACGATTCATTCGCTCAACTTTCCCTGAACTCTGGGGTCTGTATGCAGTATGGAGTTTCCATTGTATCTGCAAGGCTTTTGCTAACTGCTGAGTAACTTGGGAGACAAATGAGGGTCCATTGTCTGACCCTATTACTGCTGGGATTCCAAATCTGGGGACAATCTCTCTCATTAAGACTTTAGTAACTTCTCGGGCTTTCTCAGTTCTGGTTGGGAATGCTTCTACCCACCCAGAGAAAGTACAAACTAATACTAATAGGTAATGGTATCCATTGGCTTTTGGCATTTCGGTAAAATCAACTTGGAGGTTGTGCATGGGGGTGACACCTCCTGACTGAACTCGGGGTGCCGTTATAAGGCCTTGCTTGGCATTATTTTTGGCACAGGTTAGACATTGACGTGCTACTGAGGCTGATATGGTTGTCATCAGAGGGATGTAGAAATGTGGTCTGAGTGCTTTTTCCATAGCACTCTTCCCATAGTGGGTGGCTTCGTGAAAAGCTTTGACAAAAGATGGTCCTAATAGTTCAGGAATTACTATTCGTCCTGGAGGTTGACTGCCCTCTTCTGGTGGCAGCTCAATCCATCCATCTCTCAGTACTCCATTTCTCTGTCACAATAGTAATCCAATTCTTTGGTGGTATATCGTGGGGTCCATAGATTCAAAGGTACTGGAAACAATGCTGCTTGCATTGGCATAACTTGTGGGGCAATCTGTCCTGTCATAGCTGCTTGTCGTGCTGAGGCATCTGCAAATCTATTCCCTCGGGCAACTTCTCCTTTTCCTGCTTGATGTCCTCTGCAATGCATGACAGCTACACGTGTTGGGGCCCAAACTGCATCAAGTAACATCAATATCTTGGGACCATATTTGACTGATTTTCCTCCGGATGTGATGAGTCCTCTTTCTTTATAGAGAGCTCCATGGGCATGCAAGGTAGTGAAGGCATATTTGGAATCTGTATATACATTTAGCACAAGTTTTTCTCCTAACAGTAATGCTCTGGTGAGTGCTATCAATTCAGCTTTCTGGGCTGATGTGCCTGAGGCTAGAGCTGATGATTCAACTACTTCGTGTTGAGTGACGACTGCATATCCGGCACAGCGTCGTCCATCAAGGATGAGACTGCTCCCATCAACATAATAGATCTGGTCGGGATTGTCTATGGGCACATCTGTCAAGTCAGGTCGACTGGAGAACACAGTTTCCATGACTTCGATACAATCATGTTCTGGGAGTTCTTCGCTGATGGGTATCAAGGTGGCTGGATTCAAGGCATGGCTCACTTCAAGTTGTATTTGTGGGTTTTCACATAACATGCTCTGGTACTTCAACATTCGGGAATTGGTGAGCCAATAATTTGCTTTCTGTTCCATAAGGGCAAGGACTGCATGTGGCACAGTGACTCGTATGTTCTGTCCTAATGTGAGTTTGTCTGCTTCACTCACTAGTAGCGCTGTAGCTGCAACTGCTCTCAAGCAAGGTGGCCATCCTTTGGCCACAGGGTCCAATTGTTTCGATAGGTATGCTACAGGTCGCTCCCAATTTCCCAATTTCTGAGTCAACATGCCTAAGGCATTTCCCTGTGCTTCATGTACAAACAAGTGGAAAGGTTTGTGGACATCTGGTAGTCCAAGTGCTGGTGATGACATCAATTCTTCTTTTAACTTCTGGAAGGCTGTATCCTGCTCAAGTCCCCACTCCAGTGGCGATTTTTCTTCTCCTTTTGTGGCTTCATACAGTGGTTTAGCAATTTGGGCAAAGTTAGGTATCCAGATTCGGCAATATCCTGCTGCTCCCAGAAAGGCTCTGACTTGCTTTCTGGTTGTTGGAGTTGGAATTCTGCATACTGCTTCTTTTCTTTCTCTGCCTAATCTTCTGCTTCCTTGGGTAATATGAAAACCCAAGTATTTCACTTCTTTTTGGCATAGCTGTGCTTTGGCTCTGGAAACTTTGTATCCAGCTTCATCTAGTAACTGCAAGAGGTCTTTGGTGGCTAGTATACATTCACTTTCTGATATGGCAGCTATCAACAGATCATCCACGTATTGGAGAAGCACTCTCTTCCCCGGGGCTACTGGATAGCTTGAAAGGTCTTGATTTAGTGCAGCGCTAAAGATGGTAGGCGAATTCTTGAATCCTTGGGGTAATCTTGTCCAGGTCAGCTGGCCCCCTCTTCCAGAGATGGGGTCCTGCCATTCAAATGCCAAACAATATTTGGCTTACAGGGGCTAATCTTATGCAAAAGAATGCATCTTTCAAATCCAGTACAGTGAAATGGGTAGCTTCAGCAGGTATCAGTCCTAGAAGAGTGTAAGGATTGGGTACAACTGGATGTATGGTTCAACTGCATCATTTACTCTTCTCAAATCTTGCACTGGGCGATAATCATCTGTCCCAGGTTTCTTTACTGGCAAAAGTGGAGTATTCCATGGGGATTGACATACTTTAGTAGGCCATACTCGAGCAATCTTTGTAGGTGGCGATGGATGCCTTCAATTGCAGTTCTTGGGAGAGGGTACTGTTTGACGTGCACTGGTGTAGCACTAGGCTTGAGGGTTACAATCACTGGAGCTATATGCTTGGCTAGGCCTGGGGGACTGCCTTCTGCCCATACTCCAGGTGGTGCATCGATGTTCTTTAGAGTTTGTTCAAAATAGGTATCTTGGATGGAGTCATCAACGTAATACCTCCATTCTTCTTCTCGGGGCACGGTCAGCAGCATTACTCCTGCTGGTTTGGCTTGGGAATTTACTGTCATTTGCATTTCTCCTTGTTCAGAGAAAGATATTTGTGCTTGAAGCTTGGCTAGGCATATCTCGTCCCAGTAGTGGTACTGGACATTCGGGCATGTAAAGGAATTGATGAGTTACTTGCTGTCCTCCTAGACTGCATATTCGGTTTTGAAGAAAAGACTTTGTAGCTTTGGCACCAGTTTGCTCCTATAATGGTGACTGCTTTTGTAGTGAATGGGGCTATCTTTTGTCTATTACTGAATGCTGTGCTCCAGTATCAACCATAAAGTTCATAATTTGGTCTCCTATTTGTATTCCGACCATAGGCTCCTGGAGACCTAAAGCAAACTTGGAGCCCGGTCTGTCCTAATCCACGTCATCCTCATCATGGGCTGGTGTGGCCAATGCTTGAATGGCTCCTCCTCTCTCTCGCTGGTATTGTTCTCGATTGGCTCCTCCTCGGCCTCGGGGACGGCCTCGTCTTTCTTCTCGCCACTGATGATCGTTGTCGTCATCTTGCTGGGCGTCTTCGAGTTGCGGGCACGTATCTCTCCAATGTCCTTCCTCTCTGCAAAAGGCGCATTGGTTCACGCCTAGTCTCTGGGTCCAGCCTCCGCCTTGACCCCGCCCTCTTCCCTGCTGCTTCGACTAGGGACACCTCCCCTTTTCTTTTCAACTATGGCCGCAGCCAAAAAATCAGCTTTCTTCGTCATCTTTCTATCACATTCTCGCTGTCTTTCAGTATCACGATTCACATACACTTTATGAGCGACTTCCACTAACTGTGTTGCATTCAGGCCCGCAAACCCTTCTAATTTCTGTAATTTACGTCTAATGTCTGGTTGAGACTGGTTTACAAAAGCAGAATTCACCATACATAAACTTCCTGGTGCCTCGGGATCATAGGGAGTATACATTCTGTATGCTTCAGTTAATCTCTCATAAAAATCTGCTGGGCTCTCATCTATCCCTTGGATAACTCCTGCAACTTTGGAAAGGTTCATAGCTTTTTTGGCCCCCCCTTCTCAGGCCTTGTAAAAAGCCTTGGCGAAAACGGGCTAGGGCTGTGGATCCTTCATCTGTATTTGGATCCCATTGGGGGTCTTCATTCGGGAATTCTCTCTGAGCTGCTTCCCGACGGTCTATTATATTCTGCCCTGGCCCCGGAGCTACGGGGTTCTCTGCCATCCATTCAATAGCTGCTTTTCTAATTCTTGCTCGTTCTTCTGTTGTGAATAGGGGTGGTCAGGAGCTGACGGCAATCTGGCCAAGTGGGTTGGTGAGTTTCCATAATACTAGTTACTAATTCTGTCAGCTCCTGGGGCTTACTAGTGTAGGAGGCATAATGCGACCTCCAATTTAATAAATCAGTTGTAGAGAAAGGGATATATACATAAGTTAGGGGTCCCGCTACCACTTCATCATTATCATTCTTTACAGGCACTCCCGGGACTTGCCGTAAGGGAAACAATTTGGCCGCCATAGGTGTCTTTTGGGATCTAAGGGTTATTGTCGTTGCCTTTGCAGGAGTCGCTTTCTTTTTCTCAACAGGTTTTGCTTTGGGTTTCTCTCTCACTGGCGTGCTAGTGCTAGCGCTGGCTTTCTCAATTATTTGTACACTGTCCTCCTCGTCTGGGGGATTCTCTCTTTCTCCTTCTTCTATCTCCACTTCTGACTCGCTTTTTATGTCCTCCTCTTCTTTTTCCACTAATTCTTCCTCTTTCTCTCCTCCGGGAGGGGGATCAGGGGTTGGGTCCCGCCTCGGCTCTGGCCGTCTCTGGGGTTCTGGGGCAGGACGCCGGGCTACTCTTATTGGACCTGGGGTTCGGGGCTGCCTGAGGACTATTTCTGGGGAATCAGGATCTACCAAGATGGGCTTCTTTCTTGGCTTTCTTATCCTGCTCTTTCATTCTAGGCTGTTCCGTTTTTTGTCTAGAATCTGTTTGGCTAACATTATTCTGCCCTGTTCCTCATAACAGCGCAGCGCACAGGGGGTCGGATCTTCACAAATACTTAAACAGGAATCTATATAATGGAACTGATCAGGGAGAGCTACCCGCACTATACTGTGTATTGACTGAAAAATCTCTACAGTGAACGTTCCCTCTCGGGGCCAGATGGGGTCTAGATCGGGCCAACTCCCTAGTACACAAAATCGCAAAACGGGATGCTGTCATTTTAATTCCATAATATCCTGTATATCCCTCATTAAAATGTGCGATCTTTCATTCTAATGGAGTGTTTATAGTAGACCCCGCCCCTCCCATTTCGATGTGTGCGCGCAACAAACAGACAGAAGGGAAAAAAAGGAGGGCGGACCGGGGGTAAGGGGTCCTCACGGCCCGGGAAACGTATAGGGACTACAAAGAACAAGACAAGACGACACTCGCTTCCCCCTTTTCGCGACCTGACCGCGGTCGCCCGGGCAGGACATGCGCTCCTCAGGGGTCCGCCATCACTAGGACCGAGCTGCCAGACCTCTCATTCACACTTCGTTCACACAATCATGCTAGCAACGTATCCCAGAATGCATTCGTTTCTATCTGTTCTGACTAGTCTTTTTCCCAATTACAAAAAGGATGAGGGTTTCACCCAGCGAATTCCCATGCGGCGTTACTCGGCTCTTCCTTGAGAGTTGATCATGCTCTCTTACCAATTCCCAATATCTCGAGATTACAAATTCCAAATACCAAGTTCCAATGGCAGTACTGCTCTTTCTATTTCTGTCTAGACCCAAAATCAAAACTATACTCACCGGATCCGGTCCTCAAACTTCCCAAGCAGGCGCATGAGTTGGACCTCGGACTCCCCTCACTCGGGTTCGAGGCGTTGGCTCCAACCGGGCCCGGCACCCGCCGAGGTCCGACCAGCTCCCTCCGATACAAGGGACCGGTGGCGCCAGGGAGCAGCCCTCGTCGGAAGGGCGCGATCCCGGCAGGGCCAAGCCTATAGAGGCGGAAAGTCGTGGTATATTGCCCTATATACACTTTGATTCCACAACTTCCCGGCCAACGCACCAAGGAATATGTAGCAGCAAAGCGCAGACAAACCAATGATACCAGGAGTCTGTTCAGAAGGTCCAAATCATTTATTTGTGCACAAGTCTCGAACCAGTCAATTTCAAAATGGCTGAGCAAAGTTTTCAAGCATTACAACAACTTTTATAGACTTTTGTTCCATTCTAGGTATAGAAAAAACATTTCATTGGTCCCAGTAACCTCCCGTACCTCCCGTACCCTTACATTGGTCCCGGTACTGATAAGTTATCCAATTATGTCCCTTCTGTGGGCATGACACCTGCATGCCCCCCTTCTAGTCCTAATTACAATGGCCAGTTCATCAACTTGTTACTTTCACACTCTCAAGGCCATAGAACCAATTTGTGCGTGTAGAAGAGCAAGGTTCTGTAACTCATCTGTCAGCACTCCTCATTATTTCTTTGCAGATGTACTTTTTCTTATCAGTAACTTTTAAACATGTCTTTTCTGTATTTTTCCATTTCTCAGTTCTACAGTTCTGCCTACCTAAGCTAATTCAATATTCTACTGAGTTCTATCTTACAATAGCAGCATGTTGGGGGATGTGCAATCCTATATGCCTCTCCACAGGCCTCATTTACAGGTCAAGCTAGCCATGCTGGCCTGCTTATGTCAGACACCGTGGGTCACAGGCCTGCACCTGCCACACTCTGACCCTCACTCACACTGACATGTAGCTCCGCTTTGCACCATACTGACCCCCAGCAAACCTTCGCAATTTCAGGCTATGTGGTCCCTTTAAACTGAGCATAAGTCTACTCAAGCCCCTTACCTGTTCCCCTGTTTGTGATTATCAACCTGTTGCTCTTATATGTGTCACTCTGAAAAAATCCCGCTACCAGAGATGCATGAAAGTACCCTACCAGAAATCCCCTAGACAATCCCCCCCGTGAACCAAAAATATATTTTTTTGTCAGACCACAATGAGGAAGGTTCAGATAGACTTCAAAACCACACCAGTCAATTGCGGTCCATTTTATGATAAGAGAAGAATCAAACTGATGTGACCTGCGTGAGAGCACTTGATACAGGGACTGTTTGTCCCGAAACGAGCACGTCGTGTTCTATGAATTTGGACGTTTTACACAACGATTTGCGCTTCTTCTCCCAACATTTCAAGATAGGTTTTTTATAATACTCACCAAAGAACTGTGTTTGTGATTAAAATGGACCCCAATTGACGGGTGTGGTTTTGAAGTCTATCTGAACCTCCCTCATTGTGGTCCGACAAAAAGATATATTTTTGGTTCACGGGGGGGTGGGGGGGGGGATTGTCTAGGGGATTTCTGGTAGGGTGCTCTTATATGTGTAGCTTTCATTCAAAATGTTGTGTGGCCCCATTAAATTTGAAATTGCTTCACTATGGTAGAACATGTGACTGGGAACAGCTGACCTCCTGTCATTTCAGCTGTTTCCTAGCCTCATTCAGACTACAGCTCCCAGAGTGCAATGTGGCACTCCCACACAGTAATCCCTCCTAGGAAGCACTACAGCTCCCAGAGGACATTGTGACACTCCCACACAGAAAACCAGCCTAGGAAGGACTACAGCTCCCAGAGTGCACTGGGACACTCCTACACAGTTACCCCTCTTTTTGTCTGCCTGAATGTCCCAGGAAGTGGATCTATGAGATGATGCAACATTAGTACAGCTCCTTTTACAGACTTTGCAGGGCTGGGGAAGGCCACTCTGTCTCCAGGTTCCCTCCTCCCACTTCAGTCAACTAAATTCAAACCAGGAGCTTTCAAAGAGGGAGCCCAGGCAGGAGGTTGTGCACCAGAGAAGGGTAAGAGAATGGCTGCAGGGTTTTCTGCTCAACAGGTACAAGTTTGGCAGGAGGTGGGCAGCAGGGGAGCCGGTGCCAGGCAATGCCAAGATCCAGCCCCTGAGACAGGCACAGGGCAAGCAGTAGGGGAAATGAGTCCTGCACTACTCTATTCAGAAAGAAAGTTCTGCTTTTTATTCCTTGCAAGTCCTCTGAGACTTCTTCCTTATTCTCATCCCCTTACACTCATCTCACTGTTTTTTGTGAACCGCGCTGATGCCTAATAGTGCGGTATATAAGAGTCTATAAATAAAATAAATAAATAAATAATAAATAAATAACTCCTCCTCTGGCTTTTTCACACTCTCATTTTCTGCTTCCTGTGATCTCTTTCGATTCTGTTTTCCTCTCCCCTTCATGTGTAGACTACAGAACAATAGAGAGAGCCATTACTGAAGTCGCATGCTGTTCACTATGCGCACATTTTCATAGCGCAAAACCTCAGTGCCAGTGTGTATGCAAATGAGACATGCTGTAAACGTGGGCTTGCTGTGAAGTTGAGGGGAGCCAGGAGCTTGTGCAAACAGGCTGCTGTTCACTCATGTGCCCTTGTTCTGAATAGGCGCCGTCTACAGGGTCTCAGGATGAGGGGTTGACCCTCGCATCCTTCTCTCTCATGACTTCTTCCCCTGCTTGTCTCTGTCGCTCGGGTCTTTGTCGTTCTCCCCATTTCTTTGGCTAGCTCTTGCAAGCAGCAAAGCCCCTAAAGGAAGAAGAAAAAAAAATTTCTTCTTCAACGGCAATCTCTCATTTGCACACAGAAGGTTTCCATGCTGAAGCAGTCTTTTCCTTAGACGCGCGGGAATTTTACGTCACCTCCGACCATGTGTAGAGATAATGGCGCTCCTGAAATTTAAGCCTGGGTATGTAATCCTCTCTAGGATTCTCTGCACTGGGCATTATAATATGCGCAGCTCAGTTGTGTATCATTTAAATACGCTTGGCGTGGATGTGTTTGCATACATTTTTGTGCTGTTTATGTGCACATCAATCTTTTCTCTGCTTTTTGGCACAGGCGCTACTTATGTGTTTATATATTACGTTATCTGCGCACAAAGGACACGCTAGTGTTTCTCCATCGGCCTATTTGTTTTATTTGCATCACTGGTAAATACAGTCATATATTAAAATTAACTGTTAACACATGAGGAGAAGGATGTTACCAGTGGTGTGTCCCAGGGATCTGTCCTTGGTCCAATTCGTTTTAACAACTTTATTAGTGATATAGCGGAAGGGCTGTCGGGTAAGGTTTGCCTCTTTGTTGATGATAACAAAATCAGCAATACAGTAGACACCCAGGAGGGAGTAGTTAACATGAGGAGGGATCTAGCAAAGTTTGAAGACTGGTCAAGAATTTGGCAGCTGAGATTTAATGCTAAAAAATTCAGGGTCCTGCATTGGGGCTGCAAAACTCCAAGGGAGTGGTACAGTGTTGGGGTGAAGTACTTTCTGCTCATGAAAGAAGAGCGGGCCCTGGGTATGATTATTTCTGATATCTTAAAGTGGCTAAAGAGGTAGAAAAGACAACAGTGAAAGCCAGAAGGATGCTTGGGTGCGTAGCATTTTATTTATTTTTTATTTGTAGTATTTAGCTCAGTGCTGTAGAACATAGATCCACCTCCCTTTGGGGAAAAAGAGCACAAGCTGGAATCCTACAGACTCCCTCACCTCAGCCCAGCTACATATGGAAAATACAAACTATCATCTGGTAAAGCAGTGGTTCTGAACCAGGGGTGTATACAACCCTGGGAAAGGACCACTGTTTTTTAGCTCGCGCCTTTCCAGTAGTTCAAGGAAAGTTTTATATTCAGGTACTAGAGGCTACAATCTGAGTCTGTACCTGAGGCAGTGGAGGGTTAAGTGACTTTCCCAAGATCACAAGGAGTGCTAATGGGATCTGAACCCTGGTTGTTCTGGTCCCAGGCTGTAGCCCTAACCACTAAGTTACTCCACCTAGTGTTTAGGAAAACGGCATAGGGAAAGGAATGGCCAGCAGGAAAAAGGCGGTGATAGTGCCTCTGCATGAAATATCTTTGCTGTGTCGCTTTCCTTTGCATCTGTCTATTAAAAGTATCGTGTCTGCAGCTGGAGAATTGGCTCCCATTATTGGGCCGAAGCCTTACAATAAGACATAATAATATCACTGTTATTGTGAGACTTCGGCCTCGCTATGGGAATGAAGGAAAGCAACGCGGCAAAGATATTTCAAGGAAGTAATGTTTGCCACACTCTGTCTCCGATGCCGCAGTGTGAGGTCACTGGGCCATGTGGTCCCCTTCCTGCCTCTGCTCTCTGCTGCTTGACTGATATTCATGCCAGTGTCTTTATATATTTTCTTTAGCAAAGTTTTGAAAACGCTCATTTTTCTTATGAATTAAATTGATGTAACCTGGTGCCTTGTGAACACCCTATTTGGAGAGGCAGATTTAGGGGTCTACAGAAGAATTCATTTTATTTATCGGCACCTGAGGGCAGCAATGGGGGGGTGGCCCTATGTCACTATCCATTTGGGAAGTGGTCTTGGGTCCCTTGATCAGGGGTCAGACTCCAAAGTCAGCTGAATAGGCTCACGCAACTCTCCGTACCATGACTTGTCCGTTGTCCCTCGTTGCAATTAAAATCCAACTCTCCTCCGCCTCTCCACACCTCAGAGACAGGGTAGGTGAGAAATAAATTTACAACGTTCACCAATGTATAACTGAAAAGCCAACTTTACTTCTGAACTTTAGGAAACTTAACTGAATTCTCGGGATATACTGGAAATGATATTTACAATACCACTAACAATTATCTCTTCATCCACTGTTGGCACGTGGTGCAATTTCTGTAACCCGTGACCAAACATATAAAAACAGCTCACGGTAAGTCCTGTTCCTTTGGGGGGAGGAGAGAGAGACCACAGAGGAATGGCTTGGCAGGGAAAGGAAGAGATTTGGGTGGAGGAAAGACTAGAGAGGAGATGCTGGAGGAGGGGAAAAGAGATTGATGGGGGACAGGTTGGGGGTTCCTAATACTTTGGATAAAGAAAAGAGTGCCTGTACTCAAAGTATAGGAACATTTAATGCATGAGGACAATCCTGCGCAGTAGGATCCTAGGTATGAACCTTGGCAGATAGATCTTGCAGTCATAGAGGAAAATGGGAAAGCTGCCAGGAAGGGACTTACCCAGTCCTTCAATAGCCATCCAGATTATGTTGAAGGAAATGGTCTCAGGCTTTGGAATCCAGAATTCAAATGAAGTCCCATTGCCAGCAGCTCCTCACTGAAGCTCTCCTCCAGCTGCCAGGGCATGTGACCCAACTTTCCTGAGGGATCTTTGACCTGCTGTGAAGTTGCAGTCATTGTAAACTGTTGGCTCATGTCCCCCAATGCTTCTAATTGATTCCTCAGCTGCTCACCCCTCGACTCAATGATGCTTCATCATCTAGAGGTTCTCTTGGCTCTCCTTTCCTTGGCGTGTATCCTAGTAGCACTTCAACCAAGATTTCAGCAGCTGTCACTCCATACTGCAGAAATTGATTAATCAGGCCAGCGTAGGGAGCCCCAAAAAGTCTTGGATGGAAAATCTTCGGTTCTACTTTAGCTGAGAAATAAGATGAAAGAAATTAACTGTAGCAAGGAGCAGACACCAACAGGGTATCAGCCATCTTGCTCCTCCACTCTGCAGTCAGCTGTCCAACAAGAGTGGGTCTGCCCATTGCAGAGGTAGAGGGGACAAAATGTCAAGAGAATAAAGCCAGCAGGGCCATTAAAGGATGTTTTTAATAGATCCTTGGAGACAGGAGAAGTTCCACAGGACTGGAGAAGGACTAATGTGGTACCTCTTCATAAACTACAGGGTCAGTAAGTCTTACCCTGATGGCGGGAAAAGTAATGGAGGCACTCCTGAAAGAGCGAATAGTGGACTTCCTCAAAACCAACAGGTTGCATGATCTGAGGCAATATGGTTTTAGCAAAGGACGATTTTGCCAAACAAACCTGATTGAGTTCTTTGACTGGGTCACCAGAGAACTAGATCAAGGGCATGCGATGGATGTGATCTACCTAGATTTCAGCAAAGCCTTTGATACTGTTCCTCATAGGAGGCTCATCAATAAACTCCTCAACAGCTTGGGGAAGGGTCCCAAGGTGATGAACTGGATCAGAAATTGGTTGACTAACAGACGACAGAAGATGATGGTAAACAGAACTCACTCGGATGAAAGAAAGGAGATTAGCAGTGTGCCCCAGGGTTCGGTCCTGGGACCAGTACTGTTCAATGTATTTGTGAGTGATATTGCTGAAGGACTGAATTGAAAGTCTGTCTTTCTGCAGATGACACAAAAATTAGCAGCAAAGTGGACTCCCCTGAGGGAATGGATAACATAAGGAAAGATCTACAAAAGCTGAAAGAATGGTCTAATGCTTGGCAGTTCAGATTTAATGTGAAGAAGTACAGTGTCATGCACTTGGGAAGCAGAAATCCTAGAGAATTGTATGCGATAGGGGGCGAGAGGTTGGTGTGCATGGACCAGGAGAAGGACCTCGGAGTCATAATTTCTAAGGATCGCAAGGTGGCGAAACAGTGTGACAAGGGGGTGGCAAAAGCCAGAAGGATGTTGGGTTGCATACAAAGAGGGATTACCAGCAGAAAGGAAGAAGTACTAATACCACTGTACAAGTCACTGGTGAGGCCTCACTCGGAATATTGTGTTCAGTTCTGGAAACCAAATCTCGCAAAGGATATAAAAAGACTGGAAACGGTTCAGAGGAAGGAAACCAAAATAATTTGGAGTATGCATTGGAAGACGTATGAGAAGAGACTTGAAGACCTAAATATGTACACTCTGGAGGAGAAGAGGGACAGGGGAGATATGATTCAGACCTTCAAAGAGTAGTAATGAACAAACAAACCTCTTCCAAAGATGGGGAAACTGTAAAACTAGAGGGCATAACGTGAAGCTGCAAGGGGATAAATTGAAAGGCAATGTTAGGAAATACTTTTTCACTGAAAGGGAGGTGGATGCTTGGAATGCCCTCCCAATGGAAGTGGTGGGGCAAATACAGTGACAGAATTAAAATGGCTTGGAACAGACACAGTGGTTCCCTTTATAGCAACAGGATAAAATCAAAATAAACATAACTATCTCTTATATCTCAACAAATAGGGGTGACCTACACGAAGCGGTGGGTGCACCCCTAAACAAAGGCATGGGGAGGGGTGACCTGCAAGGAGCAGCAGGTGCACCTACTGTACTCTTATTGCCTTGCTGGGCAGACTAGATGGACCATACTGGTCTTTATCTGTCATCATATACTGTGTTACTATGTTATTAAGAGATCTAGTGCATTCTGAGCACCTCCACTTGTCCCTGAGTGTGTTTCTGGTTTGTGTTTCAGATGCGGGTGACGTTTGAGGACATCGCTGTCTCTTTCTCCCAGGAGGAGTGGGAGTATTTGGATGAAGGGCAGAAGGAGCTTTACAGGGAGGTGATGATGGAGAATTATCAGACCCTGATGTCTCTAGGTAAGGACTGAAATATTGGTATTTTTGGCAACACAGAAGCTAATGTGTTATGCTGACCATTTTGTCAAAGTTCCCAAAAGAGGACACTTCCAGAAAATAAGTCACACAGTGAAATATTTATGCCTCTTACCCAACAGAAACAATAAACATTTGGGTCACAGTATTTAGAAATTCCAGGCCTGATATTCAGTGTCGGCAGCGAGCGCTGCTCCAGTATTGAATATTCAGGTTGCCCAGATTCCCGTAAAGCTTACTAGGGCAGAACTGATATTTTTTTATCTTGGTTGACGTCTGTTGATATTGGGATTCCAGGGGCCTTTGAGATACGGTCTCCTAAACTGAACAGAATACTCCAAGTGAGGCCTCTCCGACAACTTATACAGAGGCATTAAAATCTCCTCCTTCCTGCTGGTTATTCCTCTCTGTATGCAGACTTTGGCCACCGTCTTGTCACACTGCTTCACCACCTTAAGATCCTCAGACACTATCACCCTGAGTTCCCTCTCTTTGTCCGTACACACCAGCCTCACATTCCCTATCACTTTCTGCTGCTTTGGGTTTCTGCATCCCAAGTGCATCACTCTGCACTTCTTTGCATTGAATCTCGATAGCCAAGTATTTGACCATATTTCTAGTTTTTTGTAGATCGTTTCTCATGTCTACTCCCTCCGAAGTGTCCACTGTGTTACAAATCTTCATCATATCTGCAAAAAGGTGAACCTTCCCTTTTAACCCTTCAACAATATAACTGCCCAAAGATACTGAACAGTAGTGGTCCCTGGACAGATCCCTGAGGTACTGCACTACGCTACGCACCCTCCTTTCTTCAGAGCGAGTTCCATACACCACTACCCTCTGTAGTCTGTCAGTCAACCAGTTCTTGATCCAGTTCACCACCTTGGGATCCATCCCCAGGCTGCTCAGTTCACTCACAAGCCTCCTATGAGCAACAGTATTAAAGGATTTGCTGAAATCTAAGCAGACCATATCCCTCGCATGCACTTGATCTAGTTCTCTGGTCATCCAGTCAAAGAAATCAGACTTTTTTGGCATGATCTTCTCTTGGTAAAGCTATGTTGCTCCATAACTCGCAACCCGTTGGCTTCCAAAAAAAACCCCACTCTCCTTTTCTTCAACATTTCTATTACTTTTCCCACAACTGAGCTCAGGTTTACCAACATGTAGATTGCCATCTCTTCTCTGTTGCCACATTTCTGAAGAGGGACTTTCTCCAATACCACAGTCCCTCCCCAGTCTCCAGCAATCTATTAAATGCATCTGTTAAAGGTCCTGCCAATACCTTCCTGAGCTTCTTGAGTATCCTGTGATTTATTTATTTATTTAACGAGATTTATATACCGTCTTTCTACAAGTCAAGACGGTTTACACAGAAGATTTCTTGGCAGTATGTTTCATCTGTTTACAAGGAACAAAGTAATAGGAATACATAGGATAACGATGAGAACTAATTACAATGAACAGTGATTAACTATTTACATAGGTATTTACAAGGAGACCAAAAGGATGGAGCATAGAGTGAGAAAGCCCTGTTATTAGTCAATTGCTTGCAATGTCTTTTTAGTTGTAGGGATGGTGAGTAGGTTTTTAGTAATAGAGCGGCGTGTTCTTGTGGTGTTGGAGGAGGGAAGGAGTGGAGAGAGGCATGGAGCTGATTCGTTGGAAATAATTTCATGTATAAGAGTAATCACCTTGAATTTAACTCTGTGTTGAACAGGGAGCCAGTGGAGATCATAGAGAACTGGTGTAATGTGGGATCGCCTGAGATTGTTGGTTATAAGCCGCGCTACCGTATTTTGGGCTAGTTGGAGTGGTTGTATAGTGTTCTTGGGAAGGCCACGATAGATATGGTTGCAGTAGTCAAGAGAAGGGATTGTGAGGACCTGACAGACAGTACGGAAGGAGTCAGGGTTTAAGAGAGGCTTGAGGTTCCGGAGGATACGTAGCTTAGCGTATATTGCATTGGTGATTCTCTTTATTTGTTCAGTGAAGGAGAGGGACTGATCAAGGATAATACCAAGATATTTCACTTGGTTTTTTTTTTTTAAAACTTTATTTAAGTCCACCATAAAAATCAAACAACACATCAACAGACGGCACCATGGGGGGGGGTTTGCTCTTCTCCCCCCCGGGAGCCAACAAAAAAAATAATACAATAGGTGGTCATTTTATATTATATCCCAACCCCCCTTCTCCCACCCCTCTCCCCTCGCCCACCAACCCACCCTCACTCCATTACCAGCTTCTTACATCAAATATCACCTAGAACTGTAAGGCAGCTGCCTCCTACCCACTCCTCAAGCCCACATTCAGTCAGCTCCCCCCTTGGAGGGTTGCATTACGGCTATGGGGTCCCAACTGCTGAATATAGGGCTCCCAGATTGACAGAAAGACTGTCCAACGCTTGGCACTGCCCCTCGCCATCCAACGCTCCGTTAGCATTAATTGATGAAAATTATTCCGCCATTCACTAAAAGTGGGCGGTTGGCGTTCCCTCCATAATCGAAGAATCGGCCCTTTACCCACCAGACAGGCCTTCCGCACAAGCAAACTCTCACCAACTTTTACAGGGCCAGGGGTCGGCAATTGATCCAGTGTTACAAATAGACCCGTCCAACGGAGCCTTCGCTGAAGCAGTGTGCAGAGGAAGCTGCATATCCGTGCCCAATATGCCCGTATTCCCCGACAACCCCACCACATATGTAGGAGAGTAGCCAGGGGCTCCGAACAGCGTGGGCAGGCGCCATCAGTGTCCAGACGACTGCGCAGTGCTCGTCGCGGCGAGAAATGAGCCCTAGTCACGCATTTAAATTGGATCTCACGCCAACGCATTCCTTGTACCAGTCGTCCGATCCGTTTCAATGCCGTCAGTACTAATCCCGGCTGTACGTCTTCTCCCAATTCGGTCGCCCAAGCTCGTTCGACCCCACTGTAATCAGGGAGGGGGCAGTAGCGCTCCAAACTACGTTTCAAACTGGAAATTGACGGCGTGCGCTCCTCTCCCAGCTGAAAAAATTCCAAAATACGGGCTGAGCGCTCAGCCTGCAACGCATCGCGCGGCAGTGCAGCCACATAGTGGGAGACTTGGATATAGGCAAAACAATGCGTGTCGGGGAGGTCATATTCCCGACTGAGCGTTCAAAATGATTTACAGCTTCCCGCTTGGTCCACTAAATTTATTTAATATTTATTTAAAGTCTCTTTTATACCGCGCTATTCAGCATCAGTGCGGTTTACAATAAACAGCGAACATACACATTTCCAATAGTACTTTGTGTTTACATATGAACAGGAGAATCAACTTGGCTAACAGGGTAACTATATACAATAACAATATATACAATTTACAGGCTGGTCATGTGTTCTTATGGTTTCAGACAGAGGATGCCACGTATCCCCCAGTCCCGAAACCCCGCAGTCTCGGACCCTGGAGTAAATTGGGCATTGCCCTGCAATGGCAACCAACAAGACACCTTCCACGTTTCCTGCCAATATTTGTTAAGTTGTTGCCATGTGCGTCGGGCCGAGTCCACTAACGGACTCCGTCGATTGGATTCTATGAAGACCTTATGTGTGCCGTGCAAAGCCCCCAAGAGAGTCGCAGGAGCCACCAAACACTCCTCTAAAGACCTAGATGTATATACTTCCGTCCCCCCTAACCAATCTCCCAGGTGTCTGGCTTGACAGGCCAGTGCGTAGGTCTTCAAGTCGGGTAGGCCCATACCTCCCTCTCGCCATTTTTCAAGCAGTCGATCCCACGGGACCCGCGCCCGCTGCCCCCGCCAAAGAAAGCGCTTAAGCAAAGCCTCCATTCTACTCAGGTCTCGTCGGAGCAACCAGACTGGTAGAGTCTGCAGCCAATACAAGATTCTAGGTAAAACTATCATCTGTACTGCCGCTATCCTCCCTGCCAGAGACAGCGGGAGAGGCCCCCATGCACCTAACTGCACTGCCAAATGCCTCAGTATCCGGTCTAGGTTACGCCGGTATAAATCCTGGGGATTTCCAGTCAATATTATGCCCAAATAGAGGAATTCTTTATCTGCCCACCGTAAAGGGAAGGGTCCCCTCCAAGAACTGCGGACGTGCCCTAAAACATCCACTACTTCAGACTTATCTTTATTAATTCGTAAGCCGGCAATTGCTCCGAACCGTTGGAACTCGTCTAACAGCATTGGTAAAGAGGTGACCGGAGTCGTCAGATGGACTAACAAGTCGTCGGCAAAGGCCGAGATAAGGAAAGTTTGCGACCGTAGCCGCACTCCCTGTATCCTCCCCGAGTTTACAATGGTGCGAATCAACGGGTCCAAAGAGAGAACAAAGAGCAAAGGCGATAAAGGACAGCCCTGCCTCGTACCCCTTCCCAACGTGAAGTCGTCTGAGATGAGGCCATTGCACAATATGCCTGCTGTTGGTGAAATGTACAAACTTTGCACCATTTTACAAAAATCTTCCCCTATGCCGTAGCGCGGTAGCAGCCTCCAAAGATAGTGCCAGTCCACCCTATCAAAGGCCTTCTCTGCATCGAAGCTAATCAATAACGACGGGATATTGTGAGCATGCACCCACTCCAAGGAGGCCAGAATCTTCCTAAGATTGCGTACGGCGTGGCGGCCTTTCACAAAGCCCACTTGTGCATCATGGATTAAGTAGTATAACACCCCTGCCAGGCGGTCAGCTAGAACTTTCGCCAAAAGTTTAAGATCGAAGTTTAGTAGGGAGATAGGTCGATATGAAGCTGCCTGAAGCGGGTCTTTACCCGGCTTCGGGATCAGGGTGATATACGCGTGATTACGCCCCCAGCGGAACGCCCCTTGCTCTGTTCTAGTGACAAAGACCTCTCGTAGTAGAGGACTCACCCCGTCCCTTAAGATCTTGTAAACTTCGGCCCCGAATCCATCTGGCCCCGGCGTTTTGTAACACTGGGCCGCAGATATTGTGGATTGTATTTCCTGTATGGTAATAGGTAAATCCAGAACCTCCCGCTGGGCTGAAGTGAGCTGAGGCAACTCCAAGTCCTTGAAGTAGTCCTGCAGCCCCTCAGGGGAACCAGCTGTGGTTTTATATAAGTTTTGGAAGAAGGTACGAAAAATCTCTGCGATTACCTTGTTTTCCTTATGCACACGTCCCTGGCCCTCTTTTAATGCTGCTACGTGAGCAGGACTCCGTCGGGCCCGCAGACATCGCGCCAGCAACTTGCCAGGTTTGTCCCCATAGCAGTGCAAGCGAAACCGATAAAACAGAACCGATTTCTTTTCGCGCTGATGTAATAGCTCGTTAAGCTCAGTCTGGGTTTCCCATAACAATTTCTTATTAGGCAGCGTGACGTGTGAGCACATCTCCGCCGTAGAGTAGTAACTCGACGCTCAAGTAGTACAATACGTTCTGTCATCAGCCGGCGTCTTCTCGCGGCGTATCCTATGATGTCCCCGCGAAGAACCACCTTTGCCGTTTCCCAGACTAATTCGGGGTCGTCTGTATGGACCCGGTGATTGCCAAGAAATTCCGCCCATCGCTGGCGTAAAAACTGGCGAAATTGCCCATCCAAATAAAGCTCTAGGGGAAATCTCCACAGGCGTGTCTGATTCGTGTCTCGCCCCCAGTGTAAGTCAAGCCACACCATCGCGTGGTCTGAAATTTCGGAGGGACCAATCTGTGCATCCTCAGTGTGCGTAAACAATGTCCCCAAGATCATTACGTAATCAATACGGGCACTAGTACCGTGTGCTCGAGATTGATGGGTATAGTCCTTTTCGGAGGGGTGTAGTACCCGCCAAGGATCAATTATACCTAGTCTCCAGCAGAACCGCAACAATATCTGGGAGGGCACTACCCTCTCCCGTCCACCTCCTCTCCTAGAGGTATCCAGATCTACATCCAGGACTCCATTAAAGTCCCCGCCCAAAATCACCGGGCACTCCGGAAGCTGTTCCACCCTCGATGCCAGACCATTGTAAAAACCCGGGTCGGCCACGTTGGGGCCATAGAGATTTCCCAGAATCACCGGTTTTCCATCCAAGTGACCATATAACAACAGGGATCTACCAATATTATCAGTAAGGACCGTCTCCTCCATGAATCGTATGCGTTTATGAATTAGAATCGCTACACCTCCTTTATGCCCCTGGGCGGGGGATCCCCACACTTGACCCACCCAGTTCCAACAGAGTTTGCTATGTTCAACGGCCGTCTGGTGGGTTTCTTGGAGAAGAGCAATGTCACACTTATGCCGAGCCAGTGCTTGCAATACCTTATGCCGCTTGATAGGGTTTCCCAGCCCACAGACATTCCAAGTGATTATTTTCAAAGCGCCAGGGCAGTGCCAAGATGCCACCACAGGATCACTACTAAGTATTGCAGAGGGACACCCCCAGCCTGGCACCCCCCTCGTCTAAAGATAGGCAATTATCCCATCCACTAACAGTCAATGGAGTATACCCCCTCCCCTCCCCCTGCCCCACCCTCCCCCTCCCCCCTCCTATCCCTCCCCTCCCCCCCTCTCCTCTCTTCTCCAAGCTCTCCCATCCAGCCATAGCCGGGACTACTTCCTACGGCAGACGGGCTCACCCCTCCAATATTCCCCCCTCCCTAGCAATGAAATTAAAGGAAGGAAAAGTAAACACAAAGTCTCTGTTACGAACCGCTGTGGTGTGTCCCCCACAGTTGGCGCTAGCGCCCTCCACCCGTCCTCTCTTATATTGTCTCTACCCACAACCGCCCAGATTACCTCCCATCTCCTCTGCCCTCCTCCCTCATCAAGTGCATGCACATCTGTCTTATCGAGGCCAGCCCTCTCTCCCCCCTGCATCAGTCCCGGGTCGCTTCCATACCCCAGCCACTCCTGGGGGAGTTTGGCCTAAAATCTGTTCTGGACGCGGTCAACCAGCTACACGCGCTATTGAGCTCACCAGCCATTGTCGTGGTCAACCCTCAGTCTTACCCCCGTCTAGGCCTCAGAGATAAAAGGAGGGGAGGCAAGGCACTAAGCCTGAGATATAAATTGTTAATGTTGTTTTAACAAGGCTGGCTATGTATCCCTAGCCTCTTTAACCCCAGTGTTCCCCTAACTTAATCGCCGCCTACCCCCTATGCATCACGTCGAAGCCCCACCTGTAATGGGATAAAGAGAGGGAGGAAAGGGAGAGGATCAAGCAGGAATACAGGGGCAGAGACAAGGCAGAGAGGAAGATAGTCAGGGAACCAGCAGAACAGCATCCATTATAACACCATAGCAATTGCAACAAAATAACAAGGATACACTGTCTCCCTTGGCAGAATAACTGTTACCAATTCAATGAGACATTTTAGCTCAGCCTAGCACACCACATGAAAGGCAAAACCAAGAGTTCTTCTATGACAGTGGAGACTGCTGGGAGTCTGTCAGGAACTGCTCAGCCCCTGGGGGCTCCAGGTCTCCGTACTACACATGGGGAGATGTACCCCACTCCCAGTCAGTTGTTTAGCAATTAGGAGGCCGATTGAGCAGGCAGGGAGTCCAGAAAGGTAGCCGCCTCTTCCAGGGTCGCTAGTATGCGAGTGTGGCCTTGATGATCGATCCGCAGCCGGGCCGGGTAAAGGAGTGAGAAACGAATGCCACAGTTAAACAGCTGGGTGCAAATCCCCGAAAAAGCCCTTCGCTGTTGGCTGACGATCACCGAGTAGTCCTGGAATACTAAGATCGGCTCGGTGTCCTGTTGATGTCGCCGCCGGCCCCTTGCTGCTTTCAGCACCTCCTCTTTCTGTCTGTAGTCGAGGAAGCGTGCAATTACTGCACGTGGTTTCCTGGCCTGTTCTCTTCTTTGGCCCGGTCGATGCACCCGCTCTATTTTGAGAGATCCTTCTCTCAGGTTTGGCAGGAGGTTCCCAATCCAAGATTGTAAATATTCAAGTAGGGCACTGTCCGCGACACTCTCAGGGACGCCGACGAATCGCAGGTTTTTTCGCCGACCTCGGTTCTCCAGTTCATCGAGTTTGTCCCCTTGCTGTTTCACCAAAGTCTCTAGGGCGGCCACTTTGGCCACTACTGATTGTTGCGTGTCTTCCACATCGGACACCCTTGTCTCAACTTGCTCTAGGCGCTCCTCCACCGCCGTGAAACGTTGTCCAAGCGATTGAATCTGCTCCACCAGGTCCTGGAAGCGTGTGCTGAGCGCCTGCACCACTGCGGCGCTGACCTCGGCCACTAAATCTGGTGGGCTGCCCGGTTTCGGGCTAGAGGGGGAGCCTTCCGCCGCTTTTCCCTCCGTCGTTCGAGGTCGCTCTTTTCGCGGAGCTTTAGATGCCATCAGGATAGCAGTGTTATATACACCACGTCTCACTCAAGGCACTATTCTCGTGGGATAGCAGAAGTAGAATTGTGCCGTTGAAAACCCCAGCTGCAGGGGTGTTAAGCCGCTGTGTGGGGATTTGTCTACGCAGACCAGGCAGGGGACAGCCGCGGAGCAATAGCCTCAACACCCCAGGAGGAAATTGATAGATGGGGCAATAGAAGGAATATCCAATCTCAGCGCGGCGCGCTTTCTTTCGTACACTGGTGCCCGCTGTTGTCAAGCAGGAAAGGCCGCAGATCCCCACAGCTCTTCAGGCACCTCAACAATTGTAAAAAGCGCTGTTGCCTCGATGGAAGAGGTGCCTGATCTCTCCTACCTCTGTCAGCAGCTGCTCTCCCCCAAACGGGCAGGGAGAATCGCAGGCCCCCGCTCTGCTGGGGAAGCAGTACCCCTCGAAGAAACCAGCCGCGGCAGCAGGGGAGAGGATGGGGGTGCACGAGCGCGACTCGATGTTCTTCCTCCCCAGTCCCAACCGGACAAAACCGTCACCGGCCTCTCTGCTCTCGAGGGTTCAGCCCCTCGTGGGTGCAACGCTGCTATTAATAGCAGGGGAATGTCCAGGCGCGCTGCGTCCCGCTTCTTATTAACAGAAGTTGCCTGCCGAGATCGTGTTAGAGGGTCGCAGGCCTTTCCCCGCCGGGGCTACACCACCACGTGCAGATGGAACAAAGGCTGACAGTGGCAGAAACGCCCGATCGTGCCCCCAACTTACTTGGGTGGTAGCCAACGATCTTCTCCGTTCGGGTAGGGGCGGCCGCAGGTCCCTTTGTGGCTTCCAACACCGTGTCCCGCAGAGGGCAAGCTGATTCTGGCGGTGGGGGAAGTGCCCGCTCGGCCTCTGCACTCTCTCTGTTTCGCTGAATAAACCGCTCCAATTTTGCAAGGATGGCCGCGAAGCGCTTCAGCGGCGGAGGATCAAGTCCCCGTCAGGGGAGAATCAATGCAGGTGGGATCGAGGAATTTTTAAGCTGTTTTGTAGCAGTATTGTGGGGGCGATTGCCCGGAGCTGATCGCGAGCCGTCCGATCAGCTCATTGCCCAGACCGGAAGTCTTCACTTGGTTTTTTATGGTGAGTGTGAGATCACCAATAGTAAGGGTGGGAGGTGGGGTGTATGCGGGATTAGAAAATACCTGAAGAACCTCTGTTTTGGATTGATTGATTATGAGGTTGTGCTGGGAGAGCCAAGATTTAAGGCTGGTTAAGCATTCATTTAGTTTAGAAAAGTTAGGGTTAGAGAGGTTAAATGGGGTGAAGCACATCATGTCATCAGCATATAGCTGGTACTGAATGCCATAGTTTTGGAAAATCTTGCAGACAGGTTGAAGGAAGATATTGAAAAGAAGAGCGGATAGACTGGATCCTTGGGGGACACCCTGCTTTAGGGTGAATGGAAGGGAGGTATCATTTCCAATACGAACCTGTTGGGTTCTGTCCTCTAAGTAGGAACGGAACCAGTTTAGAGTTGTGCCTCTCAGTCCTATATCATAGAGTCTGTTTAGGAGTTGGTGGTGGGGAAGGGAGTCGAAAGCAGCAGATAAGTCAAGGAATATGAGAAGACATCCTTGGGAAGGGTTCTGGGTGTGGAGGTATAATGAATCTAGTAGGGAGGTAAGAAGGGTTTCAGCACCATGGTGGTTTTTGAAACCATGTTGGAATAAGTCGAGGGGGGTGTGATCCATCAATGAAGTTGGGTTTGGACTACCTTTTCAGTTATTTTTGCCAGAAAAGGGATACTAGAGATGGGTCTGTAGGAAACAGGAGAAATTGGGTCTAGTTTTGTTCCTTTTAGGATAGGACGGATAGTGGCACACTTAAGTAGAGGCGGTACTGAACCAGTCTGGAGGGATGATTGTACAATATGTAGAATGTATGGGCTGAGAGAACTTGCAGTAGATTTGATCCAGGGGACAGGGCAAGGGTCAAGAGCGGAGGTCGAGGCATTCAAATCTTTTATAACATTAGAAATGTTATCTAAAGTAAGGGTGTCAAAATCATTCCATGAGTTTGCGGAAGTTGGCTCATGTGGTTGGGTACTGTATTCAGCAAGGTGTTGTGGGTTATTAGTTGATGAGGGTGGGAGGAATTTGGAAATCAGGTGGTTGGCTATGGCTTGTGCAGATATTTTTGGTGTCTGGTCCTGCTGTAAGGGTTCATTTATTAAGGATTTGGTAATAGAGAAAAGTTCTCTAGGTTTGTTAAGAGACCATTAGATAATCTTCTCATTGTATTCTTTTTTTATGGTTGAGGGTTTCAGAGTAGTAAGTTTGGAGTTTAGATGTGTAGGCAATGAGAGCTATAGGGTATTGAGAGCGTCTCCATTTACATTCAAGACGTCTGTTCTCTTTTGAGGCTTCTCAAGTTTGTAGAGAACCAAGGGGCTCTTCCATGGTGCTTTTGAGGAAATTGACTAGGTGGGAGTAGAGAGGCTGCAGATAGGATTTCATTCCATTTAGAGATGTGAGACTCTAGGTTCGGGCTCCTACCATTTAGTAAGTCAAGAGGTGGGATTGTTTGCTCTAGGAAGTTGGCTGCGTTGAATTGTTGAAATCTTTGGGTATGTTGAGGTTGAGAAGGGAGATGACTTCTGTGAGTGGAGTAGGGGAAGGAGAAGAGGATGAGAGCATGATCAGACCAGGGTACAGGCTGAATAGTGTGTGTAACCTGATTAGCGAGTGTTGTGGGATAAATATAAGGTCAAGGATGTTTCCTTTGGAATGTGTAGGGTGTTCCAGTAATTGGGAGAAGTGGAGGGCCTTCATTGCTTGGAGGAAGGTAGAGGATTGAGATGGTGTTATGGAGTATAGGTTTAAATTGCCTAGTATTACAAGAGGGCGTGAGGTAGGTTGGGGGGAGCAGGCTGTATCTAGGATCGTGGAGAGGTCAGATGAGTCTGAGGTGCACGATATAGGAGGTGGAGTTGGAGCCTGTGGTAGATGTGGATTCAACAGTAGAGAGTTGTAAGTTGGATTTAGATATAATGGCTACACCTCCTCCTCTGCCATGTGCCCTGTTGCATATATTGATTGAGTATTCTTTGGGGCATAGTTGGTTTATTAGGACAATGTCAGAGTCATGGAACCAGGTTTCAGTAAGGCAAAATATATCAAGGTCATAATCAGAAATGAGGTCAGCACGTAAGGGGATTTTGTTTCTAGCTGAGCGAACGTTGAGTAGGGCGCATTTGAGGGGGGATGGGGTAGGTCAGTGAGAGAGTTAGGTTTAAGGTTGGGATTTATAATAATAGGTTTGAGCTTACAAGTACGGTGGTGGGTGTAATGATGAGCGTGGGCAAAGTGTAGTGGGATGTTTAGGTGTCTGGGGGAGTTATAGGTCAGGGCTAGTGCATATGGGAAGGTAAGCAGAGAAGAGCATATCATGAGGAGTATAACCCATAAGGTGAATAGGCGGAAGTTAGGCGGGGCCATTCTGGGATATGTTGGGAATAGGAGGCAATATGGATTAGGAATAAGGGATAAGGGATAAATGTGTGGGTAAGGGTAAAATACAAGGGCAGTGGTAGTGCTAGAAATAGGGTCTGTTAGGAGGGGTTGAATAGCAGCAGTAAATATTACAGAAGAATGGATACTATTGTGAGATAGTAGCAGTGAAAGTCACAAAAATTATGTATGTTTGTAGCACAAATTGTACCAGTATGCATGAAATGGATATTTGAATCACAATTTGTAACAATATAGCATGAGCTGTTTGAAAATTTTGAGTGTAAGGAAAAGTACAGATTGTTTTAGAACCTTAGGTAACAATGTATATAAAATTATATCAGTGAAAAGGAGCCGCTTACATTTGCGGCTGGAGAGAGTTCATAGCAAGGATTAGTTCATGTTGCTGTTGCAGGCTATGCAATTTCCATTACTGGAGCTTGAGGGGTAGCTGGACCACGTGCAGTGTATCGTAGCAGAGACTTCAGATCAGTCATCCGGAGGATCTTAAGCAGGCTGCAACCATGTAACTTGGAGCCACTTGGATTGTGGTGCAGTTGAGAAGTAGGGGGATCGTCGACAGTCCACTAGAACTGTGATCGGGGCCACGCCAAAGGGCCCTCTGGCGAGGCCCTCAGGCGCGGGCCCGACAGGCGCGGGCATGCCTGATCGGCGCTGCTTTTATTTCTCCTTCAGGCTGCCCCGATTGGGCAGCTCCTGCTGGAGGGGTGGTCTGGAGCTCGGCATGCTCGATCCTCAGCAGGAGGAGAGCAGATGGAGCGCCGGAGTGTTGCTGCAGGCGAAAGGAAGATGCGCCTGATGTATCTGATCCATTCCCATGGCTCTGTCCACTTTCGGTTTTGCAAGCTGTTCATAAAAATTTTCTTCTGTGAATGGTGTTACATCTATTCCATTCCCCTTGTTGCCTATGTCCATCATGCATGACCCTTTATTTTATTTATTTAATGTTTTTTCTATACCGCGCTATTTGTCATCAGTGCGGTTCACAAGTAACAACATCGTTCAGTGTGGGAGGTCTACAGTGAGCTTACAATAAACGGGGCATTTAACAGGGATAACATGCAAACTATATACAATCATTCGCCAAGATCGTAATTGCAGCCCGGTATTATTTACAAGTTAAGCAACAACATGATTATATGCAATCTAGGTGCGAGTTGCAAAGTGGAAACAACGCATTATATAAGGGATTTTCTATTGTGAACACAGAGCAGAAGTATTTATTTAGCAATTCCGCTTTTCCCTTATCACTCTCCATTAAGCTGACCTCAAGCATCTTTGAGTCTTGAAATTCCACTTCTCGCTTTCATCCTTTCTCCAATATACCTGAAAAAAGTCTTGACACTTCTCTTCACATCTGTAGCCAGTTTTCCTTCTCTGTGTACTTTTGCCATCCTGATTTCTCTTTTTGCCTCTTATTCTTTTCTGTGTTCCTTTTTGTGATCCTCTGAAAATTGTGAGCATTGTCATTTTTGCCTCTATTTTGCTGCCAGTTCTCTGGTGAACTATATTGGTTTCCTTTTCTCGTTGCTTTTATGAATTTTCCTTACATATAAATCTATTGTGCTTGTTATGGCCTCTTTCCATTTAGCTCCCTGCCTTTCCACTTCCCTTATCTCCTCCTAGTCTGCCAACTCCTCCCTCAGGTACAGGTTCAGACAAGAGCCACCAAAATGGTAAAGGGGATGGAAGGATACCCCTATGAAGAAAGGCTAAAAAGGTTAGAGCTCTTTAAACTGGAAAAGAGACGGCTGAGGGGAGATATGATAGAAGTCTATAAATTAATGAACGGAGTGGAACGGGTAAACGTAAATCGATTTGTTTACGTCATCAGAACATAGAAAGACTAGGAGACATGCAATGAAGCTACAGGATAAACTATTTAAGACTAATAAAAGAAAATATTTTTTCACTAAACATGTAATCAAACTCTGGAATTTGTTACCAGAGGATGTAGCAAAGGCTGTTAGTGTAGCTGGGTTTAAAAAAGGTTGGACAAGTTCCTGGAGGAAAGGTCCATAAACCATTATTAAAAAGGGACCAAGGATATCAATGCTTGACCCAATACAAGCATTGTGGAACCTGTGTCTTTTGGGGAAACTGCTAGGTACGTATGACCTAGATTGGCCACTGTTGGAAACAGGATATTGGGCTTGATGGACCTTGGTCTGACCCAGTATGGCATATCTTATGTTCTTATGTACTTTCCCATTTTACTGATAGCAGCATTTTTTTAAATTTAGGACTTTTGAGTTTGCTGTGATTGGACTCATTTTTGGCTTTTACCTCAAACCATACCAAGCAGTATCACTGCTGCTCATGTGTTGCATCCACCAAGACATTAGTCACACTGTCTCCATTTAGTGAGTACCAGATCCAACGTTGACCCTTCCCTGGTGGGTTCCTTCACCAGTTACCTGAGCAAAGTCTCTTGTAAGACATCCATGATCTTCCTACTTATTTCCATGTTTGCAGACGGGATACTCCAGTACACATCTGACAGATTAAAGTCCCCCCCAGCATCACCACCTCACCCTTTTTAACTACATTTGCAATATTAATGATCAAGTGTTTACAGATTTCAAGCTCAAATGGAGGAAATAGACAGACTACACCAGTGCAGATGGTAGTACCATCTCCTCTTTCCAAACCAATGCACAGCGCTTCTTCTTTTCCCCAAGTCCTCTGCGTTTCAGCTGCTTTAATACCGTTTCTGACATAGAGGGCTACATCTCCATTCCTGCCCTCTCTATCCCTCCTAAATAGATTATATCCAGGTATGGCAATATCCCATTCATGAGACTCATTAGACCATGTTTCCATGATGGCCATAATGTCTAAGTCCTTTTCCACCATCAGGGCTTCCTAGTCAGGAACTTTATGACCTAGACCATGAGCATTTGTCCTCAATACCTTCCCACAGGTTTTGGTAGGTTTGCTTCTATATCGCATGGGTTTTATTCCTATTTATTTTATTTTATTTACATTTCTTATATACTGTGCTATTATAATCAGTGCGGTGTACAGTTGAACAAAACATACTACAAAGTGACATGCCACAATGTGTTTACAATGAACAGGGGTAGCAAAACAGGGACGCAAACTGGGGGAACTATTTATATATTATAATAATAATAACTATATACATATTATAAAACTCTTTGCAAGAGACATATATGGTTCGTTTGCCAGGGGTGTGTAAGTGGGACATGGAGGGAGGGGAGGAGGGGCTGGTTAACCATTCTCTATTCCTGACTCCTCTTCCCCTATTTTACTAATACCTGAGCTAATATTATGTCTCTTTCTATTTTTATCTTTACTGTAATAGATTTGCTGGGGTGACATTATTCAGAGGGAGGAGTGACCTAGTGGTTGGGGCAAGGTACCTCAGGCCAGTAGGTCAGGGGTTCAAATCCCACTAGAGGACAGCAACCTTGGGCCGGAAGGACTGGGGTTTCTAGTCCCACAGGTGCTCCTTGGGCAAGCCACTTAACCCTCCATTGCCCATGTTCCCTGTAAAATAGAGTTATAATGCCTTGTTCAATGTAATTTCAGTTTGTTCAGTGTAAACCACCTTGATATGAAAGGGGGTATATAAGAAATGTTAGATGGAAAATACATTTTATTTATTTATCACCCCTTTTCCCTGGTTTAAATCCCTGTCTACATATTGGCTGAATTTTTCACCCAGGATCTTTTTTCCCACTACAAAGAGATGGAGACCACCGTTACAGTATAACCTTTTGTTCTATCTATCGCCCCAACCGCCTATATATCTAAAGCCTTCATGCCTTCAGTTGACTGGTCAGAAATGTGTGGCTGTATCAGCGTGTGATAATCTCAGAGCAGCGATTATCCAGGGAATATGTCTACTGTCACAAGCACTTGATTAATGTCTTCTTTTAATGTCCAGCAGGTGATGAGATCGAATGGGAAAAGGAAAGAGAAGAGAATGGAGAAGAATGTCCTCTGAACCAGGACCAGACCCCAGGAGAATCAGGAAATGTCTGTAAGAAGGTTTCTCAGGAGACTGAGAAGGGAGAAGCTAGAAGTCAACAGGACTCAGAGAAGAAGCAGCTAGATTCTACGGGAGACTCGCTGGATGGAGTCACTGAATGTGAGAGAAGTGACAGTGAGATCTCCAACGCCCCTGAGCTCCAGGGACACCTGAGAGCAGAGAGACACCTGCAGAATAATAACAGGGAGCAAATGACTTCTGACCTTCACCAGAGACAGACGAAAGAAAAGAAACTGCTATGCAACACCAGTGGGAAAAACCTTCATAAGAAATCCAGTTTCATATCTCACCAAAGACCCCACCTGGATAAGAAACCATTTCCGTGCTCTGAATGTGAGAAATCTTTTCCTTCAAAAACAAAGTTATTGGATCATCTTAGATCCCACACAGGAGAGAAACCATTTAAATGTACAGAATGTGAGAAACGCTTTACCTGTAAAGATTCCCTTAAAAAACACCTGAACATCCACAAAAGCGTGAGACCATTTCCGTGCACGGAATGTGGAAAATATTATAGTACAAAGAGCGTATTAAAAAGGCACCAGGCAGTTCACAAAAAAGAGAATCTCTTTCCATGTAGTGAATACAAGACAGGCTTACCTCACGGGACTGGGCTAATATTTCACCAAATAACTCACACAGAAAGGAGGTCTATCCCCCAAGAGAGACCCTTTTCATGCTCTGAATGTGGAAAAGCTTTTACCCTCAAGAATAGCCTTAGAAGACATGAGAGAGCTCACACAGAAGAAAGACCATTTCCATGCAGTGAATGTCAGAAATCCTTCAAACGCAGTGTTCACCTTATAAGACATCAGAGAACTCACACGGGTGAAAAACCCTTTCCATGTACTGAATGTGGGGAAAGGTTTAGTCGCAAGGATCTCTTAGTGTTACACCAGCGAAATCATGAAGAAGCACTACTTGCATGTACTGAATGTGATAAAAGATTCCATACTGAATTACAGCTAAAATGCCACCTCTGGATCCATACTGGAGAAAGACCATTCCAATGTACTGAGTGTGATAAAGGTTTCCTGTCAAAATCAACGCTAATATACCACTTCAGGATCCATACGGGAGAAAGACCATTCCAATATACTGAGTGAGATAAAGGTTTCCTGTCAAAATCAACGCTATTATACCACTTCAGGATCCATACGGGAGAAAGACCATTCCAATGTACTGAGTGTGATAAAGGTTTCCTGTCAAAATCAACGCTATTATACCACTTCAGGATCCATACGGGAGAAAGACCATTCCAATGTACTGAGTGTGATAAAGGTTTCCTGTCAAAATCAACGCTATTATACCACTTCAGGATCCATACGGGAGAAAGACCATTCCAATGTACTGAGTGTGATAAAGGTTTCCTGTCAAAATCAACGCTATTATACCACTTCAGGATCCATACGGGAGAAAAGCCGTTCCAATGTACTGAGTGTGATGTAGGATTTCATGAAAAATCAAAGCTGGATTACCATCTCAGGGGCCACACAGGAGAAAAAACATTCAGATGCAGGGAAGGGCTTTAGGGATAGATCAACTTTAGCAGTGCATCATCTGGTTCACACTGAAGAAAGGCCATTTCCATGCAGCAAGTGCAGTAAAAGCTTCAAATGTAAAATGAGCCTAAAATCGCACCAGAGAATTCACACTGGAGGTCTATAGATCTGAGCTGCAGTTTGCTTCTGAGAGGGTGATAATTAATTACTCTCCCAATGTCATACTGCGTACCTTCATATGGTGAACTGGTTGCATGTGATTGGTACCAATCTTCAACAATACAACCACTTCACTTGCAATTTGGTAAGAAGGAAAACAGAAAATTTCATAGTGGCTGCATCTCACCAAGGATAACAAGTTGCCCGTCTGTACTAAAGCACTAGGACTAATGATAACCATTGTTATCATGCAAAACCTTCAGCTGATGATGACATCCATTGCTGCAAACATAGACCATAGAAAACCTGTCAAATGACCCATCACAGGAGGAGAGAAACTAGTGAAATTAATCAAAAGGTCAAGAGGACTAACGACAGACAAGTGGACACTTGGGGACAAAAAGGAGATAATGTACTGCTCTTCTTCTTTTGCACACCCTTCAGGTAACTTAAAGGATATAGAAAGAGAGCTCCTCACAAACTGGGAATAGAAAAATGTAAAAGAAGAGCTGCAAAAAGCAACTGAGTAAAATTTAAGATCTGTATGTAACTTGGTCTTTCTTCAGTAAAGGAAAGGGGATCGGATTGAGCTCAGGCCTTTCCCCAGAAGTTAAAGGGGACTTACACTCAGGTACAGTAAGAATTTCCCTGTCCTCTGAAAGCTTAGAATCTAAGCTTGTACTTGAGAATCATAATTTTAAGTGTCTTCCCCAAGGTCACAATGAACGACAGAGGGATTGGAACCCTGCTTTCTCTCTCACTCAGCCCATTGCACTAATAATACGTGATTACCTGCAAATGTACAGGGGCTGTTAGAAAAATTACTCCCTTAAGGGGCATAACCACTGCTCACTAGAAAGAGAGCACTGTTCAAAGAAGGGCAGCTAGTGGGTGACTTACGAGATGGGGAGGGGGAGCTATCCCTGCTGCAAAATGAAATAGCCTGCTGACTGAAAGCTAAAAAATGACATTACTGGCTTCCAGGCGGAGCGTCGTAGGCGGATGGAGGAAGTTTAGGCCAACCTCATGGAAACTGGGAATTGGATAGAAGAAACAATAAGATGCACTCATTATGTTATACAAGAGAGAGAAACTTATCATTAAAGAACTGTGCATGCTGTGGGATAAGCTTGAAGACATAGAGAACCGCACCAGGGGGAACAACCTTTGCATTAGAGGTGTGTTGGAAGAAGATGAGCACCAGGACCATTGCACTCTAGTAAAGAGCTCAACATGGCCATTCTCCAAGTAGGAGGTCTTACCACCTCCTATTCATGTCTTGAGAGGCCCTTTGAGACTTGGAGTCATTGACATGAGGGCAGATCGAGAACATAATAGTATTATTCCATTAGTACATTGCAAAACAAGCAATGTTAATGACAGGAAAGAGGCTTGGACAAATCCAATAGGAAAATTGTAAAGTAGAGGTGTATACAGATATATCTATCCAACAAGTAGGCAGTACTCACGTTAGTAGCACAAACACAGTCCAAGATGTGAGATATGTGGAAGACAATTTTATTAACTCACAGACCTAGGCAACCCGGCACAGGCCGTGTTTCGTAACCTTCATCAGGGGTTGTAAGGCAAAATTACTATAAACATAGAAACATAAATAACATATTAAAAGTAAAGGAACAAGCAGATTCATCAAACAGACACATTAAAGACATCATAAAAATTAATTAAAACAAATTATATAATAAATATATAATAAATAATATATAATATAAATAGTGTTGGAACGCTAGTTGTCTAATACTATCATGAATAAATAATAATAAAAATAATATTAAATTAAAAACTGGGTACATATGACCAACATCATATAAGCGTGACAAGCAAAATCCATGTACATAGAGTTTAATTTATGGACCTCTATCTAAAATAAATATAGTATGATATTACCAATTCTAACATATATATATAAAAAAATAAAGAATAAATTAATAGTAATAATAATAATAATATTATTATCAATTATAACATATAGATATAATACCAGGGAATATCTAGATATTTAATTGCAAGAAGATAACTACAAAAAGATAACTACAAGAAAGCAGCAGGAGCGAACAAATTGACTATTAAGTAGATACTGATAATCCAATTGTAATGAGGAGATTGGTATCACTAAAAACAATACCTAAAATAGTTATAAATCATCAACATCATCAAAAATTAGGACATAAACTAATGAGACATAAAAACAATAGAGAGGTAATAAAAATAAAAAGTAAAAAGTAAAAAAAAGATAAAAAATAATAATAAATAAAAAATAATAAAATAATAGAAAAATAATATAATAATATAAATAAAAAGGGGGTAAAAAAGGGGGAATAATGTCTGAACTTTGTGGATTTATAATAAACAAATCGTGTTACTAAATTAATTATGAATCGTCAAGAATCGTCCAAAAATGGTCATAAAAACATTCAAAAAGATGTAAAAATAATAATATACATAAAAACAATCATTAATATAATAAATATTAATAAAACAATAAATAATAAATAATAAATTAAAACCATGAAATATCTTAACTTTGTAGATTTGTAGTAAATACCAAATCATGTTAATCAAATAATGATAGTTAATAAATACATAAAATAAATAAAATTAAAAAATAAAGAAATAAAATAAAAGTAAAGTAAAATAAAAAATCATAAAAAAACGGATTGTAGGTCTGATATCAAACCTTCCTAAATTGTAGAACAAACATGCCTCACTTTGTTATTTTATTATGTGGTAAAATAGAATGAAATACCATCATAGGGTTAAAAAATCTCCCTCATGTCTCTTTATACTCAGTGGTTAAACATTTTTTTTTAGAAAATGCATTATTGACTAATGTTTGATTTAAAAATCATTTTATGGAATTGTGTTCAAATTATTAAAGACATCATTTAAACTTCTTAGTTTTGAACAGAGAACGTCTAATTTATGTTTACCAACTAGTATTAGCAAGTGGAGGAACTTTTTGGAAAGAATCTAAACCTCAACTGATTCAAATTAAGCACTTATATCCTATTGTGCTCAGATTAGTAAAGGCACCATTTTTACCATCATTAGAGCTAACATTATCTAATTTGTGTCTGCCACCTAGTACTGCGAGGGGAAGGCTTTCTTTTTAAAACAACATAAACTTGAAGCCGAATAAAATCGAATATCTGTATTCTGTTGAATTTATATATATGTGATCATGCGCAGCCATTAAAAAGAGATATTATGGAAAAAAGGAGAGAAAGAAAATAATAGACTTTCTTTTAAAGAAATTATTGTAAACTTCGGGCCGATTAAAATCAAACATCTGTATTCCATTGGATTTGTGTATATGTACCTGCGCAGCCATTAAAAAGAGATATTGTAAAAAAATGGGGGGGAAGGAAAGCAGTAAATTAACTTACTGGTATTGTCTTCAATATACTTGCAAAACCGCCGGCGCATGCGCCTTCCTTAGCCTCCTGAGCGGGAAACCGTCGTTTCTAAGTAAAGGGAAAAATTTCACTATTTGTAAAGTGAAACTGCAACGGGTTCACCTCACACTAAAACCATTTTCAAGTAAAGAAGAAAAAAAGGAAACTCCATTTTAAAAAAACTGTTTTGCAAACCATCATTCTTTTTTAAAAAATATCTCACACTGGTGCACTACACCATATAAATCGAAAGTGAAAGACAATCACAGACATTAAACCGGGAGGGTAAATTACCGTATTTTTACTCTTGTTGAAGTTCCGAGGTAAAGAAAAAATTTTTGAAGTGCGAAGTAACAGACCGCTCTCTTCTGCAATCAGCTGGGCTGTTGGTGCCCCGGCACATGCGCCTTATATATACTCCTTAACCGCGGGAAAAGGGGAGGGGCATATCTAGATCACACTACTTTTTATTAACGATACTTTAAAACCTAATAATACTCTTTTTAATGGGACTTTTACTGACAAGGTGTATCTCTAAATTACTAGATTACTGAATTGTTTGTGGAGAACTTAAAAAGTGTTAAAAAGTATTCAAAATAATTAACCATACTGTTTGTGTTCTTCTCTCTTAAATATTGTATCTTTAGGCTGTCTACCTCAAACATAGACCTTAAGCCTGATTGGTCATAAATTAGTTAAAGAGAAACCAGCAAAGGGAGGAAGGATAACCACTTGGGGCTAACTGGAAATTTATAAACAGTAGATTAATATAATCACGAATAATGATTATTAATAAATAAAATTGGTAATTAAATATAAAAATAAAAATAGAAATTAAAAATTAAAAATAATTAAAAGGATCGCATTTCTATAGCAATTGAGTGGCAAAAATGGGAGCTGAAATGTAAAACATATTTACAAAAAAACGGAAAAATCTCGTTCCATATTCAAACCATGGGGAGCGAGAGAATCCAAAAGAAAAATATATCTTTGTTCTAATTGTAAAATGGTTTTATTCATATCTCCTCCCCTCCAGTTTGGTTTAACTTTCTTGATCACAAAAAATCTCAAATCTGTTAGTTTATGTTGTAATTCTCTCCAGTGTGCAACTAAAGGTTTTTCATCTATATTTCTTCTGATACAGCTTTTGTGCTCTATAATTCTAGTCTTGATGCTCCGTATAGTTTTTCCAACATAGAGTAATTTACAAGGGCATTGGATGACATAAACGACGTTGGATGTGTCGCAATTGGCAAAATCTGTTAAGAAAAACTTCTTTTGTGTAACTGGATAACATACGCCAGGGCTTCGCTCTTGTCTTCCTAGATATAGCAGCGGCTTTTGACTCTGTATGCCACGAAATTCTCATCTGCCGGCTAAGGGAAAAAGGCATCTGTGGAACGGCACTCGAATGGTGCAAATCTTACCTGTCCGATAGATGGCAGCATGTCAGAGTCGACGGGGATACATCTGAACCTTTCCAACAAAGTCAAGGTGTACCCAAAGGATCCTCTTTATCTGCATTGATGTTTAATATATACATCCAACCCATCTGCGACATCATCAGATCCTTTAATGTCAGTTACATGATATATGCAGACGATGTGCTACTATATATGCCAATATCATTGGATTACCTAGACCTTACCCCGCTGACTAACTGCTTTGACACCATATCAGATTGGCTCCTATCACAAAATCTGAGAATACAACACAAAAAGACGGAAGTCCTGTTCGTCTCGAGGAACACCAACTTCACTCCACCTAGTTGTATTAACGTAAAGGATGCCCAACTCCAAGTTAAACCGGCAATACGCTACCTGGGAGTAACACTGGACCAAAACCTTGACATGAAGAACCACATAGCCAACACAGTCAAAGCAATCTACTTTAAAATCAGATCCCTCAGACACCTACGCATGCTACTTGAACCGGATGATTTCCGTACCATTTATCAAGCCCTTATACTCCCCCATTTCGACTTCTCAAACTCCATACTACAAGGACTCCCCCGGTCCACCCTGAACCCCCTGCAATTAGCCATGAATAGTGCAGCGAGGGTACTCCTCGGGGCATCCAGGAGAGATCACGTAACACCCCTTCTAAAACAGCTACACTGACTCCCCATTCAAGCAAGGATCAGTTTCAAGACCTTATTGCTAACATTCAAAGCGGCTAAGGGGCTCACCTCTTCCTCTCTCTCCAACCTCATACAACCACTTGCACCAAACAGGCCACGAAGAACAGCAGAATTAAACACACTAGTTATCCCAAATGACACCACAAGATGCACTAGATCAACAGCCAACAGAGCCTTCCAATTCTGCGCCCCATCTCTATGGAACACCTTACCAGCACAAATCAGAGCAATACCTAATCTAAGTCAGTTCAGAAAGGCTTTAAAGCATTTCCTCTTCCTTAAATATCTCAATGACAGCTCCGAACATAACCCCCAGGTGAATAGCAGAAGTGGTCAAACCAGATAGACTCCCGCAACAGACCAACTTCACAATGTAAATAACTAGTTGTTCCATATACTATTGTACCACTATTGTATATAGTTAACCAGGATATCCTTTATCAGATAACCCTGCATTGTATTTAGTTTCCCTATTTCGCCAAGTTATTCTTCCTGTTAAATGTAATGACCAGACATATGTAAACTGTCGGATGTTTTCTGTTCAATGTAAACCGCGCTGATGTCTAATAGTGCGGTATATAAGAATTGTTAATAAATAAATAAATAACCGGCATTACATTCAAACAAACTGAACACTTGCCGCATTGAAATTGTCCCTTGTGCCGAGATAAAAAATTTTTCTCCGTAAGGGCCGAGGGGACAAGAAGATTGCGCAAGTTGACATTGCGTTTATGTGCAATCAGAAAGTTGACATTTTGAAATGCTGGTAGAGCTTGTAAAATGTGCCACTCTTTCTTTAGAATTGCATTAATTTTAACTGAATGTTGAGAGTATATTAAAGGACATACTAGACCTTGATGTTCTTCTTTCTTCTTGGTCTTAAGGAGTATGGACCGCGGCGTGTCTCTTGCCCTCTTATACGCTGATTCAATGTACTGTATAGGATCATTTTTATCCAAAAATCGTTTCTTCATACCAGATGCCTCTTGCTCAAAATCGCATTGTTTAGAACATACTCTTTTAACTCTGAGGAATTGACTTACTGGAAGATTATTTTTTAGAGACGGATTGTGGAAGCTATTGTAATGTAAGAAATTATTTTTATCTGTGGGTTTCTTATAAAGTGTGGTAGAAAACCCGCGATGTTCTTTCCTAATCAAAAGATCTAAATATGCTATTTTGTCAGAATCATATGTTATTTGGAATTTTAAATTAGTATCTAATTGGTTAATCCAAACATTAAAGTCGGACAAAAGATTCTCTGTACCTTTCCACAGTATAAGTATATCATCTATATAGCGAATCCACATTACAACATTATCTTTAAACGGATGCTTTTTAAGAAAACTCTCTTCGAAGTTGAACATGTAGAGATTTGCCACATCTGGGGCCATTGCTGACCCCATTGCTACACCCTTAATTTGCTTGTAGAATAAATTCTGAAAACAGAAAAAATTCTCAAAAAGCACAAACTGAGCTAAGGATATCAGGAAGGTGGTAGGAATACGGCAATGTTCTGTGCGTTTAAGAAAATAATAGACAAGAATATCCAATGATTCTTTTTGTGGAATGTTAGTGTAGAGGGACTCTACATCTAAGGTGACCAAGATAATGTCATCTGTAAGATCATTAAAGGTAGATAGAATTTCCATGACATGAGACGAGTCTCGTACGTCTCTGTGATTGGGTCAATTTTAGAACCTCTTTCTAAATTTATAGATATATTTTTAAGACCATTTATTAAAGAAATGTGGTCCTACGTACGAGACTCGTCTCATGTCATGGAAATTCTATCTACCTTTAATGATCTTACAGATGACATTATCTTGGTCACCTTAGATGTAGAGTCCCTCTACACTAACGTTCCACAAAAAGAATCATTTGGTTTCTTTGCTCCATGACCCCCTGGAGAAAATCCCAAGGTGCCTATGTTCCTTCTGCCTTGTGGTGCAGATGAGGAAAGCCTGGTGCTTTTAGTGTATGTTTCAGCAGGATCCCAGATTGAGTGTGTATTTGCCCCTACAAGAGAATGTGGAGTTTCCCCTGTGGTGGCAGACTAGAGAGGTTCAGAAGTGTGGGAGAGGGATTAGATTGGTGGGTCAGGTATTAGATGACCAAGGGAGGTTGCTAACCTTTGATCATTAGACGGAGGAGTATGTGTTGCGTGATAGGGATGCCTTTGCGTTACTTCAGCTTCAACACTATATAAGTTCCCTACCAAGGGAGTACTTATAAATAGGATTTCAGAACAAATTGCAGCATATGTGGGGCTTAGAGGAGAAGGATTGGAAGTTGACTGTCTTAGCAGTGCACAAAACTATATGACAGAAAGAAGCGGAAGTAAATTTTGTTAACTTTAAACTCGCTGGAGGGTGGAAGTGGACGATTGGGTGGAGGGGCTGAACCTCCAGGCCTACTTGGCTCATGTTCCGGGAGTGATGTGTAGTGCCTGACTTTCGGATTGTCAATATAAACTGTTGCTGAGAGCATATATTTCATTGGGAAGAAGTAGTGCTCTTGCTAGTATGTGAGATGTATGCAGAAGGGGAGGGAACTTTGAAGCACATGATGTGGTCGAGCCCGTGGGTCCGAAGGTTGTGGGACAGGGTGTTAGACTTCATTCAGGATATTGTGGGACAGGAAGTTCAGGGGGAAGCTAGGGAGTCATATTTGATGTCCCAGGAGTCAGCAGCGGTACGAGATGCTTTGGGCTAGAAAGGTCCTTTTTGTTGGGGCAAAAGTGATTATCCAGTACTGGCTTTCCATAGAGGCGCTCTCCTGTGGACATTAGCGGAATGCCTTCCACTAGCTGCTGCTTATGGGGCAAATGGATACAGGTCAGTCCCCGCAGTGTAGGGTGACATTAATAGTAACATAGTACTCGTGTGACGGAAGATAAAGACCATCATGGTCCATCTACTCTGGCCAGCAAGGCGGCAAGAATAGGTCACCCCTCCCTATGACTTTGTTTAGGAGTGTGTCCACCGTTCCATGCAGGTCACCCCTATTTGTTGAGACATAAGAGATAGTTAAGTTTATTTTGATTTTATTTTGTTACTATAAAGGGATCCACTGTGTCTGTCCCAGGCCATTTTTAATTCTGTCACTGTATTTGCTCCCACCACCTCCATCGGGAGGGCATTCCAAGCATCCAGCACCTTTTCAGTGAAAAAGTATTTCCTGACATTGCCTCTCAGTTTACCCCCTTGTAGCTTGATGTTTTGCCCTCTAGTGTTACAGCTTCCCCGTCTTTGAAAAAGGTTTGTTTGTTCATTAATATTCATTCACGTTGGTGTGGGAAAAGTATCTGCGCCTCTACCTTCATGCGCCCATAGCCTGGTCATGAACACATTCTGAAGGGATTAGGCGAGAGAGGGACAGGGGAGCAGTGTGGATGTGGTGTGATTTGAGTCTGCACTTGACGCCAGGGGGAAGGGAGTATGGTTTGCAAGGTGGATTCCATGTGGCCCATCAGAGACACTGGTCCCTGTGGGAGTGGGGTGGTAAGATGGGGAGAGAGGGGGAGTGGGGAAGGGAAGAAATTTGTAAAAGAATCACTGAAACACAAAACCTCATGAAAATATTTTTGTAGCAAAATCAAAGGAGATAGGAAATGTGTCTTCGGAAAATTGTCTTTTTTATGTTCCTGTTGGTAATGTGGCTAGCGCGGAGATAGAGGGGGTGGTGGGCGTTCAGTCGCAACACCCCGCCTCTTCTCCGCTAAATATCTCGGAGTTTATTGAGTCAGATAATGATATTATTAATTCTAGAGCTACTCTACTGGTAACGTTTATTTCTATGTTGGATAAAGACAGAGTTCTTAGTGCTTATTTTCAGAAAAAGAATGAATTGTTTTGTGGTCAGACCATACAAATATTTCCAGATGTTTCTAGAGAGACCCAGCGGCGACGTAAGTCATTCTTGGATTTGCGTCCCCGTGTTATTGCTCTGGGGGCCTCTTTTTATTTAAAATTCCCATGTAAATGTCATGTTTTCTATCAGGGTAAAAGATTTGTATTTGTTGAAGAAGAGCAGTTAAATGTTTTTTTGGATGGTAAGACTTAGTGGTCTCCGTCTTTTCCTTTTCTTTTCTTCTCTTTATTAGATTCACCGATATGTGAAATAGAGTTTTGATTTATAATCTCAGGAATCATTCAGGATTTGTGAGTGTATTTATCTGGCATCTCCTTGATGGGTATCAGGATGTATTGTAATGTATTTCTTGCTATGTTGTATCGATAATGGCTATTACCTTGTGTTTATTTTGTATTGTTATGAGAAATTAAAAAAAAAAAAAAATTTGTAAAAGAAATACAATTGGTTCTTTGTCTTGGCAGTTTGGAAGCTTGTTCTTATGGCTGTGTTGTAGCCAGGCTGCACTCCTACCACAAACCTCAGAGACCAATAGAAGACGCCATACTGCCCTCTGGTACACAGCAGATTTACAAAAATCTCTGCTTCACCTTGGGAAGCTTGAGTGGAAGTGGCGCCACTCTAGACATCCCCATAATTGTGTAATATATACAAATTCACTGCAAGAACATGAACCAAGCCCATGCAACGCCATCCCTATCATACACAACCCCACCCCCTCACAAACAGACATACAACACACTCAAGGATCAACAGTCTGACCTAAGCCCTCACCCACCACTACACACTCACAATCAACACACCCTATCCCCTTAGCCAACCAAGATCAGTGGATGTGTAAATAGTTTGTTCTCCATTGTCAGTCTACAATGTTATATATTAGACCCTCTACTACTAACTAAATGTAGAAAACAACTTGTACCTATGTATATAGATGGAGGAGGAGTGGCCTAGTGGTTGGGGCAAGGTACTTCAGGCCGGAAAGTCGGGGGTTCAAATCCCACTAGTGGACAGCAACCTTGGGCCGGAAGGACTGGGGTTTCTAGTCCCACAGGTGCTCCTTGTGGTCTTGGGCAAGCCACTTAACCCTCCATAGCCCATGTTCCCTGTAAAATAGTTATCTCCAAGTTATAATGCCCTGTTCAATGTAATTTCAGTTTGTTCAATGTAAACCGCACTGATGCAGAATAGCACGGTATATAAGAGAATGTAAATAAAATAAATATAGTTATATTTGTATATATGTTTGACATTGTCAAATTTCTTACTACCAACCAAAAAGAAGATAACTCATCATTCACACCTGATACCAACACCATGGCTAGATACTACAAAGAAAAAGTAGGCACAATAGCAACATCTAATTTCCAACTCAAAACAAGCATCCTCACTAACAACCAAACATGGAAAACATTCACCCTTATCAACGAAAGACAGCTAGAATATATAATTAAATCTCTTAACACCTCAACATCTGTACTAGACCCTTGTCCAGCAACCTGGATTCAATTGACTCGATAACACCTATCTCCACATGTACTAAAGCTAATCAACGCCTCATTAGAACAAGGATATATTCCATCATAGCTCAAAACCGCCTCTATTCGCC
Organism: Ichthyophis bannanicus; assembly: GCA_033557465.1. Taxonomy (NCBI): domain Eukaryota; kingdom Metazoa; phylum Chordata; class Amphibia; order Gymnophiona; family Ichthyophiidae; genus Ichthyophis; species Ichthyophis bannanicus. Next base: position 96,120,218 of record CM066031.1, on the reverse strand, counting down.
CCATATTCAAAGGAAAGGACCTGGACAAAACTCATCCTAGCTCCTACAGACCTATTTCAAGCATGCCATTTATGACAAAGATAATAGAAAAAGCAGCACAAAACCAACATGTAGACAGCCACGCTCCACTTGACCCTCAACAACACGGGTTCAGACTGGGACACGGAGTAGAAACCTTCATCATGGCCTTAACCGTTAAGCTGCTAAAAGGCATAGAAAAACCCAACGTGGGTTTCATTCTAATATTTCTAGACATTTCAGCAGCATATGACTCCATAACACACAAATATCTCACCCATAGATTACAGGAAATTGGTTTCACAGGCAAGGTTCTGTCATGGTTTGGTTCAACAACATATCAAAGCCATTTTACAAAAAGTCAGAAATACCCCAAGGATCCACATTATCATCACTTCTCTTTAACCTATATATCCAACCTATCTGCAGCATAATCAAAGAACATGGCATATATTATCATTTATATGCTGACGATATAATGCTATACACTAAAATCAACACTAAACAACCAAATTTAAAAAAATTGAAGAATGCCTCAATAGCACTACCACCTGGTTGACTAACCACAACCTCCACCTAAATATTAAGAAAACAGAAATATTATTCATTACTAAGGACAGTTCCTTCACTCCTCCGGATTCAATTATGTTAAACAAAGAAAGCTTCAAGGTTAAAAAAGAGGTAAGATACTTAGGAGTCACCCTTGACGATCAACTCAATTTCAACAAGCACGCGAGTAACATAGTCAAGGCCATATACAACAAATTAAAAATGCTACAACATCTAAGACCTCTCCTCCCCACAAGCGATTTCAGAACAAGAGTACAAGCTATGATCTTCCCACACCTAGATTTTTGTAATGCACTACTAAAGAGTCTCCCAAAGCAAACAATCCACCGACTACAGCTAGCCCAAAATACAGTGGCTAGAGTAATAGCTCAAGTACCAATCAAGAATTACATCACACCAGTATTGAAACTCCTTCACTGGCTTCCAGTAGAGAGCAGAATTAAATTCAAGGTTATCCACACCATATTTAAATCCCTTTAAGCCGAGTCACCCACCTACCTGAAGATGCTGATAACTACCCCGGACAACAGACCAAGAAGAAGCAACAACAAAGAACTCCTCGTAGTACCAGCCGAATTCAAGAATTGCAAATCTACGACATCTAAGAGAGCCTTCTCACTATATGCACCACAAATATGGAACTCTCTTCCTGAAACTCTAAGAAGCACTAAGGATCCAATAGCTTTCCACAAGCATCTAAAAACATATTTATTTACTGAACATTTTGATGAACTAATTAACTAAATAGATAAAACCCAGTAAAATAACCCCTCCATACAAAAATAAATTAAACAGGCAATAAACATACCAATACGACAAGATGACCAACGAGAATATACTCCACTGATGAATCTACCACCCTCATAAATTATTATCAGAAGACATTAACAGTTGCTTAAAAGTTTCTCAGAGGACATTAACAGTTGCTAAAACGTTTCTCCTCTCCCCTTACCACCCCTAGTTACCGTTTAATTATGTAAAAATGTTTCAAGTTTTAATGTATTGTTTCACACTGTTGATCATGTTATAATGTAATAGTTCAGTTCTATGTAAACTGCCTTGATTCATGAAAGGCGGTAACAAATACAAATAAATAAAATAAGTAAATATTTTTAGATCTTAGATTGCAGTGTTTAGGTAGTAGATTTACTAAGATCTGCTAATTGTGAAATGTACCATGTGTTCCTGTAAATAGTTATTCACTGTTCTCTGTAGCATGTTCTGTTGATTGTAAACCGCCCCTGATCTCGGGAAGGGGCGGTATAGAAGAACCAAATAAATAAATAAATAATAAAATAAATATCACATGAACATCATTATGCACTCTCTTAACAAGCCCAGAGGACTATTTGGGATCGTGCAGGTTATTATAAAGGATTCTTCTTTACAGAGAACTGAAGGTACACTCCATCTACAGGAATTTGCCTCCCATTTTCACAATAAATCCAATTCAATCACCCCCAACTTAAGTGCTCTTGGCACTGACACTGCTCATTTTGAAAGTACCAACATCCCTCTTCTGGACTCCTTCTATTCTTATTCTACTGAACAAATCGAGAACATAATAAAAGGGGCTAAACTCCAGCATCTCACCAGCTGATCCCTACCCATGTCATTGGATTAGGTCAACCTACTTCAAATTAAGTTCTCATATCTAGAAGATTATTCACCTAGCCCTCTCCAATGGTCTAGTGCCTCCATCTCTAAAAACAGCCACTAAAAAACATCCCTGCTAAAAAAAAACCAAGATGGACACTTATGACATAAAATCTTATAGACCCATTTCCAGCCTTCCTTTCTTGACTAAAATTACAGAGAAAATCGTCCAACAGCAAATCCAAGACCAGCAACAACATGGCTTCCACCCCACTGGACCAGCAACAGCATGGCTTCCGTCTTCATCATGGTGTTGAGGACCTGCTTATTTCTCTTATAGACAATCTAGTTAAGGGCCTAATCAAAATAAAACAAGGATTCCTCCTAAATTTCCTCTATATCTCCTCCGCCTTTGACAGGTTAGTCACAACCTCTTTCTTGCTCAATTACAGCGGAAAGGCATAAGGAACTTAGCCCTGGAATGGTGTGGTTCATACCTTTTAGACCATCAACAACTAGTCCGAATAGGCTCCAAAATGTCAGCTGAGTATCAACAGACACAAGGAGTACCACAGGGCTCTTCTCTTTCAGCCTTGCTGTTCAATATTTACATCCAACCTGTTTGCACAATCATTCAATCCTTCAGCATACTTTACACATTATGCCAACAACATGCTGCTCTACACTCCTTTCTCCACAGATAACTCCAATTACTTGGTGATTACAGAATACTTTAATGCTGTTTCAGAGAGGCTGAGCTCTCAAAATCTAAGAGTGAACCACAATATGATGGAGTTATTCATCTCAAGAGATCCATCCTTTGTTCCACCCTCTACCCTACAGGTAAAAGATGCAGTACTTAAAACATCCCAAGAGGTATGATATCTAGGGATCACTCTAGACCAGCACCTGAACATGGAATCCCACATAAGCCAGATCACTTGAGCAGTATATCCCAAAATTCGGACTCTCCGAAACCTGCGGCCATTACTTAATCCTGATGACCTCTGTACTGTTTTCCAGGCCCTTATTATCCCCAACTTTGACTTCGCTAACATAATCCTTCATGGCCTACCTGATTGTGCTCTCCAACTGCTACAAATAGCCATGAACACCGCTGCTCGAACACTTTTTGGAGCCACCAGTTATGACCATGTAATGCTCATCCTTAAGCACCTTCATTGGCTCCCTATAGCCAGCTGCCTGAGATACAAGATTTTAAAAGTCATTATAAGGGTCTTGTATCATCTTTCCACATCTACCCTGGAAGATCTTGTTCGTTGGACCCCAGATAACAGAGTTAGGAGATCTAGCATAGCAAACACTCTTGACATGCCAACTTCAGCCAGATACAGCTCCCAACTCCCTCCATGTACCAATCCATCTTATATCTGATATTGCAACCTTTAGAAAGGCAGTAAAAATGCATCTCTTTGATTTTGCCTTTGGTCACCTTATATAGCCTATACAGGCCTTCCTCCCCACCTCAGCCTAATCATACATTTCATTTGCCTGCAATTATTATGTAAATAGTGGCCTAAGGTTTGGGTTTTTTTGACCCTTGCTGTCAACCTTGTTTAAGTTATTGTTTAAGGACCATTTGCCATTATGGCTTGTTTGTTATATCTGTTTACTTATATTTACTTTTCCATGTCAACCTGTTCAATTTAACGAGTTATCATCTGTAAACCGTGCTGATTTAAAAGCATATAAATAAATAATGTTGATATGGTCTTCCTATATGCTACTTGGTATCACTAAACAGATTTAAAAGTAAATCAAGAGAGGACTTCTGGTGGCAATGTGCTGGTGAAGATGTGTTCAGACTGGCTCCGGGTCGATCACCCCTAATTTTAGCAATTTTAAGCAATTTGTTTTGATCAGCACCCTCAAGTTGTTATCAAGTGTATGGGAATGGAAGCGAGATTTTGCTAAGGGGTAAAGTGAAGCTCACAAGCCACATGGCATCTAAAACGGTGCATAAGGAGAAGAGTCGTGCACATGAGGGGAATATGGTGGAGAAAGCTCCGGCGAGTCTGCGCATGGAAACCAACCAAGGCATGGTAATAGAAGTAACAACAGCAGTGGTAGGTGTCTTGGAAGAATGGTTCCGCTCACTGGCGGAACAGCTCACGCAAGTAAGCCACAATATCGGAGATTTCATGGGGCGCATGGAAAAGGCCGAGCAACGCATCTCGGATCTGGAGGACATGCAGCAAACCCAGACAGATAGGCTAAAATCCTTGGAGGACTTGGTACAACAGCAACGAGAAATTTATGATTTGAAGAACTGGGGGCAGTGGAAGAATCTCCGTTTTATAGGCATAAGAGGGTTGAGGAGCTCCAGTATGTTGGTGATGAGTCTCCAGTATACAGTTCTTCTGATCTAGATAGCAATCCAGCATCCCCTATGATGGATCGCAAATACAAAACTGCTAGTAAGCTGAGTCCTTCCACCTATCAAAGCAACCACTTGAGCCCTAATGATTCACCTAGATCAAGTCCCTGGAACAGCCCATCTGTACAGCATAAATCTACAAAGATGTCGCCACTTGCTGAAGATGGCCTGATTCCTGAATTATCAAGGAAGGGCACAGATTATTCTTCAGACAGCAGCATCACGCCCTCCGGTAGTCCATGGGTTCGAAGGAGACGTGCTCAGACTGTAACATATGAGAGAAGTCCAGCTGGAAGCCCAATGCTAGGGCGCAAAATAACACTTCCGTACCGTCTGTCAAGCACTGATAACCCCTCTACTGGACTTCTGCAATCCGATATACCTTGGACTACCGAAACAAGCCATCAAACCACTCCAACTGGCACAAAACACCGCAGCACGAATCATATCCGGAACTGCAAGACAGGAGCACATCACACCCACCTTAAAGGACTTACACTGGCTTCCAATCGATGCACGCATCAGATACAAAACTATCATAAACCTATTTAAGATAAAACAGCAAACATCAGCCAACAGCCTGCACACCCTCATACAACCAGACACCAGCACACGTCCTAGAAGAAAACAAACACACAACCGAGTCAGCATCCCAAGTGAATACAAACACACACGCAAGGACACAACAGACAGAGCACTCTCCATGGCTGCTCCAACAATATGGAACAAACTACCGGACGATTTGAGGGCAACTACAGACCTCAAGGACTTCAGAAAACAGCTGAAAACCATGCTGTTCATAGAACACTATGGACACATCACATAAACTAAGTAACTGTATAGCAGCACACGTTACCGCCTAACACTATATGTATATAATATTTTTAGCACCACTGTATATAGCCCACATTGTACATAGCTCAAACCAATCTAGCACACAATACAACACACACCCAACTAAATTTCCACCCTCACTGCATGTATAACACACTCACACTACCAGATTGTTTGCTGTGATACCACCTTGATTATTATGATAAGGCGGTTTAGAAATACTGTTAAATAAATAAATAAATAAATTGCAGAAACTGTAATGGATGGCGAGCTGCATGGATTTCTGGAGACCTGGCTTGCACAGCAATTTAATAGCAATACATCTCTGGGCCTCATAAAGTTGGAACGAGTACACCGGTTGGGCCTAAGGCAGGAGAACTCATGCCGGCCACGTGCGGTCATTGTGCGGTTTTTGGAGTTTCAGCAGAAGGAGGCGGTTCTGCCGGCGGCCCGGGGTCATCGGAAACAAACTGGGGACTCTGCCCAGATTCTGGTGTTCCAGGACTATTCAATGTTGGTAAGCCAGAAGCGGCGAGCGTTTTCTATGGTGTGTGGGCAGGTGGCAAACAGAGGCCTGTGATTTGCCTTATTGTACCCTGCTAAACTTCGTGTGGACTATAAAGGACAAACTAAATACCTGTCAACGCTTGAGGAGGCCCATGTATTTTTGGGACAGTTAAATGGGGACTTTGGTTCTAGAGTAGGATTTATGGCAGGCAGTGCATGCTGGAGGGCCCCTTGTCCCTTTTTAAAGGGCTGCTTGGAGCAGAGAAGACTGGTTGTTGGACTCACTTTGGCTCCCTTCAATGCCTCTTAAAAGGCAGTTTGGAGTAGAACAAAAGGAAGGGTTGATGGGCTTAGTGTGATTCCTTTTCAAATTCTTTCTCGCAGGGTAGCAGGTGAGGGTATAGTGTTGATGTGTTATTTGCGCGGTAAGGGAGTTGTAGGTTTTGTGGGAGGAGCAGGAGAGATGGGAGTGTTTCAAGGATGGGCTGGAGGAAAGGGTGTTTTTGGTGTTTATAGATTGATAAATGTTATGCATTAGTATGGAGGGTGGACCTGAATGCCAACTGGGTAGTGGAGTTCCAGGAGGGTCGGGGCCGTTTAAGGGTTCAGGAGGGGGGGGAGAGGTTAGGAGGGCTGGTAGGGGGGGGGGCAAGATGTCTTTAACAAGGGTTAGGGGTTGGCTCTTAGAGTTATTTGGAGCAGGGGGGTGAGTAGGGGAGGGGGTTAAGGGATTCCATTTGTGGCTGTGACTGTTGGCAGGCAGAGAGGAGATTGCTTGGGCTGGGAGGTCATCTCAGTGAGACTGTGCTTTTATCGGTACGTGGGGCATTACCACTATCCTGTACCTTTTTAGCCTTTCTTCATAGGAGTATCCTTCCATCCCCTTTACCATTTTGGTGGCTCTTCTCTGAACCTTTTCTAAAATCGCTATATCCTTTTTAAGATACGGCGACCAGAATTCCACACAATATTCAAGGTGCGGTCTCACCATGGAATGATATAGAGGCATTATAATATCCTTGGTTTTATTTTCCATTCCTTTCCTTATCATACCTAGCATTCTATTTGCTCTCTTGGCCGCCACTGCACACTGGGCTGAGGGTTTTAACATGGTATCCACAATGATGCCTAAATCTTTTTCCTGGGTGGTGGTTCCTAATGTGGAACCTTGCATCGTGTAACCATAGTTTGGGTTGTTCTTCCCTAGGTGCATAACCTTGCACTTGTCCACATTAAATTTCATCTGCCATTTTGATGCCCAGTCTTCCAATTTATCAAGATCCTCTTGCAATTTTCCACAATCCTCTTGGGTTTTAACAACTTTAAATAGTTTTGTGTCATATTTATTTTATTTTTTTATTTTTACATTCTCTTATATACCCTGCTATTCTGCACCAGTGCGGTTTACATTGAACAAACTGAAATTACATTGAACAGGACATTATAACTTGGAGATAACTATTTTACAGGGAACATGGGCTATGGAGGGTTAAGTGGCTTGCCCAAGACCACAAGGAGCACCTGTGGGACTAGAAACCCCAGTCCTTCCGGCCCAAGGTTGCTGTCCTCTAGTGGGATTTGAACCCCCGACCTTCCGGCCTGAAGTACCTTGCCCCAACCACTAGGCCACTCCTCCACTCCTGCAAATTTGATAACCTCACTCGTTATTCCACTTTCCAGGTCATTTATGAATATGTCAAAAAGCAGCGGACCCAGCACAGATCCCTGGGGTACACCACTATTCACCTTTCTCCATTGGGAAAATTGGCCATTTAGCCCTACCCTCTGCTTTCTATCTTTTAACCAGTTCCTGATCCACAATAGTACACTGCCTCCTATCCCATGACTCTTTAGTTTTGCCAAAAGTCTCTCATGAGGGACCTTGTCAAAGGCTTTCTGAAAGTCCAGATACACAATATCAACTGACTCACCTTTGTCCACCTGTTTATTCACTCCTTCAAAAAAACATAACAGATTAGTTAGACAAGATCTTCCTTGTCTAAAGCCATGTTGGCTGTCTCCCATTAGGTCATGACTATCTACATGCATTTTTTTTTTTTTGCAAATCTATTTATTGATAGCAAATAAGACAACGATAACAAACGTACAAACAGCATCCAGTAATACAGAAGAACATCCATTGTCATACAATGGCACCACCCGGGCAGGGCTGTGTCTTGTCCACCACCCGGGGGTTATAACTACAGCAAAAGTCTTTTTTATGTTTCTTGTAGTATACAACACACATCCACACCAATACCCCCAAATCCCCCCCACCCCCTCCCCCAGGAACTAGAACTCCACCAGAGTGCCATACCAAGGAGTCTCACTGCGTCCCATCTACCACTACCCCACTTTAAGCACTTCACTACGGGTTCTAGGCCCCAACCGCTGGATATAAGGCATCCAAATCAGCAAAAAGGTGGCCCATCGCCGGGGGTGCCTCTGCGCACTCCACCGTTCCATAAGCATGAGTTGATGCAGGCTATTGCGCCACTCACAAAAGGTGGGGGCTGTAGGCTCCCTCCACCGGCGAAGAATAGGGCCCTTTCCCACCAGACAGGCCTTCCGCATCAAGATACTCTCCCAACGCCCCTTCGGGTGGAGTGGTCCAATCTGATCCAGGATTACCAACGATCCTGTCCAGCAGACCCGCTGCTGCAACAGTCCACTAAGATACTCCCCAATACGTAACCAATAGCGGCGGACGAGGGGGCAGCCCCACCACATATGACCCAAGTCTGCTAAAGAACAGGGGCATTTGGGACACCTCCCAAAAGTGGCGATACAACTTCGCAGTGCTCGCCGGGGAGAAAAATGGGCTCGGAGAATGCATTTAAATTGGATCTCACGCCACCGGGCCCCTTCAACCAAATGCGCAATCCGTCCCAACGCGTCCGAAACCGAGTCCGGGGCTAACTCTCACCCCAACTCCCTCGCCCAAGACTGCTCCACCGCCGAATAGTCAGGGGGCGAGTCGAGGACCTCCAACCACCTCTTCAGCCTAGCTATAGTCGGAGGAAACTCCTCCCCTAGGTCAAAGAATTCAAGAATCCGTACCGAGTGCTCCACCTGCAATTCACGCCCCGACAACGAACCAACATAATGCGAGACTTGCACGTACGCAAAAACAGATTTCCCCGGGTCCAAGCCATACTCCCTACAAAGCAACCCCAGAGCCTTGCAATGGCCGTCCTGATCCACCACCTGGCCAAGGCGCTGTATCCCCGACTGCGCCCAACATCGAAAAGAGGCGGAATCGGAGCCCGGAGTAAAAGAAGCATTGCCCCTCAAAGGCAGCCAGCTTGACACCTCAGGGTTTCGCCCCCAATCTTTATTGATCTGTTGCCACGTACGCCGTGTCGCCTGCACCAAGACACTACCCGTCAGGTGGGCCGGCAGGGCGTTACGTTTTAAGTGCAACACCGCATCCAGGGTGTGTGGGGCCACAAAAGCCTCTTCAAAGGCCCGGGGTGTATAAACCTCAGTCTCCCCCAGCCAGTCGGCAAGATGGCGGGCCTGACAGGCCAATGCATACTTCCAAAGATCCGGGACCCCCACAACACCCGAACGACACCCCCCTCTCATCCTAGCCAACGGTATACGCGCTTGAGCGCCCCTCCAGAGAAACCCACGGATTTCCTGTTCCAGACGCCGTAGGTCACGTCTTAATAACCACACCGGTAACGTTTGCATCCAGTAAAGCACGCGGGGGAGTACTACCATCCCCAAGGTGGCCACTCTACCCAGAAGGGACAGCGGCAGGGGTGCCCAGGCCCGCAGCTGCGCTCGGAGCTTAAGAAAGACTCGATCAAAATTAATTGTGTATAGCCGAGAAGGAGTCCTGGTCAGCAAAATACCCAAGTAGACAAAAGACTCTGCAGCCCAACGGAGCGGAAAGCCCCCCTGCCAGCTCCCCCTCAGGCTCCCATCAACATCCAAGGCCTCAGACTTGTCCAAATTAAGGCGGAGGCCTGCAAATCCGCCATAATGGGAAAACTCCTCCAGCAGCCGGGGCAACGATTGTTGGGGCCTCGTAAGATGGACCAGCATGTCATCAGCAAAGGCAGCCACCTTGAACCCCCGCCGCCCAATACGTACTCCACAGATACCCGGGGACTCCTCAATTCGCCGTATGAGCGGATCTAAAGTCAACACAAAAAGCAAGGGGGAGAGGGGGCAGCCCTGGCACGTGCACCGTTCCAAGCGAAAGCTATCCGATATCACCCCGTTACAAAGAATTCCAGCGGTAGGGTCCGCGTAAAGCAATGCCACCATCTTGCAAAAGGAGTCCCCCAATCCATAATACGGCAAAAGATGTTCCAAATAGTCCCAGTGCACCTGGTCAAAGGCTTTCTCCGCATCAAAACTAACTAACAAAGATGGCAACCCCTTTTCCCGCACCCACTCAAGGGAAGCCAGGATTCTCCGTAAATTCCGCACGGCATATCTCCCCTTAACAAAGCCAACCTGTGATTCATGCACCAGGTCCCCTAGGACAGAGGCCAGTCTATTCGCCAAAACCTTTGCCAACACTTTCAGGTCGAAGTTTAACAACGAGATGGGCCTATAAGACGACGCCTGGGTGGGATCCTTACCAGGTTTAGGTATTAGAGTAATATACGCATGATTGGCGCCCCATACGAAAGTCCCCTGTGCCACTCTCCGATGGTACATCGCCACGAGCGTCGGGGGCACAAGGTCTCCCAGTAGTTTATAGAACTCTGCCCCAAACCCATCCGGGCCAGGCGCTTTGCAACACGCGGCACTCTGAATGACTCCCCCAACTTCCTCCACCGTGATTGGGGTGCCCAAATACGCCCGCTGGTCAGCCGTCACGACAGGCAAACGTACCTGCCGTAGATAATTCTGCATTTCAGTAAAAGACCCCTCCCGCTGTGCATATAGCTTCTGAAAAAAGGAGCGAAAGGAACGAGCAATAGCCGAATTCGCCGTCTGCAAGCAGCCCCTCTCATCCCGAAGCGCAGCAACCAACCGGGCCCCCCGGCTGCCTTGAAGGCAGCGAGCCAAAAGTTTCCCAGGTCTATCCCCAAAGCGGTATAATTGATATCGGTAGTACATATGAGACTTCTTCGCTCGCTGGTGGAGCAACTCATTGAGCGAGGTCTGCAACTCCCATAGGTGTCGCTTATGAGCCCTACTAGGGTCCCCTGCACACCGCTGCCGGGCTCGTACGACCTGTTTCTCCAACTGGACAATTTGTGCCGCCAGCCGTTTGCGCTTTCTTGCCGCATATTCTATGATATTTCCCCGCAATACTACTTTTGCCGTTTACCAGAGCAATTCCGGTTCGTCCCTGTGCTGCTCATGATGGGCCATAAAGTCCTTCCAGCAGTGGACGAGATGCTCACGAAAGGTAGCATCATAGTACAGCCCTAGAGGAAAATGCCAAACACGTGGAGAAACGTCCGTGGTCCCCCATGACAGATCCACCCAAACCGGGGCATGGTCAGACACCGCCGTAGGCCCAATTTGTGCATCACCAACCCACGCAAAAAGTCTCTCCGAGACCAAGACATAATCGATGCGAGCACTGGAGCCATGGGCTCTCGATTGGTGCGTAAAGTCTTTCTCAAGCGGATGCAATAAGCGCCAGGGATCTACGAGCCCTAGGCGGTAACACAGCCCCCGCAACACCTTAGTAGTCGGGGCCCGTACTCATTCGCCCCCCCCCCCTCCACTGGTATCAAGCTCCACGTCTAGTACCCCATTCAGGTCGCTAGCCAACAGCAAGGGGGCATTCGGCAGCTGCTCCACCCGAGAGGCTACACGGGCATACAGTGCCCGATCCAACACATTGGGGCCATACAGGTTACCCAACACAATAGGCCGGCCCTCAAGGCGGCTATACAACAAAATATACCTACCCTCCAGGTCCAAATATTGCTTTTCCACCTCAAAGCGAACCCGGGTATGAATCAAAATGACCACTCCACCCTTTCTCCCCTGGGCCGGGGCGCCCCAACTCTGCCCCACCCATGTTTTCCGCAACTTAGCATGCTCTTCAGCCGTCTGGTGGGTCTCCTGTAATAAAGCAATATCACAGTTCAGCCGGGCCAGGGCCTGCAACACCTTGTATCGCTTGATGGGGTTACCTATACCACACACATTCCAGGAAACAACCCTCAAGATGGGTTATGTGGGAACAAGTAATGAGTATCCGATCTGTAGTGTGAGTGGGGTGGGACCTCCCCAGCCTGAAGTCCCCCCCCAATCCTTGAGACGCCCCCAGCCATCACATCTAAAGACAAGCAGGAATCCCTCTGTGAGTTCTGGTTCCCCCACCCCACACCCCCTTCCCCCCCTCCCCCTTCCCACCCCCCTTCTACAAAACAAGCCTCCAGTCGCCTCTGCATTCTCCTCCCGTCGTCCAACCCCCTACCAGACTACCCCTCCTCACCGAGTCCCCAACCCCCCTAGTTCCGCTAACCTGAACCACCCTCCTCTCCCCGCCTTGGGAGAGATTACTGAGGTCTGTGGTGAACAGCGCCCTCCTGAGCCTGTGGAGATGGATGAAAATCCTGAGGTTCAGCAGGATTTATGCCAATTTGATAAAGCTGGAAAGAAAGAGAGACTCTATTCCACGGAGCTGAGCATGGAGACCAGCCCAGGGGAGGAGTCCTGTAGTCCTGATTGGGCACACCCTGTCCTTGGAAGGGGCGTGTCCAGAAGAGAACGTGGTTTTAAACCAGAGTATGGCTTTACTAGTCAGAGAGAGAATGAGATAGAGAATGAGGAGAAGAAGGAGAGGAGGATTAAGGAGAGACGGATAGAGAAGAAGAAGAAGAATGATTGGAAGTCCAGAACACAGTATGGTGATACTTGGAAGCCTGGCACTAGAAGGAGACCTGCAAAGATCTATTCAGAGGCAGTGAGTAGAAGTCCCAAGGAAAGTGGACCTAGCCCTGGAATAGACAACCGCTGGAAGGCACAGCCCTGGGAGAGGAAGCCTTCAAGGCAGGCAGAGAGAGAAAACAATCATTCTGGGAATTACCGTTTGGGCCAGAGAGGCACGGACATTCTCACAGCTGGAGAACATTGGAGCCATCTGAAGTAAGAGGGGCTTGGCATCAAGTAAGTGATTTGCCAAAGAGTTTCCAGACTGAAGGTAAAGCTAACTCTCCTGTATTTGAAACATTAGCAAAAGAGCCTAAGAGTTACTCTGACATTCTTAACCTGAGAGAGGAGAAGAGAAACAGCCTTAAGCCAGAGGGGAGTTTAGTAACTGATAGCAATTCCCTATCTCACAGACAACAGGCTGAATTGCTCCTACAGGGGTTTAAAGAGTTTTTAGAGCTACAAGCTAAAAGACAGCCAGTGTTACAAGAAGCCAATAATTCCATACAGCTTGAAGAATCAGCACAAGATAGTTCTGACTTACCTGATTGTGAGAGCATGGATTGTACTATCTGTTGTGTGGAGATACCAAGCTGAAGGAAACTGGTTTTACCGTATATGAATTGAATACTACGGAGCTGTTGTGCTGCCTTGCTAGGAAAGCTCTAATTACATGCACCTGAAATGCCCAGCACTGTGAACGTAACAGTGTCTGAAAGAGGCTGCAGTTAAAGTGAGTGTCCTCTTGGGGCAAAGTTGAGTAACTTGCTTGAAAGTAAAGCAGCAGTTCTACTTTAAGTTGACTTTATCCTGAGTTCATTCTGTTTGCATTTAAAGCACCTATTTTGTTCACATTTATTTGTCATGCGATGGAAGAATATCCTTTACTATAATAAATATACTTGCTATTAAGAAACCCCACAACTACAACTCTTTATTTTGGCGCGAAAGGAGCAGGAAACTACAATACCCAGCATTCCAGGGATACAGGTTTACTCTCCTTCCTCACGAGGCATTAGGCCCCGCTCCTGTCTTTAGCCCCAAGGCGGGGCAGGAGCGCCGCAGGTCCCACTGAGCTCAACCCACTCCCCCCCCACCCAGTATTATAACACCAATCTCTTCCCACCACCCCCCCTTCTCACTAATAGGCCCCCCTCCGCTCATCTAATCCCACTGATAGACTGCCTACATGAAGCTAACCCCGCCCTATTAGCCTCATAGGTAAAGGAACCTAAACAAAGAAGCATAACCGTGTTATCAATCAAAAAGCATATCTACTAGTTTATGCCCTGAAACTAAGCTATCAAAGGCCCCCTGTGAACGGCACTAGGCCGTAAAGCCTAATACCCTGTCAGTAAAGGTGCCCCTCACTAAAACAATTCAACTCCTCATATATTAATTCCAAAACCGGAACGGGGAGCCACCGAGGGATGAGCCGCGGTGGCTACGCCGTTTTTCGTCAGCGACAGTCCCCACAAGCCAGGAACTCGCCAGCTGCCCCTGGAGGTAGTGTACTCCTCACTCAACCTCTCAAAATGGGCACGGAGCCTAACCTTACAAAATTAGCGAGAGGGTCCAGGGGGTGCACTACGCTGGTCCATACCCTCGTTCCACCGGCCCCTCCCCCCCCGCCAACGCTGAGATCAGCCCCGTTGCCCTACCGCAACAGATGGTCCTGGCGGAGGCGGAAAAATAAGATGACAAGCCAAGTCCCAAGTCCTTTACTGAGACGTCGAGGGCTCTCGTGCCTGTGCCACCACTTGCTCCACATACGGCCCAGCCTCTACAGCAGACTCGAAGACTCGGTGTGAGGTATTGTGGAAAACATGCAAACGGGCTGGATATTGCACCGAGAAGCGAATCCCCGCCGCAATAAGTTTTTCGCACCAGGGCGCATATTCCCTCCGCTGCTTACTAAGGGCCACCGAGTAGTCTTGAGCGACGCGGATCTTCACGTTGTTATAGATGACGTCGCCCTTCTGCTGTGCTGCCCTCAGAATATTCTCCTTGAAAGGAAACCGGAGAAATTTAGCCAGTACAATCCGCGGGCGGCGGTCTCGGGTTTGTGCATTCCCCACGCGGTGAACCCGCTCGATACATAGGCGCTCTTCGACGTCAGCAGGACCCAGCAAGTCAGTAATAAAGGCCTCGAGGTAGCCACGGAGGTCTCTGTCTGCCACCGATTCAGGGATGCCCATGAACCGGAGGTTAGTCCGGCGCGAACGATTCTCTAGGTCGTCCAGTTTTGCCGCTTGTTGCCCGAGCTGTGTCTTGAGGCTCTCTACCTCATGGGCCAGGGCTGCGGCGCCATCTTCGGCCTGTCCTAGCCGCTCTTCAACCTCTCGAAGCCGACTTCCCAAAGAGTCCACCGAAGTCTGCAGGCCATCCATCTTTTCGTGAAGTGCAGCAAATTGGGAGGATAGGGCCGCCGCCACCGCGGCCGACACCTCATCGAGGAATGCGGCCGATTTTGGCGAGTTCGGTGCTGCTGTTATGTCGGCCATCTTACTGGCACCCGCCATGCGCTCCTTGTCCCTCCGAGTCGTTTTGACCGCGGAGGCCATAGCAGACTCAGTCACCTGCTGATTTCAGAGCGCTGTCGGCTGGTAGATTCACAAGGCTCAAGTAGCCCCGTGTCGCTAGACGTTAAACGGCCAAGTTTTGCCGGTTTTGGGCTAAGGGGGAGCGGAGCTCGCTCAGAATGCGACCACTATCGTGCTCGCATCATGTGACCTCTCCATGCTGAGTAATTTTATTCTTTATGATGGTTTCTACCATTTTTCCCGGTACTGATGTCAGGCTCACCGGTCTGTAGTTTCCCGGATCACCCCTGGAACCCTTTTTAAAAATTGGTGTTACATTGGCGATCCTCCAATCTTCAGGTATTAGAGATGATTTTAATGATAGTTCACAGATTACTAATAGCAGGTCTGCAATCTCATATTTCAGTTCTTTCAACACCCTTGGATGTTTACCATCCGGTCCAGGTGATTTGCTACTCTTCAGTTTATCTAAGAGTTGTAATACATCTTCCCGATATATCGATATTTCCTTCAATTCTTCCGCACCTTCAAATACCACTTCAGTCATGGGTAACATCCCCAAATATCACAATTACTCCAATGATATGAGAATTTTTCAAAGCTAGTCTTGAAATTCCCAGCTAACTTTATATATATATTTTTTTCAAGTTGTCTTCACTTTTCAATAAAAAAGTGGGAATCGGGTCTCAGACTTATTAGGAGTTACGGTAATAACGTTTCAACCAAATGCTGCAATTTGCATCAATGACCCCTCTTATGTTTACTATTTTTCTTTATATTCAAACGTAATTTTCAAAAAGGAAGAAGAACAGAAAAAAGTCAGGCTTATCTTTGTTAAAGAATCCCAATGCCAGACTCAGCGCTGCTACGTTTCACGGGTACTTCGTTTCTTCAGGGGCTTACAAGCCGACTTCTAGTGTCACCAATTTGTTCTAGGAAAACAGACATATCATTCTCCAATGAAAATCTTTTCAATATCAAATTGTTTTTAGAAAAGATCAACATATCAGTCTTGTGTTAAGATAACTTGGTGTTTCTTACCAAACATGTTCGCCAAAGACTATTCTCCCCCTTAGTGTGAAAAAACGCCGCACATGCGACTTAAGCTATATAAAAACACTAATTTATTCACCACCCTCCACCGCCATGAAACCGACAGCCACAACGCCACTGACCATCTTCACCACCCCATCCAAGAAGCACATCAAAGACACCATCTTCACGATCAACACCACCACAGCTCAGACCGACCCCTGTCCCACCTTCTGGATATGTTTATGTTTGTTTATGTTTAATAGTTTTTGATAAAATCGCCTTTCTACAGAAATCAAAGCGATGTACAATATAAAAACAATTGTCTAAAAAGAGGCCGAAGCCTGGAAAGGAAAAGAAATACAATATCTGTTTAAAAAGTACAATTTCTGTTTAAAAGAGTAGACAAGAGAGACATGGAGAGGGCGGGGAAGAAACCACAGGGGAAGGTTAGGGACGGGAAAAGGAGATTACACAAAAGGAGAGGGCACATCGAAAGCCAAAGAGAAAAGGTGTGTTTTTAGGTTTTGCTTAAAGGTTGAGAAAAGTGGTTCGAGACGGAGGGAGGGAGGTAGAGAGTTCCAGAGGGCGGGGCCAATAAAGAAAAAAGCAGAGGAGCGGGTGGTCTGTAGATGAGCACGGGAGGGGGAAGGAAGGGCGAGACGGTGAAGATGAAAGGAGCGGGGAGTATACCGGGGGGAGTGGATAGAAAGTAAGTCAGCAAGGTATTGGGGGGAGCCAGTGTGAAGTACTTTGTGTACCAGAGTGAGAAGCTTAAATTGGGAATGGTAAGGGAAGGGTAACCAGTGGAGGTGAAACAAGAGGGGAGTGATGTGATCGCGGGGAGAAGCATGACAAATAAGACGAGCGGCAGTGTGGTGTATGCATTGTAAACGGGATAAGCGAGACTTAGGAAGACCGACAAGAACTGAATTTGCAAAGTCGACACGTGAGATAACCAAAGACAACAACACCAGGGTGGTGAGGGCTGCTGAGGACAAAAAGGGGCGTACTGCACATATTTGCCGGAGGAAGAAGAAAGAGGATTTGGTAATGTGAGAGAGGTGGGACTGGAAAGAAAGATCAGAATCAAAGTGGACACCAAGGTAGCGAAAGGTAGAAACTAACGGGACAGGGGACCCAGAAAAAGAGGGGGCAAGTGTAGGGGGTGTAGACCCATGGGAGAACCAAATGGCAACGGTCTTAGTGAGATTAAGGTGCAAACAGTGAAGGGTCAACCAGTTGGCTACAGCGGAGAGACATGAATTAAGCGCAGTGAGATCGGGACAAGAGGGAGAAGTATGGTGGAGCAGAACAATGTCATCTGCATAAAGAAAAGCAGAAATTCCTGATTGTTGGATTAAGAGTGCAAGGGGTGCTAAGAAAAGGTTAAAGGAACTATGGAGTGAGTTTAGCCCGTTCATAGCCAGACTCATGGATCCTGCAAGGACTCTCACAATCCACCCTGAGTCCGCTCCAACTCGCCATGAATACTGCGGCCAGAGTTCTAGACGGCGCCTCCAGGCGCGACCATGTGACGCCTATCCTAAAAAAGCTTCATTGGCTCCCCATCCACAGTAGGCTTGCCTTGAAGACCTTGCTGCTAACCTTCAAGGCCATTAACGGGCTCTCCTCCTCCTCACTTGCAGACCTTACACACATTACTCCCCCCAACAGGGCCAGACGATCTGCAGCAATAAACACACTGACAATTCCCAAAACAGTAACCCAATGCACTCAGGCAACAGCAAACAGTACACATAAATGGTTTGTCTCCTGTGTGGATCCTTTGGTGATGTTTTAGATTTGAAAGGTGAGTGAAGCTTTTATTACACTCAGAACATGTAAATAGTTTGTCTCCTGTGTGGATCTTTTGGTGAATTTTTAGAGCTGAAAGCTGAGCAAAGCTTTTATTATACTCAGTACATGTAAATGGCTTGTCTCCCATGTGGATTCGTTGGTGACATTTTAGAGCTGAAAGTTGAGTGAAGCATTTTTTACACTCTGTGCATGAAAATAGTTTGTCTCCTATGTACCTCGTTTTGTAATTTTGTAGAGCTGAAAGCCGAATAAAGCTATTATTACACTCAGCACTTGTTAATGGTTTCTCATCTGTGTAACATGTGAAGCTCTTGTTACAAGTAAAATTGATGCTCTCATTACACATGGTACATGTAAATTCCTTCTGGCCTTTCTTTCTTTTCTCCCTGGTCAAGTGTAGAAGTCACTTGATCATTATTATTATTTTGGAATAATGTCTCTCTTTTCAAGTGTCTCTGATGCTCAGGAGTGTTAGTTAACTTTAGCTGCAATAAAGTTAATTTGAAAAGGAAAGACAACCTGTGAGGAGCCCGCCCCCATGACATCACTTCCTTGGGCTCTGCGATGACCGGAGGGCTCCTCACATAGTTTGCCTTTACTTTTCAAAGTAAGTGTATTGCAGCCGCTGCTCTGTACAAAGCAGAAGCAGTGGGGGGGGGGGGGGGGGGTTTGGTGTGAGTGAACCAGCAGGAGGGGGGGGTTGGTGTGAGTGAACCAGCAGGGGAAGGGGGGGTGAGTGAGTGACCGAGCAGGTGGGGTGAGTGAACCAGCAGTGGAGGGGGTGGTGGTGGTGTGAGTGAACCAGCAGTGGGGGGGGGGGGGGTTGGTGTGAACCAGCAGGGGAGGGGGTGAGTGAGTTATGGGGGTGGGTGAGTGAACCAGCAGGGAGGGGAGGGGTGAGTGAACCAGCAGGGGAGGGGGGGTGAGTGAGTGAACCAGTAGGGGAGGGGGGTGAGTGAGTGAACCAGCACTGAGGGGGGGTGTGAGTGAATCCTTGGTAATTTTTGTGGGTGGGGCTGGGGCGGGGCAGGGGTGGGACTGGGGGCGGAGAATGGGTGGAGCATGGCGAGCCACAGGTGTCGGGTTTTTCTCGGTGAAAAAGTTGGCAACCCTATGTGTGACCGATCCTTGATAGAAGCTGCCTGTTGTGCCTGCTGCTGCTGGTAAGTTGGCTCCCAGCCAGCCAGCCCTTTCTTGCTTCTTAGGCTCAGCTCCCCCCCTTGGAGTAGTGCTAATGCTGGTCAGTGGTAAAAAAAAGTAAATACAATGGTCTCCGGGTCCTGGTCCTGCTCTTCTCCCGCCCTCCCTCCCTCCCCGCCCCCTCCAACTGGTGTGCTGCAGGCAGCAGACAGTGGTCAACAAAATGTTAAAGATAAATGTAAATGTATGTGCAGGGAGCTGGGCTCCCGAGCTTGACTGAGGAGGAACAGAGAGGGCTGGATAGTGAGATTGGCATAGAGGAGGTGATGTGGGCCATTAAAACCTTGAGGACAGGTAAGGCCCCAGGACTGGATGGCCTGACAGCGCGATTTTATAAAGTCTTTGGGAATCTTTTAGTGCAACCTCTAACAAGGGTCTTTAATGGGCCACGAGTGGGGGAGAAATTGGCGGAAACGATGGGCTGGGCAGGTATCACTCTTATCCATAAGGAAGGGAAGGACCCGCAGGATTGCGCGTCCTACCGGCCCATTTCGCTGTTGAATGTTGATGCGAAATTATTGGCAAAAGTGTTGGCGACTAGACTCAATAAGTGGCTGGGGAAATTAGTGCATGAGGATCAAGCTGGGTTTGTACCAGGCAGGCAAGTAGCGGATAACATATGGAAAGTGCTGAATGTGATTTGGTCGGCCCAAAAGAAGGGGAAGGAGACGTTGCTGGTCTCATTGGATGCTGAAAAAGCATTTGATCAAGTGTCCTGGAAATTTCTGTACTCGGTATTGGAGCTACTAGGGTTTGGGGCAAAGTTTGTGCAGTGGATAAGGGCTTTATATGCCAGGCCAAAAGCCTGTGTGCGAGTAAATGGGGGGTATTCCGAGTTCTTCCCGCTGGAACGAGGGACTAGACAGGGCTGTCCATTGTCCCCTTTATTGTTCGCGCTTTCCCTAGAGCCACTGGCGGCGAGGTTGAGGGCTAGTCCAGAGATTGCGGGAGTAAGGGTGGGGAGACAGGAATGCAGAGTGACGCTATTTGCAGACGACATACTCTTGACTATTACAAGGCCTAGCGAAACGTTAACGGCAGTGATGAGTGAGATCCAGGAGTATGGGGAACGGGCGGGATTCCGGATCAATTGGGGGAAATCAGAGATCCTCAGTATAGTAGGGGAGGAGGAGGGACAGAGGGAATGGCGACAGCGCTTCCCATTTAAACGGGCGAAGAAGTCAATCAAATATTTGGGGGTGCAGTTGGGGAGGTCCTTGGAGGAGCTGTTCGCATTAAATTAGAATAAATTGTTGGGGCAGGTGGAGGGGCGGTTGCAGGGATGGGGTAAGGTGTACTATTCATGGTTTGGGCGAATGGCATCGGTGAAAATGATGCTCCTTCCTCAGTTTTTATTCCTTTTCCAAGTTTTGCCCATAAATGTGCCAAGGAGAATATTGAAGAGGGTACAACAACAAGTGGAGAGATTTATCTGGGGGGGGGGGGAGCCAAGGGTGGCGGCGAGGACGATGCAAGTGTTGGTAGGGGAGGGAGGGATGGGAGTCCCAAACGTCAGTATGTATTATGCGGCAGCACAGCTCCAAGCAGTTTATGCGTGGTTACGGGAGCCCAATAAGCAGTGGGTGAGAATAGAGGTAGATGAATATGGGCCGGGTGAATTAGAGCAAATTGTTTGGGAAGGGAAGGGGAAGGGGGAGAGGGGAAGGAATCCCCTGGTGGGGCATACTCTCAAGGTGTGGCAACAGTATCGGAAGCGGTTGGTGGGGGACAAGAGGTGGTCGCCTACCATGTCGCTGCAGGCGTGTTGTGCGGCGGGTGTGGGCCTGAGCGTTACGGTGCTTAGAAGGTGGGCGGAGCGGGGGCTCTCCCAGGTGTCTCAGATAGTGGTGGGGACGCAGATCAGAAGCTTTGAGGGAGTGTGAGACCTGCACCGGTTGGAGGAGTCGGATAGGTTTGCGTACATGCAGATGGGGTCGGTGGTCCGACATAGAGGGAGAGAGCAGGGGGGGAGGGGGGAAGGGGAGTGATTTGAAGGAGCATGCCTAGGTTCTATGGGACAGCAGGGGATGATATCCAGGATATATAGGGGATTAATTGCAAGGGGGGGAGGGAAGCTAAAGTATATGGAAGCGTGGGAGAAGGACTTAGGGGTAACGTGGGGGGTGGAAGAGTGGGAGGCAGTGGCAATGGACATAGCCAGATTCTCTATCGCCACCTCGCTACGTGAGAATGGATTCAAGGTGCTGAGTCGGTGGTATCTCACGCCGGAGAGACTGTTTAGGGCGGGGGTGATGAAGACGGATGAATGTTGGCGGTTGTGTGGTGAACGGGGGACCTGGATGCATATGTGGTGGTACTGCCCGGTGGTTAGAGGGTACTGGGGTAGAATAGGGGAGAACATTAATAAAATATTGGGCTGGGACCTGAAATGTGTCTCCTGCATAGGCCGGATGGGCTCTGGGAAGGGGATTGGAGAATTATTTGGTATTGTGTAACTGCGGCTAGGTGTGAAATAGCCTGGTATTGGAACAGGCCGAATCTGCCATCCATGGATAGTTTTGCACGAAGAGTGTCGAACCTTTATGCAATGTACAGGCTGACGGGTGAACGGAAGGGAAAAGGGGAGCAAGTAGTAAAAAGGTGGGCGGGGGTTTGGGATTGGTTAAGGGAGGGGTCGTGGAAGGAAGGCGCAGGGGATAAGGGGGAGGGGGGAGGGCACTAAGGGGGAGTGGGCTAGGAGATAGGGAGAGGGGGGTAAGGGAGAGCAGTGGGGGTTTAGGGTATTGGGGGGTGGGGAGGGGGGATCTAGAGCTTGTTAAGGGGAAATTGTAGGAGGGTGATCTCACAATATATGGTTTATACTGTATTGTATATTCTATGGTTTATAATGCAGAACACAGGAGTACGGGGCATGGGGGGAACACATGGCAGAACGGACATTAACAGATAGTTATTGGTTGATTAGATTGAATATAGGATGTTAGTCACCCATTGTATAGTAGGGGAACGGGCTTGGAAAAAATGTAACAATGTATATGGCTGTTTGGATGGTTGTGTACGTATACATGTTGACAATAAAAATTTATAAAATAAAAAAAATAAATAAATAAAAGTAAATGTTCTCCTTTTTTCCTTCTCTCCCCCTCCTCCCCAGAGGGAATGAAAATAAAAAAGTCTCCAGTCCCTGTCTTCTCACCTGCCCCCTTGGAGTAGTGCTAATCATGGTCAGTGCTCAGTCAAAAACTTAAATAAAATGGTTTCCTGGTCCTGCCCTTCTCCCTTCTGTCTTCTCCCTCCCTTCCCACCCCCTCCATTGACTGGTGTGCTGCAGGAGTGGTCACCAAATGTTAAACAGAATAAAATGGTCTCCCATCTTTCTTCCTTCTCCCCTCCCCTTCTCCCCCCCCCCCACCCCCACCCGAGTAGTGCTGCTGGTCACCATCAAAAAATAAGTCTCCCAGTCCTGCCCTTCTCCCTTCTCTCACCGCCTTCCTACCCCCCCCCCCCCCGTCTTTCTCACCGCCTTCCTATCTCTCCCATCCCATCATTCTCCAGTACCAGGCATACTGTGAACGCTGAAGAATGTTTTTTATTGAGGAAATGACCAGATTCCAATTTTTTTTTGCATATTCCATGTAAAACATAGAAATATAGAAAAATGACAACAGAAAAAAACCACATGGCCTATCTAGTCTGTCCTTCCATATCAACCACTACAACAGTCCCCTTTTTTCCTGTAGCGATCCTCTGTGTTTGTCCCGTGCTTCTTTGAAATCAGATACTGTCCTCATCTCTTTTTTTTTTGAAAACTTTATTTGTCATTTTCATCACACAACGTTACACCATACAAAACATTTGAAAACAGAATGAACAGAAGTAATAGTGAAATCTAGATAGGTTCATGTCCTAACTCCGGTGCAAGAGCATCGGAGCGTCAAAAGGAGGGGAAAGGGGTGGGGGGGTTGACCGCTCATGTCTCACCGCCGTACCCAATATGTATTATCTATACTGACTATTTCGTGACAGGACTGTCCCATTTGTGTAACAATCTTCGGAAAGCGGGATTCTGCCGAACGTAAGCTATCTCACAGGTTCGATGATAGCATACCAGATTCCACCAGTACTCCACATTTAAGGCATCAAAAGACTTCCAATGACTCATGATAGCCTTCAGTGCCAGACTCAGCAGGAGATCAAACAAGGCATGATGTTGCTTTTGGAGGCCAGGTACCTCCGCCGTTGATTTGTAGATGATTACCCGATAGGATAAGGGCGTATCTATCCCAACCAATCGCTGTATTCGCCTCCATACTCCTTGCCAGTACAGGAGTAAGTATGGACAATAAAAGAGCATGTGTGCTAAGGTCCCTGCTTCACGTCTACAGGACCAACAGCGATCGTCCTTCGGATCTTGCCACTTGGAGGTCTTGACTGGGGTCAGATATGCGCGATGTGCTAGAAAAATCAGTGTCTGCGTGAGGGAGGCTGATCGAGATATCCGGATCTGGGATCCCCAGAAGGAAGACCACATTTCCAAAGTCGCAAGGGGTCCAGCTTCAGTCTCCCATATCAACTGTGCCCCGCTTGGGCTTCGTCCTCCCACCGATCTAAGGAGGTTCACCAGCATGGATATTTGCCTTGACCCTGTCCGGAGCTCCTGGATCCGAAGGTGAGACGAGTGTCCGCTAGCCGTATGTAGGGGTGTGACTCCTGCCCTGCTCAAACAGTGCCGAAGTTGACCCCATTGGAAGAAACATTTGTAGGGAAGTTGGAATTCATGCTGAAGTTCCGCAAAGGTTTTGTATCTCTGCCCCCTGAGTAAATGACCCAGGTTCAAAATACCGTGTCGTATCCAAGTGGCCCAGGCGAAGCAGGTCCCACCTATTTTTAATCGCTGGTTAAGCCAAAGTGTGGTGGCGTCCGTGAAAGCTGGCTCCTCTCCCAGTAGAGGTAGCACTAAGTTGAAGGCTCGTTGAGTTGCTTGATGGATCATATCCTGCGTTTGCAGATTTGGTTGTGCCGACACAGCCCCAATCCGGTAGCGCAAGGGGAGTGGATCACTCACCGTCGACTCCACTAAGAGCCAACTGGGAACTCCTGGGGCATCTGGTTCCTCTGCCCACCAGGAGCCTTGTTTAGTTATGGCTGCAACGTGGTACCAGTAGAAGTCCGGGAAACTGACACCCCCTTGCTTTTTGGGAAGCTTTAATTTCCAGGCTGCAATTCGTGGTGTTTTCTTCGCCCATAAGAACGCCAGCAGCTTTCTCTCTAAGTCCTGATAGAATTTCTTGTCAAAGAGTATCGGGATCATGCTGAGGGTATACGTGATCTTGGGCATTACAACCATCTTAATAGTTTCCAGTCGACCCCACCACGTCAGGTTCAGCGGTGTCCATTTAGCCACACAGTCTTGCAAGATCTGGGTACATCTTTCCACATTAAGCGAGATAGTGTCCGCCAGCGTAATACCATACATGACACCCAAGTATTTAAAGGACGACTTTTCCACCTGAAAGGAGTATCGCCGTAACTCTTCTTCGGAGACTGCAGATGTGAGAGGTATGATTGTAGTTTTGTCCAGGTTTAACTTGTACCCCGAAATGCAAGCATATTCCTCAATTATCTTCAAGGTAGCATCCACCGATTTTACATCCAGGAATAATAGGAGATCATCAGCGTAAGCCGACAGTTTACAGTGATAACCTTCCAGCGGCATTCCCATAATATTCGGCGCCTGGCGTATTTTAAGGATCAAAGGCTCCAAGGCTATATTGAATAGCAGAGGGGACAGAGGACAGCCTTGTCTAGTACCTCTGGTGAGGAGGAATTCCCGGGAGGAGGCATTATTCGCTGTTACCCGAGCCACCGGTCTAGTGTACAACAGCTGAATGTCCTTCAAGAAGTTTTCTGGGACCCCCATCCAGCGCATGGTTCGGTAGAGATAAGAGAGTTCAACCCTGTCGAATGCTTTTTCCGCATCTAGTGCGAGACCCACCAGAGGTTGGTCTATTTGCTGTGCCTTACGGAGAACGTGGGCCAATATACGGCCGTTGTCTGTCGTGGATCTTCCGGGCATAAAGCCACATTGGTCCGGGTGGATAAGGGACTCCATTACTATAGACAATCGGTTGGCTAGGACCTTGGCGTATATTTTATAGTCTGAATTTAAGAGCGATATAGGACGGTAGTTCTCCACCTTCTCCGGATCTCTCCCTGGTTTAGGGTGTATTACTATCGTAGCGGCTGCCAACGCGCCTACAGCAGGGCACTCCTCCTTCACTCCCTTGTAATATAGTAATAGTTCCGGAGTCAGCTGATCAATGAAGGCTTCGTAAAATTCTACTGGCAAACCATCCGGCCCACTTGCTTTCCCTTTAGCCAGCTGATGAAGTGCCTTATGAAGCTCCTTGCAGGAGACATCGGTTGCCAGAAACTGCTGTTGCGCTTCCGTCAGCCGGGGACCCTCTATTGTGGAGACAAAAGTTGAGAAAGCTGATTCGTCACAGGTGACCTCGGATTGGTATAGTTTGGCATAGAAGTTTTCACAAATTGCTAGAATCTCATCATCTGAGCACTGCAATCCTCCACTTGAGTCTTTTAATCCCACAATCCTGGTCACCGCTCGCTTCGTCTTTAACATATTCGCTAGGAGCGAACTCGCCCGGTTGCTATCATGATAGCATCTCCCTTGCTGGACTTTAATTGAATCATTAACTTCAGTTTGCAAAAGCGTATTGTACTGATACCGAAGCTTCTGCAGCCGGAGAAGGACTGTCGGATCTGCCCACCGGGCCAGGAGCCGTTCGCCCGCTCGAATGTCTGTTTCCAAAATTTTCCGCCTCTGTGCCGCTGATTGTCGCTGCCGAATTTTGTAGGCAGTCATGTGTCCACGCATAGTGGCTTTATAAGCCTCCCACCAGGCCCATGTAGAAGTTTCCCCATATTGGTTAACTGCAAAGTATTCCATAGTGGCCGCATTCATAGTAGTGCGGAATTCATCATCCGTTAGCCACTGTTTCTCAAAAAAAACCGTGGCGAAGACCTCTTTTCTGGGCCAACATTTAGGTCCATGAGAACCGCCGAGTGGTCGGAGACTGTCATAGGGAGCATTTTTATATCTAGGATCTGAGGTATTAGCGTCTTCGATGTTAGAAAATAGTCAATGCGAGTTTGGGAGTTGTGCGGTAATGAGTAGAAGGAATATTCCCTGCCATTGGGGAAGAGTAACCTCCAGGGATCGAGGAGTCCCAGTAGCTCTTTCATGCTCTGCAGCTCTTTTGAGGAGCGTGGCTTATGTTGTGATTTATAGGGAGTCCTATCCAGAAGCGGGTCCGGTATGAGATTGAAGTCTCCCCCTAGGATAATTCTGGAGGACCCGGTACTTAGGAGCTCCTGAGCTACCTGAATAAAGAATTGCGGATCATCCACGGTGGGACCATATAGTGTCATAAAGGTATACGGATCTCCACCTAGCGTGGCTGTCATCTTGGCCCAGCGGCCTGCAGGGTCAATTTTTGTCTCCTTGATTTCTACCTGGAGGGTCTTCCGAGCAAGTATAATGACCCCGCCCTTCCTCCTCAGGGCTGGAGCAGAAAGTAGATTCTTATAGGTCTTATCTGCAACTTTATATGATTCTGTAAGCGACAGATGGGTCTCTTGCAAATATAAGACATCCGCCTTTTGATGATTACAGTAAGTCAGGATTTTCTTCCTTTTGGCAGGATTGGAGATACCTTTGACATTCAGGGACAGTATTCGTACCCGGGAATTAGCCATACTTAGCCTTGTCAGGGGATTGGAGGGGGACATTTGCGGTCAACAACCCCAAAATTAGGGAATATACTCTTATAACATTAACATGTACATCACCTGGCTGCATCCAGCCATAAACTGCTGTCGCTTGCATGGTGGAGTCCCAACCGCCCTCCAGGCCCAACTTACCCCCTCCCAACATTAGAAAATTGGTAACATAGCAGTACTGTGTGTGAATAGTTAGGCAGACAGGGAAAGCTCATTAGTTAAACATACCACCCCTATACAGAAAACTAACAAGCAGGTATGCACTGACTGCAGCATGCAAACTCATTGTCCCAACAGTGTATCCTTGTCATACTTAAGGAGCTTGAGTGAGCTACCAGCTTCTCTCTGTCGCGATGCCCCCGGGGTAGCGCGGTGACTTAACTGTAGGATCAGCTATGCTTATCCGCTTCAGGATCAGACCTCCATCCGGACCCGATCTCGGAGAAACACCCGGAGAGTGTGGCCATCAGTGAAGGTTTGGGTATGGTTGTCCAAAGTCACCCGCATGTTTGCTGGGTAAAAGAGACCGAATCGCGCATGCGATTGCAGCAGGAGAGGCCGGCAGGCCAGGAGATCTTTGCGTCGCTGGGCCGTCTGTTTACTCAGGTCAGGAAAGAAGGTAATTTTATGGCCATCCAGTTGCACGTGCTGTCGTTGCTTTGCCGCTTGCATTATTTGGATTACATGCTGGTAGCGCAGCGCTTTAACTACCAGAGGGCGAGGTCGCGGGGTCTGAGCAGAGGGATGCGACGGTACGCGGTGGGCCCGTTCCAATTCCAGGGGCCTTTCAAAGGTTAGTCCCAGTAGACCTGGTATGAGTTGCTCAAGGTAGCTTACCGGGTCGGAGCCTTCCAGGCCTTCAGGTACTCCCAGGATTCGGATGTTACTTCTCCTGGCTCGATTGGAATGATCTTCCAGCAATGTTTCTAGGGCAGTTACCCTCTTCGTCAGCGGGTCGATCCGCGCGATTTCAGCAGAGTGTCTCTCCACCGTTGCTTCAACCTCTGTCAAGCGCTTAGTCATGTCGCTGAGATGGTCTTTAACTTCCCTCAGGTCTTCTTGCAACAATACTAGGGTCCCGGAATTAGTAGTTACAAGCGCTTTCACATCCCGGAGCTCCTGCAGGATTTCTCGCACCCCGTCCGCTGAAGGTTTGTCTGGCGCCATTTTCTGTGGAGACATGAGCTCCTGTTTTGCCCTCTTACTGGACTGCCCCGTCGTCTGTTGGAAATCTAGTCTGGCTGGTTTTAAGGCAGTCATATTCAGTATATTCTTTTCTCCACTAGGTTAATTTAATGGCCCCCGGAGTCTTTATACTACTCAGGATTCTGCAATGCTGGGAGGGAGCAAACAATCTATGCGGCCATCTTCTACCTCGGCAGACTCCGCCCCCCCCACTGTCCTCATCTCTACCACCTCCGCTGGGAGACTATTCCACGGATCCACCACTCTTTCCGTAAAGCAATATTTCTGCATATCACTCTTGAATCTATCCCCTTTCACCCTCATCCCATGTCCCCTCATAGCAGAACTTGCTTTCACTCGAAAGAGGCTATCCCCCTGTACATTTGTCACAGTGTAGCAGGAGATCTATTATCTATTCGAATTCTGTCCCTCCAACCCTCAGATGAAAACACAGAGACAGACCGGTATGCAAACAGATGCTGTTTATTGTGCGCACAGTCTCAGGCAGAGCCGGCACCCTGAACAAAATGATCTGAGAGCCCAAGTGGCGTCACACACTGCCTTATATACAGTAAGTTTTCAAACCCATACTAGCTTCTCATTTGTCTCAGATATCCCCTCTCCACCAATCAATAGCCCCTGGGGGGGGGGGTTGTGGGCTATCATATAGCATGCCTAATTGACCTGTCTAAACTGGTATGCTCCGGTCTGCTGGACTCTGGGCGAAAGTGTATGTGTTTAAGTTTTGTTTCACTGTAACTCAGGCTGAGAGGGGAGGGGTTACCCTCACAGCTGCCTTCCTGGCTGCCTCACTCCCCCCTTTTTTAGTTGGACCTCAACCGCTAGGGCGGTAGAGGGCAGCAGTACTAGAGGCAGGCCACAAGGGGGTATATTGGGTCAGGGCCATGACCGAGGTAGCCGTCTTGCTTTCCACCAGGGCATTGAGGGTGGAGGTGATAAAACGGTGGAGGATCGGGATACTGCATGGGACACCTGTGGCATTTACAGGGACATAGGTATAGGTCACCCTCCCACATATCAAAAACCAGCCTAAGGGGAGATATACTTCAGAGTACGCATATGATACCCTTGTAACAGAATCGCATGATAAGACAGTATTAGAAACATTAAACCCTCCCACTTTGGCATTTACAAAAACAAAACAATCAGTAGCATTAAGGGTAGAAACTACCTGCAAAGAGAAAGGAATTTGGTTAAAGGCTGAGGTGGGCTGAGTGGTTCCAATACTATAGAAAAAGGTAGAAAAGTACACTCCAGGTTGTTTACAGTCCAGACTAGCAAGTATAGTAAAATACTGCATTTCTTGGTCCCCTAAGTTCATCTTGACCATAGGCTCCTGGGGACCCAACAGAAACTTGGAGCCCGGTCTGGCCTAGTCTTCGTCCGAGTCATAATTTTCCACTGCTGCGAGGCCTTCAAGGTCTGGTGGAGGGGGCGGAAAGGTATCATGTGGATATACCATGGGTTGGCCTCACCCTCATGTAGTGTGCGCAGGTACCCTTGTGCCCCTCATGGACGGATATTGCCCCCTCCGATTTGGGCACTCATTCTTCCAATGTCTCTCCTCTTTACAGTATGCACACTGATTGGGGCCTAGGGGAAACCTCGGCCCCCTTTGTCCTCGTCCACGTCCCCTGCTCCCTTTTTTTCAGTGAGACACATTGATCCAGATAGGGACTCCTTCATACATTTCAGCGGTGTGTAGTTCTGAGTTCTTGGGATGGTCTGTTCCATCTGGACTCTGGCCATTTCCTTCTGCTGGACTCTCTGGATTGCAATTGGTGACATGGCTCCAGGCCTCATTCAGAAAAGCAGCACCAATGTTAAGAGAAAAGACTAAATATTCTAGATTTAGATTTCACAATGAGACAATGCAATGCGACAATCTTAATTTCATCCATATTTACTAAGATCATATCCTATAAATATTGCTTTATAAACTTTCAATGGTCTACCAGTAACTATCTCGTATGGTGTCAATTTTGTCTCGCAGTTTGATTAACTCCTTGTCTCTCTATCACTGGAGATTCATTTGCTGATAGGAAATAGTCCATTATGCCCTTGACTGATCTTTACATGTTTACAGATCAGACAAGTTGCACACACGTGTTCTGCAATTTTGGCAAGTTTTAGAATTATACCAATTTTGTGAGAATTTGTCATCAAATCATCCCCCTTTGCCCATGCATGCCTGGCCAGGACATACAGAGGCAAAAAGGAGGCAAAAAAGCATCTGGAAGTACCACATGGCCAGTGTAGGTTTTCCAAAGCTCATCAGGGTGCAAGGTGCACCTAACCTGTCTCCAGGTGTCTATTTCTAATTGTTGAGTATATGTTGGGGCTTAGATGACTTCCTAAATTAAAGATTCTGGAGACGGCATAGTTGAATAAAGTGCTCATCATTTTTTTTTGTTTACATATTCATTAGCCAGATACATCACTTCACATTATTAAATTACCTTCATCAGTTTACTGTCCATCAGAGTCCCTCCTCTTAATATCCCACTTCATCCCTCACAACACTCCTTCATCACCTGCATCATTCCACCAACTACATACATAGGTCCTTTTCATGTTTTTATACCATACTAATGTATCCTTATTTGGCAAGGCTGCTAAGAATATCAAACAATTGTTAAAAACTTAGTATTGGTGTAAACGAATGGTAGGCAGAAAATACAAATTTAGATTCTTCTCAATAAGCATAACAGTGTGAGTAAACAGTGTCCCTTTCCCACTAACTTAATTGGTGTAGTTCTAAATGGACATATGTGCTCATTCTAAATAGCAACTGTCTAAACAATCTAGGTAAAGTCCTTACAATATAAAACTATTATTTTGCAACATTTTATAACATCAATCCCAATAGAAAGAAGTATGGCTTCTAACAGGACGGACACATATCTCAGGTGTGACTAGAATCTATCGTATACACTGTTCCCAGTGAGAGTGCTGTAGGAAACTTAAGAATACTTGGACTGATCCTGAAACTGCAGTGTCCACAAGGATTTGTGTAAGCTACTCATTAATTATGGTGTCAAAAGAGATCCTTTTGAGGTGAGAGACCTAAGAGGGTACAAGGCATTGGTGGTTGGGCCTCATGGCGATACTTCTTCAGGTTCTTCTTGGCCTGCAAGGCATTTCTGGCTGGGCCTCATGGCGATACTTCCTCGGGTTCTTCTTGGCCTACTCTCCCCTGCCTATTCATGTCTCTTCAGAGGCATAAATATACAAGGTTCATGTTCTTCAGGCCTTGTGGGTCCTCGAGGAGTCTTAGACCAGTCAGAATTCTGGTGGCCCAGATCATCACACTTGCAGCAGATTACTATGTAGCTGAGCAATTAACCTATAGTTATAGCTCTTTAAGTTTCTGTAATATAAACAATAACTATACCCTCTATGAGGTGCTTGCCACAATATATAAAATCCCCTTTTAACTTTTAAATTTGCTTGATAGCATATACAGTCAAAGACAAAGAATAGATGCATAACATACTAATGATAAAGATTAACCAGGATTACCTTCTTATTTACTCAGGATTTAAATCATTTGCAAACTGGCTCAGGATGCCCCATTGTCCTGTCAGGGCTCTTAACCTCTACTTTGAAGGTCAAAGAAACAAAAACAGTTTCCTTAGTTTCATGCCTTGTTTGTTTGGTCTAGTCACTTCAGCGTCGAGGGGCACTTGAGCAACCAGCAATTAAAGAAAAAAAAACAGTATTCACTTTTAAACACAGGACAAATCAAAGCTTACAAATGATTTATACCTAACAGCCTATCTGATCAGAGTTTCTCTTAAGAAATTTCACCCTGCATACTGAACACTGAACTAGACCCTCCCCCCTGGATAGTTCTGAAAAGCAACATGCTTTAACAATAGCTTGGGAAAACCAGGGACCTTAAAAAGACAAGCAAAAAAAGTTTTCATTTCTTCATAATCTTATAAGGATTTTCTCTTTTTCCACAGGCTGCAACAAATGTATTGCAGCTAGTTCTCACACATGAGCTTTGCTCTACAGATATTCTCCACCCCATACATCTTTGCTAATAGTTATTTGACCAGTCCTTCTCCAGCCTTTCTTTGCTCCCAGCCTTACACAATCAAGATGCTGGTCAGACATCTGAGGATGTTCAAGGGAGACAGCCCCCATGGCTTTAGAAGCTCAAAATTCTACAATTAAAATTGATGACAAGAGGATTGTTTGGAGGCTAGGTGAATTGTTCTTTTTGTCCTCTCTAATGGGTCTCCATTCATCTGCTAGAAGAAGAACTCCTCCCTGATCTCCCAGTATCTTTCTGTAGCCATGCAAACAGTTTCACTCCCAGTTTCATTCCCAGTATCTTTCTGTAGTTATGCAAACTGTCTCAACAGTTTCAAGTACCCCTATCTCAGCAGTTTCAACTACCCCTTACTTACTGCTGAGAGGTATGATCAAGATTTGGTTGACTATTGATTATGCATGAAACATAGTAATGAAACTGGATATGCATTAAATAAAGCAATTGTCTTCCTTCACTTCTATACTAGTACAACAGTCTATATACAGTAAACCCTGCTCCCCTTTATCTACAGGAGAGTCCCTCTAGTCCCCTTTTATTTACAGGGAACAGTTCCTTTCCTCTTTATTTACAGAGGTTAGAGGAGAAGCTATGGGGTTGGGGCTGGACTCAGTCCCTTTTTCATTATCTACCCCCTTCTTGGATTTCTCCTTTTTTTTAAAAAAAAAAAAGACATTTTCTAAACTGTCCCTCTCCCTGCAGTCAGTAGACCTGGTGTTTCAGGTGGCCACGTTCGCACTAAGGTGGGCCACTCCTGCTCACACAGTACAACTAGTCTGGGGGCAGTGAGCCTAACTCCATAGTCACCCCCCAAGGCAGTTTTAAAATGGCTTAGCATGCATTTCAGCGGAGTCCTATTCTTGGATCCACTAGACCCCATATTGTAATTATTCCTGATCCGTATACAACACTCGCGTTTATAACACAGAACGAGACAGTAGAGGGGAGACAACAGGCAGGGACACAGACAGACAGACACATATATATATATATATATATATCCTCCCAGACTCCCGTTTCCCGAATCCAGACACCAGGACAGGCGGTGGTTTCAGAACCCCATATCTCAGACTACGGTTCTTACTCGGACCGCCTGTAGGGGGTGGCCAATCCCATACCAGACTTTTCAACCTGTTTCAGAAAACCAGACTTTTGAAAACCAGACTTTTCAACCTATTTCAGAAAATTAAGAGAGTGAGTACTCACTGTCCTGAAGAGTTTGGATGCCAGTCTATCAAGCCAGATTTCTGTACCCAGGGAGTCGGCCGTCCAGGACCAAGTGCGCAGGATACGCCAAGGGATCCCTCCGGAACAAAGGGTCCGGTAGCGCTGGGGACCGTTGACGACCAGGAGGTCGGTCCCGGACCGGGCGAGTCCTGGTTGCGCAAACCGCGATGCCTTCACCTGGGGGTGCGAGGAGACAGACGGAGGTTTCCTGGCCAATGCACCAGGAAATGTAGCAGAAGATCTATTATCTATTGAAGGGATAATTGGAATAAAGGGATAATCAGCTCAGATCTGCTTTATATGTTTGCCTTATGATTGCATATATGTCTGCCTTATAACTGCACTCTGGCCTGTTTGAAACATACACAGCAACATATGGTTGGCACAAAACAGGTGGGCAACAGGAAAAGAGTACATGCAGCTTACTACTGTTATAAAGCCTAAAAAAAGCTATACTTTGGACAGAAGTGTCCAAGGATATAAGCCTAGGTTCAAACAGGTCAAGCCAGGAATTCAACTAATGCTCTTGCCCTGAAGGTTTCAATTGGTGCCAGCAGATGGAAAAACACAGGAGGAGGCAGAGGGCTATGATTGATTGCAGAGATAGGCAAGCCTTGATCAGCAGATCCAGCTGCATAAACATAGGAGGCCCTGGGAAAGAGCTTTGCAGGAAGCCTGCAAATACCTAAGAATTTATGCTGAATCTGCTGAAACTATTTAGAATTTGAAGCAGAGAGGTATATATAAGACAGCAATTTTAGAGGGTCTTGGTCAGTTCTTTTCTCCCCTTGCAGAGAGAAGGCTGCCCCGCTGTCCCTCAGACAGGCACTTGCTATCTGCATCTATAACCATTTGTTTGCTGTGCCAAATAAAAAGTTTCTTTGTAGCTGAGCAACTGTCGTCTGAACTGTTTATTGGTAATTGGGGAGATTTTGTAGGTGTACCCGGCCTACACATTGGCGCCCGAACAGGGACCTGAGTGTTTAATACTCCGAGTGTTTAATACTCCGAGTATTTAATACTCCTAAAACTTTTATTCTAAATTGTCCCGTATTCCTCTGATATTGGCTGTACATCAGGGATGAGGATACCCCCTATTGCTTCACTAATTAAATAGAGGAGGGGATACCTCCTGCCGGTTCAGGGGATGAGAATTTTGTTGTGAGAGAAGAGAGAGAGATTTGGATACTGTTCTGAGACGAACGAAAAAAAAAAAAAAAGAGAAGTTTGGATGAGACTCCTAAAAATGTTCTAAATTGTCTTGGGATACCCCTGATTTTGGCTTTATATCAGGGATGAGTATACCTCCTATATCTATATATGTATATATATATAAAAAATACATATAGGGGATGAGGATACCGTTCTAAAATGAACGAAGTTGGATGCCGTTCTGGTAGGAACAAGAGAGAGATTTGGATATCGCGCAAAGACTACAAACAAGAACAGGAGATTTACCCAGGTTTGATTGGTGGGTGAGTATGTAATTAATATTCTGTTATGTAAGAAAACTGTTAGAGTGTCTCTGTATTTAGTTGTAACATTAGGGAATGATTAGGGAAAGGAAGTTTTGCCCAGACATTAGGTCTCTGTCTTTCTGGGATTGATTGGTGTACACTTGAGACTGTACATATCATTGATATGAAGCGAGTGTGTGTCTTTATCCACATTTCCATACCCCCGTGAGGGGATTGGCTGGGTTTAGATGAAGCGCAAGAGTTGTATGTTTATATGAGTCCTGGATTAATTTCGCGCCTCTGTTAACTATGAGGTTTGGATTTCCACCTAAAAGCGAAATTACGCGCGCCTCTGTATATAAGGAGGTTCAATTTGCTATTGGTAAAAGGCGAAATTAATTGCCCCTGTTCCCAAACAGTGAAAACACCAGGTTTACAGATCTTAGAAAGAGGGACAGCTAAGGAGAATATTTATAGAAAAACAGGGATGATCACCTTATCTGGGATGCTCACAGACCAGAGAGGGTGACAATTGGATCTATTGAAGAATAGCTTTCTAAGTATCTTTTTGAAATGAATTACTTTACAAGTTCTAGATCAAAGTGAATGACGGAGCTGACTGCAGCTGAATTAAATAACCAAGGGGGAGTGGGTCTAGTTCAGTTTCAGTATTCTGATCAGATAGGCTGTTAGGTATAATGCATTTAACTCTGTCCTGTGTTTTTAGTTTTAGTCTTTAGTAAACACTGTCCTTTCATTACTGGCTACTTCAGTAGATTTTATGGTCCCTGGAGCTGAACTGATTAGAATTCTTTGTTAAAGTTGAACTAAGTGGGGAATTCCTGGGGAGCGTATCTGTTTGCTTTTCTTTTCTCCCACAATATCTATGTGCTTGTAAGACGCCCCAGTCTCTGGAGAGGGTAAAACCGTTGGCCCGGAGTCCCTTGAACGCAAGTGACAAGTGGTGTTTGTTTATCTGCCTCTATTCTTCCAAGTCTTTCCTGTCTTCTTTAGAACATTGAAAACAACGAAAAATCTTCCAGGGTCTGCTGTAGTAATTGATGTGCTGAGACAGCTAGTTTTTTTCCTCCTGTCTGTCTGAGTTTGTATTGTAACATGGAATGGATTTTCTGGGTTACTGGATTGGGATCTGAATGTATTGTACACTGAAGTGAGAATCTTAGAAGCAGACCGCACAGATAATTGACAGTGTTTTATTCTGAACTGCCAGCTATTGTGTGCAGTGATCTGACTGGTAGAAAAACAAAGAAAAATAGTTTATAGTTACAAGTACAGCCTGAAAATTTCAAATTGTTTCTTTTTCCCCTGTGCATATTTGTGTGCAGTAAATAAGTCTAATCCATATGTGTAAGTTTTATTTTTTAAATTTGGGATCTGAGTATATCCTAGTTAAAAAAAAAAATTGTCTGCTGTTTTCTGTGTGTCAGAAGATTAAATAGCTCTGCCTGGGTCTGTTAGAAAGCTTGTGCTGATTAGGTCATAGGGCAGCTGTACACAATGCGGAACGAATTCCTATGTATGTGTTACTTTTTGAGAAGCTTATTTTGATTTTTCTAACAAATGTGGAAGATCCTAATTAACAAGAGATTAATAAAAAAATTGTTGTGATGCTAAGAAATTCTGTTTGATTAGTTTTGATTCAGTGATACAAGATCAGTTTTGTTATGTTCTTATGACTTTACAAATTTAAGATCAAGCTGATAAAGGAAAAAGATTACAGCTGGATTTTGTAACCAAGGAAAAATAGCTCTAAAAGTTAAGAAAATCTGTTTAACCTTGTGACGTAAAGATGTTTAGTTAGTATTACATTGTTGGAGAAAATCCTTATATAAGATTATGAAGAAAATACTTTTTACTTGTTTTTTTAAGGTTCATGAGTTTCTCAAGCTGAAAGGTATGCTGCTTTTCGGGATTGCCCGGGGGGGGGGGGGGGGGGGGTTTGGCGAGGTCTCTCAGGGAAGCCTCTCTATTCTAATCAGATGGGCTGCTGTACTTAATGACTGATAGCTTTGTATTTAGCTGTCAGCTGTTCGAGTGCCCCTAGATGTTAGATCAAACAATCAAGGCATGAAATTGGAGAATCTGTTTGTTGTCCTTTGCCCTTCAGAGTGGGGGTTTGACGGCCCTGACAGGACAATGCTACTTAGAAATGATTTGAATCCCGAGTGAATGAGAAGTTATATGTTTGGTTTTGATCGAGCAAAATTAAAAGTAAAACAGAATTTTATATATTGTTGCAAGTATTTCATAGAGGACATGCTTATTGTTCATAAATTACAGAAACCCAAAAGAGCTGTAACTAAGTTTTATTTTAACTTTTGTTTAAAGGACAGAAAGAGAGATCTACGGTTTAGTTTGCAGTTCCGTTTGACACCAGTCTCATTCAATTTAAATGTGAAAAGGAGTGTTTGTATTCTTAAGCTCAGTGCTAATGACTAAGGACAGTAACATGGGAGTTGCTGAATTTTGGGATAAATTCATCTGTTTTTCTGTATTTGAATTTTATATGTTGGGGTCCAGAGAAAACAGTGTACTTTGTTTTGAAAGATTTTTTTTTAAGTTTCAATTTTAGGAATACACTATATTGTAGCACTATGACATACAAATTTACTTTAGTTTACACACTTGCAGAACAAATTTGGTGAAAAATGGAGCTTAGTTCCCAGAAAAATATGAGAATATTTGTAAAGTTATTTACACATAAAACAATAACATTAAGTTGAATTGATTAGACAAAGTCTCCTACAGCCCAGAGGTTCTTTTTTTTTTTTAACATGTCTGTCTAGTTCTGTTGTCCGTTTGCATTTCTTGAGATAGCATGCCGGTAAGGTGAAGCTAGCCCAAGCACTGCTTTGAAGTCTCCCCTGACATGCAACAGTATCAGTGTAACGAAAGACTCAGGATAATTACTTTGCCTTGTTCAGCACTTTCACTGAGAACAGTATATACAATAGATTCTAGTCATACGTGAGAGAGAGACATGTGGCTGTCATGTTAAAAGTCATGATTTGTCCTATTACGACTGCCGTTATAAAAATGTTACAAAAATAATATTCTTATACTGTAGGGACTTTATTCAGATTGTTTAAGACATTTGCTATTTTGAATGAGCACATATGTCCATTTTTGAACCATACCAATTAAGTTGGTGAGAAAAAAGGACGACACTGTTTACTCATGTTATATTTATTAAGAAGAATCCAAATTTATATTTTCTATATACCATTTGTTTACCACAATACTAAGATTTTAACAATTGTTTGATGATCTTAGCATGCCAATTAAGAGGTGGTACTCTGATGGACATTAAACTGATGAAGGTTATTTAAAGTGACATATTTTCCTAATGAATATGTAAGCAAATTTTATTCAACTATGCTGTCTCCAGAATCTTTAATTCAGGAAGTCATTTAAGCCCCAACACTTACTCAACAATTGGAAATAGACACCTGGAGACAGGCTAGGTGCATTTTGCACCATGATATGCTTTGGAACATCCACACTGGCCATGTGGTACTTCCAGATGCTTTTTGCCTCATTTTGCCTTTGTATGTCCTGGCCAGACATGCAGGGGTAAAAAGAGGGATGATTTGATGACAAATTTTCACAAATAAAAATTGGAGTAATTCTGAAACTTGCCAAACTTGCAGAATACGTTTGTGCAACTTGTCTAATCTATTAATATGTAAAGATCAGTTAAGGGTATGGTGGAGTATTTCCTACCAGCAAATGAATCTCCAGTGATGGAGAGACAAGAAGTTTATTAAACTGAGAGACACAGTTGATACCATATGAGATAGTTATGATCTTAAGTAAATGTGGATGAAATTATGTTTGTCACATTGCATTGTCTCATTGTAAAATCTAATCTAGAATATTTTAGTCTTTTCATTTAATATTGGTTGCTGCTCTTCTGAATGGGACCTGGAACCATGTCACCAACTGCAATCCAGAGATTCCAGCAGAGGGAATTGGCCATAATCCAGATGGAACAGACCACCCCAAGACCTCTGAACTCAACTATACTTAAACTTCACCGACAGGTGAAGCGCACGACGCAGTCCTGAAAAACTGCTGGGAAGCAGGCCCAAATTATCTGAAAATAAAGACTATTAAGACTGATTGGGACTTTTGGGAAAATCTACAAGCCATTTGGGCTACAGCAATTGCAATACGTACACCAGCTCAAGTTTTGCTGTAACATTATCAAAGCTTTCTTCATCACTTTGTTGAATATTTGATGTGTTCAGTATTATTGCAAGCTGTATGTCTTCCATTCTCTTAGAATGTTGCCTGCTGGTATTCCGGACTCGGAGGAGGCCTAACAGCTTTCTTTATAACTCGTTTAAGTATTGCTGTTTTTGGTATTCTTGCCTGCTGTATTTTTCTGTTTTATTAGGATGCTGTAAGAAAATGATAATGCAAAGCACTAAAACCATGTACATTGTATCTATGGACCAGTACCAGCGGTTGCCTCTCAATGATCCCTCTCTGTCTCAAATGGTTGTTATCCATGCCCCTTAGTGGGATTACTTTTGCTTCCCTCCACACAGAAAAAAAAAGGAAAAGAAAAAGTGGAGAATGAAGGGATAATTGGAATAAAGGGATAATCAGCTCAGATCTGCTTTATATGTTTGCCTTATGATTGCATATATGTCTGCCTTATAACTGCACTCTGGCCTGTTTGAAACATACACAGCAACATATGGTTGGCACAAAACAGGTGGGCAACAGGAAAAGAGTACATGCAGCTTACTACTGTTATAAAGCCTAAAAAAAGCTATACTTTGGACAGAAGTGTCCAAGGATATAAGCCTAGGTTCAAACAGGTCAAGCCAGGAATTCAACTAATGCTCTTGCCCTGAAGGTTTCAATTGGTGCCAGCAGATGGAAGAACACAGGAGGAGGCAGAGGGCTATGACTGATTGCATAGATAGGCAAGCCTTGATCAGCAGATCCAGCTGCATAAACATAGGAGGCCCTGGGAAAGAGCTTTGCAGGAAGCCTGCAAATACCTAAGAATTTATGCTGAATTTGCTGAAACTATTTAGAATTTGAAGCAGAGAGGTATATATAAGACAGCAATTTTAGAGGGTCTTGGGCAGTTCTTTTCTCCCCTTGCAGAGAGAAGGCTGCCCCGCTGTCCCTCAGACAGGCACTTGCTATCTGCATCTATAACCATTTGTTTGCTGTGCCAAATAAAAAGTTTCTTTGTAGCTGAGCAACTGTCGTCTGAACTGTTTATTGGTAATTGGGGAGATTTTGTAGGTGGACCCGGCCTACACTATTCGAAGTCTGTCCCTCCAACCCCCAGATGAAAACACAGAGACAGACCGGTATGCAAACAGATGCTGTTTATTGTGCGCACAGTCTCAGGCAGAGCCGGCACCCTGAACAAAATGATCTGAGAGCCCAAGTGGCGTCACACACTCTTATATACAGTAAGTTTTCAAACCCATACTAGCTTCTCATTTGTCTCAGGTATCCCCTCTCCACCAATCAGTAGCCCCTGGGGGGGAGGGGTTGTGGGCTATCATATAGCATGCCTAAATGACCTGTCTAAACTGGTATGCTCCGGTCTGCTGGACTCTGGGCGAAAGGGTATGTGTTTGTTTTGTTTCACTATAACTCAGGCTGAGAGGGGAGGGGTTACCCTCACAGCTACCTTCCTGGCTGCCTCAACAGAGGTATTTAAATATCTCAATCATATTGCCTCTATTCCACCTTTCCTCTAAGGTGTACACATTAAGATCCTTAAGTTTGTCCTTCTATGCTTTATAATGAAGACCACTAACCATTTTAGTAGCCACCCTCTGTACTGACTCCATCCTGTTTATATCCTTTTGAAGGTGCGGTCTCTAGACTTGCACACTATACTCCAAATGAAGTCACACCAAAGACTTATACAGTGGCACTATCACCTCCTTTTTTCTGCTAGCCATTCCTCTCCGTATACACCCAAGCATCCTTCTATCTTTTGCCGTCGCCTTTTCTACCTGTTTAGCTACTTTAAGATCATCAGACACAACCACGCCTATGTCCCGCTCTTCTTTAGTGGACAAAAGTGCGTCATCCACTATACTATATTGCCACCCTTGGATTGCTGCAGCCCAAATGCATGACCTTACATTTTTTAACATTAAATCCCAGCTGCCAAATTCTAGACCATTCTTCAAGGTTGAGTTAATTGTAAACCACTTCAGTACTACTGAAAGGCTGTAGAAACAAAATGCTAAATATTGATTTCTGTTGGTGAATGTCTTGTCTGTTGTGCAACCATTGTTGAGGGAGTTTTCTGTGGATTAAAATGAGAACCACAAATAACGCATTTTATAATAATAAAATCAGTTACAATTTTATAATCTGCTGTTATAAACTGTGGTTCTCACTTTTTCTTTTAGTTCCTCTGTATGTGAACATCTTGCATTTATTTTGCTTTTTGTAGAACATATATTTATATTAACATCATGCTAGTCCAGTGTGCTGCAGTTTCAGGCGTTATGTTGGGGTTGTCAAGCCCTCTATGTTGGAGTAGCACCAGATCCAGAAAGCGGGACGGATCAATGCAGGCCTGAGATTGACCACCTTCCAGGTAGGGGACAGGTAGTTTTGCTTTTCTGAAGAAATGGAATCAGGAAATACAAACTACAGGTCCATGCCTACAAAAAGGTACATGCAGGCCTGTATCAACCCTGTTTGGCAAATCTGAAGCCAGTTGGCAAGCCTAAATTGTGTATTTTTTTGCTGGGGAGGTGGATTATGCTTTGCTGGGGTCGCCGAACCTCTTTTATGCATATATGGTGGTTTGAGTGTGTATATGGGCAGGGGGTGAAATGCTATTGAGACATCGCTGAAACAACTTTGGTAAAATGAAACTATTATTATAAGTGTTCATTTGGTTTTTTGATGCTTTCACAACAGATAAATTTCATCTGTATTTCAAAAACAATTGATAGTCTGCTGCACCTGCAAAGATGTCTGATGGAAGGAAGAAACGTCTGTCTGGAGCACAATATAGAAAGAAGAGGGAAGCAAAAGAAGCTGCACTTTCTAAACTAGAAGGAGCCATGCTAACGTTTTTGACTGCAGAAGTTACTGATACACAGCAAAATGAATTCTGTGAGATGGGGAAACCTTAACTATGAGGGTGGAAGTGGCACAGGTCTTGAAGATATTTCAGATGCTTCTGTACAGCTCACTGCCACTACCTCATCAGCATCTCAGATTGAAGAAGGGGTTCTTATGCCGGAAGAAGGGGAGACTGCAGCATGTAAAAGTAGAATGGAACCAGAGGTTGCAGTTTCCTCAGAATTTAATCCATCCTTATTAGAAGATCCAGGGCTATGGCCAGAAATATCCAGTAAGTTAAGAGACTTCCTTGTACTGAATGGTCCAAAGCAAGTTAAGGTGTTTAAGTTTCCAAAAGACCCTGTATACAGAAGAAGCTTTCATCGTGTTCATTACTGGCATGAAAAGCCCAATGGTGAAAAAGTGGAGTCAGTGGCTCATGTACTCGAAGAGCCAGGATGCTGTCTACTGCTTTTGCTGCAAACTTTTCCAAGCTGACCCCACCGCATCTGTATTAAGTTCCACTAGAACAAGAGACTGGTGGAATCTGGCTAGAACACTGGCAAATCATGATAAGGCACATCATCACTATAGAGCATTCTTGAACTGGAGAGAGTTGGAGACCAGACTGCAGTTAAAGTTAACCATAGATGAAAGCAATCAACAGAAGATCGATTCAGAGACTCAGCACTGGAGAAATGTTCTAAAAAGGCTAATATCGATTGTGAGAGTACTTGCTACTCAGAACCTTGCTCTGCGTGGGAAATCTGATCAGTTGTTCATGCCAAATAACAGTAACTTTCTCAAAATCGTGGAGTTAATGGCAGAGTTTGATTCAGTACTTAAGGAGCATTTAAGGAGAGTAATCTCCAAAAAAATGCACACTACCTACCTTGGAAAAATAGTTCAAAATGAGATCATCCAGTTACACTCTTCACAAATAAGGAATAAGATTTTGGAACACCTGAAGTCTGCAAAATATTACTCTATTATTTTAGACTGCACCCCAGACATCAGTCATATAGAACAAATGACTTTAATAGTGCATTTTGTTACAGCAGAAGAACCTTTAAAAAATGAAACATCTGCTGTAACTGTCAGAACATTTCCTGGAATTCATTGACATAGATGACAGCACAGGAGCTGGGATGACAGATGTGTTGCTTCAAAAGTTAAAGGACATGGACATTAACATAGCCTTGTCCTCTCATATCAGCTATGATAATGGAGCCAACATGAGAGGCAAAAGGAGTGGCATTCAGGCTTGGGTGCAGGAGCTAAATCCACTAGCTTTCTTTGTTCCTTGTAGTTCATTCATTGAACTTGGTGGTAAGTGATGCTGCTGCTGCTTCTGTTGATACACTTATGTTCTTTGACATTATTCAGAAAATATGTGTTTTTTTCTGCATCCACTCATCGATGGCAAACTCATCTGGGAACATTGCATCTTACTTTGAAACCCCTGAGTACGACAAGATGAGAAAGTCGTGTGGAAGCAGTAAAGGCTCTTCACAACCAGATTGGAAAAGTGGATGATGCTATAACTGCAGTTATGAAAGATGGTACTTTGATAGGAACCACTCGGGCCAAAACAATAGCAGAAGGAACAGGAATCTTGAACATTATTGGCAGTTTCAAATTTCTGTGTGGTTTGGTGTTATGGTATGATATTCTACTAGAGAAATGTA
The DNA here is from genome assembly GCA_033557465.1 of Ichthyophis bannanicus. Classification (NCBI taxonomy): domain Eukaryota; kingdom Metazoa; phylum Chordata; class Amphibia; order Gymnophiona; family Ichthyophiidae; genus Ichthyophis; species Ichthyophis bannanicus. The sequence continues at coordinate 96,076,353 of CM066031.1, read as the reverse complement.
ACAAGCAAGATACTTCAGAGGGTCAATATCGACATTTCTGAAGCACTAACACAACTGGAGGCTGTAGGGTTATACTTCAAAAATTACCGTTCTGATGCAGGATTTGAAAATGTCCTGAAAAATGCAAAGAGGTTGGCAGAGCAACTTGATATTGATGCCTGTTTTCCAGAACCAGTAAGGTCTCGTCATAAAAAAGCATGTTTTGATTATGAAGCACAAGATACTCCCATCACTGATCCAAAACAACAATTCAAAGTAAATTTTTTTTCTTCAAAGTCCTTGATGATGCTGTGTGTGCTTTACCTACTTTTGCTTTTCGCTGGATTGGATTGCTACTCCTACCCGGTGCGTGCTGAGGTCACGTGAGCACTGTGGGCTATAAGAACTGAGCCCCCACCGCGGCACTCGGAGTGTGTGCTTTACCTACTTTTGCTTTTCGCTGGATTGGATTGCTGCTCCTACCCGGTGCGTGCTGAGGTCACGTGAGCACTGTGGGCTATAAGAACTGAGCCCCCACCGCGGCACTCGGAGTGTGTGCTTTACCTACTTTTGCTTTTCGCTGGATTGGATTGCTGCTCCTACCCGGTGCGTGCTGAGGTCACGTGAGCACTGTGGGCTATAAGAACTGAGCCCCCACCTTGGGATGCGCACCGCGGGCACGTGCCCGAGGGTACGTGCTCCGAAGGGGCGTGTCCAAAGGGACAGGCCCTGCCCCTTTGGTGCCCCTTCGGAGCACTTCGGAGTTCTTCGGAGCGTATTGGAGCTTTTCGTGGTTTATATTTGCGTGTTTTATGGGGAAGCGAAAGAAGAAACTTACTTCTGTGATGTCGTCTGGTAAGGCGGTTAAGGTAGTAGGACCCATGGACAGTCATGTTAAGTCATTGGTTTCCTCCCTTGCCGCCCAATCACTTTTGGAGTCCTTTACTTCCGCCAGCTCCTGCTCCGGTGCGTTGTCTCCTGATCCGCGACGGGTTGTGACTCCACGCAGCATAGAGCCATTACCGTTGGGTGCTGGTTCTCCTCGTGGAGTCGAGGAGGATTTTACACCTGAAATTGCTCAGCTGCCTGACTCCTTTTTGAAGGTAAATGATTCAGTTTCCGTCTTGCCTTCACCCTTTGAATTCTCTGCTACCATCGATGCTCCTAAGCCACCAAAAGATATTTCTCTGCAAGATATTTGGCAAGTTGTCTCTCGGACTGAGATTTCTTTAAACTCCTCCTTATTAAAACTTTCTAAATTTACACACGAGACTGTGACTGTCTTAACTGATTGCCAGACTAGATTGGATAATTTGGAATGATCTAAAACTAAAATGGAAGGTTTAATCTCCTCTGTACAGGGAGTTTTGGCGTCTTCTGTTCAAGACTCCCTATTATTACATCGACGTGATGAAATGTTTGAAAATGCTTTGCGGGTTAAAAATTTGCGTCTGTTAAACTTTCCCCGAACGCACTATTTATCTCCTACTATTTTGTTTTCCAGATACTTAAAAGAAGTTTTGAAAATACCTGACCCCGACGCAATGATTTTGTCTAAAAATTATTATTTGCCTTCTGGGGTCAGGGAATCCCCTATGTTGGATTCTGAGTCAGGTGTTCCGGCTCAGCGAGAAGTAGATCAGTTGAATGCACCTAGCTTAGACTTATCTGAATTTTTAGAGACTTCTATTGAGGAGATCCCTACTCGTGCGACTTTACTGGTAACATTTGCATTAGAGAAAGATAAAGATTTAGTTTTGCGTACTTATTTTAAATTTCGTCAGGAAAAGTATTTTGGTCAGGCGATCCAGATATTTCCCGATGTGTGTCGTACTACTCAAGTAAAACGGAAAGCCTTTCTTTTACTTAGACCTCGGGTTCTGGCTATAGGAGCTACTTTTATGTTAAAGTATCCCTGTAAATGTATTATAGTGTATCATGGTAAATCTTATATTTTCTTTGATTCTCTTCAATTAGAGACCTTTTTGAAGGGGTTGGCGCTGAAATAAGCTGAGGCATTTTCCTTTAGTTATTTGGGTGCTCTTGCTAAGTTAAATGGAGTCTATTTTATTTTTCCAATCTATGCTGGGATATTTCTCTGTATAATTTCTTAAGTATTTCACACTCCATATTGTGGGCTGGGAGTTGCTATTTGGTATGAAATTTTGTATGTACTTTGTTTATTTGCTTGTATTACCTTTTTGAATACCTTAATAAACAGGTTTGAAACTTTAAAAAAAAAAAAGTCCTTAATGCTGCAATTCAGTCAGCTGATGAACGATTCCTGCAGCTAAGAGAACACTGCAGGATGTTTGAGATTCGATACAGCATTCCAAAACTTCAAGATATGCCACCTGATGTCATCCAACGGAAGCGTGCTGAACTTGAGAAAGTGCTCTCCAATGCTGAACTCGAACTACATGACATTGATGCAGTTGATTTATATGATGAACTGAGCGCTTTCTAGACATGTGGTAGCAGACTCTTCACAAAGGATGTACTGGAGTACATATACCAAAAAAAATTATCTACTATATTTCCAAATGCTTCCACAGCCCTGCGCATACTTTTGACTCTTCCAGTAACAGTCGTAAGTGGAGAATGCAGCTTCTCAAAACTAAAGCTAATAAAAACTTATCTGTTCTACCATGACCCAAGAACGGATTGTTAGACTTGCAACAATATCAATTGAGCATGAGCTTGCACTAACCTTGGATCTTAAAGAATCGATTCGGATATTTGCAGGCCGGAAGGCTCAAAGTGGCCATCTGACTTTGGTGTTGCCAGTATATTCTTAACATAAAGGCAGATTGTTATTGCATTCCTCATGCCAGGCTCTGCAGGCATGCAGCTAAGACCCGGCAGCTGCCAGCAACAGAGGGCTCAACCCAACAGGAAGGTAGCTGCTATAGGCAGAAGACAACACCTGCTGTCCCAGATCTGGGGGTACTTCGTCCAGTATGCAGTCTACCCAAAATCTTAGTCTGCTCTCTCTTGCCAGGTTGCCTTTTAATGCCAAAATGATGATGTGGACTACATGCTACAGAAAACCATTTACCATATTTCCAAATGCATCTGCTCTCCTGCACTTTTCTGATATTTTTAGCAATGCTTGCAAGTGGAGAAAATAGCCTCTCTAAACAAAATCAAATGAAAACCAGTTCTGCTCCTCTCTGACCCTGGAATTTTGGCTTTGATACTATTCAATCAAGAATGAAGCAGCCTAAACTCTCTCAAGGAATAATTTTGGATTCTTACAGCCCAGAAACTACGGAAAGTAGACATCTGACTCTGTGAAGATGCGCCAGTGCTATTGCCAGAAAAGTCTTTCCCTAATCTCACTTTGAAAAATTCTCGCAGCTCAGAGAACACTGCAGGAGGTTTAAGATCCAATACGACGGTGCAAAACTTTCAGCTATTGCACCTGACGTCCTCCTACAAAAGTGTGATGAAACTGAGAAAGTGCGCTCTAATGGTGAACTGCATGACATGGAAGCAACTGACGTAAGTGAGGACGCTCTGCCAGGCATGTATTAGCAAACTTGATAGCCTATACATAAGTAAGTGCCTGTGTTCTGCAATTGAATATGGAATTTAATTGCTTGTTTATGTATTTTAAGGTACCCCTGAGGCAGTGTGCCACAAAACATTGACCAACATTGGGACGCATCAAACTTTCCATTGTGGCTGCAGTCTACTTTATGCAAGTGTTAGCTAAGTATTTTAAAATATTCTGCAAGATTAGAGTTCTTAGGACTATTGATTAGAACATTTGAGGTTTTGGAAGCTATTTATTACTGTTGCTCCTCCAATGTATGATTAGTTGATTTCCTTCACATTATTAAATCATCTTTTTGATCTGGTTGGGTCCCTGACTGGAGTTTTGAGGAAGCCCCGCCCACAGCTCCGGGGGGGGGGGGGGCGCCATTTTCATCTCTCGCCTCAGGCAGCAGACTGCCTTGAGCCGCCCCTGGATGTAGGGATGTTACCCATGACTGAAGTGGTATTTAAAGGTGCGGAAGAATTGAAGGAAATATTGATACATCGGGAAGATGTATTACAACTATTTGATAAACTGAAGAGAAGCAAATCACCTGGGCTGGATGATATACATCCAAGGTTGTTGAAAGAACTGAAATATGAGATTGCAGACCTACTATTAGTAATCTGTGAACTATCATTAAAATCATCTGTAATACCTGAAGATTGGAGGATGGCGAACATAACACCAATTTTTAAGAAGGGTTCCAGGGGTGATCCGGGAAACTACAGACCGGTGAGCCTGACGTCAGTACCAGGAAAAATGGTAGAAGCCATCATAAAGAACAAAATTGCTGAACATGTCATGATAGTCATGGCTTAATGGGAGACAGCCAACATGGCTTTAGACAAGGAAGATCTTGTCTTACTAATATGTTACTTTTTTTGAAGGTGTGAATAAACAGGTAGACAAAGGTGAGTCGGTTGATATAGTGTATTTGGACTTTCAGAAAGCCTTTGACAAGGTCCCTCATCAGACTTTTGGCAAAACTAAAGAGTTATGGGATAGGAGGTAGTGTACTATTGTGGATCAGGAACTGGTTAAAAGATAGAAAGCAGAGGGTAGGACTAACTGGCCAATTTTCCCAATGGAGAAAGGTGAATAGTGGTGTACCCCAGGCTACACTGGGTCCGCTGCTTTTTGACATTCATAAATGACCTAGAAAAGGGAATAACGAATGAGGTTATCAAATTTGCAGATGACACAAGACTATTTAAAGCTGTTAAATCCCAAGAGGATTGTGGAAAATTCCAAGAGGATCTTGATAAATTGGAAGACTGGGCATCAAAATGGCAGATGAAATTTAATGTGGACAAGTGCAAAGTTATGCACCTAGGGAAGAACAACCCAAACTATGGTTACACGATGCAAGGCTCCACATTAGGAACCACCATCCAGGAAAAAGATTTAGGCGTCATTGTGGATAACATGTTAAAACCCTCGGCCCAGTGTGCAGCGGCGGCCAAGAGAGCAAATAGAATGCTAGGTATCATAAGGAAAGGAAAAGAAAATAAAACAAAGGATATTATAATGCCTCTATATTGTTCCATGGTGAGACCACACCTTGAATATTGTGTGCAATTCTGGTTGCCGTATCTTAAAAAGGATATAGCGATTTTAGAAAAGGTTCAGAGAAGAACCACCATGGTAAAGGGGATGGAAGTATACCCCCTATGAAGAAAGGCTAAAAAGGTTAGGGCTCGAAGGAGGAAATGACGTCACGGGACTAGACGGCAGCAAAAGCACAGAGCTCCGTCGATTGTGGTGAAAAACCTGCTTTTTAGCCCCCAAGATTTGCCCCGCAAGCACGGAATTCTGTCACTCTGCTCGGAGGAAGCATTGAGAAGTGAATGGCAGCGGCGAGGAAAAGTGCGGCAGACCTGAAATCATTCGCGTATAAGAGCGCGCCTGGGAGTGCCTCGGGAAAGGAAAGATGGTGGCGACATGTGCAGCAAGCATGGGAGATGCGGGTGGATCGGGCCCAGGCGGAACACCCCCCCGAGAAAGCGAAATTGCCTTGCTCAAAGGGGAGTTACAAGGATGATTCGCAGCCCTGCGGCAGGACCTGGCCCACTTTAAATCAGAGGCTCAGAATTGGATCGAGGAGCTAAAAACTGAAGTGAAAGAGGTGGGCCAACGATTGGGGGACGTGGAGACAAAAATAGAGGAGCACGAGGACAGTATCAAAAACCTACAAGACAAACTGGAGGGGACTCTAGGGGAGCAGGAGGACCTGTGGTCTAAATTGGAGAATCTTGAAAATAGATCCCGCAGGTCTAACATCAGGATCCGCGGTATACCGGAGACGAAGGAGAAAGAGGACTGTGAGAAGATAGTGGAGCAGTTGGGCCGCCAGATCATGGAACAAGCGGGTGAGATGGATGCCAACATGTGCTGGCGGATAGATCGGGCACACCGCGCATTAGGCCCGAAGACGGATGGGCGGACGAGGGACATCATAGCCTGTTTTCATGAATACGCTACAAAAAACGTGGTGGTGTCAGCTGCGAGGAAGCTTACTGAAGTGCAGTGGGCTAACCATAGAGTGGAGATCTATGCGGACCTGTCGGCCATCACTATGCGAAAGCGGAGGGAGATGGCTGGCCTCACGAAAAGACTACGGGAGGAGAACATTAAATATAAGTGGACTTTTCCCTTTGGACTGTCCTTCACTTTGAAAGGGATCTCCTCCTATATCTGTACAATGGAGGAAGCTAAGGAGGTGATGAAGAATGCGGGATGGCTGGAGGGCCTGGGCAGCTCTGGTAGCACCCTTGGGAAGCGACAGGACGAGGAGAATCGGTGGCGGCGGACGTCCCAGGGAGAGAAACGCCTGCGGCGGCAGCGGAGAATTCCGGGCCCTCTGGGCGATCGATGATGGACACTGGACTGTCTACTTATGGACTATACTTAACGGGCCTGTATGGGGTTGTGTGGGGCGTGTGCAGTGGTGGGATGGGAGTGGGGGCTGTGGTGGAATGAGTGGGCTGTGGGGGGTTGTGTGAGGAATGTGCTGGGTGGGGAGGAAAGTTACAGAATGCAGTATGAGAGAGGGGCTAAGGGCTGGATTTAAGTGTGATTGTGTGGGCTGCTGCTGGGTTCTGTGAGTCATGCCTTACATTAATGGCGGAGATGGGGGTGGAAGGTCTCAGGGAAGAGGGGGAGGGGGAATGAGGGGAAGGGAGGGGGGACTGCGGGGGAGGGAGGAGAATCCTACCGAACCACATCCACCTAAGTGGCTTCTGATGTGGCGCCCTAATGGATAAGTTGTGGGTGCTGACACTAAATGTTAGAGGGCTGAACTCCCCGGTTAAGCGCCAATGAATGTATAAAGAAGTGCAGAGACTCAGGGGGGACATTGTCTTTGTCCAAGAAACTCATTTGCGTAGAGCAGATGAATGGAGGGTGTCCAATGTGAAGTACCCGGGGAGGTGGTTTGCATCGAATAGACTAGAAAATAAAAAAGCGGGGGTGGGCATTCTGCTCAGTGGGAAAGTTCGGTATACGGACAGCGTGGTCTCTCGGGACAAAGGGGGGCGGTTTTTACTGCTCAAGCTAAAGATGTATGAGCAATGGGTTACCTTGGTGACTATCTATGGGCCGAATACGGCACAGGGGGGCTTTTTTGAGGAGTTGACCTCCTGTGTAGAGAAATTTGCAGAAGGGCAGGTGATCATGGGGGGCGACTTTAACCTGACCCTCAACCCTCATTTGGATAACTCCTCCGGGCGGGGGGACAGAGGGATGCGCCACCGGCGGTTGTTGAAGCTCATGGGGGAAAACTTGGGGATCCAGGATACGTGGAGGGAATTGTGGGGCCGGGAGAGGGCGTTTACTTTTTGCTCCCCAGTGCACCAATCCCTTTCCCGGTTGGATATGATTTGGGTGTCCAAGACTATGATGTCAGCGGTGCAGCAATGTGAAATTGAGGAGAGGGTGTGGACAGATCACTCTCCGGTTTGGATAGAGTGGGTGGTGGGTGAGGGTGGATCGGGGAGGAAGAGGTGGATGCTCAATGAAGCCCTATTGGATGACCCTGCAGTTAGGCAAAAAACGAAGCAGGCTATTGCAGAATACCTCGTCTTTAATGATTGGGACAATTGCCCCATTGGCACTTTGTGGGAGTGTCTAAAGGTGGTGGTCAGGGGAGTCCTGATCTCCATAGGGACGTATGAGAAAAAACGAAAAGAGCATCAAAAGGAGACTTTGCGGGGTACAATTAAGGGGTTGGAGCAACTCCAACAGGGTACTGTAGGGTATATTAGTAGCATAAAAATAAAGTTAGACTCTCTGTTGTCCAGGGGAAATAGCTACTAATTCCCAGCCCAAAGTTCGGTGAGTTATTCTGGCAATGAGCCACGAAAGAAGTCTGGTCTGCAGATATATATTAGACTTTATTATAGGCAACCAGGTAGAAAAATATACACACACACATATAGCTAATTAGAAACATGAGGTAGAAATTTGTTATAGTACAGATGTACACTTGGACAACGTAATAAATCACTGATTAGTAACCAGACGTCACTGATTCGCTCTGCACTGAGGAAAAGTAAGAAATATATTGCTAACTCCTTGCCCATCCGGAGGAGGAGAGATAAGTCAGTACCTTAGTTTCGTCGGGCACTCAGGAACAGCTTCGTCCAAGGAGGCAGCTGTTAGCTACTGCAGGCTCCAGCCTCGTCACAGGCGAGCCGCAGTAAGTCCGAACCGGAGGTATCTGTGAGAGTCTTATCTCAGACCTATGGAGGACGGCCTAGCCCACACGTAGTGGCCGTCTTGCGGAAGGGTCAGGTCGCAGGAATCAGGTACGCAGTGCACAGCAGAGAGGAACCGGTGCAGAAGTCTGTATGAACAGGTGGGAAAAACCCCCAACTCTCTTACTAAAGTTCCAGTGCAGATTGCATTATTCTGTGTAAGAATCCTCCGTCATAGGTCCGATGATTGGTTGGCATCAGGCAGTCTGAGGTGTTCTCAGCGAATCAGGAGGTAGATGATGGGCAGCTTCTTGCAAACAAAGGAGCCATGGTAAGAAGTCAGGCCGAGGCAACAGTATGTAACTTCTGGGCATGTACAAGTGTCCAAGGCCAGCCACGGACAATAGCTTCTGTATGCACACTTAGAAACGCTGCTCAAGCAGTTGCTTGAAGGTCGTTTGTAGCTGAACACAGCAAAAGTGTAGTGAAGAATCCATCTTGTCTGTTCAGTTTGGTTCAGGCCTGAGTTGTAGAGCAGGCCGGAGATTTGCATGTAGAATTGCAGGGGTACCAGCCCTACATCTCCCCCCCCCTTGTAAGATGGAGGATGCTACAAGGGAGTACACTCCATCGTACAAAGCCTAACTAGTAGTACTACCGTGCAGGTCAGAACCAAATGACAAATGGTTGACTAAGGCATGATAAGCGGATAAGACTTCAAGCACAATATGCATGAAAGCAATACTGCATGAGGAATAATACAGTGAATACACTCAAGCAATAAAAGAAGTTAAAATAAAATGACATAGATACAGTCAAGTCAAATCAATTAAGATCAGACGTGTTAACTTCAAACTGAAGAGTATATATATAGTATCCAAACCAAAAATGCATATCAGCAATGCAATATAATGTGTTAGTGTAACACCAAGGTGAACACTCAAAAGTAATGAGAAGCCATGTGTAACTGTGTTAGTAAAATAAACACATGCTATCTATGAAAAAACACAACTCAATCAAGAGCAATGGATAACTCTCAAAGAAAAGGGTGACACTTATTCAAAAGTGTGACGTTCCAGCAAATCCTGCAGACGCATGGCAGGCAGCAGAGGTGCAGGATGCAGAGAGCGACGAAGAGTACGAATCTGTCTCTGTTGATACAAAGAGATAAGGAACTGGAGCACCAACAGAAAGAAAAGACCAGGAACAATGACATGTGACATAAAATCAGTTTGTAAAATGTCCACATCTCGTGAATCAAAGTTATAATCAGCAATGGCAAGGTCGTCCTGGTCAATGGACAGTTCAACTGTGTGAGAGTCCTTATAGTCCAAAAGATAGGTCAAGGCTGCAGTGAAGTCAATCTCATGACCTCGAAACACATCCAATATCTGGAGCTCTGTCGAAACAGGGTCAGCATCTAGATAAAACAAGGAAACTCCACCAACATTCACAATGGAGTTCGTGGGAACATCAATCAAGCAAACATTGCAGGGTAGAGGAACTCTATTATGAATGTCATGTTTATTCATGGTGACCAGGAGTTCACTCAAAGGGGTACTAACCAGCCAAACATTGTTGACAACAGCAACTTTCGTCTCTGAAAAGTCATCGTGGTCATGGTAAACTTTACATTGTTCTTTCACATTTTCAGCAGACAACCCACAAAGAGCCGTAGAAGTGTCCTTCAGGAAAGGTTTACCAGGACACAACCAATGAATGTCTTTAGAGCGTTGGCACATGCCAAGATTAGGCACCACGTATATTAGTGATGCGTGCAACAGACGATTCAAAATGTTTCTGTAAAACATGTCGGGGATCTAGGGACACAAAAACTTTCTGTGTGACAGTCTGGGACTGTGTAATCAGGAAACCAGGTGCATCCTGTAGCACGACACCAGAAAGAGGGCCAGGTTCAATCAATCTGGCAACCTCGGATCCCGCTAACAGCAAAATCAGGAACAGGACCTTCAAAGTCCGGGACTCCATCTGTAAAAGAAAACAAACAGGCTATGCTGCCTCAGAGTTAGTATCACTCACTTCAGCAAGAGGTTCTTCAGGAAGGAACCTACTGGGATGACACGGTCTAAGCTGATTAATGTGGACCCATTTAAGGGAGCCTTCCCTCTCAATACTTGACTGCATTCGAATTTGATAAGCAACAGGGGAGGCTTTATCCACAATAGGAAATGGACCGTTCCAGCTAGGTAGAAATTTACAGTCTTTGACCTTGTTCTTACCAAAATTGTAGTAGAATACCTTATCGCCAATCTGGTATTCTTTAGAGGTAGTCCTCAAATCATAGTAGGCCTTCCTACCCCTAGCAGCAGTGTCCAAATTCTTTTGCACAAAGGCAAAGGCACTTTGCAAGTGTTGTCTTAAATGGGCAACATATTCATGAGCAGTTGTGGCAGCAGCGAGATTCACATCATTAGTCCTGTAAAGAAGATGAAGGGGTAAAACCATGTCCCTACCTGTCATCATCTCAAAAGGGGACACACCAGTAGCACGATGACGCGTGGCTCTGATAGCCATCAGGACCAAGGGCAGTTTGATGTCCCAGTCCTTCCCAGAGGAAGAAACTTACTTTTTCAAGATACTGATGATAGTTTTGTTTGCTCTCTCCACTTGTCCAGAGGATTGTGGACGGTAAGCAATGTGGACTTTGGCCTTCACACCTAGTACCTTCCACAGATGCTTAATGACTTGTCCCGTGAAGTGGGAACCCTGGTTGGATTCCACTCGCATGGGGAGGCCCCACCTGCTGAAAACATGGTTTAACAACAAGGTGGCCGTGGTCTCGGCGGTACAGTTGGGTGCTGGGATGCACTCGACCCACTTAGTAAATAAGCAGGTAACTGTCAACATATATTTGTTGCCTCGAGAGGATCGGGGCACGGGGCCGATCCAATCAATCTGGAGATCAGACCAAGGCATGGTCAGACCTCTGTTTCTCAAAGGGGCTCTATGAGAAGGAGCTGCAGGTTGAAATCTGCAACAGGTCAGACAACCTTTAGTATACAATTGGACATCTTGGTACATGTGGGGCCAGTAGGCCACTTGTTTCAACTTTTCATAGGTTATTCGGTCACCTCTATGACCGGCACAAGGTTCATCATGCGCGTGCTGTAACATAACTCCTCGGAAGGCCCGAGGTACCACCCATTGCACAATACCATGCTTACTCGTCCGTATCAACAGATCTTTCTGGAGATGGAACATGTCCTTGGAGATGTAGAGGATCCTCAGTTCCTCATCATCCTGACAATCCTCCAGAGTTAATGGGTGTTCCTGGGGGTTCTGCAGAAAAAGGTAGAAACGTCCAAGAGTAGGATCTTGTTTCTGGGCTTGCACGAGGTCGAGATCTGTGCTCTTGCCACACCATTGAACCACAGGGGGCATGGTGGATAATTGAGCTTGTCGCCGGGTAACCGCCGTCACAATTTGAAGCCCATTGGTCTCGGGAGCCTCCAACTGCCAGAGGTCTCCAGAGACAGCACCCTCCTTGGCAAGCTGATCAGCTAGATCATTTCCAATCTTGTCAGGATTATCAACACGGGAGTGACCTTTCACTTTCTTCCAGTAGATGGTCATGTCATTTTCATGAGCTACCTTGTCCAAGGCCAGAATCAATCCGGCATGTTTGACAGGTTTCCCTTTGGAATTCAGCATATTGTTAGATTTCCAAATAGGTAAGTGGGAAACAAAATTCTGTCGGACGTAGTCTGAATCAGTACAGATGGTTAGGGTGTGAACCCCTCCCTGAGCAGCAGACTGGAGAGCTGCCCGGGCTGCAGCTAGCTCTGCATACTGATTAGTCTTGGTACCCAGACGGTACTTGAAGGGTTCACAAGGGTGGTTCTGGTTCCAAACTACACCTATACCTGCTACCAGTTCATGGTCAGGCTCTCGACGGTAAGCACAACCGTCCACATACACTTGGGGTAGCCTTTACAGAGGTTCTCATCATAAGGACGATGACGAGAAGGCTCAGGCGTACATGACTCCATATCGGTGTCTAAATTACCCACTAAAGGTTCTCTGGCAGTGCAATCGTGCAATTCAGCCAGGCCCTGTGCGGCGGCATCCTTGCGGTTTTGAGCATACCTGACCTCCAGGGGCCAGCCCTGAAGTGCTAAGGTCCAGGAGACAATGCGACTGTTTGACACTTGTCCCGATTTAATCCGATCACTGCCTAGGAACTTGATGGGCTGGTGATGAGTCTCAACAACCAACCTCTCACCTTGGATATAACTGCGGAAATAATGGAGGGCCCAGACTGTGGACAACAAGGATTTCTCACAGTCAGAGTATTTCCTCTCCACTTCCGTTAAAGCTTTGCTGGCATAGGCAATAACTTTCCTCTCTGCGTCATGCATCTGGTACAGAACAGCACTCATAGAGTGATCGGTGAAACCTAGTTCCACGAAGAATTCTCTGCCACTCTCTGGATAGGCAAGACAGGGAGCTCGACTCAAAGCTGCCATCAGCTCTTCTAGAGCTGCCTCTTGGTCGGGATTCCATACCCAAGGTTCATCTCTTTTGAGGAGTTTGACCAGGGGTCGGGAAATCTCCGCATATTGATCCACAAATTGGCGTGAATAATTGCAAATGCCCAAGAATGAGCGCAGCTCACTCACGTTGGTCGGACGTTTGAGTTGTTGCAAGGCCGCAATTCTCTTCCTTTGAGGCCGTAGTCCCTCAGCAGAAACTTCGTAACCCAAATAATTGAGGGATTTCCGGCACCATTGGCCCTTTGACAAGGACAGCTTTGCTCCCGCAGCTTTCAGTTGCTGGAAAACATGCTCTATTTCTTGCGAATGGTCAGTGAAACTGGCGCTCTTCACCAGAATGTCGTCTACATAGACGAGGGTGCCTCTAGTCTCAGCATCAGGCAAAGCCTTATGCAGGAAAATATTGAAGTCTGCTGGGGCATTCAAATAACCAAACGGTGTCCGATTCCAAGTATATTGTCGCCTACCGAAGGTAAAAGCCAGCTTATGCTGATCTTCTGGATGGACAGGTATAGTCCAAAATCCTGAGGCCAGATCCAGGCTTGTAAAGTACCTTGCACCCTTGATGGTGGCTAAGTTCTGTTCCAGATGTGCCATAGGCCATCTGGATAGAGGTACCTTTTTATTAAGCTGGCGATAGTCCAAAGCTAAGCGCCAGCTAGAGTCCTTCTTGATGACAGGCCACAGTGGGGCATTGTAAGTACTGTTGCATTGGCGTATAATTCCCTTTTGTTCCAGGGAATTAATGATTTCCTGAACGGATTCATAGGAGGCCAATGGGATTTTATACTGCCTCACAAAGACAGGTTTGCTGTTTGGATCCGTAGGAATACGGGTGACATGTAGGTCGGTGAGACCACAGTCATAGGTGTCTGGCAAACAGGTCCTTGTGACGGTACAGCAGTTCTTTTAATTGGGCCTTTTCTGACTCATCAGTGCAGGCGTCTGCTTCAGCAAGTTTTCCCACAACCATTTCGTCAAATCCCAGAACAGGTTTGTTTGAGGGTATTTCAACCTTCTCCTCAATCTCATCTTGGAGAGAGGAGACCTGGATGGCTTGGACAGCATGGGGTCCCCCCCCCCCCGGTGGGTGAGGGAACTAACAGCCTCATCGAGTTTACTTGACAAAATCAGATGGTCAGACTCGAGGACCACCTGAGAGGTCACAGCACTATGTGGCCAGACAAACTGTAAGGTGAGGAGGCCTCGGGGTGAGGATCGTACACACGCAGGGGTCCCCCCCCCCTTCAAAGATGTTCCAGGAAACAGGGGCTTCCCCAATAATCTGGAGACTCAATTCCACACTTGGGAACGATTCTCCCACTAGGAATCCCAGAGGTTCGCCTTTCAGAAGGTGAATGTGATCTGGGTTTGGATTGGTGAGCAATAAGTGTAAGGAGGGAGCGGTGGCCTCCATGCAGGGTATGGGACCCATGGCTAGGCCCAGCTCCTCAAAACGGGAATTTGGACTGAAGACGACCAAGTTCTCTGAGACCACATGTCCTCGGGTCACCTGTATCGGCAGGGGACAATCCTGTACCCTCCCAGGTATGTGGGTGTCTTCTGCACTGACCACTTCACAGACTTGAGGAATAGTCTGACCAGCCCGTAGGGATGGGCGGGCACCAGAGAAATCCACCGGATCTCCTTCCATCCTACTCCAGAGGATGTTGTTCACGAAATCCACATAAGTTCCCAGTCGAACAAGGCAATCTGAGCCTAAGGAGAGGGGCACCTCAAGTCCTCTGATGATGGAGAAGGTGTGCCGAAAACCTTTGACCCCAACTTGCAAGGGGAGATTGCAATAGCCTATTAATGTCTTGAGCCCTTCCCCAGGCACTTGGAACGAAGTTTTCGCTCCCATTACCCAATCAAGGGTAAGCTGTTGTTTGAGCCGATAGAAAAGAGTCTCACTGATGAGGGAGTAGTCACAGTGGGGTAATAGGTAGGCCCTTTCCTTTTGGGACATGCCCACCTGCACATATATAAAGGGACCTTTCTCAGCCGAGAATATGTCCGTCAGTCTCCTAGGGTGATCTAGGCAGGGATGGGATGGAGGAGGGGTTTGCACCTCACAACCTTCCACAGGTTCCTTCAGGAATATCTGCAGGCAGTCAGTATCAAGGACAATGTTAGCTACTGAACCCACTGCAATGGAAACCACGTCACTGATGCCCTGATCCTCATCTCCAGCCCTTTCATACTGGAGCTGAAGGATTTGGGGATCAGCTGACCTCTGGAAATTAATCCTGATGGACTTGTTTGTGCATTCCACCGAACAAGGACCACTGACTCTGCTGTCATGTTTTACCCTAGCATAAGGTATGGGATGCGTGACCTGTGTCCAGATCACTTCCTGGACGTAGTCCAGAATGGGGCGTAACCGTTTCAGGAGCTCATTGCCAATCAAGAATTCTTCCCCAGGGCACTTAGTAATGATGACAGGATGTTTCACCTGTAATTTTCCAATTTGGAGGTTAAGCCAGACCTGCCCCATAGACTCTATGGGCTGATTCCCATAAGCTGTGAGTGACAAATCACTGGGTGTGACGTGTAGGGTCCTCTGACTCCCCAAGGAAGCAGTGAGTCTATCAAAGAGACTCGAGGTAATCAGGGTAGCCTCAGAGGCGGAATCTATCAGGCCCTCACAGAAAAAAGCCTGCTGAACTGTAACAGGAACAGTATACCTCTGTCCTTTTGGCTTGAGTTTACCCAGAAAGTACTTGTGCTTCCCGATGGTGTCAAAAGCTGGACCCTCGCTGTCCATTGCAGGACTGTCACTCTGTGTCCATGGGGTGGCATCTCCGGCTGGCTGCACCTGTGCAATAGTGACCTGTGGGACAGAAACAAAGTCGGTTAGTCATTCAGTCACATGAGAAGAGGAAGAGGAGTCAACCAGTTCCTCCTCTGGCTTCTGAGGCTTTGCTCGTGGCTTAGGTGGCGCACTACTAGCAGAAGCCTCCTGTGAGGAGCTGAATGCAATGGTAGCCTTCATCATATTTGTCAACTCGCTTATTCTCTTCTCCAGCTCCTGGAATTTGTCAAAACCGGGCTTTCTCTTCCAGTTCCGGTTCTGCGGAGTGAAACGCTGATTCCCAGAGCGCTGCTTAGACCCAGATGACTGGTTGTTCTGGGGTGGCCTGGGAGGATTCTGTGGAGCAGAAGGAGAAGAGTTATTTTCTAACAAAAGGGTAGATTTTATAGCACTAACACACTGTTTTGGCTCTCTGGCTTTGCTTGGAGCCCGGACTGTGCTGCCAGTATTGGTTGCTCTCATGGTAGGAACAGCTTCCCAAATCCACTCAGCATGTTCTATCACACGTGACAGGGGTTCGTGACGCTTGTCAGACATATAAGGCTTAATGGATGGAAGGAGCAACTGACAGAAAAGATTACGAAACTCCTGATGGTGTTCTATTGTTTTCCAAGAAGGGTCACTCTGGAAGAAGGTCTGCCTAAGTCTGTAAGCAAACTCTCGGGGTGTTTCATTTTCCCTATGAGTCATACTAAATGCTGCCTGCTTTGCAGCAATATCATCAGGGTATGGCCCATAAGGTTTCTTTAGTGCCTGTTCAAAGATGACGATGTCCTTCTTTTCATAGTCTGCCATGGCCCGAATAAACTGCTGACAAGGTACATCAAAGGACCATGGAAGATACAGAACCATGTCCTCCCCCCTGGTAATGTTCAGTGCCCGAAAGGCATCTTTGACTGCAGCTAAATGTTCATTTATGGTGGCATGACCAGTTTTCTCAAAAGGTGTGACCATGCTCCGCAAGGTCTTGATAATTTGTAATTGTGCAACAGAAGCACCTTCATTTATTTGATTTCCTTGCAGGACACGGGAGCATAGAGGATTTTGCTTGCCTTCAGCTCCCTCTGGTGGTCGCTGCTGGTACAGTTTTCCATCACTAGGGGGACTTCCCACCCCCCCCTCCACCGCTCCCTTTATGGGGAGGGGTCGAGAGTAGGGTGTTTCACTCCGCCCTGTTTCTCTCCTATGCTCATGCGCTGATGGGAGAGAACTGACTCTGTTCTGGAAAAGCTGCCTTTCAACACTGGGCAGGGTTTCCAGTGGCAAACTGCTGTCATCTACCCTCTGGTAATTCGAGAAGCCTAGAGGGATCAAATTATCCCTGTACTCTGTCTCATTACTCTGAGAGGTGGTCACACAGGCCAATTCAAAACAATCAGCTCTTAATTGCTGGATTTCGAGGTTAACTCTCTGTATTTCCTGCCCACATTCCTGACGTGCAACAGCTAGCCCTCTTTGCAGATCGGCTGTACGCCGTCTCGCTGCACTTAGAGCAGTCTCTGTCTCATTTAACTCAGCCATCAGAGCTCTCTCTCGCTGCTCATAAAGAGCAGCGTCCGCTTTAAACCTCTTGGTCTGGGCGGCTAGTTCAGTTCTACAAACTGTCAGAAAGTGCAATTCCGTTTGATCCAGAGCCTTCCGCTTCCTGAGAGCGGAAACCTGAACCACCCAGCCTTCTGTGTGAACCATCGTAAATCAATAGCTGAGACTGTCTGTAAGAACAAAAACACAGGAATAGCTGCTGAAGAATTACTCTAATGCAGAGATCCTGTAATGTGGGTTCCAAAGCCGTCTCAACAGACAATGCTCTCTAGCCACAAACCTCAGCATAAACAGCTGCTTGGACCACAATAGGACAATTCAGAAATATTACACAAATTCTGAGAGACGTAGCACATTCAGAAATACTCATCCCTTGGAAGAGACCACCATTATTATGTAGGGTATATTAGTAGCATAAAAATAAGTTAGACTCTCTGTTGTCCAGGGGAAATAGCTACTAATTCCCAGCCCAAAGTTCGGTGAGTTATTCTGGCAATGAGCCACGAAAGAAGTCTGGTCTGCAGATATATATTAGACTTTATTATAGGCAACCAGGTAAAAAAATATACACACACACATATAGCTAATTAGAAACATGAGGTAGAAATTTGTTATAGTACAGATGTACACTTGGACAACGTAATAAATCACTGATTAGTAACCAGACGTCACTGATTCGCTCTGCACTGAGGAAAAGTAAGAAATATATTGCTAACCCCTTGCCCATCCGGAGGAGGAGAGATAAGTCAGTACCTTAGTTTCGTCGGGCACTCAGGAACAGCTTCGTCCAAGGAGGCAGCTGTTAGCTACTGCAGGCTCCAGCCTCGTCACAGGCGAGCCGCAGTAAGTCCGAACCGGAGGTATCTGTGAGAGTCTTATCTCAGACCTACGGAGGACGGCCTAGCCCACACGTAGTGGCCGTCTTGCGGAAGGGTCAGGTCGCAGGAATCAGGTACGCAGTGCACAGCAGAGAGGAACCGGTGCAGAAGTCTGTATGAACAGGTGGGAAAAACCCCCAACTCTCTTACTAAAGTTCCAGTGCAGATTGCATTATTCTGTGTAAGAATCCTCCATCATAGGTCCGATGATTGGTTGGCACCAGGCAGTCTGAGGTGTTCTCAGCGAATCAGGAGGTAGATGATGGGCAGCTTCTTGCAAACAAAGGAGCCATGGTAAGAAGTCAGGCCGAGGCAACAGTATGTAACTTCTGGGCATGTACAAGTGTCCAAGGCCAGCCACGGACAATAGCTTCTGTATGCACACTTAGAAACGCTGCTCAAGCAGTTGCTTGAAGGTCGTTTGTAGCTGAACACAGCAAAAGTGTAGTGAAGAATCCATCTTGTCTGTTCAGTTTGGTTCAGGCCTGAGTTGCTGAGCAGGCCGGAGATTTGCATGTAGAATTGCAGGGGTACCAGCCCTACAGTACGGAGTTGGGAGAGGGACAGCTTAAAACTTTACGGGAGGCACGGAGAGAATTGGGGGACATTGAACTCGCGGAGGTTAGATTCACGCAGGACCGACTTAGGCAAGACTATTTTGAACATGGGAACAAACCCACGAAATGGCTTGCGTTCCGGCTGAAACAACGTCAGCGGCGGAATTGGATTACAAAAATCCGTGATGAAGGGGGGCGTGAGGTGCGAACGGGGGCATTGATTAAGAACCAGTTTGTCCAATTTTATAAGCAGCTATATGCGGCGGAAGACACCTGTCCCAGGACAGTGATGGCGGAGTACTTACACACTCAGCTACCGACATTGTCGGAGGCCGAAGCAGATTCGCTTTCCAGGCCCATTACGGAGGGGGAAGTGGGAGAGGCGATTAAAGCTTTACCAACACATAAGGTCCCGGGGATGGATGGCTTTTCCAATAAATTTTACAAGATCTTTGTGGAAGAGTTGTGTGGCCCACTAACCAGATTGTATAACTCTTTTGGGGATGGGGGGGCTCTACCAGAATCCTTGCGTACGGCAGGGATTACAGTGTTACCTAAAGAGGGAAAAGACCCCAATTTATGTGGCTCCTACCGACCCATCTCCCTTTTGGGGACGGACTTTAAAATATTTACTAAGATATTGGCGAATAGGCTACTGCCCTTTATGCCACGCCTGGTACATGAGAATCAGGGGGGTTTTGTCCCAGGCAGGCAGACCACGGATAATATCCGGAAGGTGCTGAACACGATATGGAGGGGGAAGAAAAGTGGAACCCCGATGCTATTATTAACTATAGATGCTGAGAAGGCGTTCGATCGCGTGTCCTGGCCCTACCTGTTTCAGGTTCTGGAGCGACTGGGGTTTGGGGGGGGTCTACCTTAATTGGATTAGGGCTATTTACACCAAGCCCCAGGCTCAAATCCACATCAATGGGGAGTACTCAGAGGCTTTTGAGCTAGAGAGGGGTACCCGGCAGGGCTGCCCGCTCTCGCCCCTGCTCTTCGTACTATCTATGGAACCTCTGGCCCAAAGGGTACGCGAATGTGAAGCGGTAAAGGGGGTTAGAGGGGGGGGGTATGGAGAATAAATTGTCTATGTTTGCAGACGACTTGCTGTTTCTCCTGACTGACCCCGAAGGCTCCTTAGGGGCAGTATATAGCTTGTTGCAAGAATATGGGGCCATCTCGGGGTTTCGTTTGAATGCTACCAAATCTGAGGTCCTCAATATATCTATCGGGACAGAGTTGCAAATGAGACTGCAGAGCAAGTTCCCCTTTAAGTGGGCTAAACATAGTGTAAAATATCTGGGAATCTTTCTCACAGCAAAGGAAGGGGACTTGGGAAGAGTGAACTTTGGGGCTATGGAACGGAGGATGCGGAGAGAGTTGGAGCGCTGGGAGAGTAAAAAGCTCTCCTGGCTGGGGAGGATAGCAGCCCTCAAAATGATGGTGCTACCGCAGTGGGTGTACCTGTTCCGGGCTTTACCAGTGGCGGTGGATAAGGCCTTCTTGACCAGGATGCAGGGGGTCCTTATGAAATTTATTGGGGGAGGGAAGAGAACACGCATTGCTTGGGCTACCCTCACTAAGAGTAAGAAGCATGGAGGGATGGCCGTGCCTGACCCTCATAGATATTTGGAGGCCGCACACCTTACTGCGGTGGTGGATTGGGGGAAAGAGGAGGGGAAAGAGTGGGTGCGGATGGAGGCGGATGAGGTCCAGGAGGGGACAATAGGGAATTGGATCTGGCTGCCCCAAGGGACAGTGCGGGGAGGGAGGGAGAGTAACCCCTATGTGTACAGGACCTGGTGCCTTTGGCATAAATGGAAACGCCGCTGGCTGAGTCCTGCTGGTGTCTCTCGGTTGATACCAATTGTTGACAACCCGGACTTCCTGCCTGCGGTGGGGAATAGCGAATTTAAGAAATGGGCTTTAAATGGGCTCACACATGTGGGCCAGCTTTTGGATGGGGTAAAGTTCAAGGGGTTCCCAGCCCTTCGACAGCAATATGGGTTGGAGCCCGGGCACTTATTTCAATATCACCAGGTGTGCCACTATTTGAAACACCAGATTCTTCCCCACATAGCACCAGACCCAGTGGCTGTTGAAAGGGTGTTCATGATGGGACAATCAAAAAAGCTCCTGACTCTATTCTATCACTTGATGGAGCAGGACAGCCGGGTGGGGGCCTTTCAGAAGCTGTGGGAACGAGACTTGGGAGTGCGGTGGGGAGAGGCTCAATGGGAATATATTTTCCAACACAGAACGAAGGGCCTGATAGCAGCTCATTTTATGGAAAATAACTATAAATTGCTGTACCGCTGGCATCTGACGCCTGAGAAACTACAGGCTATGTACCCGACTCAGTCCGACGGGTGCTGGAGGGGATGTGGGGAGAGGGGCACTTATCTGCATATTTGGTGGTCTTGTCCCCAAGTGGTGGGACGGTGGGGGGAAGTCTTTGAGCGATTGGGCAGAATCCTGGGGAAAACGATAGACCCACAACCGGCCACGGCCTTGCTTGGGGCCCCGCTGGGAAATCTTAATCAGGTGGAGAGTTTGTGGGTGGCCTTAGGATGTACGGTGTTCCGTTTGCTGCTGGGCCGCCACTGAAGGCAGAAGACGGTGCCGACGTTGGGGGAATTTGAGGCATCCCTCGCTCAGGCTTACTTGTTGAGTAAGCTAACGGCGACCAAGAATAACTGCACGCCGAAGTTCATTAAAACCTGGGAGGCTTACATCACATGGATGACCAGTAATTAGTGGCATGGGGATGAAGGCGGTAGGATGGGGGGGGGGATGGGAGGGGGGGAGGCTTTGGGGTGGGGTGGCGGGGGAAATTAAGGATACTGTATCAGGAGAATGTTTAAGTTGAAATACATTTGGGTATTGATATGGATGAGCCAAAGGATGGCGCTTGACCTGTTTCAGTGGCATTGATCACAAATGTTATGTTTTGACTTATAAAGTATAATAAAAAAAAAAAGGTTAGGGCTCTTTAACCTGGAAAAGAGACAGCTGAGGGGAGATATGATAGAAGTCTATAAATTAATGAATGGAGTGGAATGGGTAAACATAGATCGATTGTTTATGTTATCAGAATATAGAAAGACTAGGGGACATGCAATGAAACTACAGGGTAAACTATTTAAGACTAATAAAAGAAAATATTTTTTCACTCAACATGTAATCAAACTGTGGAATTTGTTACTGGATTATGTAGTAAAGGTTATTAGTGTAGCTGGGTTTAAAAAAGGGTTGGACAAGTTTCTGGAGGAAAGGTCCATAAACCATTATTAAGAAAGGACCCAGGATATCAATGCTTGACCCAATACAAGCATTGTGGAACCTGTGTCTTTTGGGGAAACTGCTAGGTACGTATGACCTAGATTGGCCACTGTTGGAAACAGGATACTGGGCTTGATGGACCTTGGTCTGACCAAGTATGGCATATTTTATGTTCTTATCTAGAACCTAAGAGCATCAGTTGTGGTGTTGGGGTTGACCGTGGGTCACTCAGGCATAGTATATGGCTTTACCATAGGGTTTTCTAGGTCATGGAGACCTCTTGAGTTCCCAGTAGGTAGACAGTTTCCATGCGGATTGTCTCAGGGGTAATCTGTGGAATTTATTTTTACACTCAGCAGTATTTGTGGTTTGAACTCATAGGTG
This sequence comes from Ichthyophis bannanicus, assembly GCA_033557465.1. Lineage (NCBI taxonomy): Eukaryota > Metazoa > Chordata > Amphibia > Gymnophiona > Ichthyophiidae > Ichthyophis > Ichthyophis bannanicus. The sequence goes on along the minus strand of CM066031.1, from coordinate 96,054,158 downwards.
ATGGTAGTTCCCTCGGTACCATTATTTGTATCTGGTATTTCTCATTTTGCCCATAGTCTGGGCAGTATCTACAGGGGGTTTTATAGGCTTCTGGTAGTATGTTGGAGACAGTAGTTGCCTGGAGTCTAGGACTGCGTCTGAGCTCTTCGGTTTCCACACTACAGGCTAGGCTCCTTGCGAGGGGACCGTCACTCACTTGGGAAGCGCTACTCAAGGCATATGATGGTGTTTCTTCTGGACAGGGTTTCTTCATAAGGGGCTATCAGAGCCAAATACAAGATCCTATCAGTGCTGTTCCTTGTCACCTTTTCTTCAGGGCTTCAGTCTTCAGCTGTCAACATAGTGCTGCTGTATGGATCTCTTCCATTATACCAGAAGTCGGCCTGGATATTTATCACTTTGGGAGTAAATTATTGTAGAAAGTAATTATGGACTTGATATTCAAAAGCATTTACACAGTTTACAGACCTTAAACCGTGTAAATGCTGCTTAGTGGAATATTCAGGAGCACTAACCGAGTTAGCATCGGGACATTTCATGGGTGTTCCGGGGCAGCAACATTTCTGACCCAAGCTGGAGAGTGATGTTTAGTACATACTAGACTTTGATTGATAGGCTCAATTTCACCTGTTCCTACTGTCATTCCGTGCTTGGCAGTGAGCACTCTTGACTCCCTCAGGTTCCCACTCTGCTAGGGCTAGGTGGTAGGAACCGGTCATTGTCTTTGATTGCATGATAAGGGGGCGCTCTTCCTTGCCGTGAGAGTGGTTATCGGCCTTTAGTGCCTTCTGCTATTTCTACATTCTCAGGCTCCTGCATGGCTGGTTTCTCTTTTTCTGGTGTCTGTTTTTGAGTTGCAGTAATGAATAGACCTTAATCTGGCAGGTTCGCTCGTTAAGGTCGCATTATGGATGTTGAAACATTCTATTAGGCTGTTTCTGCTCTTCAGGCTTCAGTACTATTCTCTTTGGGGAAGACTGGTTTGATTTTTACCTACAGCAGTGGTAGGAAAGAATGGTGTTCACTGCAGGGAGCTGGTCTAGTGGCAACTGTGTTCTGACAATGGTTAGTTGATGTCTACAGTGTGGTCGAGAAGTCTCTCCGCAATGAGAGCTGAACTGAAAGGAGAAATGCAAATGTCCCCAAATGCAGAGGTTGTTCCACCACGGGTGGATGCCGACCAAGCGTTGCTCCCCCTGAGCACCTCTGGCATTGCCAATATCCCCTCTGCCTCTCTGGATAGTGCAAGTAAGTCACCATGGGACCTGGGAAAGCGGCAAATTCTCCTGCGAAAACCAGTACAGCTAGCTGTGTCTGTGTTTGGTTGAGCTGCTCCAGTTTCACAGGGAAGGTACACTGCTGTGGTGGCCGGTTTTGGTGTCAACTTATGTGAAGCAAATAATTCTTGGCCTCAAGAGGCCGGAGTTTGGTGTCTTTAAGATGGTGTCGGTTGGTGTCATTTTGATAGCTTCAGTCTCAGTAGTTCTTCCTAGTACGAAAGACAATTCCAGGATGCCAACCTCTAATCTGAACTTCTATTTTTCATCTTTACTTTGGCAAAACTAAAAAAGAAAAAGAGGTCAAGGTTCTTGGCCTAAAACCTGTATTACCATTTTTGAGTCCAAAAGGTGGTTGATTAGCTATTAGCATTTCATGTCAATATGTGCCAGTGATTTGGCATGGGGGTATCTTGGTTTTCATGGGTAACTGGTTGTAGATGTGTTTTTCAAATATTTAAGATGCTTCACACTCATTCCTTTCATGTCACAGTCACTTCATGTTTTCATGGGTTCCAAGTCTGTGTTTACCTTTTATCTCAGGTGTCTCAGGGGCATACCTAGTCTCAGCTTCTCTATGGCTTGGGTGTCCCCCATCCCATCCTCTATTCTTTTCAGAGACAGAAGAGTTTCAGGCAGGCCTCACCTCTTACTGTGTTCTATGGAGTTCCAGGGTAATCCGGTCATCAATGCATGGCAGAATGGCTTCTTCTGGCTTGCTTACCACCAGCTGCTCGAGGGCTTTTCCTGGTTCACTCTCTTAGAGCTGGTAGGAGCTACTTTCTTCATGTAATTGTGACAAAGTATAGCTCTGTTTCAGGGTTGAGATTCTGTGGAGTGACAGACTGGGCTGTTCTGTCCTCTTCCACTCCCCATGACTTGGGTACTGTGCCCGGAGTAGACTGGAGGGATGATAAGGAAGGTGAAATCAGACCTTACCTACTAATTTTCTTTTCAGAGTCCCTCCTGTCCAGTCCAGGACACGCCCTATATTTCTTTAGTTTGTTTCCAGTCTTGTTGGACGGAGAATATGCTGGGGCTGTAAAGCCAAGTGTTTAGATCACTATTCATCTTGATCATTTGGGGGGTTTTCAGTAGGTTCCAAAGCTGTGCTGGTGCATGGGGTTGGAGGTGCCCTCTGGAGAGCATTGGTTTACATCTCCTGATCCTGTAAGGCTTTGGAGCAGGAAAGCTTCTTTGGTAAGTTTCCTGTGAGATGTTTGTAAGTTTTGGCTGTGCATTTTATAATCTCAGTTTGCAGAGTCTGTTTTGTTACAGAATACTGGCAAAAGTTGGGCTGCACAGGACCCATTATACAGTGATGCCAAAATCAAGCCATTGGTTCTCAGTCTCCATCTGCTGATTGGCGAGCATAACCCACGCATCTGGACTTCACTGGAAGGACTCAAGGAAAGAAAATTAGCAGGTAAAGGTGAGTAAATTATTGGAAACGCTGCTGAAAGAGAAAATAGTGAGGTTTCTGGAGTCCAGCGGATTACAGGATCCGAGGCAGCATGGATTCACCAGAGGCAGGTCTTGTCAGACAAATCTGATTTCTTTGACTGGGTGACCAGGGAGTTGGACCGAGGGAGAGCCCTAGATGTGGTGTATTTAGATTTCAGTAAAGCCTTTGACACTGTTCCTCACAGGCAACTTATAAACAAACTGAGCACCCTAGGAATGGACCCTAAAGTTACTGCTTGGATTAGAAATTGGTTGGGCGGGAGGCGACAAAGAGTACAAGTAAATGGAGCTCACTCTGAGGAGAAGGATGTTACCAGTGGTGTGCCCCAGGGATCTGTCCTTGCTCCGATTCTTTTTAACATCTTTTAGTGATATAGCGTAAGGGCTGTCGGGTAAGGTTTGCCTCTTTGCGGATGATACCAAAATTTGCAATAAAGTAGACACCCAGGAAGGTGTACATAACATGAGGAGAGATCTAGCTAAGCTTGAAGAATGGTCTAGAATTTGGCAGCTGGGATTTAATGTTAAAAAATGTAAGGTCATGCATTTGGGCTGCAGCAATCCAAGGGAGCAATATAGTATAGAGGGTGAAGTACTTTTGTCCACTAAATAAGAGTGGGACCTAGGCGTGGTTGTGTCTGATGATCTTAAAGTAGCTAAATAGGTAGAAAAGGCGACAGCAAAAGCTAGAAGGATGCTTGGGTGCATACGAAGAGGAATGGCTAGCAGAAAAAAGGAGGTGATAGTGCCTCTGTATAAGTCTTTGGTGCGACCTCATTTGGAGTATAGTGTGCAATTCTAGAGACCGCACCTTCAAAAAGATGTGAACAGGATGGAGTCGGTGCCAAGGGTGGCTACTAAAATGATTAGTGGTCTTCATTATAAACATATGAGGACAGACTGAAGGATCTTAATATGTACACCTTAGAGGAAAGGCGGGATAGAGGTAATATGATTGAGATTTTTAAATACCTCCGTAGCATAAATGTTCAGGAAGAGAGCCTCTTTCAATTGAAAGCAAGTTCTGCTACGAGGGAACATGGGATGAGGGTGAAGGGAGATAGATTCAGGAGAGATGTGCGGAAATATTTCTTAACGGAAATAGTGGATCCGTGGAATAGTCTCCCAGTGGAGGTGGTAGAGATGAGGACAGTAACTGAATTCAAAAAAGCATGGGACAAACACAGAGGACATCTAAAGGTAAAAAGGGGACTGTTGTAGTTGTTAATATGGAAGTACAGACTAGATAGGCCATGTGGTCTTTTTCTGTCATATTTCTATGTTTCTAAGGTCTAATTTCACCTTAATCTTTAATAATGGCTTGATCGCATCAAGTGTAGAAGGGTGTTTCACAAGTAATGTGCCTTCCTACATGAACAGCTGTGCAATGGAAATAAGCCATCACTATCTGATACTTGGATCCAGACCAGCAGACAGTCTCTGCTCCCTGTACCGCACAGCCACCATGAGGCTCTTCAATGTGCAGAAGCTCCTTTCTCAGCACATGTATAATCCCATAGGCCTCATGGATCTAGCATGAGCCCCAGAGTGTGGGAATTAACAGGCAGCATGTAGGGCACAGATAGCTGGGCCCTGCTTTGTGCAGCACACACGTTGTTCACAGCCCCTCCTCTTTCTCTATTCCCGAGCTCTGGCCGGGTTCTCAGTGCTTCCCTAGCTATGCTTTTGCCGATGTGAGTGCGCTCTCTTCCACATCCGCACCGCCTGCTCTGCAGAGGTTGGGGAGCCACAGAAGATTTATGACAGTGCAGGAGCTCTAGAAAATCACATCCTGAGCTTTGTATTCTATTGAGACTGGGAAGTAACTGAACGCTAGATGTACTAAAGGCTGCTGCATGCCATAAATGTGTTATTTGCCATATGTCCTATTTAGTGTACTGTGATCCATTTACTAATAACTTGAATTAATGCAATGCTGAACTTTGGGAAATCTCGTCCTCACTGTGTATAATGGATCCATCTCTGTCTTTCAGGGGCTCTAGTAAGTAGTTCAGCTGTGGGAAAGGATAATCCTGACTAATGAATCCCACATTGAGTTGCTTACTAATTACTGATCAGTTCCAGGAGCTCAAAGTCCCAGCACTGGAGCTGTAAAGGGATCAGTATGAGCTGAAGGAGCTGTGCTTACTGCACTGTGCTATAGGAACATAGGAGGAGCCAATAAGGAGGCTTGTTTTATTCAGCCTGTCAGTGAGGGAGCCAACTGGAATATTTATCGCATTGATTCTCTCAGTAGAGCAAACCCATAGGGTGAATTAAAGATCCATTAGTGAATAGACTGATCTTCTGCAAGTCTGTCAGTGCGTAACAGCCAATAATAGAGCTAATGTCATTAAATAGCTGATTGACCATTGAACTTGCCAATGAGGGTTAGAGGTGGGAGTTTGAGGAGCCAATGAGAAGTGTCTGCTCATGTTTATTAATTTGTCTCCTCCCTACAGTGGATTTGACTCTGGATCCGGAAACTTCTAATCCCCGGCTCGTCCTGTCTGAAGATCGGAAAAGTGTCAGACACAGAACAGAACCTGCTGGACACTCCCCAGAAATTCGATATTGATCCATATGTGCTGGGGTGTGTGAGAGCGTCACCTCGGGGAGACACTACTAGGAGATGGAGGTGGGAGATGGGACTGACTGGGCATTGGGCGTCTGTAAAGATTCTGTGAGCAGGAAGGGGAAAATCACACTATCACCTGAGAATGGATACTGGGCTCTGAGACTGTGGGGTGGAGAAAACCAGGCCCTCACTTCTGCTGAGACCCGGCTCCTCCTGAGCATGAGACTCCAGGCAGTGGGGATTTTCCTGAATTATGAGGCAGGAAAAGTCTCATTTTACAATGCAGACAATAAATCTCATCTCTATACCTTCACCCACACATTCACTGGGAAATTCCGACCTCTCTTTAGTCCTGTCTACGGACTTTTCTTCAGTTCTTATGATTCTAAACCTCTGAGAATCTGGCCAGTGCCAGAATGGAAATGAGGGAGCCCGGCTCGGGGGTGTGATATATAAGTCAGGTGCTGATTTTTCACATCGGGATAAGAGGGATCAGAGAGTGTGATTTGTGAGCTGGTAGATTATTAAACACACTTATATTCTGCACAAAGAAATAAATATATGTTATATACAATCTGCCATCTGATGATCCAGAGTTGGACTAACCTTGTAAAGAAAATGTACTGCAAGGTAAGAAAATATTCCCAGTGATTTTACAATTATTTAAGAGAATCAAACAATGGATGAAGTTCACGAGACTCAATAAGAAGTCAAGATATGGGATTAGAGCCTGTGAGTGTAAGGAATGAGCAGGGCCGGTGCTGGGCTCTCTAGCACCAAACACCCCCCCCCCCTACCCGGTCGCCGTATCATAAAAAGAATATAGCAGAATTAGAAAACGTACAGAGAAGAGCCACCAAAATGGTAAAGGGGATGGAAGGATACACCTATGAGGAGAGGCTTAAAAGGTTAGGACTCGTCAATGTGGAAAAGAGATGGCCGAGAGGAGTACTTGCCCAGTAGTTTTTTGAGACTTCAAATCTTCTTTTTTTTTGTTACAATTTTAAATTTTTATTAAAAACCAAAAGAGGACACAACATCAGCAAAACAAGTGTTCCACACTCTGCGTTACTCAATCTGCAGTCAGGTGGTGTTGTTGTTAAGTGCCATCAAGTCAATGTCGACTCATGGTGACCCTCTGGATAGTTGTCCTAAATTGTGTTCGGTCTTCAGTCAGGTGACTCATTGTTCACAGATTGGCACCTATAGCTGCTGTTATTGCATCGATCCATCTCTGCTGGCCTTCCTCTTTTGTGTTGATCTTCTACCTTGCCAAGCATGATGTCTTTCTCCAATGATCTCTCTCTTCGCATGATGTGTCCAAAGTATGAAAGTCGAAGTCTTGTCATCTGAGCTTCTAAAGAAAGGTTTGGTTTGATCTCCTCTAGTACTGACTGGTTTGTTCTTCGGAAAGTCCATGGTATACATAGTATTCTTCGGCCAGCATCATAATTCAAATTTTCTTCCTATCTATCTTTTTCACTGTCCAGCTTTCGCATCCATATGATGTTATTGCAAAAAGCATGGCTTGAACAAGTCAAATCTTTGTATGGAAAGAGAAATCTCTGCTCTTGAGAATCTTGTCTAGGTCCTTCATAGCTATTCTGCAAAGAGCAATGCGTCATCAAATTTCTTGACTGCTTTTTGCTTCTTTATTGATAGTCGATCCAAGTACAGTAGGTTAAAGTTGTCCACTATTTCAATTTCTTCTCCATCTACAATGAGCTTATTGATTTTGCCAGTTGTCATGATCTTTGTCTTCTTTACATTAAGGTGCAGGCCCATTTTAAGACTATGTTCCTTGATCTTGAGAAGCAAATGTTTCAGATCGTCTTTACTTTCAGCCAGTAATGTGGTATCATCAGCACAGCGAAGGTTGTTGATGAGTCTTCTACCAATCTTCACACCTCTGTTGTCTTCATATAATCCTGCTTCTCTGATGATTTGTTCTGCATATAAATTAAAACAGGTAGGGGGAAAGTATGCAGCCTTATCATACACCTTTGCTGATTTTAAACCATTCTGTTTCTCCTTGTTCCATTTGAACTGTTGCTTCTTCATCAATGCAAAGGTTGTGCAAGAGAACAATCAGATTTATTTATTTATTTGTTTGTTTGTTATTTTTATACCGCTCCTTCCCAAGATCAGGGGTGGTTTACAAAGGAACAACATTTCTTACATCGAACATGATTTAACATAATTAGGCTGTAACAGCTTTAACTATGTACAAGGTAAGATTGGAGTATGGTGTGCAATTCTGGAGACCGCACCTTCAAAAGGATGTGAACAGGATGGAGTCGGTGCAGAGGGTTGCTACCAAAATGATTAATGGGCTTCATTATAAAGCATATGAGGACAGACTTAAGGATCTTAATATGTACACCTTAGAGGAAAGGCGGGATAGAGGTGATATGATTGAGATGTTTAAATACCTCCGTGGCATAAATGTTCAGGGAGAGAGCCTCTTTCAATTGAAAGCAAGTTCTGCTACGAGGGGACATGGGATGAGGGTGAAGGGAGATAGATTCAGGAGTGATATGCGGAAATATTTCTTTACGGAAAGAGTAGTGGATCCGTGGAATAGTCTCCCAGAGGAGGTGGTAGAGATGAGGACAGTAACTGAATTCAAGAAAGCATGGGACCAACACAGAGGATCTCTAAATGCAAAAAGTGGACTGTTGTAGTTGTTATGGAAGGACAGACTAGATAGGCCATGTGGTCTTTTTCTGTCGTCATATTTCTATGTTTCTATGTTACTTAAGGGAATCATCTTACAAAACTATGTACAATTGTAGCAATCATCTTATAATACAGAAATAATCTTACAGAACTATGTACAATTATAGCAGTCTGTATTGTTTACAGTTGGTGTGGTGAGGGTGTCATTGAGCGGGTGGTGTTTGTGTTGGTTCGTGGAGGAAGCCAGCGTCTTCTTTATGATCACTGAAATGTTGGGTGAATAGCAAGGTTTTTAGTTCTTTTCTGAACATTTTGATGTCTTTGGTTGCACGTAAATATGTTGGGAGGTAATTCCATAACCTGGGTGCAGTTAGTGAAAATGCTCTGTTACGCATAACTTGCTTGGTTTTGTGGTAGGTGGGTGGGAACGCTAAGGTGTTCTGGGAGTGTGTTCTTGTTGATCCAGTGCTGGTTGATTGGGTTATTAGTGTTGACAGGTATGATGGTGCTATATCGTTGATCACCTTAACTATAAACATTAATGTTTTATATTGGATTCTGCTACTTACTGGTAGCCAGTGAAGGGTGTATAGTAGGGGTGTTATGTGGTCTGATAAGCGGGTTTGGCATACAGTTCTTGCTGTTACATTTTGTGCTGTTTGTAATTGTTTGAGATATTTTTTTGGGATACCGTTTAGGGGGCTGTTGCAAAAGTCAAAGTGGGGTGTTATCAGTGCATGAACTACTGATCTGAAATTGTGGGTGTCTAGGAGGGGTCTGAGGTGTTGTAATGTTCTTAGTTTGAAATAGACCGACTTGGTTATTTGTTTTATATGGGCAGATAACGTTAGGGATTGATCCAATATGATGCCTAGATATCTCACTTCTTTTTTATCAGGGAGGGTTATGTCAAGGAGTTTGAATGTTTGGGGCGGGGTGAAGTTTGGGTTTCTTGATATGTAGCGTATCTCGGGGTTTTTTTTAAAGTTTATGGACAGGTTGTTTAATTCTAGCCAGGTTTGCACTTCTGAAATGCAGGATTCCAGTATGTGTTGTGTGGTGTTTGAGTCATCTATGGGGAGGTATACCATGATGTCATCTGCATAGACGTGGTACTTCACCTTGAATTTCTTGAAGATACTGCATATTGTTTGCAGGTATATGTTAAATAATAGTGCGGATAGTGCTGACCCTTGGGGGATTCCTTGTTCCTGTCTGAATTTGTTAGAGGTTTCATTCCCTATTTGGACTTGTTGAGTGCGGTCTGTGATATATGATTGGAACCACGTGTGTGCTGTACCTGTTACTCCAGTTTGTGTGAGTCTTGCAAGGAGGTTGTTGTGGTCGACATTATCAAAGGCTGCAGTTATGTCTAGGAAAATGAGTATGAATGTTTGTTTAGTGTAGTCCATGCCGCACATAAGGGCATCGAAGAGGACCAGTAATAGCGATTTGACCCCCATGGAATGGGCAGAATCCATATTGTTGTTCATCTAAGGGTGCAACGATGTCTATAAAGTCTTGCAGTTGATTTTGAATTGTTTTCTCGATTAGTTTTGCTACAAATGGTATATTGGCAATGGATCTGTATGAGGTAGGGTCTTTGCTGTCAAGGATTTTGTTCTTCAGGATTGGGCGAATCATGGATTGTTTTAGTTCATTTGGCATTATCCCTTGTTGAATGGATTGATTGGTTATCTGGAGTAGGTATGGGGCCAGTTCTGATTTACTTGCCTTGATCCAGGAGACTGGACAGGGGTCTAGTGGGGAGGTGGTGGTGTTTATTTTGGTTAAGGTGTTCAAGAGTTGTTTTTTGTCTTTTGGATGAAAGGTGTTCAGCATTGTGGTGTTTTGGTGGTGGTGCATTTGTCTGAGGGGGTTGTTGGGGTTCTTCGCTTTTAGTTTGTCCTGAAAGTGGTCTGCTAGGGTTTGTATGTTTATGTTTGTGGTGACTGTATCATTTTGGGTTGTATTTGTTAGTGTTTTGACAATCTCAAATAGTTCACGCGGTCGGTTGAGGGAGTTTGTTAGTTTTGTAGTGTGGTAGTCTTTTTAGCTTTGTGGGTGGCGTCGTTGTAGCTTTTCAGGGTTAACATGAATATGTGTTTATTTTCTGGGGATTTGTTATGTCTCCATTTGTGTTAGCTAACGCAAAAAGACAGCTAAGAAAATGCTAACTCTTTGGTGAATCATTTTTCTGAGATTTTTTGGCACGCTTTAGAGAGGTTGTGGGGTGTGGTGGCTGCTTTTTGGATAGTTGTGTTCCAGTTGTCTGTGGATAAGTCTAGATCAGGTTGTGTTGAGTGTAGTTTTGGTAGGATTTCATTTAGGAAGTCTCCTTTACTGAAGTGTTTGAATCTTTTTTTCGGATGATCTGGGTTTATTGTAGGTATGGGCATGGGTGTCTGTATCTGGAATGTTATTATATGGTGGTCTGACCAGGGGACTTGTGTGATGGGGGCTGAATGTCCACTTGATCTTTATCATATGTTCTGGTATACCCATGCTTAATGTGGTCCAGAATTTCTCATGGTTTACAAAGTCAAAAGCCTAGCTGTAGTCAATGAAGCACAAATAGATATCCTTTTGGTATTCCCTTTCTTTTCAAGGATCCATCTCACATCCGTGATAATGTCTCTCATTCCTTGCCCTTTCCTGAACCCTGCTAGCACTTCAGGTAGTTCTCATTCCAGGTATGGTTGTGATCTCTGTTGAATTATCTTCAGTAGAATCTTGCTGGCAAGTGGGATCAGAGCAATTGTGTGATAATTTCCACAGTCAGATGGATCCCCTTACTTTAGAATTGGTATAATCACAGATCTTTTCCAGTCAGTTGGCCATGATGTTGTCTTCCAAATTTCCTGGCAGAGTCTTGTAAGTATGGTAATAGCTGCATCAGATTGCTATAATACTTCTATGGGAATGCCATCAATGCCTGGTGCTTTGTTCTTAGATAAGGCTTTCAATGCTGCTTCAACTTCTTCTTTCATTACCAATGGTTCCCGATCATAAGATACAGGTTGAAACGGCTGTTTGTCCACTTGATCTTTATCATATAAAAGCTTTGTATATTCTTTTAACCTTTTCTTGATCTTCTCAGCATCATTCAACATAGATCCTTGAGCATCTTGCAACATTCCAATTTGAGGCTGGAATTTTTTCTTTAACTCTCGTAGCTTTAGGAAAGCCGATCCTGTTCTTCCTCTAATAGTTTCTGCTTCTATTTCCTTGCATGTGGCATTGTAGTTTCTTCAGTCATCCATTTTGGCTGTTTTTGCTTTTTCAACTTTTGTAGAGATTTCTCACTTTTTCCAACACAAACTTCTTGAAGTCATCCTATAACTCTTCTGAAGCTCTGTCATTTGTATCTAAAGTAGCAAATAAATTTTGCAGGCACTCTTTAAATTCCAGCAGTATATTCTCAAGATCATATTTTGCTACATTCATTAGTGGCTTGCTCTTTTTCAACTTTAGCTTGAGTTTGCATTCTAGTGGTTGGTGATCTGTACCACAGTCAGCTCCAGGTTTTGTCTTTGTTTATATTATAGAGCTTTTCCATCATTGATTTCCACAGATGTAATCAATTTGTTTTTTGTACAGTCCATTGGGTGAAGTCCATGTGTACAGTCACCGCTTGTGTTGCTGGAAGAAGGTGTTTGAGATGAATAGATCATTGGTCTTGCAGAATTCTATCAGTCTTTCTCCAGCTTCATTTCTGTTGCCGTCCATATTTTCCAACCATTTTGCCTTCTTCTTTGTTGCCAATTTTTGCGTTCCAGTAACCCATGACTATCAGGATATCCTGTTTGCATGTTCTGTTGATTTTAGCTTGTACTTGTTTATAGAACTCAATTTCATCCTCTTCTGCAGCTGTTGTTGGGGCATATATTTGAATTATAGTTGTGTTGATAGGCATTCCTCATAGACTAATAGAAATTAAGCGTTCACTGACTGCATTGTATTTCATTACAGTTCTTGCAAGTTTCTTCTTTATTATAAATGCAACACCATTTCTTCTTTGTCTTTCATTTCCAGCATTGTAGAACATGTCATCATCTGATGCAAAGTGTGCAATGCCAGTCCATTTCAGTTCGCTGACACCCAACAGATCAAGTTGTACACGTTCCATTTCATTCTTGACCACCTCCAACTTCCCTTGGTTCATGCTTCATATATTCCATGTCCCAATATGTAAGACATCTTTGCAGCTTCTGACTCTCATTTCATGTGCAGCTTCAACAGTCAGACGTCCCGAGGGATTTTATCCAACCACATCATAAATGCTGGCTTTATTCTGAAAAGTCTTCAGCTCCTCCCCAGTAGCAAGTTGAGTGCCTTCCAACCTGGGGGGTCTCATCTTCCAGGATTATAGTGCAATTTGTTTGGTTGTGACTCTCCATTGGGTTTTTGTGGCAAGACATGAAAGTACATTGCCAGGCCTTTCTTCCGCGCAATTTAAGTTTACTGTTGTTGCCGTTGTTACAGAAATGTGATCCTCCGCCGCCAACACTGTCCCATTCTGCTGCTGCCCAGAAGGGTGGTTTGTCTTGGTCTGGCACCACAGCTGAGACCTGTCCATCTTGGGAGATCCTGCCAGTAGTTAAACTACCAATAGCTTAGCCCTCAGCATCACTGATGCACACAAGCATGACAGCATGCAAACCTCCCTCACAGCATGACAAGCTGCAAACCAAGTGAGGGAGGTATTATAATACACAACATAAAAAGAAAATTTTACACTCCAGTTTTCACAACAATAATTAAGAAAGAAAAACGAGGAAAAGAACTCTCCCTCCCCCTCCCCCAGTGGGAAACCACACAAATCATAGGAGGGTAAGTAAACAAGCAACTGAACAGCATTAGAGGAAACTGCAACACCCTGGGGAGGAAAATAACAAATATACCCATCCAACATCCATTCCGAAGTTACCCCCCCCCCCCCAAAGGGTCTCACTCCAACTCCTTCAGGGATCCCTCTGAGAGCACTCCCCCAGGAATCAAGATTACACTCAACAATATATGTCAAGCCAACCTTTTGGGAATGCAGGGAGGCTACGTTGGCGCATAACTGTAAGTTAGCCATACCCTGAAGATATTTAAATGTATTGACCACTAATCCAAGCTTGCACCATCATTGCACCACAGTTAGTTGCACAGCAATAAATAGATGCCATAACCAGTCCCCATCACTCACCCTGCCATTGCCCAGTCACAAAAATAAGAAGGCCTGGGCAGTTGAAGGGGCCATCTGACCTTTCAATACCTGGGCAATAATCCAAATATCTCTCTACAAAACAAGATAATGCTCAGTCCCTGGCAGGCAAGCCCCAATAGCAATGAACTGAAAATAGTCATTAATCAATCCCTTATTTATTTATGTGGTTTTATATACCGCCCCATTCTGAAATCAAGGCAGTTTACATAGAACAATTAACCATTACAAGTAACCTTTTAGAAATGTCTAACAATTACATAACAAGTAATTATTTACATTGTAGTTATTATTTACAGTGCTGTATGTTGTAATTATTCCTTAAGTTTGGCGCAAGGCTCTGGGTCATCTAATAGAGAATTGTTCAGACACCATGTCCCCCTAGGTCTTGAAGGTGGGCCCAAGCTCAATGCCCCCACATTGGGACATAATCAGACCACATCCTGTCTACAGTCTTATACTCTTAGAGGAAACCCTCCAGTCCTGGGCTACCCCATAGTTAATCAATGCGTGTATAAGAATCATGGACTTCAGAATAGAAGGAGTAATCCCTTATCCTAGGGGGCAGTGCCTGCCAAATATCAATGTGGTCATAAAGAGTTACCCATCTTTTCAGAGCCCGATGTCCGGGTGAGTTCCCCATTCCATCCCTCCGAGATGTGTCAATCGCAGGATTAGTAGCCAAATTGAAATCCCCACTTACTATGATTAGGCCATCAACAAATTCCCCCATAGCCAGTATTAATCTGTTGAAAAAAGGGGCCTGGTCACCATTAGAGGATAAACACTGCACAATGTAAATCCCCACCCCACCAGATCACCTTTGACCTCTCCCCGCTGGTCACCTGCTTCGATGCCGTCACAGATTGGCTACACATGCAGAAGCTCCAAATAAACTTCAGGAAGACGGAGGTCCTCTTCATCAGCAGGAACCTCGCATTCACTCCACCCTCCTCTCTAAAGGTACACGATGCAGAGCTCCTCAGCAAGCCCACGATACGATACCTAGGAGTCACGCTGGATCAACAGCTCAACATGAAGGCTCAGATAGGCAACATGGTAAAGGCGATCTACCACAAAATCTGGACGCTTCAGCACCTGCGACAGTTGCTAGAGCCAAAAGACTTCCGGACAGTCTTCCAAGCACTAATAATGCCACACTTCAACTATGCCAACGCAATACCGTACGGCCTCCCGAAAAGCACACGTAACCCCCTACAGCTTGCAATGAATGTAGCTGCCAGAATCCTGCATGGAGCATCCAGAAGGGACCATATCACCCCAGTTCTGAAACAATTGCACTGGCTGCTGGTACAATGCAGGATCTCCTTTAAGATCCTGACGATGACCTACAAGGCCATCAACAAGTGCTCCTCCACCTCCCTCACAAATCTTGTCCAGACCACCCCCCCCTTTAACAGAGTAAGGAGATCAGCTGCCACCAATACTCTTATACTCCCAAAGGCGATCACCAAATATTCTCAGTCCACGAGAAACAGAGCCTTCACTTTCTATGCACCCTCCTGTTGGAATGCCCTGCCTCCGGCTATACGGGCCACCAATGACCTCCCCCAGTTTAGAAATGCACTGAAACACCATCTGTTCCTCCAATATTATGCTGAACCAGATGACGTCTCACAGCCAGCCACTCCCATGACCCAGATCATTGCCCCCAGCATAGACACCGCATACACCTCCAGCCCTGCCTTTGAGAGCCCCACTCCCTCAAATTTATCACCTTGTGTATAGGAGACCCTAACAGTAGATAATAATGAAATGTCCACATACCCCGCAACAGCCAGATAAGATATACATAGTTACGCTGCTAACCCTGTAGATAAGGCTTAGCTGCCCTATAACCTGCAATAGCTAAAATATACATAGTTACCCTGTTAGCCCTGTATATAGAACCCCGTTCATTGTAAATCCCCTGCAGACTAGCCTGCACTGGACAAATGTGTTACATGTAAACCGCACTGATTTCAAATAGCGCGGTATAGAAGAAACGTTAAAGAAATAAGTAAATTAAAGAAAGAAAGAGAGACCTTACTTATCTCTGTATCTCTCGTATCTATCAAGCTGAACTGAAGGTTTGAGCTCACTAAAATTGCTACACCTCCTTTTTTCTTACCTAATCGATTGGAGGCAAACCATTCAATTGTAAATTTTTTATGCAAGACTCAGAACTCATCTCTAGGTAGGGAGTCTCTTGCAACAAAGAGTTCCTGAAACAGCTGCTGGTGCTTGTTAGAGGAGTTGAGCCCTACCTAAAATGATATCCTCCATATTTCTCATTCTCTATCTCAGCCCCACAGTCAACAGCTAAACTCCCACCAGTGACTCCATCTTACCCCCTCTCCCTACCCCACTCCGTCCCTGCCCCCTTCTTTACAGAATGCTTCAGCAACAGGTTTCCACAGAGCATAATTGCCCCTCCTGCCAACCAATCAACATTCACCTACTATCCACACGCACCTCTTTGGTATCAAGCAAACGCCCCTCTAACACCAACAGAGATCACTCATGCCCAACCACACATAGCCCATTCAATACCAACCATCGGTCCAACCTAGAACACAGATATGACTTAATGGTTCAGCAAATACAAAATCCAAATCAGGCTGGTCAGATTGACAGCAAAATCTCTTCCAGCCCTGCCGAGCTCTTTCCCAACACTGTTTTGCCACTTTTGCTTTCTTGCCTACCAGCCACTGAAACACCTCTGAGGGCAAGTTTGCCCAGTGAGCATCTTTCAAGGTGTTCAGATCTTCCTCAAGTGTGCGAAGGTGAATTTGATGGCCATCCAGTGAAAATCATAGGCCAAATAGAAAGGTCCAACGGTACCTTATATTTTACTCCTGAAGTCACTGGGTAACGGAGCTGAAGTCCCTGTCTTTGTGCATCGTTATGGCAGATAGGTCTCCAAGAAGTTCATTGTCAGTGTTTTCCTATTTGACTGTGCCAGGTTTCTGTGCGGCTTGCAAAATAGCTTCCTTAGAAGCATATTCGTGAAAACAAGCCGGTATGTCCCAGGGCTTCCTTTCTCTCAGCTGACCTAGAGCGTGGTGTGCCCATTCGATTTTTAAGCAAAGTGACCCCAGATCGAGTTGCACAGCCTGAGCTACTGCCCTGCAGATCCGCTCCATGAGCTCCGCATAGTTAATTGGACCAGAAGAATCAGGGAGCTTACAGCGACGAGACCTATTCTCTAGGTCTTCAGTCTTTAGGAACAAGTCCTCTTGTGATTCAAGCACCGTTGTGAGCTTTTTGGTCACCCCCGCAACAGCTTCCTCATGCTCTTCCACCCAGGCCTCAGAGTCTTCATTTCTTTGTCCCAATTCACGTATGTCTACCCTTCTCCAAAGATGGGGAAGCTGTAAAACTAGAGGGCATAACATGAAGCTGCAAGGGGGCAAACTGAAAGGCAATGTCATGAAATATTTTTTCACTGAAAGGGTGGTGCATGCTGGGAATGCCCTCCTGATGGAAGTGGTGGGAGAAAATACAGTGACAGAATTCAAAATGGCATGGAACAGACACAGTGGATCCCTTTACAGCATGTCAGACGGCTGCCTAGGGTGAGAACTTACACAATCTTGACGATGCATATATTCATATGATTCTTGCAAGGTATTGTGGGTATTGTAGTTCATTCACTTCCAAACACAGCTGATGACAATAATTTGAGTTGTGAAACCAAGTGGTAAGATCAATAAAATACTTCTTTTATTGATGGGGTTTAATTCACCCAGCACATGTATGCTTGATAGCACTATAAATGAGGTTACTTGCTTGCAGTGTTTAAATGGATAACAAAAAGTCACAAAGTAAACCAGAAAACAACCTTCAGCTTGTCAGGCAATTAGCTAATGTTTTCTTAGCAAGTAATTACCAAATACAAAGGCACAAAGTAAAGAATAAACTTTGCTGGTTAGGTTAACTTCTGCTTATTTTCCACGCCGATCTCAGCAGTGATTCTCCCTTGCTCACACAATCAGGTGCAGCCCTAATTACTATCAATGGACCAGCTGAAAGCCTTTAGCTGGCTGGCTGCTACTGTGTGAGCCCAAATCCTGCTTTAAGAGCTGTTTGCAGTGGAAATAAAGAACAAAGTTAGGTTTCTTTGTGATGGCTGATGTGTTTGCTCATAGAAAACTAGCAATAGCATTTAGATAAAGAACAGTCCATGTAAATAGTTTCATCTGCTGTATTTCCCCCTGCATCAACAATCATAGGGTCAATATCATACATTGGCACAGATGAGTCTTTCATTAAGGCACTATCATGAGAATGCTTATTCCCTTGCTGCCATTCTCTATTATAGATAGGGTCTGGATCAGTGTTCATACCTGAGCCTCTCCTGCTATCATTATTCCTCTCTGTATAGCCTGGCCAATATGTAATCCAATTCTGATGTCCAGCCTTCCAATCTTGATCCCTGGACACTGGATCTTCTCTCACATACCTTCTGGCCTTGGTCTGAAAGTCCCTTCCACATGCAGTCTTCTCTCTTCCAGGTAGCCACTGGTGATTTCTATCTCTGCCACTCCATTCCTCTGGCTGAATCCAGTCCAATGGACTCTGCTGGCTTTTGGAATACCTCCCAGTATGAGTACTGCCTTGGAATCTCCCAGACCTTCCAATGGCCTTTCTTCTCTTCCTTCCAGAGAGTTTCCTTCTCTCTCTATCTGCTTGGCTTGTCTTCTGTTTCTCCAGGTGATACTGGTGCTTGTAGCCGTTGCTGAAGCTCTCCCCTCTGTATCTCTTCCTGAAGCTGTTCTTGAAACTGTTGCTGAAACTGTTTCCTGAAGAATAAGCTCTACTCTTATCCTGTTCTAATGTGTGCTGCTCCCTAACACAGCGCAGCTGTGTTGAATCAGGCCCTGCCCTTTGAGATGAGTGCTTAGGGATTACCTCATAGCTCTCTTGATTGCACCTACATTCTCTCACTTCAGCCCCTCTCATGGCTGCTGGAAACCTGGTGCATTCTGGGACTGGTAGTCTTTTATGTGAAAACTCTGTTTTCTTGCTTCTACCAGAACTGACAGGTTGCTTGTTCAGAGTCACATCATCTTTTCTATAGCTCCTACCTGAGCTATGATAAGCTTCCTTATCACAAGCAACAGGATAAAATCAAAATAAACAAAACTATTTCTTATAGCTCAAAAAATAGGAGTGACTTCTTTGTTTAGGAGTGAGCGGTGGGCACACTCCTAAACAAAGGCGTGGGGAGAGGTGACCAGCATGGATCGGCAGATGCACCTACTCTTACCGCCTTGCTGGGCAGACTAGATGGACCATTTACATCCTGCATCCACATTTGGACATCATGTTGCAGTGAGGTGATATCATATTTCAGGGCCTTAACCCATTGCCTCATGTCTGTGTGCAGGGTGCTTAATTCATTCAGGGACCCCGTTGCCGCTTTTCCAGGCCCACGATTCTTACAATAGGAGGCCTGGGTGACTGATCCACCCATTTTGAGCGTGTTTCTGCTAATCGCATCAATGCCTGTAAAGGCAAAGGATTTTGGATCCACCGGAGATTTTTTTTGCAACCCCAGCCATACCAGCACTACCCATCACTTCAAAGCAGTGCAAAAAACATCTTCCAGGGGAGTGTAGCCTTGAAGGACTACCAAAAGGGACTGCTACAACTGAAAGTAGACTTACACTTGTGAGTTTAATAATCTGGAATAAACTCTAAATCTTGGGGTAAAAGGTACTTCTTGGGATTAAAGCTGATAAATCTGTGCATTTCAGAATTCACTGTTTTTAATGAGTCTGTCAGATCTTAGTACCACCAGTGAGCTTTGTATTTAAGTCAAAGCAGAGTATAGCTAGCATAGAACATAGAATAAGAATAAATAGAATTTGAAATAAATTTGTTTCTAGAGCGCTTTTCATCTAAATCAAATCAGAGTTTAGCTTAATCTAGAAAGTAAAATAGAGTAAAGTTACTAAATAAATGTGTTTCTAGAGAGCTTTTTACTTAAATCAAATCAGAATATAGCTTAGCATACAAGTAGAATAGTCTGAGTAGAAAAAAAATAAGCTAGTTTCTAGTGACCTTTACAAAAAGCCCTTTCAATTAGGAGGCAAAAGATCTGTGAAGTTGCCTTAAATAGGTGTTAAAGGTAAGTGACAGATCAAAGGGACAATTTAAAAGGCCCCTTCTATCAAACCAAAGGCTGTGTGAATCACCCATAAAATTGGTAAGATTTTACCTTAGAAGCACAGAACAGGACATTGTGTAGAAGCCAACTTTTAATAAGTCTTCTTTCTCTCCCTCCCTTCCCAACTCTCACCCACGCCTGGGATAATCATAGCTTTTAAGGTGCTTAAACCTCTTAAAGAGAAGGAGGTGCCCATAGTCACTCTCAGGTGCAGCTGTTTATCCTCATCAGGCATATATTATTTATTTTTATTTATTTAACAAGTTTTATATACCGCTTTATCATTTTAATCAAAGTGGTTTACATTGAAACTTAAACTTGGTAATGTACATTAAACAGGGACATTGATAACTTGGATTTTTCTGAGGCAATGGAGGGTTAAGTGACCTGCCCAAGGTCACAAGGAGTGCTAGTGGGAATCGAACCCTGGTCTCTGGGTTCCCAAGCCAGTGTTTTAACCATTAGGCTACTCCACTCCTGGAGGAATAGCCTAATGGTTAAGGACCTGAGATTAAATTAATCTTGAGTTGAACAAAGTCCATTAAGCATACTGGGCCCGATTCTGTGTCATGAATAGCAGGGATGGACATGCCAATGGGACGTCCATCCCCACTATTCGTGCCTTCCTCCCCCGCATCTAACCTCCCCACTGGTTGTGTGGGGAAGTTAGATGGGGAAGAGGCGGCTCGGGGGGGGGGGGGGGGTCACCGGCTCTGGACATATAGGGCCAATTCGAATGTCAGTCCTGTACATCCAGGGCCAGTGACATGTGCGTGTTCCCTAGACGTGTTTTTTCTTATGTCCCATGGCACAGGTGGGGCAGGGGGGCCAGGGGACATTCCCTACAACCTGAACCTGGCCTTACGAGGCCAGATCAGGGGTCCGGCTGTGGGGAATAAGCATTTGTTACCGGCAGCCAGGATCGTGGGTTTAAAATGCAGCCACGGTGCCATGGCAACCGGATGCCATAGCCACACAGCGCACTGTTCCCTCTAAGCTGTGCGCGTGTGCGCGCGCACACACCTCACCGAGCGAGCGCACATACTTTACAATAGAGCGCACAAAAATTACGGTTGTGATTCTGATAGAAAACAACACAAATGTCTTAAAATTTAAAAGTTGTGATTGTAATTACTAGAAATTTTCTGCTTCATTTAGTAATCGTCTATTTTCATTTAATTTGATTAAAGTCAATGTGGTGTACATACTGTATTCTGACGTGTAGTCAAATTTTAAAGTATATAACTCAGAGTGTCGTTATGTGGTGCACAAAAATTTAACCTTCCTTCAAAAGCTGCACAGCTGATATTTTATGCGCACACAGCCTACAGAAAATTAGAGGAAACATTGACACAGCGCTATTTAAAAGTCCTGACTGAGTTAGTTAGGCAGGTCATGTACGTGCAGGCAGGACTGAATCGCAGTCCCATCTTGCACATACATGACTGATCGGGATTCTGATCCTGTAGGGCTAGACGTGCCCCTGAGGATCAGAATCACAACCCCCTCTGTACATCTGGTCAAACTGGACATACAGAGTAGGTGTACGTCCGGATCAGAATGAGCCCTACTAGGTATAGTTTTATTATATCCCCAGCAAACTTAAGTAAACAATTTAAATACCTAAACACAACCTTAAAACTAAGATGCAGTCAGCAGTCCAGCAGCAAGATGGAGGCTTTCCAGTCTTTTGCATTGAGTGTCACATATATGATTTTCTCCCAGTTGGTGAGGGGTCTTAGGTGTGCACTAGGTGCAAGGAGGCTAGAGTAGCAGACTGAGGATATAAGTAAGAGAAACAGCTACATAGACAAGACCTATAGGGATGTAGTACTGACGTCCCACCCCAAGTCTGGCAGCATCCCTGTTGCCTTGGAGGAGAAAGATCATGTGACAGGAGAGCATCACCCTGTTGTGGCAGGAAGTGATTCTGTAGTTAGGACCTGTCCTCCAGGTGATATAAAATCCTCTCACACCAAGGAGGCCTCTCCAGGGCCATGTGTCCATGAGGGAAGGGTTAGGACAGCCGTTATAGTTGGTGATTCGATCTTTAGGTATGCAGATAGTTGGGTGGCTGGTAGATGTGAGGATCAGCTGGTAACATGCTTGCTTGGTGGAAATGTAGCGGACCTCATGCGCCACCTAGACGAGGTCTTAGATAATGCTGGGGAGGAGTCTGCTGTCTTGTTACATGTCGGTACCAATGACATAGGAAAGTGTGGTAGGGAGGTTCTAGAGGCCAAATTTAGGATTTTAGGTAAGAAGTTGAAATCCAGAACTTCCAGGGTAGCATTCTCCGAAATGCTTTACATTCCATGTGTGAGACCCAAAAGGCAGGCAGAGCTCGAGAGTTTCATTGACTGGATGAGACGATGGTGCAAGGAAGAGGGTTCTGGATTTATTAGCAAATGAGCAACTTTCTGGGGAAAGGAGGGGCTTTTCTGAAGGGATGGGCTCCACCTTAACTGGGATGGAACCAGGCTGCTGGCATTAACTTTCAAAAAGGAGACAGAGTAGCTTTTAAACTTGATAATAGGGGAAAGCAGACAGTCACCCAAGAGTGCATGGTTCGGGAAAGAGGAACCTTGAAGGATTCTAGCAAAAGACTGAAGTTAGGGCATATTGACAGAGAGGTTCTAATAAAGACAAAAGTAACCCAAATGCCCTTCTGTACAGAGCAGACAGAACTTAAGGATTCCAAAATTAACCTTGCCTGTCAATAACTAGATTAATATAATAAAATGCATACAAGCATTTTAGAGGCTGTAAATTCTAGAAGGCTAAAAAATAAGATAGGAGAGTTAGAATATATAGCACTAAATGAGAGGTTAGATATGACTGGTATCTCAGAGACATGGTGGAAGGAGGACAACCAGTGGGGCACTGCAATACCTGGGTACAAATTATATGATAATGATAGAGCAGATCATAGTAACATAGTAGTTGACGGCAGATAAAGACCAGCATGGTCTATCCAGTCTGCCCAGCAAGATGGCAAGAGTAGGTGCACCTGTCGCTCCGCGCAGGTCACCCCTCCCCATATCCTTGTTCAGGGGTAAACCCACCACGCCATGTAGGACACCCCTATTTGTTGAGACGTTATATGGTTCAGAAGTTAGATGGTACCGTTTATTTTGTTTTTATCCTATTTCTGTAAAGGGATCCTCTGTGTTTCTCCCATGCCTTTTTGAATTCCGTCACCGTGTTCGCCCCTACCACTTCCATCAGAAGGGCCATCCAAGCATCCACCACCCTTTCAGTGAAAAAATATTTCCTGACATTGCCTTTCAATTTACCCCCTTGCAGTTTCATGTTATGCCCTCTAGTTTTACAGGTTCCCCGTCTTTGGAAGAGGTTTGTTTGTTCATCATTTCTCTTTAAGTATTTAAAGGTCTGAATCATATCTCCCCTGTCCCTCCTTTCCTCCAAAGTGTACATATTTAGGTCTTCAAGTCTCTTCTCATAAGGCTTCTGACGCAGGCTCCAAATCATTTTGGTCGCCTTCCTCTGAACAGTCTCCAGTCTTTTTACATCCTTTGCAAGATATGGTCTCCAAAACTGAACACAGTATTCCAAGTGAGGCCTCACCAGTGACCTATACAGTGGCATAAGTACCTCTTCTTATCTGCTGGTAATCCCTCTTTGTATGCAACCCAACATCCTCCTGGCTTTTGCCACTGCCTTGTCGCACTGTTTTGCCACCTTGAGATCATCACACCAAGGTCTTTTTCCTGAACTGTGCATACCAACCTTTCTCCCCCTATCGCGTACATTTCTCTTGGATTTCTGCTACCCAAGTGCATGACACTGCACTTTTTTGCATTAAATCGTAGTTGCCAAGCTTTAGACCAGTCTTCCAGCTTTTGTAGATCGTTCTTCATGTTAACCACTCCCTCGGGGGAGTCTACTCTGTTGCAAATTTTTGTGTCGTCTGCAAAAAGACAGACTTTTCCATTCAGTCCTTCAGCAATATCACTCACAAATACATTGAACAGTGCCGGGCCCAGGACCGAACCCTGGGGCACCCCGCTAATCACCTTCCTCTCATCCGAGTGAGCTCCATGTACAATCACCTTCTGTCGTCTGTCAGTCAACCAATTTCTAATCCAGTTTACCATCTTGGGACCCATCCCCAAGCTACTGAGTTTGTTGACAAGCCTCCTATGAGGAACAGTATCAAAGGCTTTGCTGAAATCCAGGTAGATGACATCCATCGCATGCCCCTGATCTAGTTCCCTGGTCACGCAGTCAAAGAACTCGATCAGATTTGTTTGGCAAGATCGTCCTTCGGTAAAACCATGTTGCCTCGGGTCTTGCAACCTGTTGGTTTTCAGAAAGTTCACTATTCGCTCTTTCAGGAGTGCTTCCATTACTTTTCCCGCACCGAGGTAAGGCTCACGGGCCTGTAGTATGACACTTCTTCCCTGTCACCACTTTTGTGTAGAGGTACGACATCAGCCATTCTCCAGTCCTGAGGAACCTCTCCTCTTTCCAAGGATCTGTTGAAGACATCCTTTAACGGTCCTGCAAGAACCTCTCTGAGCTCTTTCAGTATCCTGGGATGTATCCCATCTGGTCCCATGGCTTTGTCCACTTTCAGTTTAGCAAGTTGTTCTAACACCTCTTCTTCTGTGAATGGTGTGGTATCTACTTCATTCCCATTTTTATATTTGGGAGTCACAGCTGGTCCATTCCCAGGATCTTCTTTAGTAAACACAGAGCAGAAGTAATTGTTTAGCAATTTCGCTTTTTCAGTGTCACTTTCCACGAGTCCTTTCCCAGCACTTCTGAGTCCTGCAATTCCAACTCTGATCTTTTTCCTTTCCTGAATATACCTGAAGAAATTTTTGTTGCCACCCTTAACATCTTTAGCCATCTTTTCCTCTGCCTTTGATTTTGCTATCCTTATTACTCTTTTAGACTCTTTGAGTTGGATCCTGTATTCATTTCTGTGTTCTTCTGTTTGCAAGCTTTTGAATTTCGCAAAAGTTGTGTTTTCTGCCTTTATATGAGCAGCCACCTCTTTGGAAAACCAAATAGGTTTCCTTCTCCTCTTGCTTTTATTTACTTTTCTTACATATTTATCTGTTGCTCCTTTTATTGCCTCCTTTAGTTTAGCCCATTGCAATTCCACTTCCTTTATCTCTTCCCACCCCGTCATCTCCTCCTTTATGCACTCTGCCATTTTATTGAAGTCAGTGTTTTTCAAGTTTAGGACTTTGAGTTTGCTATGATTGGCCTGTACCATGGCTTTTATTTCAAACCACACCATGTGATGGTCGCTGTTGCTCACAGGGGCACTCTCACGCAGACATTCGACACACTATCACCGTTGGTGAGCACTACATCCAGCGTTGAGCTTTCCCTGGTTGGTTCCATCACCATTTGTCTAAATAATGCATCTTGGAGAGCATCCACAATTTTTTTGCTTCTTTCCAGATGTGCAGAAGGAGTAATCCAATCCAGATCAGGTAGATTAAAGCCACCCAATATGATTGCTTCCCCCTTTGATGCTATCTTGGCAATATCTATAATCAATTCATTGTCTCTCTCTTCAATTTGAGTCGGAGGTCTATAGACTACAGCAATATGGATGACGGTGCCATCTCCTCTCTCCAACGCAATCCAGAGCGCTTCTCCTTTTCCCCATGTCCCCTGCATTTCAGTAGCTTTAATATTGCTTTTGACATACAAGGCTACTCCTCCTCCTTTTCCATTTTCTCTGTCCCTTCTGAATAGATTATAGCCAGCTATGGCTATATCCCAATCATGTGATTCATTAAACCATGTTTCTGTAATGGCCACAATGTCCAAGTCCGTTTCCACCATTAGGGCTTCCAGGTCTGGAATTTTGTTGGCTAAGCTTCGAGCATTTGTGCTCATTGCTTTCCAGCACTTTCCTGGCTTGTGTGTATTTTGCATTGATTTTGTTCTGTCCACTTCCTCCCACATGTTTTTGATGTGTGGTTTAAAAGTGTGGCTGTTTCTGATGTTGTTCTGCTTTTGTTGGGGGTGGCAGGCAGATGTTGACCTTCCATATCCGTCACCCCCTTTTCCTAGTTTAAATGCATGTCCACATACTGCCTGAATTTTTCACTTAGGATTCTTTTCCCTGCGGAAGAGAGATGTAGTCCATCAGCACAGGATAGTCTCTTGTTGGTCCATCTGTTGTCCCAGTTGCCAATAAATCCGAATCCTTCTTCTCTGCACCAGGTCTGGAGCCATGTATTAAAGCTGTTAATGCGATGCAGTCTTTTTGTCCCCTTACCAAGAACAGGTAGAACCTCTGAGAATGCAACAGTGTTAACAACGTGCTTGAGTTTCTCCCCCAGAGATTGGAAGTCCTTTTGGGCTGTAGAGGCACTGTTCCCAGCCAGGTCGTTTGTGCCTAGGTGGATAATAACATCAAGTTTGGAGTGTTCACTTTTTGCACTAAGTAATTCAACAACTTGGCTTGTATTCCTGCTGGCTGAAGAGCCTGGTAGGCACATGACTATCTTCTCTCCTTTGAACTGTGTTCCCAAGTTGGTGCCTCTGATGATGGAATCTCCAAGTAGTAGTAGTTTTCTGTTTGGTGAGGTTTTCTTCATATTTAGTGCTTTAGCAGGGGATTGGGCATTGTCTGACTCATTTAAAGGCCCTTCAGTTTCTTTGAATTGGGCATCCTCATTAGCCAAGGCAGAGAAGGCATTGTGCAGGGATATCTCTTGATGTATAGGATGTCTTTGTGTTACAGGTCGCAATCTACCAGAACCCACTGTGATCCATTTGTTCCTGGGGCGTTTTATTCTTTGTGGGAGCGGTGGTGGACTTTGTTCAGTTTGTATCCTAGAAGAGGTGTGCTTCATTGCAGCCAGTTCCTCCCTCAGTAGAGATACTTCTATATGCATGGCAGCTAGGTCTTTCCTTAGTAGAGTCAGTTCTTCATGCATGGCAGTTGACTTTAGACATATAGGACAAGCTCTTAGTCTCCAAATGATTCGTCTTTGAATGAAAGTACCGCAGTTATTGCACTGAATACACGACATGTTTATGCAGCCCCAGAAGAGGAAGAAGAAAAGATGAAGAAGATGTGGATCAAATTGGTGGAAGGTTGCGCTCTATGTTAGAGAGGGCATTGAGTCACAAAGGATTAAAGTTTTGCAGGAAGCAAAATTCACTGTGGGGGTGTACTCTCCTGGCCAGAATGAACAAATGGATAATTATCATGGAAGCTAACAAAAGTTACAGCACAGTAATAATAACGGGTGATTTCAATTACCTAGGTATTGACTGTATCAGTGTCACAGCAGGACATGCTAGGGAGATGAAGTATCTAGTTGAAATAAATGACTGCTTCTTGGAACAGCTGGTTCATGAACTGACAAGAGGGGAAGCCATTTTGGGCCTAATCCTTAGTGGAACACCAGACCTGGTGCAAGAGATAAGGGTGTTCGGGCCACTTGGCAATAGTGATCATAGCATGATCACATTTAATTTAATAAATGGAGGAAGGACGACAAGGAAATCCACAGTACTACCTTTTAACTTTCAAAAGGGAGAATATGATAAAATGAGGAAAATAGTTAAGAAAAAACTAAAAGGAGCAGTTGCAAAGGTTAAAGATCTACATGAAGCATGGGTTTTGTTTAAAAATACTATCTGGGAAGCTCAGACCAGCTGTATTCCACGCTTTAAGAAAAGTGAAAGGAAGTCCAAAAAACTGCCAGCATGGTTTAAAGGTGAGGTAAGAGAGGCTGTTGTTGCCAACAAAACATTTATTTCATCTAGAAACTTTATCTCCCTAGCATGTCCTGCCGTGAAATTGACCCAGTCGATACTGGGGTAACTGAAATCACCCATTATTATTACTGTGCTGTAACCTTTGTTAGCTTCCCTGATTTCTTTGACATTTGATCACCCATTTGTTCATTCTGGCCAGGCGGTCAATAGTACACCCCCACTGCCATCGCCTTCCCCTTTTTACATGGAATTTCAATCCATAGAGATTATACAGTGAATTCTGTTTCCTGCAAAACTTTAATCCTTTGTGACTCAATGCCCTCTCTAACATAGAGTACAACCCCTCCACCAATTTGATCTGCTCTATCATTATGATATAATTTGTACCCAGGTATCACAGTATCCCACTGGTTGTCCTCCTTCCACCATGTCTCTGAGATACCAATCATATCTAACCTCTCATTTAGTGCTCTATATTTTAAACTCTCCCATCTTATTCTTTAGACTTCTAGAATTTGCATACAAGCATTTTAGAGGCTGTATTTTATTCATATGAATCTGGTTATCGGTAGGCAAGGGTAATTTGGAATCTTCTCTCTGGTCTGTTGATGGGCTTGGTACAGATGAAGTGCTGTAGAATTCCAGCTGATATTTTGTTTTTCATTTTAAAGACAGTGAGTGACGATTTATATTTAGCACGTGAAGTGATTGGTAGCCAGTGGAGCTGGTTCAGGAAGGGAGTTATGTGATCATGTTAAGATGATCCAAGGATGATTCGGGTGGCTGTGTTTTGCAGCAATTCCAGGGCCAGCCCAACTATCAGGCAACCTAAGTGATCACTTCTAGGGGATCGGCAGAGAGTGAGGCATTCAAAGCTAAACAATAAATTCTGACAGCCAGAGGGGACATATGGGTTAAGATCAGAGGTGGCTCAAGGCAATCTGCTGCCTGAGACGAAGGATGAGATGGTGCCCCTTCCCCTCCCCCTCATAGAGGGGGGGCAGGGCTTTCTCAAAACTCCAATCCAGGACTGAACCAAACCAAAAAGCCGATTAGATTATATGGAGAAAATGCAAGATGTTTGTACATCAAGGAACTAAAAGAGAGAAAGAACCACAACACAGTTTATAAAACTAAATTATAACACATTTTTATTTTGTTATAAACTGCGTTATGGTTCTTGCTTTTTCTTTTTCATCATACATTTTGCATCCACAGAACCCCCTTCAACAGTGGGTGCAGAGCAGAACCAGGAAATTCACCCACAGAACTCCAAATCTTAAAAAAAAATCATCTGATTCTGATCATCTTACTAACAATAACAACAAATATTCTCCAGTACCAGCCATATTGTGAACTAATACAATACCCTACACAACAAAGTCACTGAGTATCTATAGAGCAAATCTACCATACCATACCATATCAGCACCAACTTCCAAAACTCACATAAGGAGCCCATCCAAAAAAAGCATCACTGTAAATACTATAGTGGGCCCTGGAACATTCATATACCTACAGTATTTGAAAAGCTGAACAAGTCAAATTACTACAGCATAGTATAGATCTTTATGTACAAGCTCCATGTTAACAGAACACCTGGCCTCATTCACACACTCAGAACACAGACCCTCATCAAGTACTGAATAAGTAACTTACAATCTAAAGTAAAAATAAAAATATGTAGACAAAATTTAAACTGAAACCCCAAGAAACCAAACTCGGCATACAGTGCAACATCAGATAAATAAGATATGCAGTTCCGCAATACTGTGTAAAATATAAAGTTAGCACAAAGTCCAATAACTAAAATGAAATAAAATTATTTTTTCTACCTGCATCAGTCCATTTGTAGCCCTAGCTCCCAGTCTTCTTTCAGGGCCAACAGCTCTCTCCTCCCCTCCCTCCCATTTAGCCCACTTCCAGTTCTAGCCCCCAGTCTTCTTCTACTGCCAGCAGCTCTCTCCTCTCCCCATCATCCCATTTCCAGTCCCAGCTTATTTGCAGTGCTAGCTCCCCGATCAGTCCATTTACAGTGTTAGCCCACCATCGGCCCATTACCAGTCCTAACTCTGCCCTCCCATTAAGCCCATTTTCAGTCCTAGCCCCCCCCCCCCCCAGTCTACCCATTTCCAGTCCTAACTCTGCCAATTAGCCCATGTCCAGTCCTAGCCCCCCCGATCAGCCCATTTTCAGTTCTAGCCCCCCCCAATCACCCATGCTAGCCCTTTCATCAATGCACTACTAAGCCTAACACCCCTGATCAACCCATTACCAGTCCTACCCCCCCCCATCAGACCATTTGTGAGGCTAACACCCCCCCAGCCCAGCCCTGCTCAGCTCATTACTAGTCCAACCCCCCTCCCCTCCCAACGGAAGAGCCCTGCATTTCCTAATTGGCGCTCCGGCTCACCTTTGCAGAGCCGCAAGAAGGAAAAGTGTTTCTCTTCTTTCCTGGGGCTCTGTTAAAGTTGGGTCCGCCAGCGCTGAGGGTAATCTAGGCGTTTCCCGTCTCTTAGCTGACATAGGATCCTACACTATCCCCGTTTATTGTAAAATATAATTATTTTCCCTAGATAACAGAGACCTGGGAAAGGAAAATTACAAAAACCTTTCCTCAAAACAAACACTCAAGCTCCATGCTCGTCTTTTGTCAATTATAGAGCTCAGGTGAGTTTAATCAGAGACAGTCAATGTCTTCTTGAGGACCTTTTTGTCTCTTAAGTCTTCTCTGGTCTTATTCAAGAGTCACCCCCTGAAATCTCTGACATAAATATTTGCTTCTGACTCACCAATGCCTTCTGGTTAAGGTTATCACAGCTGCACCAGAACCTTTTCTTCCTTTGCAAATCACACTCTCTCCTACGGCAGTACTAGTATGCGGGCTGCCAATAATTATTAAAACATTCACTCACTCAAACAAGCCTTATTTTTACACTTTTGACACTTTTCCCTTGCCAAGGCTGTAGAAGCTCTAAAAACAGGTCTGTACTCATTAACAACCTCTAGTGATCTCCCCTAATATTCACCTGTTACCTGGGGAATCTGTGAGATTCCGCTATGCTATTGGTGTTTCCGTGGCGTTGCCATGGATTAGCCAATGGGGCATCAAATAAAAGATTCTCCTCTACCTTGTCACTCTGCAACCATCCATCACGGAAAGCGTAGCTACTCACCTGTAACAGGTGTTCTCCAGGGACAGCAAGAATCAGTCCTCACTTATGGGTCACATCAGCACCGAAGAAGCCCGCATGGAGCAATTCCCCAGTTTTCAAGGAAAGCCTTTAGGATTGCTGCCACGCATGCATGGTCCTCGGTCTTCCCGCCCAAAGGTGTCATCTTGCTCAGTCAGGTCACTCAGCTCGAGCCCTACCAAGCAGATGGCAAAGAAAGGATAAAAATCCAGCAACTCATCAGGAGAGGTGGGAGGGAAATGAGGACTGATTCCTGCTGTCCCTGGAGAAAGCACAGTTACTTACCTGTAACAGGTGATCTCTGGGAACAGCAGGAATAAGTCTTCACATATGGGTATCGTCGGTACCGACGGAGCCTGCGTGGGAACACTCCCCAGCGTCCAATCAGAAAGCCTTTGGGAGCATCCCACAGCGCCTGTGTGCTGCCTTCCCGCCTTTCCCAACTGTCTCTCCTCAGTTGAGTTTTAAAGCTGAGACAAAGAGAGAGAGAGAAAGAGAAAGGGAAAGACAGATAGAGAGATACAACTCCTAGGGGAGGTGGGTGGGTTGTGAAGACTTATTCCTGCTGTTCCCAGAGATCACCTGTTACAGGTAAGTAACTGTGCTATCTCCAGGAACAAGCAGGAATGAGTCTTCACATATGGGGACTCCCTAGCTTTATTTGCCAGGGAGAGATACCAGAAGTTGTGTGTCCCTGGGACAGGGCTCCACTTCCCCTCATGGATCTCTGGCATCCCAACAGGGATGGAGGGTAGGAGTTAATTAAGTATGAACAGGTGTTTGAGAACAGCCTGACCAAACAAGGCATCCCGGCGGGAGTCCTTGTCCAAGCAGTAATGGGCTGTGAAGGTATGAACCGAGGCCCAAGTGGCTGCTCGACAGATGTTGTCAATAGACACAGAGTTCAGATGAGCCATGGAGGCTGCCATGGCTCTCACATTGTGAGCTGTGACATGGCCTTCCAGAGAAAGGTTCTTGCTCTGATAGGCGAAAGAAATACACTGGGCAATCCAGTTGGATAGTGTTCTCTTGGAGACTGGTAGTCCCAAATGAGAAGGATCAAAGGCAACAAAGAGCTGAGAGGACTTTCTATGCTGCTGTGTCCTCTGTAAGTAAAAAGCCAGAGCTCTTTTACAGTCCAGGGTATGAAGATTCCTCTCTGCACTTGATGCATGAGGCCCTGGAAAAAAAGACCTCCTGGTTGAGGTGAAATGGCGAGACCACCTTAGGCATAAAGTGTGGATGAGTCCTAAGGACTACGTTGTCATGATGGAACCTTGTATAAGGTGGATTAGCTACTAGTGCTTGCAATTCACTAATACGGCGTGCTGATGTGATTGCAATGAGAAAGATAACCTTCCAAGAAAGAAATTTCAAGGACGTGGTAGCCAAAGGTTCAAAGGGCGGCTTCATGAGCTGACCAAGAACCAGGTTCAAATCCCATGCCACCGGAGGTGGTCTAATGGGAGGCTTTGTTACAAGGAGGCCTCTCATAAACCTTGCTACAAGAGGATGAAAGGAAATAGGCTGTCCATTTAGAGGCTTAAGGGAAGCTGCAATAGCGCTCAAATGGACCCTGACTGAATTTGTCTTAAGGCCTGCTTGAGACAAATGGAGGAGATACTCCAGCAAAGATTCCAGAGGTATGGCAAGGGGGTTAAGACCCCTTTCAGAACATCAAATAGTAAACCTCTTCCACTTAAAAGCATAAGAACGTCTAGTGGAAGGCTTTCTGGAAGCATAAAGAACATCTTTCACTTGTTGAGAAAGATGAAGATCCTGGAGATCTAGGCCTTCAGCAACCAAGCCCTGAGATGCAGAGACTGGGGATTGGGATGCCATAACTTTCCGTCCTCCTGGGATAGGAGATCTGGAGCAGACCATAACTCCAGGGAGGGAGCTTGAGAGAGATGTAGAAGCAGAGGGTACCACACTTGCTGTGGCCAATGTGGAGCTATGAGAATCATGTGGCCTCTGTCTCTCTGAAGCTTGAATAGGGTTTTGGAAATTAGTGAAATGGATGGAAAGGCATACAGGAATTCCTGACCCCAGTGGAGGAGGAAAGCATCCTTTGCCTGAGCTTCCTGAGCCGGAATTCTGGAACAGAACCGGGGAAGTTTGGCATTCCACAGACTTGCAAAGAAGTCTATGTCCGGGGTTCCCCAAATCTGAAAAATCCTGGCCACCTGGTCCACATGTAGGGACCACTCATGTGGAAGCAGAATTCGACTGAACCTGTCTGCCCAAGAGTTTTGAACGCCTGGAAGATAAACTGCCAGATGATGAATGTGATGCTCTCTGGCGAGGGCCCACAGTCGCAAAGCTTCGTTGCAAAGCAACAGAGAGCCTGTTCCGCCCTGCTTGT
Source organism: Ichthyophis bannanicus (assembly GCA_033557465.1). Taxonomy (NCBI): domain Eukaryota; kingdom Metazoa; phylum Chordata; class Amphibia; order Gymnophiona; family Ichthyophiidae; genus Ichthyophis; species Ichthyophis bannanicus. Next base: position 96,021,492 of record CM066031.1, on the reverse strand, counting down.
TCACATAGAACATGGCTACCTGATTGTCTGTGTGGATAAGGACTGTCTTGTAGCTGAGCAGGGTGTGGAACACTCGCAGAGCAAGGAAGATTGCTCTGAGCTCCAAGAGATTGATATGTAGACAACTCTCCTGAGGAGACCAGATGCCCTGGGTGGAGAGATCTTGCAGATGAGCTCCCCACCCCATAGGAGACACATCTGTTGTGAGAGTTGCTTGGGGTAGAGTTTGTTGAAAGGGGGACCCCAGCAACAGGTTTTGAGGGGACTTCCACCACTGGAGGGACAAAATGAGTCGACTTGTGTTTGCTATTTTGTCTGACAGGCAGTCTAATGCCTGGGTCCATTGGGTGGATAAAGTCCACTGAGCTGCCCTCATGTGAAGGCGAGCATATGGTACCACATGCACAGTGGATGCCATGTGGCCTAGTAACTAACATCTCTCAAGCAGTTAGATGGGGTTTTAACTCTGCTTGAGAAGCCAACTGCACCAAGCGAAGGCAACGGGCCTGGGGGAGATAGGCCCTTGCTCTTGTGGTATCCAGCAACGCCCCTATGAACTCCAGGGACTGAGTAGGGGTCAAATTGGATTTTGGGATGTTTATTACCAGCCCTAAATACTGAAGGATACGCATTGTGCAGGTTAGAGAACTCTTGGCCTCTGACCGAGAGGGAGCTCGAATGAGCCAGTCGTCCAGATAAGGGAAGACGAATATTCCCAGAGTGCACAGAAATGCAGCTACCACTGCCATGCATTTCGTGAACACCCTTGGTGCAGAGGCCAGACCAAAAGGGAACACTCTGTATTGATAGTGCTTCTCTTGAAAAAGGAACCGAAGGAACCTTCTGTGAGTTGGATGGATGAGAACATGGGTGTACGCATCCTTGAGATCTAGAGAAAAAAGCCAATCCTGACTCTGAAGGTATGGCAGCAGAGTTCCTAGAGAAATCATTTTGAATTTCTCCTTGACGAGGAATTTGTTCAATTCTCTGAGATCTAAGATAGGTCTGTAGCCCCCTGTCTTCTTTGGAATAAAAAAATAGGGGGAGTAGAAACCTGTGCCCTGTTGATGAAGAGGCACTTCCTCTATTGCCCCCTGAGTGAGAAGGGTGGCAATCTCCTGCCCCAACAGGTTGAGGAGGGAGGTTGGAGAATTGAACTGGTGCACTCTTGTAAGAGGGGGCAAGCTTGAAAAATGAAGTTTGTACCCCTGTCTTATGATGGAGAGTGTCCAATGCTCTGCTGTAATTTGCGCCCACCTGGGAGCAAAATGACATAACCTTCCTGGAATGGTGGAGGGCTCTGGTCCTTCCAGAGCCAGGAAGGTTAAGTTCTCTAGCGGAAAGTCAAAGGCGGCCCTGAGGGGGCTGAGGTTGCTGGGTCAGTGGAGGCCTAGCAGCCTTTGCTTTGCTCTGTTTGGATGATTGCTGACGTTTGGTAGCTGCAGAAGATGCCCGCTGACCATAAGCAGGATAGAATCTTGCCTTTTTAGAGAAAGGTGCTTTCTTGAACAACCTTTTCTTAGCAGGAGCAGCTGTGGACTTGGAGAGTCTATCCAAGGCAGAATTTTCAGCATCCATCTGATTGGCTTTTGCTTGCCAATCTTTACCAAACAGGTTTTCACCTGTACAAGGGATATTTCCCAACTCATCTTGAACCCAGATCTCCAAATTAGATGCTAGAAGCCAAGCAATTCTATGTGCACCTATGGCAAAAGCCGAGGCCCTGCTCACACATTCAAAGGAGTCGAAAGCTGCACAGTTGGAGAATTTGGAGATATCTTGGGCATGTTTGAGCCAAGAGAGAAAGTCCTTTCTTTTATCTTCAGAAATGAAAGGACTTAAAGTCTGCAAATGATCAGTGACTTGTTTTAAGAACATTCCCATGTAAAAACTATAGGAATTAATTCTCACAGCAAGCATGGAAGCTTGGAAGATTCTTCTTCCAAAAGCATCCAGAGTTCTACATTCACGTCCTGGAGGATTATAGGCATGTCTTTTGGCACTTCTAACCTTTCTCATAGCAGACTCAACCACAATAGAGTGGTGATGAAGTTGAGTTTTATGAAAACCAGGACAAGGAGGGACATGATACATTGTATCCAACCTGCAAGAATGAGGGGAGGTGGTAAGAGGTGCTTCCCACATCCTCAACATGAGATCATACAAAATCTCATGAATAGGCAAGGTAGCTGCCTCCCTTAGGAGTTTTAGGATATTGTAAAATATCCAACTCCTTGGCTCTTGGTTCTGTCTCAGGGGCCACCGTGATGGAAAGGCCCCGAGCCACCTCCCTGATGAAGTCTTGAAAAGACAAATCCTCTGGAGGAGACATCCTTTGTTTAGGGTCTTTTGAATCCCAGAGTTTTGGTGTGCTTGTACATGGCATTGAGGCACCTACTAACGACTGGAACTGATGTCAGTGTTTCCCACATCTGGAGGAGGAGGCAGTCGAGGATCGAGGGCACCGGTACCATGAGGGTTTCCTTAGGGGGTGCCTTGTATTGAAGTATTTCCAATTCCTCGGTGCGCAGGTCCTCCTCGGCCTTGGTTTTAATGGTGAGAGCCTTGGCCATGTCCCACACAAAATTGAGGAATGCAACACCCTCGGGTAGGGAACTGCATCGGGTCGTCAGGGAAGACGGATCTGAGGGCACATCATGGTGTCACCTTGTATCCGGGAACTCTTCGTCCTCGGTCTCCCATTTGGACTTGAAGTCCGAATAAGAGTCTGAAGCCACGCGATCACTTTGGTCGAGGGCCACTCTCAGTGGTCCAAGCCGTGAATGCTCACTGGGGAGGACCAGTGACCAGAGGAAAGGGACTGGGACCTCGCCTGGGGCTAGGCTCTCTCAAGGCTGATGGCGCTTGAGGACTGGCTTGATGTCCAGGGAAGCCTTTGATGTCGAGGGTCCCATTGTCAGGGCAGATGAACCGGACAAGCCAGACATGAATGCCCACTACATGGCCACTAGGGCAGATATACTGCTCTCTAGGGCTGACATTTTGGTCTCCACACCAGTTGGCTCCGCAGCCTTTGACACGGGCACCGAAGACTTCAGGTCCAGTGTCGGTACTATCAAGGGGTAGTCCTCGATAAGAATGGCCTCGGAGGCCAGAGGCAGGTCGGCAGGTGCTGACAACTACTTTCGGGGCAGCTTGGTAGGCTGCTCCTGCCCCGACTACTCCGACTCATGCCTGGGGTGGAATTTCTCCTTTTTCCTGGATCCATCCTCTGAGGCAGTCAAAGGGTTTCTTCTTTTTGTTCTCCACCTCAGGCAATTTCTGCTCAGATGATCTGCGCCATGGGATTCCGATGAGGCTCTGGCTTCACGGGCACCAAGGTATCAGAGGGGGCCCTGAAATGTGGTGTCACCAGAGGCTCCAGTGCAGAGTTGGACTTCTGAAAGAAACTTGTCTGCTGCTGATGGTGGCTCTTCAAGGCCTTTGAGGTCATGTTTCTGCAGAGCTCGCAGTTGGAGTCATTGTGCTCTGGGCAGAGACACTGGAGGCCGCAGTCATGTGGATCGGTAAGTGACATCAGTTTGCCATACCAGTCACTCTGATTGATTGAAGCCATTGGAGACCATTGGAAAAAGAGGGTCCCTGCCTCCCAGCAGAGTTCAGAGGACTTTGGCTGAAAAAGAGCGCAAATGCCAGTCGAGAAGCACTTTGATGAAAGAATGAGAAAACGAATAAATGAACCCAAGGTGCGATGCCGAGGCGAGCTGGCTGAGAGGCGGGAAGGTATTGGTAAGCAAACCGGATAAAACTCAATAAAAATCACACTTTTTCCAGAGAAAACTGGACAATGTCCAATGGTGTCCGTGGCATAAAGGAGACTAAGGCAAGATGGCACCCTTGGGTGGGAAGTGGACCACACATACATGGTGCATCTACCAAAGGCTTTCTTTAAAAGCTGGAGAGATGCTTCTGCGTGGGATCCGTCAGCACGGACGACATCCACATGTGAGGACCGACTTCTTGCTTGTTCCTGGAAAAAGCAAATAGAATGCTAGAAATCTTAAGGAAAGGAATGGAGAATAAAACAAAGGATACAATAAAGTTCCTGTATCGCTCTCTGGTGTGACTGAACCTTGAATACTGTATGCAGTTCTGTTCACCATATCTTAAAAAGGATATAGCAGAAATAGAAAAGGTACAGAGAAGAGCCACCAAAATTGATAATGGGGATGGAAGGATACCCTTATGAGGAAAGATTTATGGTTGAAAGGTTTTTTATTAATTACCATCATACAGAACTTAACAGCACACTCAATTATAACAATGTTTCATGTAACTATTTATACAACTATTTAGATAGAAAGCTATTGTCCCTCCCCCTCAACATGTTCCTTTAGATGCCCAATTCCCGTAGCAAAACATGTTGGTCTACACACCCCTGGTCACCTTCATGATATCAATGGTTGTAGACAGACAGCCCACCTATTGCAGAATCTCACCGCAGACCAAGTGTATGGCAGCCATTTGTCCACCTTTCAGGATTCACAGAAGACCCAATAACTTCAGGGCAAGGGATTGCCAGTTATATCCCCCCCCAACCCCTCGAAGCTGTAGCAAAAGATATGATGTATGACGGGATCTTGCTGCTATAATATAACACGCAAATCATCCCACATACACTATCAAGAGCTAAGGGAATATAAAACATAAGGCCTAAATGAGGAGTCGGAGTCTAAACTGCAGGTATCCCCCCTTCCCTCCTCCTCTAAGAGGCATTGCCAATGGAACAAGAGAATGTGGAGTCATGTGCTTGGGGGAACACTCATCCCCCCCCTAGTATTCCTAGATGGTATATCCAAGCCTGTCCCCCCATCCACTCATAATGGGGAAAGGGTTAAAAGGTTAGGGCTCTTCAACTTGGAAAAAAGACAGTTGAGGGGAGATATGAAAGAGTTCTATAAAGTAATTAATGAAGTGTAACGAGTAAATGTAGATCAGTTGTTTACTTTTTCAAAAGGTAGAAAGACTAGCAGATATGCAATAAGCTACAATGTAGGTTATTGAAGACTAATAGCAGAAAATATTTTTTCACTCAAAAATTAATCAAACTCTGGAATTTGTTACCGGAGGATGGTAGTAAAGGTTGTTAGTGTAGTTGGGTCTAAAAAAGGTGTCAACAAGTTCCTGGAAGTAAAGTCCATAAATCATTATTAGAGGGCAAGGGAAATCCACTACTTACCCCTGGGATAAACAATGTGGAATCTGTCTACCTTTTGGGAACCTGACCGGTACTTGTGACCTGGGCTAGCCACTGTTGGAAGCAGGATAATGGGCTTGATGGACCTTGGACTTATCCAGTATGGAATTTCTTATGTCAAGTTTCTTCTTATGGCCTACATCCTAATTCACTTTCCACTTGTCAGTAAATCTTCATGTTTCAGAACCAACATGCCTGGATTTGGGTCATGGACATGGTGTGGAGTGATCGATTCAGGAAGCCAGTGGCCTCTCAGTTAAGTTGGCCCCGAGCTAGGAACCCTGAATCACAGAAATGTAAACCACCATGAAATATGTACCTCCCAGTCTTTCCCCATACCCCAGAAAACCCTAGCCAAAGATGGACCACAAACCAATAGGGACTACATAATTATCTGAAGTTATAGGTTCTTTTTCTTTTTTTTAACAAGGCTCTCGTTCTAGTGAATGGTGATTATGCTCCGTAAGAGGGTAATTTTTCTAGCAGCCCTCAGAAACTTGCAAGAGTAGCCTAACGCTTTGAGAAGTGGGTTGAGAGAGAGAGGCAACAGGGTTCCAATATTACTGCAGCTCTTTGTGACCTTGGGTAAGTCACTTAACCCACCACTGCCTCAAGTACAAGCTTAGATTGCAAGCTCTCAAGGGACAGGGAGATTCCTACTATATTCTGAATGTAAGTCACCTTTAACTTCTGGGGAAAGGCCTGAGCTCAATCCAATCCCCTTTCCCTTACTGAAGAAAGTCCGAATTACACACAAATCTTAGTCGTTAGTCCTCTTAACTTTTGGATTAATTTATCTAGTTTCTCTCCTCCTGCAATGGGTCCATTATCAGGTTCTCTATAATCTATCCCTGCAGCAATGGATGTCATCATCAGCTGAAGATTTTGCATGATAGCCACCGCTATCGTTAGTCCTAATGCTTTAGCTACGAACAGGCAACTTTTCATCCTTGGCAAGATGCAGCGATGCAGCCACTATAAAATTCTTTTTTTTTTCTTACCAAATTGCAAGTGAAATGGTTGTATTGTTGAAGATTGGTACAAATCTCATGCAAGCAGGTCACCATGTGAAGGTATGCAGCACGACTTAGGGAGAGTAATTTAGTATCACCCTCTCCGAACTGAACTACAGGTCAGATCTACAGACCACCAGTGTGAATTTTCTGGTGTAACTTTAGGCTCTTTTTACATTTGAAGCTTTTACTGCACCCACAGCATGAAAATGGCCTCTCCTCAGTGTGAACCAAGTGATGTTTTGTTAAAGATGGCCTAAGCCTAAAGCCTTTCCCACACACAGTGCATTTGAATGGTTTCTCTCCCGTGTGGCCCCTGAGATGTTTATATAGCTGATTTCACATGAAACCTACTATCACTCAGTACATTTGAATGGTCTTTCTCCCATATGGATCCTATAGTGGCATATTAGCTGTGATTTGGCATGGAATCTTTTATCACATTGAGTACATGAGAAAAGCGCTTCTCTGTGATTTCGTTGATGTGACATCAAGACATCCTTGCGACTAAACCTTTTCCCACATTCAGTACATGTAAATGGTTTTTCCCCCGTGTGAATTCTCTGGTGTTTTATTAGGTGAACACTGCGTTTGAAGCATTTGTCACATTCAGTGCATGGAAATGGTCTTTCATCTAAGTGAGTTCTTTCATGTCTTCTAAGCGCATCCTTGAAGGGAAAAGCTTTTCCACATTCAGAGCATGAAAAGGGTCTCTCTTGGGGGATAGATCTCTCTTCTGTGCGAGTTCTTTGGCGCAATATTAGCCCAGTCCCATGAGGTAAGCTTGTCTGGTATTCACTACATGGAAAGGGATTTTCCTTTTTGTGTATTGTTTGGTGCCTTTTTAATATCCTCTTAGTGCTATAATATTTTCCACATTCCGTGCATTGAAATGGTCTCGCGCCTTCGTGGATGTTCTGGTGTGTTCTAAGGGAATCTTTACGGGTAAAGCATTTCCCACATTCTGCACATTTAAATGGTTTCTCTCCCGTGTGGGTTCTAAGATGATCTAATAACTTTCCTTTTGAAAGAAAAGATTTCTCACATTCAGAGCATGAAAAGGGTCTCTCTTGGGGGATAGGTCTCTCTTGTGTACAAGTTCTTTGGCGCAATGTTAGCCCAGTACCGTGAGGTAAGCTTGTCTTGTATTCACTACATGGAAAGGGTTTCTCTTTTTTGTGAACTGTCTGGTGCCTTTTTAGTACTCTCTTTGTGCTATAATACTTTCCACATTCCGTGCATTGAAATGGTCTCACACCTTCGTGGATGTTCTGGTGTGTTCTAAGGGAATCTTTACGGGTAAAGCATTTCCCACATTCTGCACATTTAAATGGTTTCTCTCCCGTGTGGGTTCTAAGATGATCTAATAACTTTCCTTTTGAAAGAAAAGATTTCTCACATTCAGAGCATGAAAAGGGTCTCTCTTGGGGGATAGGTCTCTCTTGTGTGTGAGTTCTTTGGCGCAATGTTAGCCCAGTCCCGTGAGGTAAGCTTGTCTTGTAATCACTACATGGAAAGGATTTTTCTTTTTTGTGTAATACCTGGTGCCTTTCTAGCACCCTCTTCGTGCTAAAGTATTGTCCACATTCTGTGCATTGAAATGGTCTCGCACCTTTGTGGCTATTCTGGTGTGTTCTAAGGGAATCTTTACGGGTAAAGCGTTTCTCACATTCTGTACATTTAAATGGTTTCTCCCCTGTGTGGGTTCTAAGATGATTCAATAACTTTGTTTTTGAAGGAAAAGATTTCTCACATTCAGAGCACGGAAATGTTTTCTTATCCAGGTGGGGTCTTTGGAGAGATATGAAATTGGATTTCTTATGAAGATTTTTCCCACTGGTGTTGCATAGCAGTTTCTTTCCTTTCGTCTGTCTCTGGTGGAGGTCAGAAGTCATTTGCTCCCTGTTATTATTTTGCAGGTTTGCCTCTGCTCTCAGATGTCCCTGGAGCTCAGGGGTGTTGGAGATCTCGCTGTCACTTCTCTCACATTCAGTGACTCCATCCAGCGAGTCTCCCGTAGAATCTATTTTCTTCTTCTCTGATTCCTGTTGACTTCTAGCTTCTCCCTTCTCAGTCTCCTCAGAGACATTTCCTGATTCTCCTGGGGTCTGTTCCTGGTTCGTAGGACATTCTTCTCCATTCTCCTCTCTTTCATTTTCCTGTGTGATCTGCTCACCTGCTGGACATAAAAAGAAGACATTAATCACGTGCGAGTGACGGTAGACATATTTCTGGGCCTCCTGATCCTATAATCCCAGCTCTGAGATTATCACACCCAGATACAGCCACAGATCTCTGACCAGTCACCTGGTGTAAGCATGAAGGCTTTAGATATATAGGCGGCTGGGGCAATAGATGGAACAACAAGAGGCTGTATGGTAACAAAGTCTACATTTCTCTGTAGCAGGAAAAATGATCCTGGATGAAAAATTCAGCCAATATGTAGACAGGGATTTAAACCAGGAAAAGGGGGTGACAGATGGAAAAGAAGTTCAGGATGTCACCCCAGCAAAACTATTACAGTAAAGGTAAAAATATAAAGAGACATAATATTAACTCAGGGAAAGAGGAGCCAGGAATAAAACACATGCGATATAGAAGCAAATCTACCCAAACCCGTGGGAAGGTAATGAGCACAAATGCTTCCAGTGTAGGTCATAAAGTTGGACATTTGTGGCCATCACAGAAACACGGTTTAATGAGTCTTATGAATGGGATTTTATCATACCTGCATATAATCTATTTAGGAAGGAGAGGGCGGGGAAGGAGAAGAAGTAGCCCTCTAAGTCAGAAACGGTATTACCAAAAATGGAGTACCCAAAAACCTGAGAACCGAAATCAATATAAATAGTAGTAAAGGTCCCAGTGTTATGCAGCAAAGGTATCGATCAATTTTCTTTGTGTCGGATAAGCCAGAAAAGGAGAGGGAGACAAGCCCTGCACCAGCTATGGCAGTTCCTTTTTAATCAAAGTAATTTAGAAAAGCTACTTAGCTTGGAGAAGGGCCAAAAATGCCAGACGTAGGCGCCATACAAATACTGCATGTGACATGCTACTTTTCGGGTCTCCACATAGAATCTGCCTCAGGCTAAAAACAGGATTATACAGATTTGTGGTGATTGATGCGTTTGTCATATCCAAATAGATACCCCGCCAATTTCAAGTAGGCAGCATCTGACATCACCAAAGGCATACAAAACGTCCAGGGAAATCCATAGGAAGAAACCCCCTCACCTGACTGGATAAGATCATAACAAACTTGTCCAATATATTTCCAGGTTTAATCCATTCGGAGTGACAGACCGAAATCTGAAAATCCAAAACTGCTCTCGTTTCTGTAGCCTATACGTTCTATCGCCCGCTCGCGGATCTTCAGGAATGAAATCTATCACACGCCAATGTGGTTGTTGAAATGTATGGTCTATCAAAAGGCAAGGCTCAACCATCAGACCTCCAGTTCAAACAGAGGAAATAAACAGAGACTTGATCAATGATATCGCAAAGGTAGTACAAAAGGGTGAGGTGGCGATACTGGGGGGGTACTTTAATCTGCCAGATGTGTACTGGAGTATCCCGTCTACAAACATGGAAATAAGTAGGAAGATCCTGGATGTCTTACAAGAGACTTTGCTCAGGCAACTGGTGAAGGAACCCACCAGGAAGGGTCAACGTTGGATCTGGTGCTCACTAATGGAGAGACAGTGTGAATAATACCTGGGTGGGTGCCATCTTGAGCAGCAGGGATACTGCATGGTGTGGTTTGAGGTAAAAGCCAAAGATGATCCAATCACGGCAAACTCAAAAGTCCTAAATTTAAAAAATGCTGCCATCAGTAAAATGGGAAAGTACCTGAAGGAGGAGTTGGCAGAATAGGAGGAGATAAGGGACGTGCAAAGGCAGGGTGCTAAATGGAAAGAGGCCATAAGGCAACAGATTTATATGTAAGGAAAGATCATAAAAGCAACGAGAAAAGGATACCAATATGGTTCTCCAGAAAACTGGCAGTGAAAATAGAGGCAAAAAATGGCAACGCTCACAATTTTCAGAGGATTGCAAAAAGAGGAACACAGAAAAGAAAACCGGATAAAGCTGAAAGAGGCAGAAAGAGAAATCAGGATGGCAAAAAGCACACGGACAAAGAAAACTGGCTACAGATGTGAAGAGAGGTATCAAGACTTTTTCCAGGTATATTGGGGAAAGGATGAAAGCGAGAAGTGGAACTGCAAGACAAAGATGCTGAGGTCAGCTTTGTGGAAGGTCATAAGGGAAAAGCATAATGGCAAACAAATCCTTTTGCTCTGTGTTCACGATAGAAAATCCTGGAGAAGGGTCACGCATGGTTGACATAGGCGACAAGGGGAATGTAATAGATCTAACACCATTCACAGAAGAAGATGTTTATGAACAGCTTGCAAAACTGAAAGTGGACAGGGACATGGGACTGGATTGGATACATCCCAGGATACTGAAGGAGGTCAGGGAGGTTTTGGCAGGATCTTTAAAAGATGTGTTTAATAGACTGCTTGAGACTGGGGAGGGACCGTGGTATTGGAGAAAGTCCTTCATAAATGTGGCAGCAGAGAAGAGATGGCAAACTACAGGTTGGTAAGCCTGATCTTAATGGGCAGAAAAGTAATGGAGACGCTGATGAAAGAAAGGAGAAGGGGGTTTTTTTTGGAAGCCAACGGGTTGCAAGATCTGGGACAACATGGCTTTACCAAGGGAAAATCATGCCAAAAAAGTCCAATTTCTTTGACTGGATGACCAGGGAACTAGATCAAGGGCATGCAATAGATGTGGTCTGCTTAGAGTTCAGCTAATCCTTTGATATTGCTCTTCATAGGAGTCTCATGAGTGAACTGAGCAGCCTGGGGATGGATCCCAAGGTGGTGAACTGGATCAAAAACTGGTTGACTGACAGACTACAGAGGGTAGTGGTGAATGGAACTCACTCTGAAGAAAGAAGGGTGCATAATGGAGCACCTCAGGGAACGGTTCTGGGACTGCTACTGTTCAGTATCTTTGGGTGTGATATTGTTGAAGGGTTGAAAGGGAAAGTTCACCTTTTTGCAAATATGATTAAGATTTGCAACATAGTGGACACTTCAAAGGGAGAAGACATGAGAAATGTTCTACAAAAATTAGAAGAATGGTCAAATACTTGTCAATTGAGACGTAATGAAAGAAGGGCAGAGTGATGCACTTGGGATGCAGAAACCCAAAGCAACAGAAAGCGATAGGAAGTGTGAGGCTGGTGTGTACGGACCAAGAGAGGGAACTCAGGGTGATAGTGTCTGAGGATCTCAAGGTGGTGAAGCAGTGTGACAAGGCAGTGGCCAAAACCAGAAGGATGTTAGTCTGCATATAGAGAGGAATAACTAGCAGGAAGGAGGAGGTATTCGTGCTCCTAAACAAGTTGTTGGTGAGGCCTCCCTTGGAGTATTCTGTTCAGTTTTGGAGACCGTATCTCACAAAGGCCCCTGGAATCCAGCTATAAACAGACTTCAACCAAGGAAAAAGCATCAATTCTGCCCTAGCATGGAATCAGAGAAGAGATGAGGATTTGGTAATCGCTTGCAGTCCTGCAAAAGAAATGTTTCCCTGAGCTAGCGTTGAGCTCAGCACTACAACAGGCCAACGGCATGCAAGTGCATGCAAACGCTGCTGAAAGAGAAAATAGTGAGGTTTCTGGAGTCCAGCGGATTACAGGATCTGAGGCAGCATGGATTCACCAGAGGCAGGTCTTGTCAGACAAATCTGATTGATTTCTTTGACTGGGTGACCAGAGAGTTGGACCGAGAGAGAGCCCTAGATGTGGTGTATTTAGATTTCAGTAAAGCCTTTGACACCGTTCCTCACAGGCAACTTATAAACAAACTGAGCACCCTAGGGATGGACCCTAAAGTTGCTGCTTGGGTTAGAAACTGGCTGAGTGGGAGGTGACAAAGAGTACAGGTAAATGGAGCTCACTCTGAGGAGAAGGAGGTTACCAGTGGTGTGCCCCAGGGATCTGTCCTTGGTCTGATTCTTTTTAACATCTTTGTTAGTGATATAGCGGAAGGGCTGTCGGATAAGGTTTGCTTCTTTGCGGATGATACCAAAATCTGCAATAGAGTAGACACCCAGGAAGGTGTAGATAACATGAGGAGGGATCTAGCTAAGCTTGAAGAATGGTCTAGAATTTGGCAGGTGGGATTTAATGTTAAAAAAAAAAAGCAAGGTCATGCATTTGGGCTGCAGCAATCCAAGGGATCAATATACGAGAGTTGCTCAGAAAGTAATGCCCCACATGTTTTTTCTCAGTCCAGAATGAAGATAGAGGTGTGAATTTAAAAGGGTAGTAACTTGGAACTTCAAAAGGCACGTGTGTCATTTTACAGTCGTCCGACAAATAGCGAGGTGGTAGTGATCCTTCAAATGGCATTTGTGAGTGACACATGGTACAAACAACGAGCTGTAATTGAATTCTTGGTGTAGGAGAAAAAGTGTGAGAAACATTTCCAAATAGTTGTGTGCTGTGTATGGAAGTTCTGCTGTAGATAGGAGCACCATTGGATGATGGGAGAAGAGAGTAAAAGCTTCAGGAAGTGGTAAAACGGAACTGGAAGATTGGCCGCGGTGTGGGCATCCTGCCTCAGCCACCAGTCCAGACAAGTTGCAGCGTGCTGATGACATTATTCGTGTGGATCGGCGCATCACGAGTCGGGAATTGTCCGTACAGCTTTCCGTCAGTAGAGGTAGTGCAATGGCAATTATTGACTCTTTGGGATATTCAAAGGTGTGTGCAAGACACACCGCAACAGTTTACAGTATTTTAATGCCTGCTGGCAGCTATCACAGGGCACTGCAACTTGTCTGGACGGGTGGCTGAGGCAAGACGCCCAGACTGCGGCCGATCTTCCAGTTCTGTTTTACCACTTCCTGAAGCCTTTACTCTCTTCACCCATCATCCAACGGTGCTCCTATCTACTGCAGAAATTCCATACACAGCACACAACCATTTGTGAATGTTTCTCACATTTTCTTTCTCCTCCACCAAGAATTCAATTACAGCTCGTTGTCTGTACCATGTGTCACTCACAGATGCCATTTGAAGGATCACTACCGCCTCGCTATTTGTCAGACGACTGTAAAATTACACACGTGTCCTTTGAAGTTCCAAGTTACTACCCTTTCAATTTCACACCTCTATCTTCACTCTGGACTGAGAAAAAACGTGGGGCATTACTTTCTGAGCAACTCTCGTAGTATAGGGGGTGAAGTACTCTTGTCCACTAAAGAAGAGCGGGACCTAGGCATGGTCATGTCTGATGATCTTAAAGTAGCTAAACAGGTTGAAAAGGCGACAGAAAAAGCTGGAAGGATCTTTGGGTACATATGGAGAGGAATGGCTAGCAGAAAAAAGGAGGTGACAGTGCCTCTGTATAAGTCTTTGGTGCGACTTCATTTGGAGTATAGTGTGCAATTCTGGAGACTGCATCTTCAAAAGGATATAAAACAGGATGGAGTCAGTACAGAGGGGTAGCTACTAAAATGGTTAGTGGTCTTCATTATAAAAGCATATGAGGACAGACTGAAGGATCTTAATATGTACACCTTAGAGGAAAGGCGGAATAGAGGCGATATGATTGAGATGTTTAAATACCTCCGTGGCATAAATGCATAGGGGGAGAGCCTCTTTCAATTGAAAGCAAGTTCTGCTACGAGGGGACATAGGATGAGGGTGAAAGGGAATAGATTCAGGAGTGATATGTGGAAATATTTCTTTATGGAAAGAGTGGTACAGTCTCCCAGTGGAGGTGGTAGAGATGAGGACGGTATCTGAATTCAAAAAAGCATGGGACAAACACAAAGGATCGCTAAAGGAAAAAAAGGGGACTGTTGTAGTTGTCGATATGGAAGGACAGACTAGATAGAAAAATGACGACAGAAAAAGACCACATGGCCTATGTTTCTAGTGCCCAGGTGTCGGTGGTGATGGATGGCCACCTGTGGGCAAACAGCACTAGATGACCCTCTGTGGGATAGCCCTGCTGGAGGGGGGGGGGGGGGAAGAGAGAGGCCATGCTCAAGGAGTTAAAAACTCCCCCCAGGATGGGCCAGAGCAGGTGCCTGGGTCTTAGGAGTCTTAGGCTTACGAGGGCCATGCTCTTGTCCTGCTGACCCTGTTGGGAGCTGGGAATGCCTGATACTTGAGGAAGGGAAAGGCTTACAGAAAGTAAGGGGGCTTTTCATCCGAAGGCTTCCATCAGGGAACGGTAGCAATCTTCTTGGAGAGCTGATCCTGGTCATGAAATCTGACTCCAACTCTGCAGTTTTATCAGTCAAGGGTTTGCCGAGGCAGTTCTCTCCCCGGTAAGGGACATCAACAAATCTGTCTGAACCCACTGTTCCAAGTCAGAAAACTGCAGCCAAGCTGGTGTTGGGCACCAATGCCCACAGCAGCTACTCTAGCCACTGACTTGAAGCCATCATAGATTGTCCGAGTTATGAATGCGGAGCATTCTCCGACACCTTTGGCCAGGGTCTGGAACCACTGGAGAAGTTCCTCAGAGAGACCAGCCGAGAACCTGGCGAGTTCCTTCGCCAGGTCTCTCAGGTACATGCCCATATACAGCTGGTAGGCCTGGATTTGACCGATGGTATCAAGCTTTGGAAGCATTTCCTGCCTAGGGCACCCATGACATGGGCTTCCCTATCCAGAGGCACTGAGGAGTGTCTCTTCTGGCTCTTCAGCCTGCGCATGGTTGACTCCACTACCATGGAGTTGTGTGGGAGTTGTGCTTTTTGAAACCCATGGCTTCAGCAGACACTGTATATTGCATCCGGCCAGCTGCTCACAATGGGCACCAATGAGGGTGTCTCCAACACACAGAAGAGTAGCCAGGATCGGAGGGATGGGCACCTTAAAGGCCTCCTTTGGCAGGGGTCACATACTGGAGGATCTCCAGCTCCTCCGAGCGAGGATCTTCCTATGGCTCCATCGTGAATGCAAGTGTCTTCATCATATCACAGTCAAAGTCTAAGATGGCCATGTCCTTGTGTGGGGACCAATGTCGTGTTTCAGGGGGAGATGGGTCCTATGGCACGTCAGTGTCGACAATTATCCGGGGACACTTTGTCCTCGGTCTCCCATCTGACTCATAGTTGGTGGAGGAGTCAAGTCAAGCAGTGGGTTCAGGCCCTGATTCTGGGATCAGGAGGAGGATACCAAGGCCAGTGGCTCTCGAGAATCGGCTGGATGTCCAGGGAAGTCCTTGAAGTCGAGGGTCTGGTCATCAGGGCTAATGACACGGTTGAACTGGGCATCAAGGCCCGCTGCTGGGCCATGAAGGCAGACAAGCTGTGCTCTAGGCCAGATGACTCCGCAGTCTTCAGCGCCGGCACCAAGGGTATCGGGCCCAGTGCTGGCTCTGCTGAGGGAGAGTCCTCCACCAGGATGGCCTCAGAGGTCCGAGGCCAACAAGTTATCGCAAGCTACCTTGGATGGTTGCTCCTGCTCCGAGCCTTCAGACTTGCAGGACCGGGAATGGGGTTTACCCACCTTCCCAGACTCATCTGTAGCCAAAGTCTTCAAAGACTTCTTCTTCTTCTTGTATTCCACCTCCATAGTGCTCCACTTGGAGGACCCCTGGCTTCAGGATTCCGAGGTGCCACGGTCACTCCGAGGCTCTGGAATCCCAGAAGGGGCCTTGGGGCATGGGGTCAGCGGAGACTCCGGGGCAGAGTCTGACTTGTGAAACAAACTTCTCCTGCTGCAGAGGCCACAGTTCAAGGGACCATAGTCCGGCCTGAGGCAACAAAGGCTGCAGTCATGGGGATCAGTGAGAGACATGGTATGCGAACACCAATCACATGGCTTAAAGCTGCTGGCAGAGGCCATGGGGGGAAAAAAAGAGCCCCAGCAAGGTTGAAGACCTGAGTCCTAGCCAGAGGAAAAAAGGGCGTGAAGACATGCTGATTGAGGGACTCGACGGGAAAAATAAAAAAAGAACCCGAGACGCAATTCTGAGGCAAGCAAGCTCGGGGGCAGGAAAGGGAACTGATACGCGACCGGAAAAAACAAAAAAAAGAAAATTCAAGACAAGAAAGTACAGACGTCCGATGGCGGAAAAAAAAAAAGGACCGAGGCAAGATGGTTCCCTTGGGCAGGAAGGGGATCACACATGTGTGGTGGCTTCTCCCAAAGGCTTTCTATGAAAGTTGGGGAGAAGCTTCTGCGCAGACTCCATCGGCACTGACGTCACCTGAATGTAAGTATGTGAGGACTGACTTCCTGCTTGTTCCCAGAGAAAGGAAGGAAGGAACCGAGTCTAGAAATATATACTCCTAAACTAGACTTTAGCCAGAACTCTGCTAGACTGTAGGGCCTTCCAGTAAATGCACTGATAAACACAGACTTGCTCTGTTGCAATACAGAGAGCACTTCTAAGTGATGTTAGACCATATCCCAAAGAAATCTAAACAGGTTCTCTAACTGAAATGCACCGCCCTTCAAGCTCTCACTTTTTTGGACTGAATTTTCATTTTTTACTTCTTTTGAGTTAACAGATACAATATGTCTTCTGTGTCCTGAGGACTGCAGTCAGTCCATTACAATAGCGATACCAAGCCAAGGGTCTCATTTGCATCTACTGTACATGGTTCAATGTTAAAGATTTTTGTATGCTAAATCACTCTTTCCTTGACATGAATACTGATACCTGTTGCTCTGTAATAAACTATTTCTAAGTTCATCCCAGTGAAACAGAATTTGAGTGTGAAATCTGCCTGTAGTGTGCATATTCTAGACAAAGCGAGGTATATGACAGGGCTCAGGGATTTGTTGTCCCAGGTAAATTCAGACAATCCCAGTCCAACCAGCACAAGTCCCTTGAACCTGGAAATTCAGGTGCTGGAGCGCTTGGCTAAAAACAAAAACAAACAAAAAAAAAGGCATCAAACTCCAGCAGCGCAAAGATATCTGAGGTCCATCTCCTGGTGGGGCACAACAGCTAAAGGGCATATAGGGTGAGCCCTGGGTTAAACATCAGCAATTTCTGAATCATAAAACCACTCCTGAAAACATACAGTAGAGAAGCCTGATGGATGACTAACTATATCCCGAATATCACCACCAAGTAAAGGCTGAAGTAAATTATACAGTTGTGGTCAACATTATCGGCACTCTTCCAATTTTAGGTATGTTGGGCCCAATTTTCGAAGCCCTAGGCACATGCTACATGTGTAAAAGCTGGCCCTACCCATGTAAAACTGCCATAACTGTGTAAACCAGATATTCAACAAGGCGGCTTAAATCATTGAGGCTCAGCTACCTGCACAGTGCCAGAGGCCAAGGCCTGGGGGCGGAATAGGGGCGTGCCACCATGAAACCACAGAAAGTGGATTTCCTAAACTCATATGCACCGACATTGGACGTTACAAACTGCGTAAGCCGAAGCAATGTTTCCTGACACATACGACTACTGATGATCAGCGAATCCATGCAGTGGCAGAACAGTGCATAGTAGATTGAGGGGAACGTGTGCAGGCCTGTACCCAAACCGTGCAGAAGTAAAGCGACACAGGACCAGCAGAGAAATTATGTGGGCCATGTACATGGTGTTCCAGAGATGGAGACGTGCCTGCCATGCCCGGGCACAGCTGAGGATGCAGCAGGCAGTGCATACCCATCAGAAGGCTGTAGCCCAGCACCTGAGATGCAGATACCGTGCCCCATGTGTATACAGGCCCAGGGTGAGTTACCTGCAAATGACAGAAGAGGAGGTCTACCAGACATACAGATTGGATGGGGCAACGATAACTGAGTTGTGCAGCATTCTCAGTGTGGACCTGGAGCCCTCCACTTCCAGAAGCCAGGCCCTGCCATTAGCCACGACGGTGTCCACCGCCCTGGGATATCTTGCAGCCGGCAGCTTCCAGCAAGTGATAGGGACGACTGTTGAAATCACATAGTCTACAGCCTGTCACTGCATAAGTACCTTCACCAGGGCCCTGCTGTGGAGGATGCACCACCTCATAGCCTTCCCCTGGGTACAGCAGATGCAGCAGGCGACCATGCAGGATTTCTACAATGTCGCTGGGTTCCCATTGGTACTTGGAAGTATAGACTGCACCCACATTGCACTTTGGGCACCACGGTTGGAGCAGAGGGCATACCGGAACAGGCATGGGTACACATTGATGAACATGCATGTCGTTGTGGATGCCAACATGACCTTCACTGATGTGTGTATCCGCCACCCAGGGTCCTGCCATGATGCATTTGTCCTTGCCCAGTCCAACTCGGAGATGCATGGCTGCTAGGTGAGTGTGCACATGTGTGAGCCCCAGGACAGGCCCACAACATAAGCTTGCTGTAGTATGATGCTATGTGTAATGCAAATAGGTGATGACATATGTGTTACATACGTATCGCAACACATGGAGGACTACTGCATGCACATGCTCTGCTGTTCCACAGAGCCATGCCCTGTGGTCAAAAGCAGGCAGCACGCACCAACATGTGGAATGCAGAAGAGCATGGGCTGGCACCATGTAGCGCAGCCACATGGCAGCAGTCCATGTAGGGTGTATCCATGTTTGCCCCCCATCCCAGCCCGCTGATCCCCCATCTGCATCCCCTTTGCCATACACCTGCCCCCCTCCCAACAGGTCAGCCCATGTCACAATCACCCATTGCCCCCCACCAAATGCCTGACTGACGCACAAGTCATAAGTTGGTGTCATCTCATTGCCACAGTGTCGCTGACTGGTAGATATTGCACCCCGCCCTACTAGTAGATGGTGTGCTGTATGCTGTCTATAGCAGTCCATAGACTATTCCCAATGCATGTCTCATGCTCAGGTTCACATTTCACATTGCCCCCACAGTTGACCGTGGATATCCTCTGAGGACCTGCTGACCCCAGTGCACCACCCCATGAGCTGGCAGAAGGAGAAGTACAATGGCTCCCATCAGCAGACCCGGGAGGTTGTGAAGCATGCAATAGGGGTACTGAAGAGCTGCTTCCAGTGCCTCGACAGGAGCAGTGGGGAACTCCTCTATAGCCCAGAACAGGTATGCAAGATATTTGCATCATGCTGCATACTCCACAACCTGGCACAGATGCGTGGAGTGCCAGACCCAGAGTTAGCGGTTGTGGAGGAGTAGGAGGCTGCAGAGGCAGCAGATGGTGATGGTGTAGAGTCCGGGAGCCAGCAGCAGGATGATACGTGACAGTTTCTGGAGGTGTCTGCCCTGCGCCAGCACCAGGATAGGACACATACAATCACCAATAAAGTGCCCAATACTATGCTGTGTGTGCAGAGTGATACTTTATTTCCCCCCACGTGTGTCCCCTACTCCTAGTCTCCCCACCGGCCATGGGCGCTTGCTGACACGTGCACTGCGACGCAGTGGAGTGATGTCTGATGACATGTTGGAAGTGTTGTCACCCTCCCCAGCAGGGCAGGCTAATGGACATGGGACAAGACTACCAGGTGGCTGTGCTGTTGTGCCTCTGTGCCCACGAGGCCCACCAAACTGCGCAGGGAACCAGTGATTGATGCCTGGTATGCTGCATCGCCCTCATCAGTTACAGGAACCCCTCCTTGTGACGCTCCATAAGCAATCTTCCTGGTTCTGCCACTCCTCACGCTCCGCCTCCCTTGCCTGTTCCGCAGCCTGCAGGTCCGGATGGATACTGTGCAGCTCGGACAGTATCCCCTTTGTGCTAGCCACCAGGTGCACACCCTCCTACAATTGCTCCTGGTCCATATCTATGGCCCCTGCATTGACAGCGTCATCCAGGATGGCGAATTGTAGTTCAGCAAGTGGGGCATCATCATTCTCTAGCTCCCCAGCATTGGCAGACACACTGGGCTGCTCCACTACCCTGGGTGGCGAACCCGACCACTCCTCTACCCTAGCAGGTGCATCGGCTCCTATGGCTGTGCTGCATCCTGGCTGCACACTGGCATCATCTGTGGTGGTTGGTGAGGCTCCCCTTGATGCATCTGTCCCAGGCTGGGAGGGTGAGGGTCCCTGGCAGATCTGTGGGAGATCAAAGGTGGTAGAGGTTAGTGACATGGATTGCCAGGTCGGCTTATGGGGTGACACCAGGCCCACTATGCAACCGGCAGGTGGTGTACGGTCCACAACATCCCAAACCCACAAGGCACCCAAGGTCCGACAGACAGGCAGGCCCTGGGTGGACGGAACCATGGTGTGGACACATACATGGACATCACATTGCCACCCAAGCCATGGGGCACCTCTACTCACCCTCCTGTATGCCTATGGTAGAGATGTCAAATCCTGCAACCTCTGAGATGGAAATCTCCTCAATGAACTGCAGCACCTGTTCTTCCAGAGGATGAGTCTGTGCTGCTGCCCAGGCAGCAGCCTGCTGGCCCTCTTCTCCTTCACTGCCTGCCGTACCATCCACCACTTCATCTTTATATCCTCAATGTCCCTGCTGTGGTAGTGGACAGCACTGACCTTCCTGATGACGTCACACCATGCTGTCATCTAGGTGCTAGCATCCTCTGCCATGAAGAGGGCAGCGTGATGCTTCAGGATGAGCCCCAGGGCCATAGCTGTTTTGGAGGGCATGAAGTTCTCCTTCTGTGCTTGCTTTGTAGTTCTCGGCACCGTGTCTGCTATTGTGTAGCTCACGTACTATGGCGGTGTTGGACTACCCACGTAGATCTTTTTACACATAAGCGGTTATACCTGCATTGGAACCACGTCCCATACCAATGCCCGGTGTAGGTTCCTGAGTGCCGACATTTCAAAAATCTGCATGACAGCTAGTCACTGTAGGATGCAATAGCCACACAGCACTGCACGATGGCAAGATATACATGCATGGATGCCCTGAGTGGATTATCCGGGTAGGTCAGATAGCACAATATGTGGGCTTGGCCACCACAGCGTGCAGACAGGTGTGCACTGTCACTTCAACAGCGTGCCTCCATGGGGCAGGGGGTGCCCTGTGTGTGTAGTGCTCTTTGCCACACCCGTGCTGCCCACAGCCCATTCTGCATGCATATGGCACAGAGGCACTGCCAATCCAGAGCTGTGCCTGTGCCCTTCTGGGCAGGTATGACACAGAGGTACCATCCATGCAGAGCTGTATCCGCACACTTCTGTGCCTCAGTGCCATACCCACATACACAAATGTGCCCCCAGGGCACACACCTCATAAACCCCAGTCTCCGTCCCCCGCACCACCCATGCAGACATACCACCCTGCTCCCACAAAATGGACATCATTGCGTGTTTGCAAAATGGGAACTATTAACAAACCTATCACAACTGTTACATTGGTGGCAACAGCAGCATACAATCAACAGCAGTACATACTGCAGACTACCTCATTACGGCCCACTGTAGGACATACATTGGTATCGGGATGGTTTATGGTGCAGGAGAGCCCTGCTTGTGCCCTCTTACTGCATTGGTGACGGCATCCATGTGCTCTGCAATGGTCCGTGCTATGGTGAGCACCTCCTCCCTGAGGAGCCATACCTCTGCCACCAGGGCGTCCAGAGCCCCCTCACTGCCCTCCCCCTCCGTTGTGCTGTCCTCTGACGCAGAGCCACTGGACTCCTCCTCCCTGTCACTGCTGAAGGTACTAATGATCCCTGCACCCCTGGTCGGCTCTTCTAGCACTGCACCACTGCTTTTGGGTAGTGGGCGTGTTATGCCAGTGGTATCTGGGGTCTCCCTGGGGGGTTATTAATCCACACAGGCATGACCCTGAGGTGGGACTGGCACACATGCAGCACATAACCCACCTTCAGGCCAGGGGGTGTGCCACCCCCACAGTGCACACTGTATGCCCTCCCTTTTGCCCACCTCCATCCATCTGTTCTTTCCTGCACATGCCCAGCTGTGGCTTATTGGACTCTTCCGGGTGATGGGCATGCACAGGGAGCAGTGTGGGCAGATGCACAATGTGCACCTGGGACCACTGCTGGGGGGGGATGTGCCCCTATACTGCCCATCCATGCCATGCCCCAGCCATGTATGTGCGTACTTACACATATTGTGTGCTGCCTTGTGCACATGGCACGGCTACTCAGAGCACATTCCGATCATTGCATACAGAGGGTCCACCACCAGATGGTCTGCCTGCAACTGTCTGGCAGCCATGGTTGCCACCCCCCTGCATCTGCTGGGCTCCACTGTGTACCCCACGGACCTTCCTCAGCTGCCAGTTGCTCCCTGATGACTGCTGCTGATTTGGTTGCTTCCGGTGCAATGTGCAGTAGTGGCACTTCAGGGCCTCTAGGGTGCATCACACGCCATATTCACTGTGGGATGGGGACACACATGGACTCAGTTGGGTGCTTCCATATTGCCTGTTGTGCATACCTGTATCCTGCCTTAGTCTGCTGACCTGCCTATCCTAGGGGCAGGGGCAAACACATGTGTAGCAGGTATAGGGTGCACGTGATGGTACACCTCTGGCGTCTGCTACCATATTCCTGCCCACTGCTCCCCTGGCCCTTTAACACGTGCCCTGTGCACCAGCAATGGCACCATCTGGGCCACTGCTTCAGCTGCGTCACCCCTCGGACCCCCTCAGCCACCTCTGCAGTCCTCCCCCCTTTCCTTGCTCCTATCTGCTGCATGCAGGCTTTTCTTGGCACCATGGTACTTGGCTGTGGGCTGTGTTTGGTCTCGGCTGTGAGCACGTGTCATGCCAGATGACATCCACTGTCTCAGGGGCCACATCACTGCATGGTTTATGTTTATTTAAAACGTTATATACCGCCCATTACAAGAGCATCTGGGCAGTTTACAAACAAAATTAATTAAAAATTTAAAAAGCTGTGAAAGAAGGAAAAGGAAAGCCATACAACTTTTTTTAAAAGGACAGGAAGGAGTAAAGACAGAGATAAGGAGGGTGGACAGAACAGCAGGTAGGGAGGGGAGGACCAGAAATAGAATACAGCAATGAGGAGGGATGGTAGACAGGAGGACCAGAGAAACATGCCTCAGTGCAGGGAGGGAAACAAGAGGGGGCAGGAGAGCTATAGATCAGCGAGGGGGTGGAGAGAGGGGTGAAGGAGGAGGAGGGAGATCAAAGGCAGTGCAGAAGAGGTGAGTTTTCAATTTAGCTTTGAAAGAATTAAAAGAAGATTCTAAACGAAGAGTGGAAGGGAGTGAGTTCCAGAGTCTTGGACCAAGGAAATAAGAAAGCTGATGACAGAGTGGATTCCAAGTGAGCCTGGGATGGGGAGGGAAGGGACATGTGATTGACGTGAATAGATCGAAGAGAACAGTAAAGGGTGTGAAGGTTTGTTATGCGCCATGCAAGACAGGGTGTCGAGGTTTGTGAATGCTCGCCATTACATATATGTCATGTTCTGTGGCATCACATCGTCGACATGCTGCCACAGCCAGACAGGGGGTGGTGGACATTGGTGGTAAATTCGCTTGCAGGGACAGACAGGTGACACATTTTTGGATTCTACCACTGGCCACTTCTGAGCCCTGAAACAGGGTTGCAGGGGCTGGGGGTAGGGCAGGTGTCCAGGGCATCCGCACTGGCCAGCAGCCCGACCACAGCTCCACCTGCACCAGGCATGGCCATGCTGTGTATGCCCTGTAGTGTTGCTGCCAACTGCCACTAGGGGATGTAGCGGCCTCCCCACCTGCTGTGTGTGGGTATGCCTTATGCTGCAGGCAACCAGGACTGTCACCTGTACTTATGCATGGCCATTCCCCACAGACACCTGTTTGGCATACATTGGGACTGTCACCAGCACGTGGCTTGGTACGACAGCCCTGTCTCCCTGTGCAGACACACACAGCTGTGCCTTTCAGGGTGCAGATGGCCTAGCATGGTATTGAGCTCCCCCCCCCCCGCCCATTGAGGTCTCTTTACCTGTGCAGCCGGAGTTGAATGCCCCTCCATATGGCTGTAGACAGCCACAAGCTTGGCAGCTGGCTCCCCCCTGGGGCATAGCATCCCCTCGTGCTGCAGCACAGATCGAGCAAGGATCTCACTCTCATCAGGGCTGAAATTCATGGTCCTCCTGGCCACTATGCCGCTGGTGTCTATCTGCCCAGCCACAAGGGACTCTTGCCCAGGCAGCTTGTGGGGCCTACATGACGATGTCGTCTATGCATGGGTACTCCGGACAGGCGATAAATGGGTTCATGCATACTTGCCATCTCACTTCTCTGGCTGCTGGTTTGGTCACATACACAGGTATCACAGGTCAACCTTAGGCACAGAGCCCTGGGCCTACCCGTCTATGCCGCGATGGGTGCCTGCTGCTGTACTCGGTTTGTGCTGCATTTTCGTTGCTTGCCCATTTTGGAGGTGCATGACTCAAGATTCAAGCACTTTTCCTGAACGGGTAATTTTCTGCAGGTATGGCAGGCCTTAGCGCCTTGTTGAGAATTGGGCCCATTGTGTATAATATCGAGAAATAATTGGAAATATTCCAACTGTATGTCATCATAATATTTTAACAGTATGTTCAAAGGTATACAACAACAAAGAAATAAATGTCTGTACAACTTTTTTTTTTTTAGGTGCCTTCATCAACTCAATGCCGACTCCTGGTGATTGGATTGAGATCAGGACGCATTGCTGGCCAGTTTAAAACAGTTCATTTGTTCCTTTTTAACCATTCTTTTATAATTTTGGGTGTATGTTTTGGGTCATTGTCTTGCTGGAGGACCCATGACCTTAGATCTAGATCTAGCTTTCTGACCTCTTCAAAAGATCTCTAAAAGCTCTCACCCTCAATGACTCTCAGTCTCCCAACAACAAATGCAACTTCCAGTCCAAACTGAGAACCTGCAGTGCCCCCAAGGAGTTCTTATCCTACCGGTTCCACAGAACCTCTTGGACCCACAGGCTATTATCTGGGAAACACCTACCTTGTGCAGCACTGCATCTCACTGACTTGACCTGAAGTAAAAGGTTCATCCGCTAGTTCCCCTGGAGGGTCCTGGTTGGCCGCGGGGTGGTCCGCCATAAAGGAACCGCAAGGCTCCCAGTTGAATGGATCACAATTGAGTGGGCATGCTTTTAGGGTGCCAACATCCTCATCTAGTGGCACCAGAGGTCACCAATCAATGAGGAGAGACGTTTTTGCCATCGCCGGGGGGGGGGGGGTAGGAGATCCTGGGGTCAACCGGTGATTCTGGGCATGAGGTAGGGGGCAGAGGGGGACTGCCTGGAGGATGGCAGAACTATCCTGCATGAACTTCCATAGTAGGGACATGAGGGACATCTGGGGGCCCCCCAGAGGAAGGAGGGGGGGGGGCTGTAAGGCATCAATGGAGGCTGCTTAGGGGAGGCGGCAGTTTGGGGGCACGTATCCTGACATTTGCTTGTGAGCTTACCGCAGAGGTGGATATGAATGGAGAAGAGTTGAGCTTCTGTTTTTGTTTCCCTTTTACCTTGGACCCCGATTTGGATGCTATCCTCTGGCTGGTGGAAGATGCGGAAGGGTTTGGGGTCAGCTCCAGAAGGGGAGGGATGGAGCCAGTCAAGCGAATTGGTGTTGAAAGACCCTCGGTCTCTGAAGCGGCTACCTTCATCAGACCCGACTGTGTCTGAGCTTGGCCCGATGGGAGGAGGGAGGAGTAATCAGAGGAGGAAGACTTGCTGAGAGGTGGAAAAACTGCCGAGCAGAGATGGCCCAGTGGATTGCTCCTTTCCTTGCCATTTTCTTCTTTTTTTTTGGGGGGGGGGGGGCGTTTTTTTTTTGCGGCTGCTCTTTGTTCTACTGACTGTTGCACTGTGGGTAATGTGGGTCCTATGTGGTCAGTACCTGCCAATGTGATGGCTCAGCAGTTTGTTGAGGTTTTTGTTGTTATTGTTTGGTTTTGGCGCAGACATCAGTGAGGTCAGCAGGTGCTATCGGGAGTCTATCAGTGAACAGGTGTTGAGTTTAAAGAAGAGCAGAGAGCAGAAACTGTGGTAATTTTGGCGTGGTCAAAAGAAAAGCTGATGTCTGGAGACAAGCACGTGGGAAGCAGGCACGCATGCTCAGAGGCACAGGCACCAAGGCTCAGTCGGGACTTCACCTCGGAATGTGCCTGCATCCCCCTGTTTGTCTCCAGAAAAGTGCTTTTTCACTGAAAGGATAGTGGATGCTGTTTCCGGTTTTGGACATTTAGCCTCTTTTTACATTTCCTGAAAGATGCTTTTTTGGATTCAACAGCCTCTGACCTCACCTTTATACCATGCTGGCAGTTTTTTGGCCTTCCTTCCACTTTTCTTAAAGCATGGCTTTGACCTAAGTGTCATCTCCTGGCAAGGGTGTGGGTTCAAGGTTACCAACAGCAATGAAAGAGAAGAAGTCCAGGGGATCATCAGGTCAACTCTCCTGAGTGCTTGCAGGTAAGTTACACTGGTGAACCAGTTCCAGCTGAAAGCGAATTGCTCCAGCGTAGAAAAGCAAAAGCAACCAGTATCGATCCAGCACTGCTGTGAAAGATACATGCTCCAGATACGTCTTGTTGGGCCCATTCATAGGTAACTCAGGAAGA
Source organism: Ichthyophis bannanicus (assembly GCA_033557465.1). Taxonomy (NCBI): domain Eukaryota; kingdom Metazoa; phylum Chordata; class Amphibia; order Gymnophiona; family Ichthyophiidae; genus Ichthyophis; species Ichthyophis bannanicus. The sequence continues at coordinate 95,994,752 of CM066031.1, read as the reverse complement.
TGTACGAGATGGTCCCCAGGGATCAGGTTACGCAGTAGGGACAGGGTTGGATGGAATACAAAGTGATCGACAGCGTTTCCTGCTCTCCCGAGTTTTCTCATCATACAAAGACGATTTACCTTCTGTGAATACATGATTGAAGCTCTGCTACACTAGCACTTCAGAAGCAGTACGATATCACCATTTATCTATGATATACTAGGAAATTTAGAATTGGTCTAATCTGTTACCCCCTGAGGAAGGCATTTCATGCCGAAACGCATTGGGGACCACTTCAATAAAAGAATTTTATCCTGACAATCTTTGACTCTTGCTCATTGTGCTTCCTGTTGTAAGTTGCAAGAGCGGTGCTCCTTGTTTTGTTTGGTTTCCTAGAATGCCCTGCGTCCACCTCAGGCATGCGTGGACTACAAAGGAACCACAAACGGACACCTGTAGTGATAGGGCATTGATATCAAATCCCTGTCTTTGGGGAGACTGCTAGGTACTTATGACCTAGATCGGCCACTGTTGGAAACAGGATACTGGGCTTGATGGACCTTGGTCTGACCCAGTATGGTATATCTTATGTTCTTATGCCTGCTTCAATAAAACATCCAGCTTTCTGTCCTGGACACCCCTGAGAGCAGCACTACCTTCCACGGGAACTGTGATCTTCTTGGTCACAGCCGACACTGCAGCATCCACCATTGGAGAATGCAGGAGCTCCCGCTCGTGCCCCAACAGTGGATAAAGGCAAGCCACGGACCTCGTCCCTCCAAGGCCGGCCTCACTCATCCTGGATCATCTGTTTAATAGCTCGATGAAGTGCAAAAACCTTTTGCGGCTTCCGGATGGCTTGAAACAGCGGGTCTTCCAGCGCGTCCTCCTCTGGATGGCCTCACCCCCCCGTAGGCATATTAAGAGCCTTGAGCAACTGGGATATAAGGGACACCAACTCCTCACGGCAGAAGACCTGGACAATACGAGATTTGTCCTCCTGAGGAATCTGGCCTTCCTCCAACTCCTCCAGCTCCCCCACGTCCTCTGGGTCATCTGAGTGAAGGGAGCCTGTCTCGGTGTCTGCTGGCCACCGGCTCGTCCCCTGGCATCCATTCCTCCGGTGCTGCTCTCTTTTTGCCTCGTTCTGACATGGAAAGAGGGATTCCCTTCCTCCCTCTGCTTCATGCAGAACGCCTTGTGCATGAGGAGAATGAACTCCAGGGAAAATCCCCCTGGGGTCTCCTCTTCTAAGTGTTCCAGTGACATTGAAGGTCTGGGAGAGGAGTGCTCCCTGCCACAGCGGTCCAACACTAGCGGTATGGAATCCACTCCCCCCTCCAGCTGGGCCGACCCCAATGCCCCCACGGAGGAAAAAGCATGCCCCCCCTTGGAGCTCTGAGTCCCCCCAAAGACCCAGCTCGATTTGGCTTATCTCTACTATCCGGCAATTCGTCTTCTGCCAACCAAGCATTGGTCTCGGAGCCCCGACATATTTCTGCAGCTGAGACCATGCCCTGACGTGCTGAACAGGTTACCTGGCTTATCCCCGGAAGGACGGTTTCCTTACCCTCTGTCCTTTCAGTTACTGGGCCAAAAAACTCCTTTGTTCTGTTTGTCCTTTTACTGTGTTCTTAAAAAAACAGAAAACAATAAAGAACAGCCCAAAACAAAAGCAACAGATGGGCCGAGCAAAACCCCGAATGAAAACAAAAAAAAGTGGAGGAGCAGCCCCAGCGTCCGAGCAGGCCCTCCCACCTTTGTTCTGGCCCTGGGTAGAGGTGCGTTTTCCCCTATTGGCAGGGAAAAAGGCACGGCTTCCTACACTACTGTAAAATGGGGTTTAACCACGCAGTCCACAGCAGTTAGCCTGTGCCGCGAAGCCAGAAGGGGAGACTGCTGTCGAAGCAAGAAACCCCCCCCCAGAGAGGAGTTGAACTGCCCATACGCTTCTTTCTCCTTTGCTCTCCTGCTCCCGCCTTGTACTCATCCCCACTTACTGGCTTTGGCACTGAGGCGGGAGCCCAAAAGAGGGCCACACAATATCTGAGCTCGTCTCCCTCGCTGACAGGTTTGGGAACCACGGCAACTGCAGCAGAGACATCGGTGAGCCTCCCCTGCACCCCCCCCCCCCCTTTTTTTTGTCAACATGATTTATTGCTGCCTTAGCCCCTTTAAGGACTCTGGATATAAATGCCCCAAAGACAGAGGTAAAGAAAGCAAACCCAATGGTTACCAAACCTAATAGGCCTCTTAGTTGTCCCTACAGTGAGTCCAGAACTCTGGGATCCCCCTCCAGCTAACTGGAGACTGAGCTTACTGGGGCTGGTAGGGTACCCGCTGCCTAAGTACACTGATGGCATCAAAAGATGACATGCTCATTCTCCAAGCTGCTGGTGGGGGTTGACTACCCAGAGGTCGGGACTGGAGTGGAGTTACTCAAGGAAAGATAATTATCGGGCAAGGCCTAATTTTACTTTGCCCGGTGAGCTTCACGGGAATCTGGGCAAACTGGATATTCAATATTGGAGTAGTGTTAGCTGCTGGCAATGAATATCGGGCCCGGAATTTTTAAATGCTGTGACCCAACTGTCTATTCTGTCTTTTGGGTAAGAGGTGTAAATATTTCAGTAGATGGTTGTGTGACTTATTTTCTGGAAGTCTCCTCTTTTGGGAACTTTGACAAAATGGTTGGCATAAGACATTAGCTTCTGTGTTGCAAAGAATACCAATATTGCAGTCCTTACCTAGGGACACCAGGGTCTGATAATTCTCCTTCATCACCTCCCTGTAAAGCTCCTTCTGCCCTTCATCTAAATACTCCCACTCCTCCTGGGAGAAGGAGACAGCGATGTCCTCAAACGTCACCTGCAGCTGGAACACAAACCAGAAACACACTCAGGGACACGTGGAGGTGCTCAGAGTACATTAGATGTCGGCATCTTGTCCCCTCTCCCTCTGTGATGGCCAGACCAGATGAAAGAAAAAATAAAATAAATAAATACCTGGGGGGTTCCCTGGGTGACAAAAAGTATGGTGCAAGCTTTTAACAATAAAAAAGGTAGCAGAAATATAAAAAACGTTTGCAGAAGAAAATGGGTTGGGGGGGGGGGGCAGATGTGGCGCCAGAGCTGTCCCTGATTCAGATTTGCAGCTGTTCAGAGCTTCGGTAGGGTTTTGGCAGCTCCTCCTATATATCTAAAATCAATTATAACAAAAACCCCAGAAAATCGCCTAAGGAGAAGCAACGCACCATCTAGTCCTTCCGCCTGCATTAACCAAATGCGACCAGTCGACCTGCGCTAGGTCATTCTCCCAGCATGCCTCTCGGCACACCAGACGCCCATGACTTTGCTACATTCCGGAAACTGCTCAAGACCCACCTATTTAAAGAAGATTTTGACGGCATCACATGACCCATCTCATCTCCTTATTCCTCGTTCTCCTGCCCTTTCCTTTCCCCCCCCCCCCCAATAAACCCTCAAATATAAGCAACCCTCTAAATCAACCTTTTTTGTACCGTGACCCCTTTTACCATTGGTCAACTTATGGTGACCCCCAATGATAAAATCAAATGCGTCTCTCTTCCTTTACCGTTAATGCATTGTCGCTGTAATCATTTGTTGAATTATTAATATATTATAGGCCTTTGCAATATGTTTTTATTTATAAAATTTACTTATTTAAACCACAATAATCAATCACAATAACAAGTAACAATATTTGATTTCAAAATTATGATGATTTTCTAGTCAAATCACTAATATGAAATAAAATTATTTTTTCTACCTTTGTTGTCTGACCAATTTATTCTCTGATCATGCTGGTCCCGATCTGAGGCTTCTGCTTTCCTGTCTTCTCTTAGCTCTCTTTCTGTGGTCTACGGTCCATCTGCCATTTCTTATCTCTTCTTTTGTTTTCTTCACTTCTTTCCAACAGCCTATTTCCAGTACCAGTAACCCTCCCCAGTATCAGCCCCTTTCCAGTCCTCACTCTCAGTACCTTCCAATGTCAACTTGCATTCCCATGACTGCCACTGGTGTCCATTCCCTTCCAGTCCCCCTCCTTCCCCACTGACCAGTCCCTTCTAGTACAAATACCATGGCAACCCCTCTCAGATCCACTCCCTTCCCCTCGTATCAGCCCATTTGTAGCCTTAGCCCCCAGTTTTTTTTCAGGGCCAGCAGCTCTATCCTCCCCTCCCCACAATCAGCCCATTCCCAGTTGAAACCCCCCAATCAGCTTGCTTCGAGTGCTAGTCCCCCCCTCAACCCCATTACCAGTGCTAGCTTCCCCTAAGAAGCCCAATACCAGTCCTTCCCCCCCATCAGCTCATTACCAGTCCTAGCCTCCCCTAATCAGCTCATTTCCAGTGCTAGTCCCTCCTCAACCCCATTACCAGTGCTAGGCTCCCCTAATCAGCCCATTACCAGTCCTACCCCCCCCCCATCAGCCCATTTCCAGTCCTAACCTCCCCGATCAGCTCATTTCCAATGCTAGCCCCCCATCAGTCCATTACCAGTCCTATCCTCCTATCAGTACATTACCAGTCCCAACCCCCACTTGATCAGTCCATTCCCAGTCCTAGCCTTCCCTAATCAACCCATTACCAGTCCTAGCCCCCCCATCTGCCCATTATAATTTATTTATTTATTTATTTACAGTTTCTTTTATACCGCACTATTCGACATCAGCGCGGTTTACAATGAACAGAAACTACACTTAACAAATATTGATCAGTGCTTACAATGAACAGCTGGGTATACATTAAACAGGTTTACATTCAACAGGTTTCATAAACAGAGGAACATAATAACTATGTACAAAAAGCAACTATGTACAGAACAACCAGGCGCAGCTATATGTTTCTTGATGAGGGAAGAAGCAAGGTGATAATCCTAACCCGCACTGTCTCTCTCCTCTTTCAAGCATTTATCCCCCATCTTCCAGTATGTCCAAGTCTCTTCCCTTTGTCCATGTCAGCCCCCCCCTCCATCCATGTCAGCCCCCCCTGCCATGTCAGCCCCCCTCCCTCCCTCCCTCCATCCATCCATCCATGTCAGCCCCCCTCTGTCCATGTTAGCCCCCCTCCCTCCCTCCATGTAAGCCCCCCTCTCTTCCCTCCCTCCATCCATGTAAGCCCCCCCTCTCCCTGTCAGCTCTCCTCCCTCCCTCTCAGCCCCCCTCCCTCCCTCCATGTCAGCCCCCCTCTGTCCATGGCAGCCTCCCTCCATCCATGTTAGCCCTCCCTCCCTCCATCCATCCATCCCTCCATGTCAGCCCCGTTGCAGGTTCCCTGCCCCTCTCCCCTCTCCCTGTCTGCCTGCTACTGCCCTGTGTTTCTGCAGCCGTGGCTCCCTGTCTCTTAGGGAACCACAGCTGTGCCTGTGAAGCCGTTGCGGAGCCTTCCTGTCTCTCGACTGGCTCCGTGCAGCATTATCCCGCCTACAAAGGAAGTGGTAAACAACCTTCTGAGCCATTGAAAGTACTTCCATCTATGGCGCCGTCAGATGATGTCACCACATGTGGCTGACTCATCGTGCTTTGCCTTCAGAGCATGAACCACAAGCCCACCCCCTCTGGCCCGCCCCTAGCTAGCCAGTCTTCAGTCTTACGCCTTGCCTGCAAGATGGAGCTTCCTCTCTCTATTCTTAGCCACACATTACAAGACAGAAAAAAAAAGAAAAAGCCTGCAGACATCCACGTACCTACAACTCCAAAGCCAGGGTTCAAGAAATGCCTTAAATGCTCCAGGAAAATGAGCAACTCAAATGCTCATGAACTCTTCCTCCGCTGCCTAGGTAAAGACCACCCATTGGAGGACTGTCCATTCTGTGCCCATATGTCCCTAAGGGCGAGGAAATCCCGTGGCCATGTCCTCAATAACTTCCTCGGACTATCTCCCGATCCTCTCTCTACCTCCTGCCGGATGCTAGAGATTGCCTCGGCCTGGGATGCGTCTCTGGCCTCTGTCCCTAGCTGCGTGCCTTCCGAGTCTGCTTTGGCCCTTAACGCGCCCAAGGCTTCCGTTCCCAGTCGCATGCCTCCTGCCGATGCTCTGGCTCCCTCAGCTCTCCCTGATCATGCTGGGGCCATGTGGGAGCACGGCCATGCTGCTCCCTTCACTTCCAACAGCTCTTCCGGCTCTGGCAGCTCTTCCGGGCTTGGCCCTGCCCCTGCCCCACAGACCCCCGGTCAGCCTCAGGGATCCTCCTATATCCAGTGCCCCTCCCACAAGCAACAGAACTCCTCCAATCAATGATGAGACAACAGGACCAGCTCATCCAGTCATCGCGGAGATCTCCTTGAATCTGCTCTGTCTCTGGGTCAAGATCATCACAGCAGCCGAAGCTGCAATACCCCTACCGCCATCGGCACAGAAGCAACTCTCAAACACAGCAGCAGCAGAGAGCCTGGGTGCAGCTACAAATGTCGGCACAACTTCAGTTCCAGTTCCAGCAGCCACAGCATCCGCAGCAGAAGCCCTTCTTCTAAGTACAGCAGCCCCAGGATATCTCAATCCTCGGATAGGGCAGACCTACAGATGGACCTGGGTAACCAACTCGTGGGTATCCCCCTCCCCCAACAGCCACCTCATGCCATACCAGGGCCCCTTGATGGTCCCTCTGGAATCCTCCAGTTCCTCTCCAACATGATGCAGCATTGGGGCTTGGCTCTCTCCACATACACAGAAATACATTATGCACCCCTCCATGCTCTCTAATTCCTGTGGCCTCCCCAGAGCCCACACTTCCACTCTCCCCTGTCCAATCCACAGCACCTGGCGGGGAAAACTATTCAGTCGCAACATGCCGGGGACTCCCTCACCTCTACTTCAGCTATGAAGGTCTCCGCACCCTCATAGCCCATCCCTCCAGAGGACCTAACCTACCCGAAATTTCTGCATAAGTTCACTTCCGCCCTATCCATTACAACCGGTGATAGCGCGGACCAGTACAGCGAGGTACAGAGTGCCCTCAAATTCCTGGAGGCACCAAAGGCCTCGACCGCTCTGCCAGTTCACCAACTTCTCCGCAACAACATGATAAAATTGTGGCAGAGGCCCAACTCCAACCCCACCTGTCCACGCAAGCTGGACGCCAAATACCTAGATCAGTCTGCTCTAGGGTTTGAGAAACCACAGCTTCCACACCAGTCTATCGTCATGGAATTGGCTCTCAAGCGGTCAAAATCCTCTCACAACACCACAAACAACCCACCAGGAAGGGACCACAAACTCCTAGATGACTTTGGTAAGAGGGTGTACCAAGGGGCCATGCTGAGCACAAGGGCAGCAGCCCATCAATTTCAGCATGCCTTATACCAGAACGTCCTAATGGTCAACCTTAAGGCCTCTTTATTTGCCCAGCTCCCCGAAGAGCAGCCAGCGACTATGGCAGCCCTCATGGATCTTGAGGACTGCACCAAGCACCAGGTCTGGGCCACCTATGATGCCTTCGAGGCTGCCTCCCGGACCACTGGGAAAGCCATCTTGGCCCACAGGCTGGCCTGGCTATGTGCATCTAGCCTGCCTGATGACACCCACGACCGGATCACTGATGCCCCCTGTGCAGGCGACTCTCTTTGGGGACAAGGAAAAGGACACAGTAAATGACATGAGGGAATATTGCACCACCCTCCAAATGCTCGCCGAGGAGGGTCTGGAGCGTCCCAATTCCAACCTCAAAGGGAGCAGAGACCATAAAATCTACTCCTCCAAACTCTACAACTCATATTGCAAGTGCCAACAACCGCGGTACAGACAACAGTACTACCAGATGACCTACCGTCCAAAACCTTGTCAGCAGGAGCGCAAACAACAGAAACCTACTGCTTCATGGTGGGGAAGAACAACCCAAGTTTTTGACACACGGCCCACGGCCAACCTTCCCACGGGCCTGCGGCTTTCCTGCACTCTTGGGAGACCATCACTATGGACCAGTGGGTCCTCAAGATCATCAAGGAGGGGTACTGCATCAGGAGCTCATCCGCACCAGTGCAGCGCACCCCCCCTCCCCAACCAACATCCTGCTGCAACATCTGCTTTCCATGACATCGGAACTCATCTCCCTTCTGTCATTTTGGGCGATAGATCCACTTCCAGCCAATGAGCACAATACAGGGTTTTACTCCAGATACTTCCTGGTCCCCAAGAAATCAGGGAGTGTCCGCCCTATCCTCAACCTTCAGAAACTCAACAAAATTTATAATCAAAGTGAAATTCTGAATGCACTCCCTCAATTCCATCTTGCCACTCATCCAGTCGAAGGAGTGGCTAGCCTCACTGGACTGGAAGGACTGCATGGAAAAGTCTGTCTTTTTGCAGATGACACAAAAATTTGCAATAGAATGGACAACCTTGAGGGAGTGGATAACACGAGGAAAGATCTACAAAAGCTGGAAAAAGGGTCTAATGATTGGCAGTTAAGATTTAATGCGAAGAAGTGCAGTGTCATGTACTTGGGAAGCAGAAATCCAAGGTAAATGTACATGATAGGGGGCAAGAGGTTGGTGTGCATGGACCAGGAGAAAGACCTTGGTGTGATTATTTCTGAGGATCTCAAGGTGGCAAAACAGTGCGACAAGGCGGTGGCAAAAGCCAGGAGGATGTTGGGTTGCATACAAAGAGGAATTACCAGCAGAAAGGAAGAGGTACTAATGTCACTGTTTAAGTCGCTGGTGAGGACCCACTTGGAATACTGTGTTCAATTTTGGAGACCATATCTTGCAAAGGATATAAAAAGACTGGAAACAGTTCAGAAGGCGGCGACCAAAATGATTTGGAGCCTGCTTCATTAGCGATATGAGAAGAGACTAGAAGACCTAAATATGTACACTCTGGAGGAGAGGAGGGACAGGGGAGATATGATTCAGACTTTTAAATACTTAGAGAAATAATGAACAAACAAACCTCTTCCAAAGATGGGGAAGCTGTAAAACTAGAGGGCATAACAGGAAGCTGCAAGGGGGTAAATTGAAAGGCAATGTCAGGAAATACTTTTTTACTGAAAGGGTGGTGGATGCTTGGAATGCCCTCCCGATGGAAGTGGTGGGGGCAAATACAGTGACAGAATTCAAAATGGCATGGGACAGACACACTGGATCCCTTTACAGCAACAGGATAAAATCAAATTAACTTATCTAATTTTACAACATACAGGGGTGTCCCACACGGGGCGGTGGGTTTACCCCTAAAACAGACATGAGGAGGGTTGGCCTGCACGGAGCGGCAGGTGCACCTACTCTTGCCATCTTACTGGGCAGACTAGATGGACCATACTGGTCTTTATCTGCCGTCATTTACTATGTTACTATGACTTACAGGATGCCTATACACGTCCCCATTCACGAGCAGCAAAGGAAGTTTCTGCGCTTCCAATTACTGGGAAACCAGTACCAGTACCAGGTCCTCCCATTCAGACTTTTGCCAGTCCGGTGTATGTTCACCAAAATGTGTTGCTGTGGTGGTTGCTCACCTCCGCAAGCATGACATATGCATCTTCCCTTATCTGGGCGACTGGTTGATTTTTGCCCCATCCCGGCGGGAGCTACAGGCAGCACTCAGGATGGCGATTTCACTTCTTTCGTCCTTGGGCTTTCTGGTGAACCATTCAAAAATCACACCTCCACCCTTCACAGCAACTGGAGTTCACTGGTGCAGACATAGACACCATTGTATCCAAGGCATTCCTGCCAACACACCAAAGGGAACCATAATCAGCCTGATTTGTAGCATCTCCAACTCCATGCATACAATGGCAAGGATCCTCCTGCGTCTTCTGGGCCACATGGCAGCTTCAACGCATGTCCTCCCCCTTGCGAGACTGCACATGCGCCCTCTGCAGTGGCATCTGCGTACCCATTGGAATCAACACTCACAATCCCTTTCCATGGTGATCCCAATGGACGTGGCTATGAGAGACTCACTGCGTTGGTGGGCACACGAAGCAAACCTCGCGCAAGGCAGACCCCTCCAACAGCTTGCACACCAACCGACCATCATCACCGATGCCGACAGTGGGATGGGGGGCACACTGCCTACAGCTCTATACTCAAGGAGCCTGATCAACCACGGAGAGGACTCTCCACATCAACTTGCTGGAACTGAGGGCAATTCAATATGCCCTCGCGGCTTTTCAACATCACACTTCCGGCAAAACGGTCCAGATACGGATGGACAACCAGGTGGCCATATTCTACGTCAACAAACAAGGAGGGACCAGCTCCTGTTTCCAAATCAGGAGGGCTTTTCTGCAGAGGAACTTCATACTCGCCAATTGATGCCTCCTGCAGGCCTGCTATCTGCCAGGAATATACAACGAACTAGTGGACCACCTCAGCCAGCAGCTGAACCCACATGAATGGACTCTCCACACATGAGTGGCCAACCACAGATTGACCTCTTTGCCACTGAGGAAAACACAAAGTGTGCCCTGTTCTGCTCCAAGTGCCCATCCAACAACAGCGTGGCAGTGGATGCCTAAGGAGCAGTGGTCTCTAGTGTATACCTCCCCCCCCTCCCCTCATCTCCAGGACAATACAACACATCATCAGAGACAGGGCACAAGCCATCCTCATCATACCACATTGGCTCAGGCAGGAGTGGTTCTTCTACCTTTGTCACCTGTCCCTGGAGCCCCCAGTACACCTCCCTCTGAGGCCAGATCTAATCACCTAGGATGGCGGAGACACCCTTCATCCCAGCCTACAGACACTGGTGCTGATGGCATGAAAGCTAAAAGGCTGACTCTGTCATCCCTCAACCTACCGTCTGAGGTCCAACAGGTCATACTAGCAGCACACCGCCCATCCACAAGGAAATCATACAGCTTGAAATGGTGGCGCTTTAGCGTCTGGTGCGCCCGCGCCAGCTAGATCCCTTCTCGTGCCTGGTGTCTCAGGTCCTTCAGTACCTCCCTCGCTCTCCAACCGGGGCACTAAAGACACTGTCCGTCAGAGTGCACCTGTTTACCATAGCGGCCTTCCACAACTGCACTGGTGATTCTTCTATAGTCACACTTCCACTTTCTTGAAGGACCCGACCAACCTTCGCCCCACCATCTGACCCCTGGTGCCCCCCTGGGATCTAAACATTGTCCTTAACCAGTTGACCCAGGAGCCTTTCGAACCTCTGCAGTCTGCAGAGCTCAAGTACGCCTCCTGGAAAATTCTCTTCCTCATAGCTATCACCTCAGCCAGATGCATTAGCAAACTGCATGTCCTTGTGGCCCATTGCCCCATACCATACTCCACTAGGACCACGCCACTCTCCGGACACACCCCAAGTTTGTCTCCAAAGTGGCATCTGCTTTCCACATCAACCAAACCATCAAGTTCCCCTGCTTCTACCCAGAGCCACATGCTTACCCTGAGGAAGAGAGGCTCCAATCCCTGGAATGCGTCAGGGCCTTGCGTATCTACCTTTAACGGATGGCCCCCCATCGAAAGGGGTTACAAGTCTTCGTCTCCTATGACTCCAATAAACCAGGCCGCCCAGTTACCAAAATGGACCCTCTCCGTGTGGATCTCATCTTACATCGCCTTCTTCCTAACCCAGCCCAGAGCACAGGCCATACCAAGAGTAAAGGCCCATCATCTCCAAGCACTGGTGACCACTATTGCCAACCTAAGCTTCGTACCAGTGCCAGACATCTGCAGGGCCACCAACTGGTCCTCCGTCCATACCTTTCAAAGACACTACTGCTTAAACCTAGCGACGCAGGACAGCACCGCCTTTGGCCAGGCAGTCCTGATCACAGAAGAATCTCCGGTGGTGCTGAACCATGAGCACGCAGCTCACCCACAGTCGGAGACCCCTGATGACGCAGGGGCATCCTGAGGGCTGGGGCATCTTGCAGAACTACCTCAGACTCACCTGGACTTGTTCCCTACCTTTGGTATTGCAGTTAGCACAGTTGCTTTGCACAATTGCTGTTGCACATCCCGATAATCTGGTTACATTTTCCTGTGCATGCTCAGGTTGTTCTTGCACAAGCTGATGTTGCGGTTTTGCATATGCTCACGTTGTTTACTGTTGCTTCGTTACCATGCAATTCCTGCTGTCACCCTTTCGGGGGATGGTACTGTTGCTGTTACTGCTGTTAAAGTCAGACTTAATATTCGTTCTCCATTGTCCTCTTGGAAACCTTTTTTTCCTCTTGCCCTGTGTAGTGCCTATTGCCTCTGCCTCCCTCCCCCCCCCCACCTCAGCACACGACAGCTTGAGAGGCACCACTTGTGGCTGATTCATCCTGCTTGACCTAGGAGAAAGCTAAGTTACTTACCTGTAACATGAGTTCTCCGTGGACAGCAGGATAAGTCAGCCACACATTCCCACCCACCTCCCTCTGAGGGGGGCGGTCTGAACTTTGGCTTGGAGGCTCGCCTACCTAAGAGACAAGCTCTCAGCTAGGGACGTTCTGGCGGGCCAGGAGGGTAGGCTTGTGGCTCATGCTCAGAAGGCAAAGCCTTCTGAGCCACTGAGGGTACTTCCATCTACGGCGCCAGATGATGTCATTACTTGTGGCTGACTCATCCTGCTGTCCACAGAGAACTCATGTTACAGGTAAGTAACAAACTTTTTCAGTCGCATTTTCTACCTGTTTAGCCATTTTAAGATCATCAGAAACAATCACGCCCAGCTCCCATTCTTCTTTCATGGACAGAAGTACCTCACCCCTTACACTATACCCCTCCCTTGGATTTTTACAGCCCAAATGCATAACTGCATTTTTTAACATTAAATCTCAGCTGCCAAATTCTAGACCATTCTTCAAGCTTAGCTAGATCCCTCCTCATGTTTTCTGCTCCTTCCTGGATGTCTACTATATTGCTGATTTTGGTATCATCCGCAAAGAGTCAAACCCTACCCAACAGCCCTTCCGCAATATCACTATCAAAGATGTTAGAAAGAATTGGACCAAGGACAGATCCTGGGGCACACCACTGGTAACTTCCTTCTCCTCAGAGTGAGCTCCATTTACCTGTACCCATAGTGTTAATGACTAATTTTAAAACATGACTGTATTTTCCAATGATGCAAGTAAAACAAACAAGTTGATGGAGAAACACTAGCACACCCTTTGTGCACAGATAACGTAACAAATACACACATAGGTATCGCCTGCATTGAAGGCAGAGAAAAGATTGATAGCACATAAACAGCACAATAATGTAGGCAAACACATCAACGCCATGCGTATTTAAATTAATTTTATTTAACAGGTTTTATATACCGCTTTCTCGTCAATTCAAAGCGGTTTACATATAACAGTTATAGCGACAAGCTTTACTTAGAATAGGGAGTTACAAGTAGGAGGGTTACCTGGGTTATAATGAATACATTTAAATGATCAATGAGCTGCACATATTAAAATGAAATGCTAATAAGGTCTATGCCCCATTCAGAGCGCCATTATCTCTATGCCTGGTTGGAGGGGACATAAAATCCTTGCAGGTGTAGAGAAAGACTGCTTCAGCAAGAAAATCTCCTGCATGTAAATGAAGGTTTCTGGTTCAAGAAGAAATGTCTTTTGCTTCTTACCCTTTAGTGGCTTTGCTGCTTGCATGAGCTAGCCAAAGAAATGGGGAGACCGGAACAGCAGAGACAAGCAGGGGAAGAAGCTCGAGACCCTGCAGACGGCGCCTATTCCAAATAAAGGAGAAAGGAGAATTGAAAGAGATCAGAGGAAACAGAAACCAAGAGCCTGATAAAACTGGAGGAGCAGCTGCTGTATGAGGGGAGGGAAGGGGAATGAGGAAGAAGAGCCTCAGGGACTGCAGGGAATAAACAGCAGAACTTTCTTTCCTGGACTGAGCAGTGCCAGACTCATTCCTTCCCCTGCTTGTACCAAAGAAACATAAAGAACAGAAAAAGACCACATGGCCTATCTAGTCTGTTCTTCCATATCAACAACTACAACAGTCCCCTTTTTTCCTGTAGAGATCCTCTGTGTTGGTCCCATGCTTTTTTGAATTCAGATATTGTCCTCATCTCTACCACCTCCACTGGGAGACTATTCCACGGATCCACCACTCTTTCCGTGAAGAAATATTTCCGCATATCACTCCTGAATCTATCCCTTTTCACCCTCATCCCATGTCCCCTCATAGCAAAACTTGCTTTCAATTGAAAGAGGCCCCCCCCCCCTCCCCCCGTGTATTTATGCCACGGAGGTATTTAAACATTTCAATCATATCACCTCTATCCCGCCTTTCCTCTAAGGTGTACATATTAAGATCCTTAAGTCTGTCCTCATATGCATTATAATGAAGACCACTAACCATTTTAGTAGCCACCCTCTGTACTGACTTCATCCTGTTTATATCCTTTTGAAGGTGCGGTCTCCAGAATTGCACACAGTACTCTAAACGAAGTCGCACCAAAGACTTATACAGAGGCACTATCACCTCCTTTTTTCTGCTAGCCATTCCTCTGCGTATGCACCCCATCCTTCTAGCTTTTGCTGTCACCTTTTCTACCTGTTTAGCTACTTTAAGATCAAACACAACCACGCCTAGGTCCCGCTCTTCTTTAGTGGACAAAAGTACTTCACCCCCTATACTATATCGCTGCCTTGGATTGCTGCAGCACAAATGCATGACCTTACATTTTTTTAACATTAAAACTTGGCTGCCAAATTCTAGACCATTCTTCAAGCTTAGCTAGATTCCTCTTCACAGTATGTATGTCTCAGGGGCTGGATCTTGGCATTGCCTCCCCTGCTGCCCACCTCCTGCCAGTCACCTACCTGCTGAGCAGAAATTCCTGCAGCCATTCTCCTGCTCTTCTCCAGTGCACAACTTCTATCCCGGGATCCCTCTTTACAAAGCCTCTGCTTGAAATTGAGCTGGATTCAGTGGGAGGAAGTGTTGGCAGAGAACAGAGGGAGGGAGGCTGGAGAGCGAGTGCCCGCCCCCAGCCATGCGAAGCCTGTAAAAAGAGCTGTACTAATGCTGGGTTATCCCACAGATCCACTTCCTGGGTCATTGAGGCAGATAAAAGCAGCATATGGAGAGAGAGAGGAGTAACTAACAGCCAAAAGCACCAGGAGGAATTCAGAGTGCACTCTGGGAGCTGTAGTCCTTCCTAGGATGGAGGGATTAATGTGTGCAACTGTCAGAGTGTGTTCTGGGAGTTGTAGTCCTTCCTAGGAGGGATTACTTTATGGGAGTGTCAAGTACATTCTGGGAGCTGTAGTCCCTCCTAGAAGGGATTACTGTGTGGGCATGTCACAGTGCACTCTGGGAGCTGTAGTCCCTCCTAGAAGGGATTACTGTGGGCATGTCACACTGCACTCTGGGAGCTGTAGTCTGAATGATGATAGGGAACAGAGTTGAGATGACAGGAAGTCTGCTGTTACCAGTCACATATTCTGTGAAGAGCAGGGCTGCAGTAGTGAAGCAGTTTCCAATTTAAAGGGGCCACGCAACATTCTGAATGAAACTTATAAAAAATATGAGCAGCAAGCTGCTGATCACAAATAGGGAACAGGTAAGGGGCTTGGGCAGACTTGTGCTCCGTTATTAGTTTGAATTGTAAAGGGACCATCTACCAAGAAATTGCAAAGGTTTGCTGGGTGAGGGTCAATCTGGAGCCGAGTGGAGCTGCATGTCTGAGTGTGAGTAGGGTTTCCAACTGGCTCCAGATACGCCCGACAGGCTTGATCTAGTTCTGTGTTTACCCCATTGCATGCAGGCACTTGTAGTCTTGCTTTTCTTATGGAGGGCAATGGAGAAATCAGAACTACATGTCCCTGCATGCAATGGAGTAAATCCAGAACTGGATCAAGGCTGTCGGGCGCATCTGGAGCCATTTGGCAACCCTAAGTGTGAGTGAGGGTTTGAGTAGGATGTAGGAGAAGCAGACATGAAGTTCTCTTCCCAAAAATGTAAAGGGATGGTGTCCTAAGATTTAAACATGCTTCATGCTGTAAAAAAAGTGGGAAATTGGCACTGCTTTTTTTAAGGGCATGTAGCTGGCATCAGGGAAGATAATCAAGGCAGGCTGATGATGCCCAGAGAAAAAGTACAAAATAGTAAAAGACAATAGAAAGGGGTAACATAGTGGAAGAAAGGATTTTATTAGGAAAGATTACATGAATTATTGATTTAGGAAAGGATCTAGTGGAAACTGATGTCTGTGGTAATTTTGAAGGCTGGAAAGTTTACATTTATTATTTTTACATAGGAAATAATGATTGCCATAGAAAGTAATGGAGCAGAAAGTCATTGAAAAACCATAAAAGGATTCTCCCAAAACTTTCAATGTGCTTGCCTGAATGTTTTTTTGTCGGGACCAACTGACAGGAGAGGGGAGAATGGAAACTCCCGCCTCGGCGTCGGGAGGGCCCTTTAATTCAACAAGATTAAAGAACTGTGGTGTATAAGAATAGTGTAACCAACACTTATCTGAAAAAATAGGCGATGTGATCTTCACAGTGGATTGGCATGACATGCATGTTTCGGGCTTGAGAAAGCCCTGTATCAAGTGTTCCCCTTGGTCTAACCGGAAAATCGCCTCTGTGTGAACCATGATCCAACGGTTACTTATTCGTAGAAAAAGTGGCAGTCCCATAGGTTCTACTGTATTCAGACGGAAAATCCAGCGTCACCCAATCGACTGTCACTAGTCTTTTGAAAAAACATTGGCATATTTTGCAATCACATTCTTGCTTTCAGAAACCTTGATGGTTAGCTTATACTAGGGGTCACAACTTACGTGACCGATTGGTTCATGCTCACCCTCCTTCTCCTTCCCAAATAGAATCCAGACAGGGCCATTGGGCTTGTCAGAATTGCAAATATTGTTCTACCACTGTAGAGGGCATACAATGGTCTCATTTGACCACGGGTAAATCATTTACCTTTCTCGGGAGTTCTACTTGTCAGTCCTCCTTCGTGGTCTACATGTTAACCTGCCCATGTGGTTTGTCCTACATCGGTAGGACAATTCGTCCAGTGTGGATTCGATTGGGCGAGCATGCTTCCAGATTATGCAATAAGATCATTTCTGCACCCATAGTTGACCATTGCATTTAAAAGCACCATTCCTTTACTGATCTGCGATGGCGGGTCATCGATTGGGTTTCTGCAAATTTGCGAGGGGGTGATCGGGAGCATAAGCTTCAACTATGTGAACAACGCTGGATTTTCTGTCTGAATACAGTAGAACCTATGGGACTTAATATGGAGTGTGACTGGAGGAGTGTGATTTAAATGATCTTTCATTGAGCAATGCCATGTCATTCATCGCCAACTTTCTTGTCCACGCCCTCCTTTCATCATGTGATTTGAGCAACCAATCCGCTGCCACTTTTGCTACGAATAAGTAACCGTTGGATCATGGTTCACACAGAGGCGATTTTCCGGTTAGACCAAGGGGAACACTTGATACAGGGCTTTCTCAAGCCCGAAACATGCATGTCGTGCCAATCCACTGTGAAGATCACATCGCCTATTTTTTCAGATAAGTGTTGGTTACACTATTCTTATACACCACAGTTCTTTAATCTTGTTGAATAAAAGGGCCCTCCCGATGCTGAGGCGGGAGTTTCCATTCTCCTCTCTCCTGTCGGTTGGTCCCAACAAAAAAACATTCAGGCAAGCACATTGAAAGTTTTGGGAGAATCCTTTTATGGTTTTTCAATGACTTTCTGTTCTAGTATGATTTTTTAGTCATTTGAGGTGTGGAGGTTCATTTTATATTGATAGAAAGTAATGGAGCACATTAAAGTCTATGGACGTTTTGCTGGCAACAGCTGAAAATACCAAACATTCTCCAGGAGCAAACAGGAAGTCAGTCCTCACTTATGGGTGACGTCGGCACCGAAGGAGCCCATGCGGAGTAATTCCCCAGCTTTCAAAGAAAGCCTTTGGGATTGCTATCATGTATACGTGGTCCTTTTCCCGCCCAAGGGTGCCATCTTGCCCAGTCTCCCTTTTTCCACGAGCCCTTCGGACGCATGTCCTCATCCCTCGGAAAATGTTTTATTTTTTCGCCTTAACAGGCCTCTCTATTTTCCGGTTGCACCTGTCCTCTACCCGAACCTTCCCCTGCTCTACATTTCTAGAGCTATCGGGGATACATTTTCTTCTCATTTTTCTTTATGGGCTTTGCACCCTTTTTTCTTCCTCTAACTGCTGGCTGAGTGGGTCTTCGACCTCGCAGGGGCCATTTTTGCCCCCATGGCCACCGCTTCAAGAAATACGATAGATGATCTAGGAACATGTCGCTTACGGACACTCAAGGCTGTTGTCTATGGTGCCTCCGAGCCGACCATGATCCGGAGCTCTGTTCGCTCTGCAAGTAAATGTCCTCTAAGGCCTTGCTCAGCCATAAGCAGAAGTCCGAAGACATTTTCTGAAAGGCCGCCTCGGAATCCCTGGTGGCACCATCGGTCATCTCTCCCCCATTGGGGTCCCCCCCTGCAGCACCGCGTTCTTGGTGGCACTCCGACCAGGGGTCCCCTGAGGTGGAGCAGCGCAAAAAGAAGAAGGCCTCAAAGTCGCTGTCGGGGGCTCCTGACAAGTGCGAGTGCACCCACCCCCGGTCGCTTAGCCCCGTTCGGCATTTCCAAGAATCAGACAGGGAGCGGCCCCGCAAAGTACCCCACACAGAAGCGGAGGCGCCCAGTTTCCTGAGGGCTGTCCTGGTGAGGACCCCCTCTCCTCCTCGACGCCCAATCCGGTGACCCCGGAGTCGGCGTTGTAGGGCCCCATGCCCGCGTGAGAGTCCTGCATGCTGGCACTGGAATGCAGCTTTTCTGCGTTCATTGCTTTCCAGCAGGCGCTCACGGCCAGCTTTGCTGACTCGCGCCCAGATACCATGGCTCCCTCGCGTGGGATACTGAAATCCGTCCAGGAAACCCCCGAGGGCCTCGTAAGGGTCCTCGACGTCGGTCTCGCTTGCCCTCCCGTTCCTCGGAGGGGAGGTCATCCAGGGCCTCTGGCTCCAAGCGGGCACCAGCCATTGGACAGAGCAATCTGCCCGGCTTGGACTCCTCGACCGATTTCTCAGAATGGGAGTCCAATGGGGACACCTCCCCGTAAACCCGTACCCACCAGGATCTTCCATCAGACCCCTCGCTACCCGCATTCCAGCAGCGCTTGCCTCCTGAGGACACCTCCTTCCCGGTGTTCATTCGGGACATGGCACGGGCCCTTAACCTGGCCATTCAGGCCGAGGAGGACCCTCGCACTGAAGAACTCGATATTCTTCAGTACAAGTCCCTGCCCAGGGAATCCCTCACTGTGCCTATGCCTTTTATCCTATCTTGGCTGCTGCTCCGCATGTGGGAGGCTCCCGCCTTGGTCCCCATCGTGAGCAAGTGCCTTGACACGATGTACAAGGTACAGTATGGGCCAGGCTTCCGAAAGACCCAACTCCCACACACCACGATGGTGGTGGAATCGGCCATGAGGAAGCAAAAGAGCCCGAAATCGCACTCGTCGGTACCCCCAGCCGAGAGTTGTGAGCTCTTGATGCCCTGGGCCGCAAGGCCTACCAGGGCCCTATGCTCTCTTGTCGCATCCAGGCATACCAACTGTACATCAGTATGTTCTTGCGAGAGTTGGCTAAGGAGCTCGGAGGTTTCTCCCCGGGCCTTGAGGGAGAGTCCCTCAATAGATTCGGCACTCTGTTGAAGTCCATTGCAGACTGCTCTAAGTACCTCTCCCGAGTTTCCTACCATGGGCTCGAGACATCAGCTCGGGTGGCAGCCGCGGGCATTGGGGCCCGCCGCCAGGCATGGCTCCAATCCTTGGTATTGGAGCAATAGGTGCAGGAGAAACTCCTGGATGTGCCCTGCCTCGGTGAGCAGCTCTTCAGCAAGCCAATGGAGGATAAGGCTGTGGAAATAGAGATGGAGTTCGTCACCAGAACTCGTCTCTCACACAAGACCTTCACTCTGCCTCGAAAGAAGCAGCTGGCCAAGAAGCCCTTTTTCCCTAGAAAGGGCCTCCAGTACCGGAGCTATTCGCCGTATACGGCTACTCCCAAGCCGACCACTTTTGCGCAGGGAAAATCTGGCCAAGGGCATCGTAAGCAGAAGGGGCCAGAGGCCCAACACCGGCTCCCCCACAACCCACTCAGGGGGTTTGACTCTATCGGCATAGCCCCTCGCTCTCCGACGACACAGCAGCCAGTGGGGGGGGGGACTGTCCCACTTTGCCCCGTCATGGCCCTCCATCACCTCTGACACATGGGTTCTCCAAGTCGTCCAAGACAGCTATCACTTTCACTTCGACAGGCTTCAACCTCCTTTCTCCCCGGCGGAACCTCCTCGACTCCCCGC
This sequence comes from Ichthyophis bannanicus, assembly GCA_033557465.1. Lineage (NCBI taxonomy): Eukaryota > Metazoa > Chordata > Amphibia > Gymnophiona > Ichthyophiidae > Ichthyophis > Ichthyophis bannanicus. Next base: position 95,974,479 of record CM066031.1, on the reverse strand, counting down.
ACACCAGCTTCCGCTGCAGCGGGAATTGCATTCTTTCCCTGCCCAACAGGCAGTCGAGAAGGTCCCTCTGCACCTTCAAGGTCGGGGCTTCTATTCCCGGTACTTTCTCGTCCCTAAAAAGATGGGGGGTCTGCAGCCCATCCTCGACCTCTGCAGTTTAAACAAATTCCTGGTGCGGGAGAAATTCAAGATGTTATCTCTTGGTGTTCTGCTGCCCTTCCTCCAGCAGGGCGACTGACTATGCTCCTTGGATTTAAAGGATGCTAACGCCCACATCTTAATCCATCCCCAGTACAGGTAGTATCTGCGCTTCAGGGTGCAGGGAAAGGTCTAATGATTATAGAAAATCTTTCATTAACAAACAGAGGGTAGAGGGATCATGCAAGGCATGCTAAAGCACAACTTATGTACGATGGGATTAGTATTTGCTTGTTCTGAGGTATGGGCATAGGATCAGCGACTGACTAAGGTGTCAGGGATGTTCTTTGAAGTGTTCAATGAAGAGGAGGGTCTTGAGCTGTTTCTGAACGTCCTTTAAGTCTGTGGTAGTCCGTAGTTTTTCTGGAAGAGAGTTCCAGATAGCAGGCGTGGCAAGTGAAAGGGCTCTCTTCGTGGTAGACTTGTTGGCCTTTGTAAACAAGCTGGGTGTAGGTATAGTATTTATGGTACTGCTTCTCTCTGGTCTGTTGATGGGCTTGGTACAGATCAAGGGCTGTAGAATTCCAGCTGATATTTTGTTTTTCATTTTAAAGATGGTGAGTGCCGATTTATATTTGGCACGTGAAGTGACTGGTAGCCAGTGGAGCTGGTTCAGGAGGGGAGTTATGTGATCATGTTGAGATGATCCAAGGATGATTCGGGCGGCTGTGTTTTGCAACAATTCCAGGGCCAGCCCAACTATCAGGCAACCTAAGTGATCACTTCTAGGGGATCGGCAGAGAGTAGGGCATTCAAAGCTAAACAATAAATTCTGACAGCGAGTGGACATATGAGTTAAGATCAGAGGTGGCTCAAGGCAATCTGCTGCCTGAGGCGAAGGATGAGATGGTGACCCTTCCCCTCCCCCTCATAGAGGGGGGGCGGGGGTTTCTCAAAACTCCAATCAGGGACTGAACCAAACCAAAAAGCTGATTAGATTATATGGAGAAAATGCAAGATGTTTGTACACCAAGGAACTAAAAGAGAGAAAGAACCACAACACAGTTTATAAAACTAAATTATAAATCATTTTTATTTTGTTATAAACTGTGTTATGGTTCTTGCTTTTTCTTTTTCATCATATATTTTGCATCCACAGAACCCCCTTCAACAGTGGGTGCAGAGCAGAACCAGGAAATTCACCCACAGAACTCCATATCTTAAAAAAATCATCTGATTCTGATCATCTCACTAACAATAACAACAAATATTCTCCAGTACCAGCCATATTGTGAACTAATACAGTACCCTACAACAAAGTCACTGAGTATCTGTAGAGCAAATCTACCATACCATACCATATCAGCACCAACTTCCAAAACTCACATAAGGAGCCCATCCAAAAAAAGCATCACTGTAAATACTACAGTGGGCCCTGGAACATCCATACACCTACAGTATTTGAAAAGCTGAAAAAGTCAAATTACTACAGTATAGTATAGATCTTTATTTACAAGCTACATGTTAAGAGAACACCTGGCCTCAGTCACACACTCAGAACTCAGACCCTCATCAAGTACTGGATAACTAACTTACAATCTAAAGTAAAAATAAAAATATGTAGACAAAATTTAAACTGAAACCCCAAGAAACCAGACTCCACATGCAGTGCAACATCAGATAAATAAGATATGCAGTTCCGCCATACTGTATAAAATATAAAGTTAGCACAAAGTCCAATCACTAAAATGAAATAAAATTATTTTTTCTACCTTTGCTATCTGACCATTTTATTCTCTGATCATGCTGGTCCCAATCTGAGGCTTCTATTTTCCTGTCTTCTCTTAGCTGTCTTTCTGTGGTCTATGGTCCATCTGCCATTTATCTCGTTTGCTTTCTTCACTTCCTTCCATCAGTCTATTTCCAGTCCTGGTAACCCTCCCAAGTATCAGCCCCCTTTCCAGTCCTCCCCCCTCCCAGAACTTTCCAATGTCAACCGCCTTGCATTCCCAGGACTGCCTCTGGTGTCCATTCCCTTCCAGTCCCCCTCCTTCCCCACTGTCTAGCCCCTTCTATTCCAAATACCATCGCAGGTATCAGCTCACTTCCACTCCCAGTGCCACCCCCCCATCAGCTCCCTTTCAATCACCCTATCCTCTGGTCCATCCCCCTTCCAGTGCCATCCCCACATGTCAGCTCCCTTCCAGCCTCCTCCCCATTACCCAGCCACCTACCAGTCCCACCCCCAAGTATCAGCTCCCTTCCAATCCACCTTCAGTACCATCCCAAGGTGTCAACTCCCTTCCAGCCCTCTCCTTCCCCCTGTGTCAGTTCCCTTCCTACCCCCCACCTCCCCCCCGTGTGAGCTTCCTTCCTGCTCCCCCCATGTCAGCTCTTTTCCAGCCCCCAACTTCCCCTGGCAGAGCATCTCAGCATCCATTTCCTTCCAGTCCCATTCTCCCATCTCCCTGCATCAGCCCATTTGTAGCCCTAGCTCCCAGTCTTCTTTCAAGGCCAACAGCTCTCTCCTCCCCTCCCCCCATTCAGCCCACTTCCAGTTCTAGCCCCCAGTCTTCTACTACCAGCAGCTCTCTTCTCCTCCATCATCCCATTTCCAGTCCCAGCTTATTTCCAGTGCTAGCTCCCCGATCAGCCCATTTCCAATGCTAGCCCCCCATCGGCCCATTACCAGTCCTAACTCTTCCCCCCCTTAAGCCCATTTCCAGTCCTAGCCCCACACAGTCTACCCATTTCCAGCCCTAACTCCCCGATCAGTCTATTTCCAGTTGTAACCCACCTAAGCCCATTTCCAGTCCTAGCCTCCCTTAAGTGCCCATTTTCAGTTCTAGCCCCCCCCCCCATCAGCCCCTTGCCAGTGCTAGCCCTTTCATCAACTCTCTACTAATCCTAACCCCCCTGATCAGCCCATTACCAGTCCTACCCCCCAATCAGACCATTTCTGAGGCTAACACCCCTCCAGCCCCGCCCCGCCCTGCCCTGCTCAGCTTATTACTAGTCCAACCCCCCCCCCCCCCCACCTCCAATGGAAGAGCCCTGTATTTCCTAATTGGCGCTCTGGCTCACCTTTGCAGAGCTGCAGGAAGGAAAAGTGTTTCTCTTCTTTCCTGGGGTTCTGTTAAAGTTGAGTCCGCCAGCGCTGAGGGTAATCTAGGCATTTCCTGTCTCTTAGCTGACAAAGGATCCTACGCTGTCCCTGTCTATTGTAAAATATAATTATTTTCCCTAGATAACGGAGACCTGGGCAAGGAAAATTACAAAAAACCCTTTCCTCAACACAATCAACACTCAAGCTCCATGCTCAACTCTTATCATTAATTATAGAGCTCAGGTGAGTTTAATCAGAGACAGTCAATGTCTTCTTCAGGACCTTTTTGTCTCTTAAGTCTTCTCTGGTCTTATTCAAGAGTCTCTGAGATCTCTGACATAAATATTTGCTTTTGACTCACCAATGCCTTCTGGTTAAGGTTATCACAGCTGCACCTTTTCTTCCTTTGCAACCATCACACTCTCTCCTACGGCAGTACAAGTACGCGGGCTGCCAATAATTACTATTAAAACCTTCTCTCACTCACTCAAACAAGCCTTCTTTTTACATTTTTGACACTTTTCCCTTGCCAAGGCTGTAGAAGCTCTAAAAACAGGTCTGCACTCATTAACAGCCTCTAGTGATCTCCCTTAATATTCACCCGCTACCTGGGGAATCTGTGGGATTCCACTATGTTTATGTTTATTTTATTTGATAAACCGCCTTTCTGAAGCAAGCAAGGCAGTGTATAGAATACAAACAAGCAGGAAAAGGCTCAAGGCCAGTGAAATGGAAAAGAGGTTTTACAATGTTTATAGGAGAGAGAGAGAGAGGAGAAAGACAGGACAGGACTAAGGAATGACAATCTCAGGGAGGGAAGTAGAAAAGGACATAGATTACACAAAAGGGGAAGGAAGGTCGAAAGCCGAGGAGAAGAGGTGGGTTTTCAGGTCCTGTTTGAAGGTGTTATGATGGGGCTCCAGGCGAAGGGATGAAGGGGAGGGAATTCCAGAGGGCAGGTCCTACGAAAAAGAAAGCGGAGGAACGTGTGGATCCTATTGGTGTTTCCGTGGCGCCTGGAGCCCCATCATAACACCTTCAAACAGGACCTGAAAACCCCCCTAAGGTGTTATGATGGGGCTCCAGGTGAAGGGATGAGGGGAGGGAATTCCAGAGGGCAGGTCCTACGAAAAAGAAAGCGGAGGAACTATGCTTCTATTGGTGTTTCCGTGGCGTTGCCATGGATTAGCCAATGGGGTGTCAAATATGTCAAATCCAATATGTTTGTACATAGTTACAGTTCTTACACCTGTTGTTCCAAGTTTAAGTTTCCTGTTATAATGTAAGCACACCAGTGTCCTCTGATTGTGCAGCTTCTGTTACTTGTAAACCGCACTGAAAACAAATAGCGCGGTATATAAAAGATGTTAAATAAATAAATAAATAAAAGAGTCTCCTCTACCTTTGCACTCTGCAACTGTCCATCACGGAAAGCGTAGTTACTCACCTGTAACAGGTGTTCTCCAGGGACAGCAGGAATCAGTCTTCACTTATGGGTCACATCGGCACTGAAGGAGCCCTGGTGGAGCAATTCCCCAGCTCTCAAGGAAAGCCTTTAGGATTGCTGCCACGCATGCGTGGTCCTAGGACTTCCCGCCCAAAGGTACCGTCTTGCTCAGTCAGGTCCCTCAGCTCGAGCCCTACCAAGCAGATGGCAAGGGAAGGACAAAAATCCAGTAACTCATCAGGGGAGGCGGAAGGGTAGTTAGGACTGATTTCTGCTGTCCCTGGAGAACACCTGTTACAGGTGAGTAACTACGCTTTCTCCAGGAACAAGCAGGAAGTCAGTCCTCACTTATGGGACTCCCTAGCAACAGAACCGAAAAGCGAAAGAGTAGATGAGGACCGCTTCCCGGCAGAGGGAGCACAATCCCGTGCCTCCCTCCTTGTTGATGTAGAACATTGCCACACGGTTATTGGTCTGCATGAGAACCGACCTCCAGCTGAGGTGTTCCTGGAAGGCCCTCAGGGCCCACCAAATTGCCCGGAGTTCGAGCAAGTTTATTTGCTGCTTAGACTCCTCGGTTGACTATTGCTCCTGCGTGCATAGCGGCTTGCAGTGGGCTCCCCACCCATCAGGGAAGCATCTGTCATGCTGTGGGGTCTGGAAGGGCAATCCCCAAAGAAGGTTGCGGGGGTTCTGCCACCAGCTCAGGGACAAGCAGAGGTCGGGGAGGACCTTGACAGGGTCCCTAAGATGTCCGAGGGACTGGCTCTATTGGGCACTGAGACACCACTGAGCTGTCCGCACGTGCAGGCGGGCGTGAGGGACCACATGCACGGTCAAGGCCATGTGGTCCAGGAGACGTAGCATGGTCCGAGCGGTGACCTGGGCGGCGCTATGGACGCGAGCCACCAGATCTCAGAGGCGGGTGGCGCAACCACCGGTAGGAAGGCGGTCACCCGCTGAGTATCGAGACGAACCCCGATGAACTCGAGAGCCTGCACCGGCTCGAGGTGAGACTCTGGGTAGTTGACCAAGAACCCCAAGCTCTCCAAGAGAAGGATGCTGCGCAACATCGATCGCCAAGCTTCCTCGACCGAGGAGCCTATAACGAGCCAGTCGTCGAGGTAGGGAAAAATAGACACACCCTGACGCCGAAGGTGAGCGGCGACCACGATGAGGCACTCGTGGGGCAGACGCGAGGCCGAAAGTGAGCACCTTGTACTGGAAGTGCTCTCCCTGCACCCTGAAGCGCAGATACTGCCTGTGCAAGGGGTGGATTAAGATGTGGGCGTAAGCATCCTTTAAATCCAAGGAGGATAGCCAGTCGCCCTGCTGGAGGAAGGGCAGCCGAACACCAAGAGATAACATCTTGAATTTCTCCCGCACAAGGAATTTGTTTAACTTGCGGAGGTTGAGAATGGGCTGCAGATCCCCCGTCTTTTTTGGGATGAGGAAGTACCGGGAATAGAAGCCCCGACCTTGAAAGTGCAGAGGGACCTCCTTAATTGCCCGTTGGGCAAGGAAAGAATGCAATTCCCGCTGCAGCAGAAGCTGGTGTGCAGGGAGTCAAGGAGGTTCCGCCAGGGAGAAAGGAGGTGGAAGTCTGTCGAAGTGAAAGTGAAAGCTGTCTCGGACGACTTGGAGAACCCAGGTGTCGGAGGTGATGGAGGCCCACAATGGGGCAAAGTGGGACAGGTGTCCCCACACCAGCTGCTGCATCGCTGGAGGGCGATGGGCTATGCCGATAGCATCGAAACCCCTAAGTGGGTTTTGGGGGAGCCGGTGTTGGGCCTTTGGCCCCTTCGGCTTACGATGCCCTTGGCCAGATTTTCCCTGTGCAAGAGTGGTCGGCTTGGGAGTAGCCGGATACGGTGGATAGCTCTGGTACTGGAGGCCCTTTCTAGGGAAAAAGGGCTTCTTTGCCAGCTGCTTCTTTTGAGGCAGAGTGAAGGTCTTGCATGAGAGACGAGTTCTGGTGACGAACTCCATCTCTATTTCCGCGGCCTTATCCTCCATCGGCTTGCTGAAGAGCTGCTCGCCGAGGCAAGGCACATCCAGGAGTTTCTCCTGCACCCATTGCTCCAATCCCGAGGATTGGCGCCATGTCTAGCGGCAGACCCTAATGCCCGCAGCCGCCACCCGAGCCGATGTCTCGAACCAATCGTAGGAAACTCGGGAGACGTACTTAGAGCCGTCTGCGATGGACTTCAACAGAGTGCCAAATCTATTGAGGAGCTCTCCCTCAAGGCCCAGGGAAAAACCTTAGATGACTCTCACAAGAACATACCGATGTACAGTTGGTATGCCTGGATGTGAAAAGAGAGCATAGAGCCCTGGTAGGCCTTGCGGCCCAGGGCATCAAGAGCTCACAACTCTCGGCTGGGGGGTACCAACAAGTGCGATTTTGGGCTCTTTTGCTTCCTCATGGCCGATTCCACCACCATCGAGGTGTGTGGGAGTTGGGTCTTTCGGAAGCCTGTCCTACATTGTACCTTGTACATCGTGTCAAGGCACTTGCTCACGATGGGGACTGAGGCGGGAGCCTCCCACATGCGGAGCAGCAGCCAAGATAGGATAAGAGGCACAGGCACAGTGAGGGATTCCCTGGGCAGGGACTCGTACTGAAGAATATCGAGTTCTTCAGTGCAAGGGTCCTCCTCAGCCTGAGTGGTCAGGTTAAGGGCCCGTGCCATGTCCCGTATGAACACCAAGAAGGAGGTGTCCTCGGGAGGCAAGCACTGCTGGAATGCAGGTAGTGAGGGGTCCAACAGAAGATCCCAGTGGGCACAGGTTTACGGGGAGGTGTCCCTATCGGACTCCCATTCCGAGAAATCGGTTGAGGAGTCCAAGCCGGGCAGATCGCCCTGTCCAATGGCAATGCCCACTTGGAGCCAGAGGCCTGGATGACCTCGCCTCCAAGGAAAGGGAGGGCAAGCGAGACCGACGTCGAGGACCCTCACGAGGCCCTTGGGGATTTCCTGGATAGAAACATAGAAACATGATGACAGAAAAAGACCACATGGCCTATCTAGTCTGTCCTTCCATAACAACTGGATGGATTTCAGTGTCCCGCGCAAGGGACCCATGGTGTCTGGGCGCGTGTCAGCAAAACTGGCCGTGAGCGTCTGCTGGGAAGCAATGAACGCAGAAAAGCTGCATTCCAGTGCCAGCATGCAGGATTCCCACACGGGCATGGGGCCCTACAACGCTGACCCCAGGGTCACCGGGTTGGGCATCGAGGAGGAGAGGGGGTCCTCACCAGGACAGCCCTCAGGAGACCGGGCGCCTCCGCTGGAGGCCTCCGCTTCCGTGCGGGGTGCTTTGTGGGGCCACTCCCTGTTCGATTCTCGGAAACGCCGAAGGGGGCTAAGTGACCGAGCGCAGGAGCACTCACCCTTGTCGGGAGCCCCTGAGAACGACTTTGAGGCCTTCTTCATTTTGTGCTGCTCCACCTCAGGGGACCCCTGGTCGGAGTGCCGCCGAGAGCGTGGGGCTGCAGGGGGGGACCCCACTGGGGGAGAGACGACCGATGGTGCCACCAGGGATTCCGAGGCGGCCTTTCAGAAAATGTCTTCAGACTTCTGCTTACGGCTGAGCAAGGCCTTAGAGGACATTTTCTTGCAGAGCGAACAGAGCTCCGGATCATGGTCGGCTCGGAGGCACCAAAGACAATAGTCTTGAGTGTCCGTAAGCGACATGTTCCTAGAGCATCTATCGTATTTTTTGAAACCGGTGGCCATGGGGGCAAAAATGGCCCCTTCACGTTCGAAGACCCACTCGGCCAGCGGTTAGAGGAAGAAAAAAGGGTGCAAAGCCCAAAAAGAAAAATGAGAAGAAAATATATCCCCGATAGCTCTAGAAATGTAGAGCAGGGGAAGGTTCGGGTAGAGGACAGGTGCAACCGGAAAATAGAGAGGCCTGTTAAGGCGAAAAAACAAAACATTTTCCGAGGACATGCGTCTGAAGGGCTCGCGGAAAAAGGGAGACTGAGCAAGATTTATTTATTTATTTAAGATGGCACCCTTGGGTGGGAAGAGGACCACGTATGCATGGTAGCAATCCCAAAGGCTTTCTTTGAAAGCTGGGGAATTACTCCGCATGGGCTCTGTCGGTGCCGACGTCACCCATAAGTGAGGACTGACTTCCTGCTTGTTCCTGGAGAATGTTTGGTGTTTTCAGCTGTTGCCAGCGAAACGTCCATAGACTTTAATGTGCTCCGTTACTTTCTATGGGGAAAATTATTTCCTATGTAAAAATAATAAATGTAAACTTTCCAGCCCTCAAAATTACCACAGACATCAGGTTTCACTAGATCCTCTCCTAAATCAATAATTCATGTAATCTTTCCTAATAAAATTCTTTCTTCCATTACGTTACCCCTTTCTATTGTCTTTTCCTATTTTGTACTTTTTCTCTGGGCATCATCAGCCTGCCTTGTATATTATTATCTTCCCTAATGCCAGCTACATGCCCTTAAACAAACCAGTGCCCATTTTCCCGCTTTTTTTTACAGCATGAAGCATGTTTAAATCTTAGGACACCATCCCTTTACATTTTTGGGAAGAGAACCTCATGTCTGCTTCTCCTACATCCTACTCTGACCTTCACTCACACTCAGACATGCAGCTCCACTCCAGACTGACCCCCAGCAAATCTTTGCAATTTCTTGGTACATGGTCCCTTTACATTTCAAACTAATAACTGACCACAAGTCTGCCCAAGCCCTTTACCTGTTTCCTATTTGTGAACAGTAGCTTGCTGCTCTTATTTTTTATAGATTTCATTGAAAATGTTGTGTGGGCCCTTTAAATTGGAAACTTCTTCATTACTACAGCCCTGCTCTTCACAGAACATGTGACTGGGAACAGCAGTCTTCCTGGCATCTGACCTCTGTTCCCTATCCTCTTTGAGACTACAGCTCCCAGAATACACCGTGACATGCCCACACAGTAATCCCTTCTAGGAGGGACCATAGCTCCCAGAGTGCACTGTGACACTCCCATACAGTAATCCCTCCTAGGAAGGACTACAGCTCCCAGAGTACGTTGCAACATTCTAGGAGGGACTACAGTTCCCAGAGTGCACTGTGACACCCCACACATTAATCCCTTGTAGGAAGGACTACAGCTCCCAGAGTGCACTCTGAATTACTCCTGGTGCTTTTGGCTGTTAGTTACTCCTCTCTCTTGCCATATGCTGCTTTTATCTGCCTCAATGACCCAGGAAGTGGATCTGTGAGATGACCCAGCATTAGTACAGCTCTTTTTACAGGCTTCCCATGGCTGGGGGCGGGCACTCGCTCTCCAGCCTCCCTCCCTCTGTTCTCTGCCCACACTTCCTCCCACTGAATCCAGCTCAATTTCAAGCAGAGGCTTTGTAAAGAGGGTTCCCAGGCTAGTACAGGTGTTTCAAACTCCAGTCCTGGAGGGCCACAAACCAGTCAGGTTTTCAGGGTATCCCTAATGAATATGCGTGAGAAATATTTGCATGCACTGCCTCCATTGTATGCAAATATATCTCATGTATATTCATTAGGGATACCCTGAAAACCTGACTGGTTTGCGCCCTCCAGGTCTGGAGTTTGAGACCCCTGGGCTAGAAGTTGTGCACTGGAGAAGACCAGGAGAATGGCTGCAGGAATTCCTGCTCAGCAGGTAGGAGACTGGCAGGAGGTGGGCAGCAGGGGAGGCAATGCCAAGATCCAGCCCCTGAGACACACACACTGTGAAGAGGAATCTAGCTAAGCTTGCAGAATGGTCTAGAATTTGGCAGCCATTTTTTAATGTTAAAAAAATGTAAGGTCATGCATTTGTGCTGCAGCAATCCAAGGCAGCGATATAGTATAGGGAGTGAAGTACTTTTGTCCACTAAAGAAGAGCAGGACCTAGGTATGGATGTGTTTGATCTTAAAGTAGCTAAACAGGTAGAAAAGGTGACAGCAAAAGCTAGAAGGATGCTGGGGTGCATACGCAGAGGAATGGCTAGCAGAAAAAGAGAAGGTGATAGTGCCTCTGTATAAGTCTTTGGTGCGACCTCATTTGGACTATAATGCGCAATTCTGGAGACCGCACCTTCAAAAGGATATAAACAGGATGGAGTCAGTACAGAGGGTAGCTACTAAAATGATTAGTGATCTTCATTATAAAGTATATGAAGACAGACTTAAAGATCTTAATATGTACACCTTAGAGGAAAGGCGGGATAGAGGTGATATGACTGAGATGTTGAAATACCTCCGTGGCATAAATGTTCAGGGAGAGAGCCTCTTTCAATTGAAAGCAAGTTCTGCTACGATGGGACATGGGATGAGGGTGAAGGGGGATAGATTCAGGAGTGATATGCGGAAATATTTCTTTACGGAAAGAGTAGTGGATCCATGGAATAGTCTCCCAGTGGAGGAGGTAGAGATGAGGACAGTAACTGAATTCAAAAAAGCATGGGACCAACACAGAGGATCTCTAAAGGAAAAAAGGGGACTGTTGTGAGGCAGCCATGAGCCTCTTACACAAGTGCCTGACCCTTCCCCCAAGCCATGAGGCTCTTACACAAGTGCCTGACCCTTCCCCCAAGCCATGAGGCTCTTACACAAGTGATCAGCCTGACCCTTCCCCCAAGCCATGAGGCTCTTACATAAAGTAATCAGCCTGCTATTTCAGTAGACACCCTTCCCCCACTCCAGGTCTGAGCACAGTATCCCCTAGCCCAGAAACCAACAGACCAGAGCACACCGGTTTGGACAGGTCACTCAGGTACCTTCCCCAGGGGCTGCTGATTGGTGGACAGGAAATACCTGTGGCAAATGGGATTATAGAATGAGTTTGAAATTATACTGTATTTAAGGCATTGAAGGATGTCCCTCGGGGCTCAGACTTTTTGTGGAGGGTACCGGCTCTCTGTCTGAACCTGTGTGCACATTAAAGATCCTGTTTGCATTCCAGCCTGTCTGTGAGTTTTCTTTCTGTGGGTGAGTGATTGAATAAGAGCTTTTCACAGCGTTTGCCATAACATTTCTGGTGCACTGGCTGGGAAATTTTAAAGAAAAGCCTCTCTCATCACACCCACGGTGGGAAGACTACTGCTTTTTGCAGGATCAGGGCCTCCACCGGTCAGGGACCGACCCCTCCAGGTGATTAACGATCCTTGGCGCCACGGGGCCCCTTTGTGCTCCGAAGGACTCTTTGACTTGTGTGGTCAGTCGGTCCCTGCGGCTGAATCCCCGATTGAAAACCGGCTGGATAGACTGGCATCCAAACTCTTCCTGATCAGAGGTCTGGTAAGTACTGCCTTACTGTTTTGGGTAGTAAATTCTGTGAACCTGTAGCGGCCCGATCACCCGCAACGAATGGTCCTAGTAGGGACCCCGGGGGGGGGGTTCTGAAGCCACCGTTCGTCCAGTTTTGAGTAGAAATCAGAGTACCAGTAAGATAACTGCAGTATGAATTAATTTTGCTACCTTGGGCCCCTTAAAAGTATTTAAAGTGCAGCGCTGCCAAAGCTATTGAAGAAAAATTGCCTAGGATATTAGTATTAACTCCCTTAAGTGTGCCTTTCAAGAATAATTGCGCTGATCGCAATTCTCCGATGATCGGGGCGATTTATTTAGAGCCTTTTCCCCATGTGCTCCTATAGTGTTGGGGGCTTTTTGTGTTGCTGGGGGTTTCTTTTGTGTTGCCATGTGCTCCTATAGTGTTGGGGGCTTTTTGTGTTGCTGGGGGTTTCTTTTGTGTTGCCATGTGCTCCTATAGTGTTGGGGGCATTTTGTGTTGCTGGGGGTTTCTTTTGTGTTGCCATGTGCTCCTATAGTGTTGGGGGCGTTTTGTGTTGCTATGTGCTCCTATAGTGTTGGGGGCTTTTTTTTGTGTTGCTGGGGGTCTCTTTTGTGTTGCCATGTGCTCCTATAGTGTTGGGGGTTCTTTTGTGTTGCTGGGGGGTTTCTTTTGTGTTGCCATGTGCTTTTAGTGTTGGGGGTTTCTTTTGTGCTAGTGATCCTGGAGCTCCATCTAGTGGACATTAGAAAAATAGCTAGCTATATTTCTCATATTACTATTATCCACATGGTAAAAGTTAAATCCTATGGTACAGCTAGAGAGTGTGTGTGTGTATGTAATGTGTATTTGTAACAGCTGCTACTGAGGAAAGAGAGTGTATGAGTATTTTCTGCTGAGACATCTCTGTTTTCTGTTTTCCCTCTTTCTTTTTCCCTTTGTGGTCCTGTGTGTTTTGTGCAACCAAACTCTGCCTGTTACCTGGATTATATTGTATATTGTATTCCCAGAAGTGAGATTAGAAAATTTACACTGAACATTGCATTCCTAGAATTGAGATTACAAGATTTGCACTGTAAATTGTGATTTTGCAAATTGTGATTAGAGCATGGGGTCCGGAGGCTAAATTGTAGTGAAGGAGTATCCGGACCAGCTTCCCTATATAGATTCATGGCTGGCCCATATAGTAAATGTGCTGTTATGTAAAAACCTTTAGTGTCTCTGTGTTTAGTTGTGACATTAGGGAAAGATTAGGGAAAGAAAGGTTTTGTCCAGACATTAGGTCTTTATATTTCAGGATTGATTTTGATACTCTTATCAGTAAAAGGTGAAGTTATTAACAAATCGCCCCTGTGTCCCCAAACAGTGAAAAAAAAAACACCAGGTCTACTGATTGCAGGGAGAGGGACAGTTTAGAAAGTGTTTTGGTCATGCCTCTCAGCGGTGAGTGGGGGATAGTTGGAACTGCTGAAATAGTTTGCATAGCTATAGAAAGATACTGGGAGGAGTTCCTTCTTCTAGCAGATGAATGGAGGCCCATTAGAGAGTGAAGGAAGACAATTGCTTTATTTAATGCATATCCAGTTTCATGCATAGTCAAAGAACCACATTTTTGATCACACCTTTCAGCAGTGAGTAAGGGGTGGTTGAAAACTGCAGAGATTGTTTGCATAGCTATAGAAAGATACTGGGAGGAGTTCCTTCTTCTAGCAGATAAATGGAGGCACATTAGAGAGGACAAAAGAAAAAAAAAATCACCTAGGAGTCTTTCTCCTAGCAAACGCCACACCTAGTCTCCAAACAATCCTCTCTCATCAATTTAGATTGTAGAGTTTTAAGCTTCTGGAACCATGGGGGGTGCCTCCTTTGAGCATCCTCAAATGTCTGAGCAGCATCCTGACTGTGTAAGGCTGAAGAAGGACTGTCAAATTACTGTTAGCAATATCTGTAGGGCAAAGCTGATGTGTGAAAATTAGCTGCAACACATTTGTTAGAACTTAAAAAAAGGGGAGAGAAAATCCTTATAAGATTATGAAGAAATGAAGATTTTTTTACTTGTCTTTTTAAAGCCTGAATTTTATCTCTGGTACATATATTTGGTTTTGACTGCATATACAAAATTAAAAATTAAAAGGGATTTTATATCCTGTGGCAAGCACCTCATAGAGGGTTTTCAGATCAGTTTGATGCCAGTCTCAGGTATTATTAGGTTTTAAATTAAATGTGAAAAGTACATTTAGGTTAAAAAAAAATATAAAAGGGAAGTGTTTGCATTCCAGATATCCACCAATGAACTGTAAGATTTAAGGTAATTACTTTGCATTGTTAAGCTCAGTGCTGATGATTGCTGAACAGGACAGTGGCACCATGGCTGCCAATTACACTGCCCTTTCCAATTTTCAAATTTATTGGGAAGATGGAACTGAGTTCTCAGAAAAATATGGAAATATTTGTAAAGTTATTTACAAATGTAACAATAACATTAACATGAGTTGATTGGACAAAACCAAATCTTGCTTGTCAGCAATGATCCAGGAGAGGTTTAAGAAAAAGAATGAGAGAAAAGAAATAATACTAAGTTTTTAAACAATTGTTTAATGTTCTTAGCAGCCTTGCCAAATAAGGATACATTAGTATGGTATAAAAACATGAAAGGGACCTACGTATGTGGTTGGTGGAATGATGCATGTAATGGGGGAGTATGTGGTTGGTGGAATGATGCAGGTGATGGGGGAGTGTCTGAGGGATGAAGTGGGATATTAAGAGGAAGGACTCTGATAGACAGTAAACTGATGAAGGTAATTCAATGATGTGAAGTGATGTATCTGGCTAATGAATATGTAAACAAAACAAATGATGAGCACTTTATTCAACTATGCCATCTCCAGAATATTCAATTTAGGAATTCATCTAGGCCCCAACACATACTCAATAATTGGAAATGGACACCTGGAGACAGGCTAGGTGCACCCTGATGGGTTTTGGAGGACCTACACTGTCCATGTGGTACTTCCAGATGCTTTTTTGCCTCCTTTTTGCCTCTGCATGTCCTGGCCAGGCATGCATGGGCAAAGGAGGAGCATGTAAAGGTCAGTCAAGGGCATAATGGAATGTTCACTACCAGCAAGTGAATCTCCAGTGACAGAGAGACAAGAAGTTAATCAAACTGCCAGATAAAAATTGACACCATACGAGATAGTTACTGATAGACCATTGAAAGTTTAAACAGCAATATTTGTAGGATGTGATCTTGGTAAATGTGGAGGAAGTTAAGTTTATTTCATTGTGAAATCTAATCCAGCATATTTAGTTTTTTTTCATTCAATATTGGTGCTGCTTTTCTGAATAAGGCCTGGAGCCATGTCACCAATTGCAATCCAGAGAGTCCAGCAAAGGGAAGTGGCCGGGGTCCAGATGGAGCAGACCATCCCGAGAACTCAGAGCTGCCCACCGCTGAGATGTGTGAAGGAGTCCCTATCTGGATCAGTGTGTCACATTGAAAACGGGCCAGGGTGTCTGCCTATGAGAATGAGAGGTTCAAATTTTGAGAGAGACAGAACTTGAACTTCAGAGAAAGGTGAAGCACACTGCGAGGTCCTGGGGAACTGTTGAGAGGCAGGAAAAAGAACTGTTGGACTGACTGGGGGGGGTTTTGGGGGCTTCTGTGAACGATTGTATTGTTATCCTTTTAATATTGTTTTCTTAGAAAGTAACTGAAATCTACAAGCCATTTCGGCTTCAGCAACTGCAATACCCACACCAGCTTAAGTTTTTGCTGTACTATTCTCAGAACTTTCTTTATCACATTATTAAGCACTGCTGCTTTTGACATACTTTCATGTTATGTGTTTTCAATATTATTGACCAGCTGCAAGAAAATGATGTTACAATGTATGTTGTCTCTAGGGAACAGTACCAGAAGCTGCTTTTCTGATGACCCCTATCTGTCTCAATATCTGTCTCTGTCTCAAATGGTTGCTTGTCCATTGCCCTTAGTGGGATTACCTTTGCCCCATAAACAAGAAAAGAAAAAGAAAAATTGGGAATGAAGGGAAATTGGCTGATAGGTATGTCTAGTATGGCTGCATCCTTGCCTGAGGCTGTAATACATTATGATGGCACGGAAAAAGCATGTGGGCTAAGAAAATGAGTACCCAGAGCCCAGCACAACAAGAGTAAAGCCAGGGGGAACCATACTCTGAACAGAAGTGCACAGAGAATGGACCCAGCTAAGAAACAGGTCAGGCCTGAAAGTGCACAGAAAATGGACCCAGCACAAGAAAAGACATGCCAGGCCTGAACAGGTTAAACAGGCCTGAGCAAGCTGGGCAAGCCTGGACAAGTTAAACGGGCCAAACAAAGCTGGTGATGCAAAGTACTCATATGCCCTGAAGACTACAGTGCCAGTGATTAATGAAGCAAAGGGAATGGCAGGGTGCAGCCAAAATGACTCAACACTAGCAAGAATAAAAGCCATTAATATGTTGATAAGGGTGGATCCCAGGGAAAGAGCCTTTGCCCCAAAGAAAAGAAGCCTCTGCAGACTTTTTGCACACGGCCCTCCTTTGTCCCAAAGGAAAGAGGCCTCTGCAGGCCCTGCAACCTTTTACAGTCAGAACAGCAACATTTGCACACGGAACAAAAACGTTTGTGCAGGAGTTGCTATAGAGGGTATAGGGTATATGTTGTTTTAAACTCATTGATGCAAGTGTTTCCATTGAACACTCTATCCAAGATCTAAGTGATCTAGTTAATCATATTACTGACCCGTCCATGGGTCCTGGGTGGTTTATGAAGTGGTTCAGTTGGCCAGGGGGACTAAAAATCCCAGTGGTAGGGGTTCTTTTTATTTACTGCTATGTGCCATTCTGCCATGTTGTATCCCCATTCTTTACCGCTTCATTACCACCACCCTTGATACCCTGGTAGAACGCAAGGCGATTACCACTGTCATGGCCCTGACCCAATACACCCCTCTGCGGCTTGTAATACAGCCCTCTACCGCCTCTAGCGGTTGAGGTCTCACTTAAAAAGGGGGGAATGAGGCAGCCATGAGGCTCTTACACAAGTGCCTGACCCTTCCCCCAAGCCATGAGGCTCTTACACAAGTGCCTGACCCTTCCCCCAAGCCATGAGGCTCTTACATAAAGTAATCAGCCTGCTATTTCAGTAGACACCCTTCCCCCACTCCAGGTCTGAGCACAGTATCCCCTAGCCCAGAAACCAACAGACCAGAGCACACCGGTTTGGACAGGTCACCCAGGTACCTTCCCCAGGGGCTGCTGATTGGTGGACAGGAAATACCTGTGGCAAATGGGATTATAGAATGAGTTTGAAATTATACTGTATTTAAGGCATTGAAGGACGTCCCTCGGGGCTCAGACTTTTTGTGGAGGGTACCGGCTCTCTGTCTGAACCTGTGTGCACATTAAAGATCCTGTTTGCATTCCAGCCTGTCTGTGAGTTTTCCTTCTGTGGGTGAGTGATTGAATAAGAGCTTTTCACAGCGTTTGCCATAACAGTTGTAGTTGTTGATATGGAAGAACAGACTAGATAGGCCATGTGGTCTTTTTTTGTTGCTATGTTTCTTTGGTACAAGCAGGGGAAGGAATGAGTCTGGCACTGCTCAGTCCAGGAAAGAAAGTTCTGCTGTTTATTCTCTGCAGTCCCTGAGGCTCTTCTTCCTCATTCCCCTCCCCTCATACAGAAGCTGCTCCTCCAGTTTTATCAGGCTCTCGGTTTCTATGTCCTCTGATTCCTTTCAATTCTCCTTTCTCTCTCCTTTGTTTGGAATAGGCGCTGTCTGCAGGGTCTCGAGCTTCTTCCCCTGCTTGTCTCTGCTGTTCCGGTCTCCCCATTTCTTTGGCTAGCTCATGCAAGCAGCAAAGCCACTAAAGGATAAGAAGCAAAAGACATTTCTTCTTGAACCGCAAACCTTCATTTACATGCAGGAGATTTTCATGCTGAAGCAGTCTTTCTCTACACATGCAAGGATTTTATGTCCCCTCCAACCAGAGATAATGGCGCTTCTGAAATTTAAGCCTGTTGATGTAATCCTCTCTGTGATTCTCTGAATGGGGCATAGATCATATTAGCATTTAATTTTAATATGTACAGCTTATTTGTGCATCATTTAAATACGCTTGGCGTTGATGTGTTTGCAGACTTTTTTGTGCTGTTTATGTGCCATCAATCTTTTCTCTACCTTCATTGCAGGAGCTATTTGTGTGTGTATTTGTTATGTTATCTGCGCACAAAGGGAATGCTAGTGTTTCGCCATCAGCCTGTTTGTGTTACTTGCATCATTGGAAAATACAATCGTGTTTTAAAATTAGTCATTAACACTATGGGTACAGGTAAATGGAGCTCACTCTGAGGAGAAGGAAGTTACCAGTGGTGTGCCCCAGGATCTGTCCTTTGTCCGATTTTTTTTAACATCTTTGATAGTGATATTGTGGAAGGGCTGTTGGGTAGGGTTTGACTCTTTGCGGATGATACCAAAATCAGCAATATAGTAGACATCCAGGAAGGAGCAGATAACATGAGGAGGGATCTAGCTGAGCTCGAAGAATGGTCTAGAATTTGGCAGCTGAGATTTAATGCTAAAAAATGCAGAGTTATGCATTTGGGCTGTAAAAATCCAGGGGAGGGGTATAGTGTAAGGGGTGAGGTACTTCTGTCCACGAAAGAAGAACGGGAGCTGGGCGTGATTGTTTCTGATGATCTTAAAGTGGCTAAACAGTTAGAAAATGCGAATGTGAAAGAGCTAAGTTAATTAATTTCCGTACTCATTATAAACTCCTCTCGCTGGTTCACCAGGTCCTGTACACTCACTCACCTCAGTAGCTGGCATACCTTATTCAATTTCACACTCCCAGTTGCTCACTCCAGTCCCTGCACATCAGTTGCCTACACCTCCCCTCTCCTCCCATGCTCACTCACAGTCCACCCGCTCCTCTGCTTTTTTTCTTTATTGGTCCTGCCCTCTGGAACTCCTTACTCACCACCCTCAGGCTTGAACAACACTACCCCACCTTTAAGAGAAACCTGAAAACTCACCTCTTCTCCTCCGCTTTTGATCTCCCCTCCCCCTTTGTGTGACACTGCTCTACCAACTCCCTCTCTCACTTCACTCTCTCTTCTGTCTCGTGCTGTGAATGTACTGCTTGCTATCCTATCGCATATTGTAACTTAGCTTTCTCCTAGGACAAGCAGAATGAGTCAGCCACAAGTGGTGCCTCTCAAGCTGTTGTGTGCTGAGGTTGGGGGGGGAGGCAGAGGCGAGAGGCACTATCCAGGACAAGAGAAAAAAATGCTTCCAAGGGGACAATGAAGAATGTTTAGTAAGTCTGAATTTAACAGCAGTAACAGCGACAGTACCATCCCTAGAAGGGGTGACAGCAGGGGCTGCGTGGTAACACAGCAACAGCAAACATGAGCATGTGCAAAACTGCAACATCAGCATGTGAAACAACATCAAAATGAACATGTGCAAGATCAACCTGAGCATGCACAGGAAAATGCAACCACATTGGCAAAATCAGGATGTGCAACAGCAATTGTGCAAAGCAACTGTGCAAATTGCAATATCAAAGATAGGGAGCAAGTCCGGGTGAGTCTATGAGGTAGTTCAGCAAGATGCCCCAGTCAGCAGGAAGCCCTGAGGATGCCCCTGCATAATCAGGGGTCTCCAAATGTGGGTGAGCTGGGTGTTCATGGTCCAGCACCACTGGAGATTCCGCTGTGATCAGGACTGTCTTGCCAAAGGCGGTGCTGTCCCGTGTCGCTAGGTCTAGGCAGTAGTGTCTTTTGAAAGGTATGGATGGAGGACCAGGTGGTGGCCCTGCAGGTGTCCGGCACCGGTACGAAGCTTAGGTTTGTAATGGTGGTCACTAGTGCTCAGAGATGATGGGCCTTGACTCTTGGTACGGCATGTGCTCCTGGCCTGGGTTAGGCAGAAGGCAGTGTAAGATGAGATCCACACAGAGAGGGTTCATTTTGGTAACCAGGTGGTCTGGTTTATTGAGGTCATAGGAGACGAAGAGTTGTAACCCCTTTCGGTGGGGGGGACATCCGTTGCAGGTAGATTCACAAGGCCCTGACGCAGTCCAGGGAGTGGAGCCTCTCTTCCTCATGGTGAGCATGCGGCTCTGGGTAGAAGCAGGAAAGCTTGATGGTTTGGTTGATGTGGAAAGCAGATGCCACTTTGGAGACAAACTTGGGGTGTGTCCTGAGAGTGGCGCGGTCCTGGTAGAGTAGGGTTTAGGGGCAATGGGCCACAAGTGCATGCAGTTTGCTAATGCATCTGGCTGAGGAGATAGCTATGAGCAAAAAACTTTTCCAGGAGGCGTACTTGAGCTCTGCAGACTGTAGAGGTTCAAAGGGCTCCCGGGTCAATTGGTTAAGGACAATGTTGAGATCCCAGGGGGGCACCGGAGGTCAGATGGTGGGGGGAAGGTCGGTCAGGCCCTTCATGAAGTGTGTGACAAGTGGAAGTGTGGCCATAGAAGTCACCAGTGCAGTCGTGGAAGGCCGCTATGGCGAACAGGTGCACTCTGATGGACTGTGTCTTTAGCGCCCCGGTCGGAGAGTGTGGTGAGGTACTGAAGGACCTGAGACACTGGGCACGAGAAGGGATCTAGCTGGTGCGGGCACACCAGGCACTAAAGTGCTGCCATTTCAAGCTGTATGATTTCCTTATGGATGGGCAGCGTGCTGCTAGTATGACCTGTTGGACCTCGGACGGTAGGTTGAGAGATAAGAGTCAGCTTTTTAGCTTCCACGCTGTTATTTATTTATTTATTTATATTCTCTTATATACCGCGCTATTCTGCATCAGTGCGGTTTACACTGAACAAACTGAAGTTACATTGAACAGGGCACTATAACTTGGAGATAACTATTTTACAGGGTGTTAGCGCCAACATCTGTAGGCTGGGATGAAGGGTGTCTCTGTCATCCTGGGTGATTAGATCTGGCCTCAGAGGGAGGCGTATTGGGGCTCCAGGGACAGGTGATGAAGGTAGGGGAACCACACCTGCCTGATCCAATGTGGTATGACGAGGATGGCTTGTGCCCTGTCTCTAATAATGCATGTATTGTCCTAGAGATGAGGGGAGAGGGGGGAGGCATACACTAGAGACCACTGCCAGTTAGGACACATCAAAGGCATCCGCTGCCACGCTGTTGTTGGATGGGCACTTGGAGCAGAACAGGGCGCACTTTGTGTTTTCCTCGGTGGGAAATAGGTCAATCTGTGGTTGGTCACCTGTGTGTGGAGAGTCTATTCATGTGGGTTCAGCTGCCGGCTGAGGCAGTCCACTAGTTCGTTGTGTATTCCTTCGACTGGATGAGTGGCAAGATGGAATTCAGGCAGTGCGTTCAGAATTTCACTTTGATTATGAATTTTGTTGAGTTTCAGAAGGTCAAGGATAGGGCAGACACTCCATGATGTCTTGAGGACCAGGAAGTATCGAATAAAAACCTGTATTGCGGTCATTGGCTGGAACTGGCTTTATCGCCCAAAATGACAGAAGGGAGATGAGTTCTGATGTCATGGAAAGCAGGTGTTGCAGGATGTTGGTGGGGGGGGGGGTGCACTGCACTGGTGCAGATGAGAACCTGATGTGGTACTCCTCCCTGATGATCCTGAGGACTCACTGGCCCATAGTGATGGTCTCCCAGGAGTGCAAGAAGGCTGCAAGCCCGTGGGAAGGTTGGCCGTGGGCCGCGTGTCAAAAACTTGGATTGTTCTTCCTCGCCACAGAAGCAGTAGGTTTCTGTTTGCCCTCCTGCTGACAAGCTTTTGGATGGTAGGGCATCTGGTAGGACTGTTGTCTGTACCACGGTTGCTGGCACTTGCAATATGAGTTGTAGAGTTTGGAGGAGTAGGTTTTATGGTGTCTGGTCCCTTTGAGGTTGGAATTGGGACACTCCAGACCCTCCTCGGGAAGCATCTGGAGGGTGGTGCAATGTTCCCTCATGTCATTTACTGTGTCCTTCACCTTATCCCTGAAGAGAGAGTCGCCTGCACAGGGGGGCGTTAGCGATCCAGTCGTGGGTGTCATCAGGCAGGCCATATGCACGTTGCCAGACCAGCCTGCGGCCCGAGATGGCTGTCCCAACAGTCTGGGAGGCAGCCTCGAAGGCGTCATCGGTGGCCCGGACCTGGTGTTTGGTGGAGTCCTCGAGGTCCATGAGGGCTGCCACAGCCACTGGCTGCGCTTCAGGGAGCTGGGAAGATAAAGAGACCTTGAGGTTGACCATTAGGACGTCCTGCTATAAGGCATGCTGAAATTGGTAGGCTGCTGCCCTTGCACTCAGCATGGCCCCTTGGTACACCCTCTTACCAACGCCATCTAGGAGTTTGTGATCCTTTCCTGGCGGGTTGTTTGCGGTGTTGTGAGAGGATTTTGACCACTTGAGAGACGATTCCACAACGACAGACTGGTGTGGAAGCTGTGGTTTCTCAAATCCCAGAACAGACTGAACTAGATATTTGACGTCCAGCTTGCATGGACAGGCGGGGTGGGAGGTGGGCGACTCTGCCACAATTTTATCATGCTTTCGCGGAGAAGTTGGTGAACTGGCAGAGCGGTCATGGCCTTTGGTGCCTCCAGGAATTTGAGGGCACTCTGTACCTCGCTCCACTGGTCCGCACTATCACCGGTTGTAATGGATAGGGCAGAAGTGATCTTGCGCAGAAATTCCGGGTAAGTTAGGTCCTCCTGGAGGGATGGGCTACAAGGGTGTGGAGACCTTCATAGCTGAAGTAGAGGGAGGGTGTCCCCGGCATGTTGCGGCTCAATAGTTTTCTCTTCCCTGCCAGGTGCTGTGGATTGGACAGGGGAGAGTGGAAGTGTGGGCTCTGGGGAGGCCACGGGAGGGGTATACCTACCAGTTGGTCACCTGGGTCCATCTGCAGGTCTGCCCTATCTGAGGATGGAGATGTGCTGTACCTGCTGTACTTAGAAGGGCTGCTGCCGCAGATGCTGTGGCTGCTGGAACTGGAACTGAAGTTGTGCCGACATTTGTAGCTGCACCCAGGCTCTCTGCTGCTCCTGCGTTTATGAGAGTTGCTTTGGCGCTGATGGTGGTGGGGACTGGGGCTCCGTCTGTGCCGGGAGAGGCTCCTACTATGCCGACGGTTGCGACTATTGCGGCTTCTGCTGCTGTGATGATTTCGACCCAGAGACAGAGCAGATTCAAGGAGATCTCTGCGATGACTGGATGAGCTGGTCCTTTTGTCTTCTCATTGGTTGGAGGAGTTCTGTTGCTTGTGGGAGGGGCACTGGATATAGGAGGATCCCTGAGGCTGACCGGGGGTGTGTGGGGCAGGGCCAAGTCTGGAAAAGTTGCCAAAGGCGGAAGAGCTGCTGGAAGTGAAGGGAGCAGCATGGCCGTGCTCCCACATGGCCCCTGCATGATCAGGGAGAGCTGAGGGAGCCAGAGCATCGGCAGGAGGCACGCGGCTGGGAACGGAGGTCTCAGGAGGCGCATTTCAGGCCAAAGCAGACTCGGAAGGCATACGGCTGGGAATGGAGGCCTCAGGGGGCACATCCTGGGCCGAGGCGCATCTGGCAGCAGGTAAGAGGAGGATTGGGAGATAGTCGAAGGAAGTCTTTGAGAGCATGGCCACGGGACTTCCTCACCCTCAGGGACATATGGGCACAGAGTGGACAATCCTCCACGAGGTGTCCTTACCTAAGCAGTGGAGGTAGAGTTCATGAGCATCTGAGTTGCTTATTTTCTTGGCGCTTTTAGGGCATTTCTTGAACCCCGGCTTCGGCACTGTAGGTTCATGGAGATTTGCAGGCTTTTTCTTTTTCTTTTTTTTTTCTATCTTGTAATGTGTGGCTAAGAATAGAGAGAGAGGAAGATTCATCTTGCAGACAAAGCGGAAGACTGAAGACTGGCTAGCTAGGGGCGGGCCAGGGGGTCGGGCTTGTGGTTCATTGAGAATACTTCCGTCTATGGCGCCGTCGGATGATGTCACCACTTGTGGCTGACTCATCCTGCTTGTCCTAGGAGAACCAGAAGGATGCTTGGGTGCATTGTATTTTCTTTTTCATTTATAATATTTATCTCGGTGCTGTAGAACATAGAACCACCTCCATTTGGGAAAAAGAGCAAGGCTGAAATCCTAGACTCCCTCACCTCAGCCCAGCTGCATATGAAAAATACAAACTATCATGTAGTAAAGCAGTGGTTCTGAACCAGGAGTGTATGCACATAGGGGTGTGTGCACCCCTGTAAAAGACCACTATTTTTTAGCTCGCGCCTTTCCAGTAGTTCAGGTACTGGAAGCATTTCCCTGTCCTCAGAAGGCTACAATCTGAGTCTGTATCTAAGGCAGTGGAGGGTTAAGTGACTTTCCCAAGGTCACAAGGATTGCTAATGGGATCTGAACCCTGTTTTTTTTTTGGGCCCAAGCTGAAGCCTTAACCACTGGGCTACTCTACCTAGGGCCCGATTTTCGAAGGCCTTTACACAGGTAACTTCTCTCGTTAATCGTGTAAAGGCCTTATCTGGGATTTTCGAAGGGCACCAACATGGGTAGTGCCCTTCGAAAATCCTGGATAGGTCCCTAATGAGCCCAGATGCAATGCAGCTAGCATCGGGGCATGTTAGGGGTGGAGCGGGGGTGGAGGAAAGGGCTAAATGGGTAGCAGCGATTTTTGATGCTACCCACTTAATCCTCTGCACATCCAAATAAACCCAAATGTTTACTTCTGTTGCCCAGAAGTGAAAATCCGGGTTAAGGGGGTCAGCAGGCAGGCTAGGCATAGTCTGCCTAATTGAAAAATGGGCCCCTAGTGTTTAGTACAGCAGGAGAGGAATGGCCAGCAGGGAAAAGGAGGTGATGGTGCCTCTGGTGCGACCTCATTTAGAGTATTATTGCAATTCTGGAGACCGCACCTTCAAAAGGACATAAGCAGGATGGAGCTGGTGCAGAGGATGGCTACTAAAATGGTCCGTGGTCTTTGTTATAAGCCATATGGGGACAAACGTAAAGATTTTTTTTTCTTATATACTGCGTTTCCGAGAATCAATGTGCTTTACTGAGAACACAATTCAACATTACATTAAACAGCCTGCATGGAACGTATATACAATATTATTTATAACAGAACAGTGTAACTATATACATTTAGAGGGTTGCTTATAGTTGAGGTTTTATTGAGGAGGGGGAAGGGAAAGGGCAGGAGAACGAAGAATAAGGAGATGAGACGGGTCATGTGATGCCGTCAAAATCTTCTTTAAATAGGTGGGTCTTAAGCAGTTTCCGGAATGTAGCAAGGTCATGGGTGTCTGGTGTGGCAAGAGGCATGCAGGGAGAATGAACTAGCGCAGGTCGACTGATCGCATTTGGTTAATGCAGGCGGAAGGACTAGATGGTGCGTTGCTTCTCCTTAGGCGATTTTCTGGGATTTTTGTTATAATTGATTTTAGATATATAGGAGGAGCTCCCAAAACCCTACCGAAGCTCTGAACAGCTGCAAACCTGAATCAGGGACAGGTCTGGCGCCACATCTGCCTCCCCCCCCCATCACCCCATTTTCTTCTGCAACCGTTTTTTATATTTCTGCTACCTTTTTATTATTTTAAAGCCTGCGCCATAACGTTTTGTCACCCAGGAACTGCCAGGTATTTATTTATTTAATTTTTTTCTTATAGCGAGGAGCAGACATGAACAGGGTATCTGCCATCTTGCTCCTCCCCCTCTGCTGTCTTCTGTCCAACAGGATCTGGTCTGGCCATTGCAGAGGGAGAGGGGACAAGATGCCGACATCTAATGTACTCTGAGCACCCCCAGGTGTCCCTGAGTGTGTTTCTGGTTTGTGTTTCAGATGCGGGTGACGTTTGAGGACATCGCAGTCTCTTTCTCCCAGGACGAGTGGGAGTATTTAGATGAATGGCAGAAGGAGCTTTACAGGGAGGTGATGAATGAGAATTATCAGACCCTGGTGTTCCTAGGTAAGGACTGCAATATTGGTATTATTTGCAACACAGAAGCTAATGTATTATGCCAACCATTTTTGTCAAAGTTCCCAAAAGAGGACACTTCCAGAAAATAAGTCACACAGCCATCTACTGAAATATTTACACCTCTTACCCAACAGACAGAATAGACAGTTGGGTCACAGCATTTAAAAATTCCGGGCCCGATATTCATTGCCCGCGGATGACACTGCTCCAACATTGAATATCCAGTTTGACCAGATTCCCATGAAGCTCACCGGGCAAAGTAAAATTAGGCCTTACCTGATAATTAGCTTTCCTTGAGTAACTCCACTCCAGTCCTGACCTCTGGGTAGTCAACTCCCACCAGCAGCTTGGAGACTGAGCATGTCATCTTTTGATGACATCAGTGTACTTAGGCAGCGGACACCAACTACCAGCCCCAGTAAGCTCATTCTCCAAGTTGCTGGAGGGGGATCCCAGAGTTCTGGACTCACTGTAGGGACAACTAAGAGGCCTATTAGGTTTGGTAAGCATTGGGTTTGCTTTCTTTACCTCTGTCTTTGGGGCATTTATATCCACAGAGTCCTTAAAGGGACTAAGGCAGCAATAAATCTTGTTGAGAAAAAGGGGGGGGGGCCAGGGGAGGCTCACCAGTGTTTCTGCTACAGCTGCCGTGGCTCCCGAACCAGTCAGCGGGGGAGACAAGCTCAGATATTGTGCGGCCCTCTTTCGGGCTCCCGCCTCAGTGCCAGAGCTAGTAAGTGGGGATGACTACAAGGCGAGAGCAGGAGAGCAGAGGAGAAAGAAAAAGCGCATCGATGATACAACTCCTCTCTGGGGCTTTTTTTCTTGCTTCGACAGCAGTCTCCCCTTCACAGCACAGGCTAGCTGCCGCGGACTGCGTGGTTAAACCCCATTGTACTTTTTCCTTGGCAATAGGGGAAAACGTGCCTCTACCTGGGGCCAGAACAAAGGGGGGAGGGCCTGCTCGGACGCTGGGGCCGCTCCTCCACTTTTTTTTTTTCATTCGGGGTGTAGATCGGCCCATCTGTTGCTTTTGTTTTGGGCTGTTCTTATAAAAAAGAACACTGTAAAAGGACAAACAGAACAAAGGAGTTTCTTGGCCAAGTAACTGAAAGGACAAAGGGTAAGGAAACCGTCCTTCCAGGGATAAGCCAGGTAGCCTGTTGAGTGCGTCAGGGCATGGTCTCAGCTGCAGAAATATGTCGGGGCTGCTAGACCGATGCTTGGTTGGCAGAAGACAAATTGCAAGATAGTACAGATAAGTCAAATTGAGCTGGGTCCTTGGGGGGGGGGACTCTGAGAGCTCCAAGCGGACCAAGGGGGAGTGCTTTGCCCTCCGTGGGGGCATTGGTTTCGGCCCAGCTGGAGGGGGGAGTGGATTCTGTGCAGCCAGTGTTGGACCGTTGTGGCAGGGAGCACTCCTCTCCCAGACCTTCAGCATCACTGGAACACTTAGAAGAGGAGACCCCAGGGGGATTTTCTCTGGAGTTCATTCTTTTCATGCACAAGGCATTCTGCATGAAGCAGAGGGAGGAAGGGAATCCCTCTTTCCATGTCAGAACGAGGCAAAAGGAGAGCATCACTGGAGGAATGGATGCCAGGGAATGAGCCGGTGGCCAGCAGATGCCGAGACAGGCTCCCTTCACTCAGATGACCCAGAGGACATGGTGGGAGTTGGAGGAAAGCGAGATCCTACAGGAGGACAAATCTCGTATCGTCCAGGTCTTCCGCCACATGGAGTTGGCATCCCTTATATCCCAGTTGCTCAAGGCTCTTAATATGCCTGCTGGGGAGGCCCACCCCACCCAGAGGAGGACGCGCTGGAAGACCCGCTGTTTCAAGCCATCCGGAAGCTGCAAAAGGTTTTTCCACTTCATCGCGTGATTAAACAGATGATCCAGGATGAGTGGGACCTTCCAGAGGCCGGCCTTAGAGGGACGAGGACCATGGCCTGCCTTTACCCACTCCAATGCTAGAGCACGTACACCACGTGAAACAGTACAACCCAGTCCAAATACATGGATGATTAGGAAGAATGACCTTTATTGCCTATTCATAAGCCACTGGCCCGACACAGGCCGTGTTTCGCTGCCTTCATCAGGGGCTAAATGGCTAAAACATTAAAAACATATAAATAAATAACTCATAAATGCTAACAATGAGACAATGTTAAAAAAGAATGAATATACATATATAAATAAACATGTATCTAAAAGCTACACCATATTAAATACATAATGCCGCTTAAAATCTCATGTACAAAACTAAAAACATAAATTATAACCAAACCAAATTAAAAATCAGAACCATAATATTTAAATAATCATAAAAATACATAACACATATATAAAAACCTCTAGGGTAATAAAATGCATACCTTTGCAAATCTGTATTTAGAAAAACCTTTTGATAACTTATAAGGGAACAAAAAAGAGGATATATATGCATGAATGTAAATCTTCATAATATTACTCTTAACCCCCCCCCCCCCCCCATAATATTTACATTTTGTTAAAAAAATTTAAAAAAAGTGGTAACTACCAACACATGAAAAGAAACAACTCAGGGAACCGTATGGTGATGCCGAGGGAATCAAAATGATTACATAATCATTTAACTCATTAAGCTAACCTTTTATAGGAACCAATAGATGTCATTATTCATGTACATAACAATTTGTTCTATGCCATGGTTAAAGGTCTTATTATTAATCGTACCCCATAACAAGTATTACTGTCCTAATATGACCCATACTTTATATAGTATAACTAACAGGGTGTTGGCTACATTTATATATCTGAATGATCACCTTCAAGCACTATGTAAAGGAGACAACCTTACACCTTTACACTCTGGATTGCCATTGATAAACCTAGAAACTATGATTAGGTTTTTTTGGGGGGTTTTTCTATTTGTTAGTACGAGTTTTTAATAGCGAATCTGTTGTATTTATTGCACAATTCCTGATCGTCCCTCCAGTCTGGTCCCGGAATATCTGGGTTGCCAACCTCCTCTAGCAGCTTTGGAGACTGAGAAACTTTCTTCTTGTGATGTCATCGGTATATAAAGCCTGGCTCCTCCTCGTCCCACCAGTTTAACAGTCTCCAAAGCAGCTAGGAGGGTGGTGAGCCCAGGGGTTCCAGGGCTCACTGGAGAAACGATTAAGTAGAGGGTTAGGATTTGGAATTTTGAGTTGTAAAAAAAAAAAAATAATAATAATAACTAAGACAATTTGAGGTAAGGGGCACTTTAAGGGAGAAGTCCTCTGCCTACAGGGCTGGAGGGGGGGGGGGGCATATTCTGCTTTCCTTGCCCTGAAGTCCTCTGCTCTCCTCCGTCTTCCCTTCGGGGGAGCAGGCAGCAACCGGGGGGGTTTTGTTGTTTTCTAATGCTAGGAGAGAGAGGACTGGCGCCCGAGATCCGTCCCGGTGAGGAGAGCACGGATCCGGAGTTCGCCAACGCTCAGCGCGTGCAGAAGCCTTGCCTGCTGGCGCTTAGAGCTGCTGGGGGCAGCCCGGGGTGATTTCGGCATTTTGGAGTGCAATCGCTGAGGGGCTGCTCAGAATGGAGCCGCAGCCTGCTTTCGGCAGCAACGGGTCCCGGAGGTAAGCAGTCCTTATTTTGGTGGGAATGGCGCTGTGAGAAGGCAGGCCAGGCCGCGTGTGACAGACGCGGGAAAATTCGCCGGTCTGCTCTGTCGGCCTTGGGTGCCCCGTAGCTTCGGCGGTGAGCCTAGTTTTGGGGGGCTTTCCTCAGGAATCACCTGGGGGGGGGGCGATTCTGAGGAACTTCGAGTTTAATAAAACAAACAAACAAAAAAAAAAAGATTCTGTTTGTGGCTTCGGGTGTTTGGGGGGTAGCTAGAGGGTGGATCTCTGCTCAGCATGCCTTCCAAGCAACAGTGTCTCTTGTGCGGGGTTAAGAGGAGCTCCGTCTCACAAGAGGGGGTCTGCAGGGGCTGTGCTCCGGAGTTGGAGACCAAGGAGTTAGTCCCTGCATCTGAGATGGCAGAACAGGAGGTTTTAGAGGAGGTTCCAGAGCCCGTCTCTGGTGGCGGCGGAGCCAGCTTTGAGCGCCACTTCAGGGCCTGATCTTCCCCTTTCGCGGCAGCCGTTGGGGGGAAGTTTGGCCTCCATTTTCTCGGCAAATTTCATGGCCCTGCTCCAACAGTCTTTGGCCAGCTCTACTGCGGAGCCGGTGGCAGGTACCTCTGGGGCTGGGCTGGGGCACAAGAGGCCAAGTTCAGCCTTGTCGGCAGGAGCGTCGGGTGTCTGTGACAAGGTAGCTAGACTAGACAGGGATCTCCTAGATCAGTCGGTGGTGTCCGAGGACTTGCGTTCTGAGGATGGCCTAGGGGATCTAGAGGAAGGTGAAATTAGGGAGCAGGAAGATCAGGCGCGTGTGGTTCGTGTTTTCCGTAGGGAGGAACCTCCAGCGCTTATAGCGGAGGCGCTCAAGGCTCTTAATATACCGGACGCTGGTCCGGCTGACGATGCTACCCTGGAGGATCCACTGCTACAGGTGGTCCGGAAGACTCAGAGGGCTTTTCCGGTACACAGGATTTTTAAAGAAATGATTCAGGAGGAATGGGATATGCTGGTGGCTGCCCTTAAGGGAGCTAGGGTTATGGCGAGGCTGTACCCGCTGCTGGATCAAGATCGGGAGTTATTTAAGGCCCCGAGGATGGATGCGGCGGTTGCGGCAGTCACTAAGAAGACTACTATCCCGGTAGAAGGATCAGCGGCTCTGAAGGATGCGCAAGACAGGAAATTGGAAACCTTGTTGAAACAGGTCTTTGAGGCTAATGCGTTGTCCTTGCAGGCGTCCATTTGTGGAGCCTGGGTGGCAAGAGCCTGCTTGCGCTGGGCGCAGCGGATCCAGGGGGACTCTTCGGTTGAAGCGTCCAAGGAGGCGTCCAGATTGGAGTCGGGGCAGCGTATCTAGCGGACATTCATTATGATCTGATCCGAGGGTTAGCTAAAAGCATGGCTTCAGTGGTCGTGGGGCGCAGATGCCTCTGGCTGCGCAATTGGGCGGCGGATAGTTCGTCCAAAGCTAGGTTAAGTAGGCTTCCCTTTCGCGGTAAACTGCTCTTTGGGGAGGATTTGGGAGAGACTAAGGGTGGACGACTGCCAGAGGATAAGCAGAAGCAAAACCGTCCCGTTCCCGGGCTTCGGCAGCAACAGCGAGACTTTTGGCGGTTCAATCCACCTAGGGGTAGTCAAGGGCTGCGAGGCCGTTTCCCTAGTTGATCCCAGGGGTTTCGGGGGTTTCGAGGAGCAACTAGGGGATTTGCAGCTGCGTCCTCGTCCTCCACCTTTAAGAAATCGCAATGAAGTCTGGGGGGTCCGGGAGGAGCTGGTTCCCGTAGGTGGTCGCCTGCGGGAATTTTATCCGGCCTGGACCCGCCTCACGTCCAATCAGTGGCTCTTCGAGGTAGTACGCGAAGGTTATGCCCTGGAACTGCAGCGGCCGGTAGCCGATGCTTTCGTTCGGTCACCGTGCAACGCTCCAGCAAAGCGCGCGGCGGTTCGGGAAACAGTACAACGGCTTCTACGTCTTGGAGCGGTTGTCCCGGTTCCTCCTGACCAGTTAGGTTGCGGTCGATACTCCATTTACTTCGTAGTACCGAAGAAGAAGGCACTTGGCGGCCTATTCTAGATCTCAAGAGGGTGAATCGTTGTCTGCGCGTACCTCGTTTTTGGATGGAGACCCTCAGATCAGTCATTGCGGCGATCAGAACGGGGGAGTTTCTGACGTCCCTGGACTTATTGGAGGCGTACCTGCATATTCCGATTCGACGGGAGCATCAGAGATTCCTCCGGTTTGCAGTTCCGATGGGGCATTTCCAGTTTCAAGCGCTCCCCTTTGGGCTGGCGACAGCTCCCCGCACCTTTACCAAGGTTATGGGGGTGGTGGCGGCAGCCTTAAGGAAAGACGGGGTGTTGGTGCATCCGTACCTGGACGATTGGTTGATCAGAGCCAAGTCCAGAGAGGAGAGTGTGGCGGCTACAGCCAAGGTGATAGATCTGTTGCAGAGTCTAGGTTGGGTAGTCAACATGGCGAAAAGCAAGTTGACCCCGTCTCAAGAGCTGGAGTACCTGGGAGCGCAATTCGACACCAAGGTAGGACGCGTTTTTCTGCCCCAGTAGAAGGGGCTGGGGCTCCGGCGCTTGATGCGTCGGTTCCTCAGTCGGCAGGGTCCCACGGCCGGGGAGTATCTGCAGGTGTTGGGGATGATGGCGGCGACCTTAGAGATGGTGCCGTGGGCGAGGGCTCACATGAGACTGTTACAAAGGGCCCTGTTAAGAAGGTGGTCGCATCAGAGGGATTCTCTACGTCACAGGTTGCCTTGTCCTCTACGGACTCGCCGGGCGCTCGGTTGGTGGTTGCGGCCAGGGAGTCTGCAAAAAGGCATGTGGTTGGATCCTCCGGACTGGATTTTGCTGACGACGGATGCCAGTCTCTACGGCTGGGGGGCCCATTGTCAGGGTCGCCTAGTTCAGGGTCAGTGGTCCGACCAGGAGAAGGTGTGGTCGATCAACCGGTTGGAGTTACGTGTGGTGGCGTTAGCACTGCGGGAGTTGAGTCCTTTGGTTCAGGGAAAGGCCGTTCGGGTGTTCTCGGACAATGCCACGGCAGTGGCTTATGTAAATCGGCAAGGCGGCACCAGCAGCATAGCGCTGGAGGACGAAGCGGAGAGTTTGTTTGACTGGGCGGAGACCCATCTGGTGGCGTTATCAGCGGCGCATGTCACAGGAGTGGACAATGTGGAGGCCAATTTTCTGAGTCGCGTAAAGGTGGACCCGGGAGAGTGGGTCCTGCACCCCGAGGTGTTTGCGATGTTGGTGCGACGCTGGGGTCTTCCGGTAATGGATCTCATGGCGACTTTTCAATCCGCAAAGGTCGATCGTTTCTTCAGCAGACGAAGGGAGTGGATGGCAGAAGGTTTGGATGCTCTCATTCAGGAATGGCCGGAGGAGCAGCTGCTGTATGTATTCCCCCGTGGGTGTTGATTGGGCGGGTATTGCAGTGCATCGAGCGGCACAGAGGTCAAGTGGTTCTAATCGCCCCAGATTGGCCAAGGTGCCCGTGGTACGCAGACTTAGTGAGGCTCTTGGTGACCCAGCCTTGGAAACTTCCGGTACGTCGGGATCTTCTCACTCAGGGTCCTCTCTGCATGCCCCAGGTGGATCGATTCTCGCTTACGGCCTGGCTATTGAGCGGGCTAGGTTAGCAGCAAGGGGTTATTGGTCGGCGGTGGTGTCCACCTTGCTGAAGGCGTGCAGGAGGTCTACTGGTGATGGATATCTGTCTGCTAATGTCCCCACATGTTGCCTCCCCTATAGGTCAAAGACTTGTGCAAGAAGGCCCGTGAGCTGCAAGGTACCCCCACTTTGTGGCGCGGGTGCAGCAGGAACAACTGGCCCAACGTGACGGTGAGTGATGCGGCATGTCTCTGTGGGGCAATGGCCTGCGAGGCCACAGGACACTTGTGAATGATATGACAGATGTGTGATCATGTAAAAATTGGTCTGCTTCTGAACGTAAAGCCCCTCAGCAAAACAATACAAATATGTTCAAAATAACATAGTGGGAAATGTTCCCATACCGTAATATTCTTATTTCTTCTTTTTATTCAATTTGTTCAACAATGAAACTTTACTCTCAGAATCTACCGGGAGGTCTCAGACTCTTTATCGCACCAGTTCCTTAGGCTAAACAGCCCACTCGGAAATATATGTGCTGGATCGCATCAACGATGTGTGATCATGGCACTAATTTACATACCCTTCCCCCACAGCAGATGCACGTGCAGACAAGGGCCCAGCAGGGCTGGATGCTGTAGCCGGGCAGGCAGTGCAGGCCGAAGATGCCCCAGAGGCCATGGTGGCGGCTGATGGCGGGGAGTCCGAGGAGGATTGGGACACCGGAAGCAGAGAGGGGAAGGGAGAGGAGGGAGTGGGGAGCAGGGTGGAGGGGGAGGGCGGCTGGGAGCATTGGAGAGAGGGAAGAGGGGGAGGAGGGGGAGGAGAGGGGCAGGAGGGGAGGTGCGGGGGTATAGGGGGAGGAGTGGGGGGGTGGTGCGGGTGGAGGCTGGGGAGGGGGAGGGGAGGGGGAGGTGGTGGGTGAGGTGGGGAGGGGGTGCAGGGGGCCTGGGAGAGGGAGGGGGAAGGGGTAGTGGGGAATGGGGAGGAGGTGGTGGGTGAGGGTGGGGCCAATCCCGAGCAGCACAGGCCACCACAGGGCACTGGGGGCCCCAGCCATCTGCCCCATGGTGCCGGCAATGTCCCCCGTCTGGCCGTGGGCCTGCCCCACATAGCTGCAGACAAGCACGCTGTACATGCAGCCACACAGACAAGGGGGGATGTGTGTCTGTGCGGGTGCATGTGCAGCTTATGCCTGGCTGTGGCTGTGCATGCCCAGGCACATGCCCAGCGCCAGCACACCCACATACTGGGGCAGGTGCTGGAGACCATGGCCCTGGTGACTGACTGGCTGTGCAGGCTGGATGACAGACGTGCAGCAGGCACACCTGGCCAGCCACCCGGTGATGGGTGCCCCCAGGGGGTATAAGTGTGGGCACCATGCATGCCACTCCCACCCTGTGCCAGCCCATGCCATGGGTATACCACCACCGCCGGGGCCTGGGGTGTTAGGGCCCCTCCCACACACAGCTGTGTCCCCACCTCAAATAAACAATGTAAATATCTTTGACAAATTCACGATGGTCAGTTGTCCCTTATTGCTACATGTCAGGTGTGTGCGAATGACAGGTGTGTGCATCTACAAGTGTGTCTGTGCACATGACAATGGTCACATACATGGTACCGTCCCCATGGCAAGGGCGAGGGATGGGCATGGGAAGAGCACGATATAGCACCACAGACGGGCACCATCACACAAAGGACAGGGACAGCATAGAGCAGTAGTGCTGGGATGTGCAAGGGTATGGCCAGCATTGGAGACGGGTATGGAACAGGGCAGAGACCACAATGCACGTAGACGTAGGGATGGCGGACACAGGGGGAGAGCAGGGCAGTTGGCCGGGGGGGGGGCCCAGAGATCAGGACCATGGATGCAGGGTACTGAGGGATGGACGGTGAATGAGGGGCCTGGGGGGTGGGGCCTAACCCACACCAGTGTGGCTGGACAAGTGCATACAGGGAGGGGGCGGGGATGTACCTGGGCCCTGAGGTGGGCCATGCTGCAGGGGTGGCGTGCCATGTGAATACCTATGGGGGATACACAGTGCACCCATGAAATGCCTGTGGACCATTGAAGGCCCTATGTGACGGGGTGATGTGGCCAGGCAGTGCTGCATACGCACAGCAGTAGTGTCTACATGTCCCAGGGGATGAGCCTGCGAGGGGGGGCACCTCCATGGCACACATCACACTGAACAAGGCAGGGCAGGATACGGGACACCAGCAGTGTGCTACCAGTGTGCTACCAGAGGTGGACGTGTGGATGAGACAGACAGCGTGAATATGTCAACAGACGTACAGGGTATGATGTCCAACCAATGAGAAGTGGACAGCACTGCACGGAGATGTATCCGGCACCACCCCAACGTGCCCTAAGCAGGTACCGGTTGGGACAGGTGGCAGGGAGGGGGCAGAGAGGCAGGGGGCTACAGACACTAGCAGGGCAGGGGGCGGCAGGGCTGTTGGGTGCCGGTGGGTGGGGGTGGCATGGCTGCTGGCGCAACCCATGGTAACCCCAGCTAGGGGGGGGACACAGGCTGGCCGTGATGGTAGCATAGGGTTGGTCCCTATGGCGGCCACGGGTAGGGCAGGGCATACATGGGGCTCCCACAATAAACACACGACACGTGGCTTTAGGCAATGCCGCATGTGCAGCCATTTATTTGCCTCGTGCCCGGCCGTGCCTTGAGTGGCCCCTCCCACCCCATGGTGCAGGTGCCATGGCTGGCACTGCTGCTGCTGCTGGTGGCCATTGCTGTCCCGAGGGGGTCTCCCAGCCAGCCGCCAGGAGCTCAGTGCTGGCAGCTATGGCCCGCGCTGATGCGGCCAGGCCCTGCATCTCGCCAAGGATCCCCTCCACTGTGTGCCACATGCAGCGCACCTTGTGCTGCTGCTGTCGCTGTTCACATATAACCCCATGCAGTACATGCCATACACCTGTGGGGGAGAGAAGTTGTGCGCTGTGAGACATGGCTTCACCTGCCACCTGTACACAGGCAACCTCATATGAACACGGTTGGACACTCACCCTCTGCATCACAATGTGCCACCTCAGAGTGCACCCACAACTCCCCTATTACCTCTGGCAGGGCTGACCGTGCATCCCATGTGGGCTGCTGAGGGGCAGCAGGCACAGCCTCCCCGGTGGCTGTAGTGGCAGGTGGCAGGCTGTCTTCGACCAGCCCGTGGCTTGGCCTGCCATTGCCATCCAGGGGTATTGCTGGAGCCCCCACCTCCACATGTCCCACAGTTGTCTCCCCTGGCAGCACCGCCTCCGGCACAGCATCATCAAGGGGCCACAGTCCGGGGTCTTTGTGCTCCGCCTCCTCAATGGCATGTATGTCACCTGTGGGGGAACAGATTGCACAGCTCAGGTGGGGCGTGGCTGACTGCCTGCCCCTGTCACACCCTGTATCTATGTGCCATGTAGGGCACAGGGCACCCTGGTCAGTGTCAGTGTGCGGGTACCCAGGCTGCATATGTGTGGCCATGGACGTCACCTATGCAGGGATGTGTGTGGTACCATTCCATGTCTGTGTCCCAGGTGCCTGTGGCGGGCCACCTGTAACCATGTGTGTGTGTGACTGAGGGCACCCCACATGGCCAGGCGTGGCTGGCGGGGTGAGACCGGGGTGCTGTGCCGGTGCAGCTGGGGACAGGTGTGCCCTGTGGTGGCTGGGATATCTATGCATGGTTGCATGGGCAAGAGTGGGGTGGGCCTGTGGCGGTGCAACCAGCGGTGACTATGGGTGGCTGCGTGTAGCAGTCACATGTGTGGGCATGAGCCGTATGGGTCTGTGTTGGGTCCCATATGCCCCCCACTGGCAACACTCCTTGTATAGTGGTGCCTCCTGTGTCTTGCGTCCGACACTACCAAGGCCATTCCCCCCCTGCGCACGCAGCCACCCACCTTGTGCTACCCCATCGCCACCTGTGTCCCTGCAGTGTGCCTCTGTCTCTCCCATGTGGTTACCCGTGTGGCCCTGCTGTCCACAGCTTATATTCTAGTTGGGATAAGTGCAGGAATGTCGGAGCAGGGGTAGAGGAGGCAACGGTGGAGGGGGGTCAGGGTAGTTAGCGTCCACAGGCAGCGGCGGGTAGGTGGGGTCTCAGCATGGATTGGATGTGTGTTTGCGAGGGGGCCTGGCACACAGACCCCGTGGGTTTATCCGTTGGCTTACATCAGAGTTTGGAGAATCTTTGAGGCCTGGTGTGCGGAGAAGAACTGTGTTCCCTTACGAGCCTCGGTGCCACAGGTGCTGTCTTTCTTGCAGGATGGCTTTCAGAAGGGTCTGGCAGCCTCTTCTTTGAAGGTACAGTTGGCGGCTTTGTCCTGTTATAGGGGTAAAGTCCGTGGGGTGGCGCTGGGAGCTCATGTGGATGTGAAGCGTTTTCCGAGGGCGGTTTCACTTCTTCGGCCGCCACGGCAGAGAGTAATTCCGGCATGGGACCTACCTGTGGTCTTGGACGCCTTGGGGAAGGCGCCGTTTGAGCCTTTAGCGGAGGCGTCATTGAAAGATCTCACGCTGAAAGTAGTGTTTTTGGTGGCGGTGGCTTCTGCGAGGCTGGTTTCGGAGTTGCAAGCGCTGTCTTGCAGAGAGCCCTTTCTATCTTTTGGCGAGTCGAAAGTAGTTTTGAGGCCCGTTCCGTCATTCCTACCGAAGGTGGTGTCCCCCTTTCATATGAATCGGGTGGTCTCTTTGCCAGTTTTTCGAGAGAGAGGTAAAGGCCCGGGGGCGCAGCGGCTCTATCGTTTGGATATTCGTCGAGCTTTGAAGAAATATGTGGCTCGCACCGCATCTTTCCGTAAGTCGGACAGGCTTTTTGTGCTGTTTGCGGGGGCAAGGAAAGGGGAGGCGGCGTCCAAGGCTTCCATTGCTAGATGGGTGAAGGAGGCTATCGCTTTGGCTTACCTTTTGCGCGGCCGTCCGGTTCCAGAGAGTCTGAGGGCCCATTCCGCAAGGCCGCAGTAGAGATCTGTAATGCAGCGACGTGGTCGTCTCTCCATAACTTTGTGCGGCATTACCGTCTGGATGTTCAGGCGGGTAGGGACACCTGTTTTGGCTCGGCGGTGCTTCAGGCTGGGCTTGCAGGACCCTCCCGTTGATTGTAGTTACTGCTCTGTTACATCCCAGATATTCCGGGACCAGACTGGAGGGACGATCAGGAAGATTAAATTAGACCTACCTGCTAATTGTAGTTCCTGGAGGAACTCCAGTCTGGTCCCGGATCCCGCCCGGGTTCTTTGGCGAGCTGTGGCCTGAAGCGAGAGCTGTCTTACTGGTAAGCAATATTTTCTTTTCTGTGCAGGGCGGGGTGCAGGTTAGCAGGGGCCATTTCCTGTTAAAGGAGGGTTCTTTGGGGGGACCTTCCTAGGAGCTGGGCAAGCGACCTCAGGACATACGGACAGTAGTTTGAAAAAAAAAAAAAACAGAAGAAAGATCTGTATTCAGATTTCCCTTTTTTGTACATAGTTCGGTCCATGGGCCATTGCAGTTCACTGGGGTAGTTTAGTGGAGTTTGTTTTCGCTACTTACTTGTTGCTCTGGTGAGTCTGCTTTGCCATTAGGTAAACTGATGGGAAGAGGAGGAGCCAGGCTTTATATACTGATGACATCACAAGAAGAAAGTTTCTCAGTCTCCAAAGCTGATAGAGGAGGTTGGCAACCCAGATATTCCGGGACCAGACTGGAGTTCCTCCAGGAACTACAATTAGCAGGTAGGTCTAATTTAATCTTCACGAGGCAGTTTCTAGGTTGGAACTGGTATGTTCTGTGTTAGATTAATTGCTTAAAAAGGTTTTTTTAATATTAGTATCCTAGGGTAAAAAGTTTTTTTAAAAAAGCGGCTAACTGTTTTTTTAAAAAAAAGAGCGCCAAATCATTTTCCCTCTTTCAGTCCTGGTATTATATAACGTTTGGTTTATCAAAGGTGTAAGGTTGTCTCCTTTAGGACAGTAATACTTTGGTATATAATATCTAAAACGCTTCATTTATTTGTATGTCCAATATATCATGTTCTGGTTTTCTCATATAAATAGTGGAGAAATTTTCTACAAAATTGGAGTAGAGTACAACTGTTATTTTTCACACTAGATGTGGTTTGACCTAACAGGTAATTTGTTTTTATTGAGAGGTATTCATAATTTTACCAATTGTTATGGGGTACGATTAATAATAAGACCTTTAACCATGGCATAGAACAAATTGTTATGTACATGAATAATGACATCTATAGGTTCCTATAAAAGGTTAGCTTAATGAGTTAAATGATTATGTAATCATTTTGATTCCCCCGGCATCACCATACGGTTCCCTGAGTTGTTTCTTTTCATGTGTTGGTAGTTACCACTTTTTTTAAATTTTTTTAACAAAATGTAAATATTATGGGGGGGGGTTAAGAGTAATATTATGAAGATTTACATTCATGCATATATATCCTCTTTTTTGTTCCCTTATAAGTTATCAAAAGGTTTTTCTAAATACAGATTTGCAAAGGTATGTATTTTATTACCCTAGAGGTTTTTATATATGTGTTATGTATTTTTATGATTATTTAAATGTTATGGTTCTGATTTTTAATTTGGTTTGGTTATAATTTATGTTTTTAGTTTTGTACATGAGATTTTAAACGGCATTATGTATTTAATATGGTGTAGCTTTTATATACATGTTTATTTATATATGTATATTCATTCTTTTTTAACATTGTCTCATTGTTAGCATTTATGAGTTATTTATTTATATGTTTTTAATGTTTTAGCCATTTAGCCCCTGATGAAGGCAGCGAAACACGGCCTGTGTCGGGCCAGTGGCTTATGAATAGGCAATAAAGGTCATTCTTCCTAATCCTGCCTTTACCCACTGCTGGAGCATGAGCAGGAGCTCCTACATTCTCCAAAAGTGGATACTGCAGTGTTGGCTGTGACCAAGAAGACCACAGTTCCCATGGAGGGTAGTGCTGCCCTCGGGGATGTCCAGGACAGAAAGTAGAATGCTTTGTTGAAGCAGGCATTTGATATCAATGCCCTGTCACTACAGATGTCTTGTTTGTGGTGCCTTTGTAGCCCACGCATGCCTGAGGTGGACGCAGGGCATTCTGGTTCATGTTTGTTTTTTTGGGATATGACCAGGAAGGAATCAGCAGAGCGCAGTGGGGGCTGAATGGTGAAGGCTTCCTGGGTGCTGGGTTCAAGGTTTTCATGTGAGATTGTCCCATCCAACCCTGTCCCTGATGCATAACCTGATCCCTGGGGACCATCATGAGTTACCTATGAATGGGCTCAACAAGACGTATCTGGAGCATATATCTTTCACAGCAGTGCTGGATCGATACTGGTCGCCTTTGCTTTTCTACGCTGGAGCAATTCGCTTTCAGCTGGAACTGGTTCACCAGTGTAACTTACCTGCAAGCACTCAGGAGAGTTGACCCGATGATCCCCTGGACTTCTTCCCTTTCATTGCTGCTGGTGACCTTGAACCCACACCCTTGCCAGGAGATGACACATAGGTCAAAGCCATGCTTTAAGAAAAGTGGAAGGAAGGCCAAAAAACTGCCAGCATGGTTTAAAGGTGAGGTCAGAGGCTGTTGAATCCAAAAAAGCATCTTTCAAGAAATGTAAAAAGAGGCTAAATGACCAAAACCGGAAACAGCATCCACTATCCCTTCAGTGAAAAATAATTTCTCTGGAGACAAGCAGGATGCAGGCACGTTCCGAGGTGAAGTCCCGACTGAGCCTTGGTGCCTGGACCTCTCTCAGCTCAGAGAAGCTTTTGTTGTGCCTCTCTGAGCATACATGCCTGCTTCCCACCTGCTTGTCTTCAGACATCAGCTTTTTTTTTTGGCCATGCCAAAATTACCACAGTTTCTTCTCTCTGTTCTTCTTTAAACAGCGCCTGCTCACTGATAGACTCCCGATAGCGCCTGCCGACCTTGCTGATGTCAGCACTAAAACCGAACAAAAAAACCCTCAACAAATTGCTGAGCCATCACATCGGCAGGCACCGACCACATGGGACCCACATTCCCCACAGAGCAACAGCCAGTAGAACAAAGAGCAGCTGAAAAGGAAAAAAAAAGCCCCCCCCCCAAAAAAAAGAAGAAAATGGCAAGGAAAGGAGCAATCCACTAGGGCAATCTCTGCTCGGCAGTTTTTCTGCCTCGGAGAGGCTTCCTAGCATGTCTTCACTCCTCCCTTCTCCCATCAGGTCAAGCTCAGACACGATTGGGTCTGATGAAGATAGCCGCTTCAAAGACCGAGGGTCCTTCAACACCAGTTCTCCTGACTGGCTCCATCCCTCCCCTTCTGGAGCTGACCCCAAACCCTTCCACATCTTCCACCAGCCAGGGGACAGCATCCAAATCGGGGCCCAAGGCAAAAGGGAAGCAAAAACAGAAGCTCCACTCTTTTCCATCCAGATCCACCTCTGCGGTAAGCTCACAAGCAAATGTTAGGGTACGTGCTCCCAAACTGCCGCCTCCCCAAAGCAGCCTCAAATGATGCCTTACAGCCTCCCTCCTTCCTCTGGGGGGCCCCCAGATGTCCCTACTATGGAAGTTCATGCAGGATAGTTCTGCCATCCTCCATGTAGTCCCCCTGCCCCCTTCCTCATGCCCAGAAGTTCCGGTTGACCCCAGGATCTTCTACCCCTTGGCGATGGCAAAAAATGTCTCCCCTCATTGATTGGTGACCTCTGCTGCCTCTAGATGAGGAAGTTGGTGCCCTTGAAGCATGTCCGCTCAATTGGGATCCATTCAACTGGGAGCTTTGCGATTCCTTTATGGCGGACCACCCCGCAGCCGACCAGGACCCTCCAGGGGAACCAGCGGATGAACCTTTTACTTCAGGTCGAGTCAGTGAGATGCAGTGCTGCACAAGGTAGGGGTCTTCCAGATAGTAGCTTGTGGGTCCAAGAGGTTCTGTGGAACTAGTATGGCAAGAACTCCTTAGGGGCACTGCAGGCTCTCAGTTTGGACTGGAAGTTGCACTTGTTGTTGGGAGACTGAGAGTCACTGAGGGTGAGGGCTTTAGAGATCTTTTGAAGAAATTTAGGATACAAAGGGTCAGAAAGCTAGGTCTGGGTCGAAAGTCCTGGGTCCTCCAGCAGGACAATAGCAGTGTCCTGGGCCTGCTGTGACAGCTCCTGCTGCTTGCTAAATTGGGCTGCCATCCACTGAGCCATCTCCCTCGGATCCATCTTGACCCCTGCAAGAAAAGAGAGAGAAAAAAAAACCCCAAAGAGCAGCACC
The DNA here is from genome assembly GCA_033557465.1 of Ichthyophis bannanicus. Classification (NCBI taxonomy): domain Eukaryota; kingdom Metazoa; phylum Chordata; class Amphibia; order Gymnophiona; family Ichthyophiidae; genus Ichthyophis; species Ichthyophis bannanicus. The sequence goes on along the minus strand of CM066031.1, from coordinate 95,932,077 downwards.
TTCCAACCAGGTGTGGTTTTTTTTTCAACTTTTTTTGTTTTGTTTTTTTTCAATTACCCCCTGTGCTTACACACATCCACCACTAGACATGCCCAGGTACATATTACCTTGTCTCAGTGATGAATCCAGCTTTGCACAGGGTCTTTTCCTCTGGGACAGCTTCCTGGAACAACCACTTTTCCTCCAAAGTGCAGACGAGGGAAAGAAATCTTCTTACAGCTTTAAACTTGACTTTTATTTGTAATCCACAACAAGTAAATCCTCTTGGTGCAAGAGCAATCCGAAAAACTACGCCATTTGTCAGACGGCTGCCTAGGGTGAGAACTTACACAATCTTGACGATGCATATATTCATATGATTCTTGCAAGGTATTGTGGGTATTGTAGTTCATTCACTCCCAAACACAGCTGATGACAATAATTTGAGTTGTGAAACCAAGTGGTAAGATCAATAAAATACTTCTTTTATTGATGGGGTTTAATTCACCCAGCACATGTATGCTTGATAGCACTATAAATGAGGTTACTTGCTTGCAGTGTTTAAAATGGATAACAAAAAGTCACAAAGTAAACCGGAAAACAACCTTCAGCTTGTCAGACAATTAGCTAATGTTTTCTTAGCAAGTAATTACCAAATACAAAGGCACAAAGTAAAGAATAAACTTTGCTGGTTAGGTTAACTTCTGCTTATTTTCCACGCCGATCTCAGCAGTGATTCTCCCTTGCTCACACACACAATCAGGTGCAGCCCTAATTACTATCAATGGAGCAGCTGAAAGCCTTTAGCTGGCTGGCTGCTACTGTGTGAGCCCAAATCCTGCTTTAAGAGCTGTTTGCAGTGGAAATAAAGAACAAAGTTAGGTTTCTTTGTGATGGCTGATGTGTTTGCTCACGGAAACTAGCAATAGCATTTAGATAGAGAAACAGTCCATATAAATAGTTTCATCTGCTGTATCTCCCCCTTCATCAACAATCATAGGGTCAATATCATACATTGGCACAGATGAGTCTTTCATTAAGGCACTATCATGAGAATGCTTATTCCCTTGCTGCCATTCTCTATTATAGATAGGGTCTGGATCAGTGTTCATACCTGAGCCTCTCCTGCCATCATAATTCCTCTCTGTAAAGCCTGGCCAATATGTAATCCAATTCTGATGTCCAGCCTTCCAATCTTGATCCCTGGACACTGGATCTCCTCTCACATACCTTCTGGCCTTGGTCTGAAAGTCCCTTCCACATGCAGTCTTCTCTCTTCCAGGTAGCCACTGGTGATTCCTATCTCTGCCAATCCATTCCTCTGGCTGAATCCAGTCCAATGGACTCTGCTGGCTTTTGGAATACCTCCCAGTATGAGTACTGCCTTGGAATCTCCCAGACCTTCCAATGGCCTTTCTTCTCTTCCTTCCAGAGAGTTTCCTTCTCTCTCTATCTGCTTGGCTTTTGCTGAAGCTGTTCTTCAAACTCTCCTTGAAGCTGTTATCTGAAGAATAATCTCTATTCTTATTCTTTCCTAATGTGTGCTGCTCCCTAACACAGCGCAGCTGTGTTGAATCAGGCCCTGCCCTTTGAGATGAGTGCTTAGGGATTACCTCATAGCTCTCTTGATTGCACACACATTCTCTCACTTCAGCCCCTCTCATGGCTGCTGGAAACCTGGTGCATTCTGGGACTGGTAGTCTTTTATGTGAAAACTCTGTTTTCTTGCTTCTACCAGAACTGACAGGTTGCTTGTTCAGAGTCACATCATCTTTTCTATAGCTCCTACCTGAGCTATGATAAGCTTCCTTATCACAAGACATCTATTTTTTTTGTTGTTGTATACCTTTGAACATACTACTAAAATATTATGACGACATACAGTTGGCATATTTCCAATTATTTCTCGAGATATTATACACAACGGGCCCAATTTTCAACAAGGCATGGCCTGCCATATTCGCAGAAAGTTACCTGTTCAGGAAAAGTGCTTGAATCGTGAGTCATGTGCCTCCAAAATTGATAAGCAATGAAAATTCAGCACAAACTGAGCACAGTGACAGGCACCCATCGTGGCATAGATGGGTAGGTGCAGGGCCCAGAACCTGGGCTCTGCTCCTAAGGTTGACCCGTGATACCTGTGTATGTGATCAAACTAGCAGCCAGAGAAGTGGGATGGCAAGTATGTATGAACCCGTGTATCGCCCGTCCGGCGTACCCATGCATAGACAACATCATCGCACAGGCCCCATGGGCTGCCTGTGCAAGAGTCCCCAGTGGCTGGGCAGATAGACACCAGCAGCATGGCGGCGAGGTGGACCATAAATTTTAGACCTGATAAAAGCGAGACCCTTGCTCAATCCATGCTGCAGCATGAGGGGGTGCTATACCCCAGGGGGGGCCTGCGGCCAAGCCTGTGACTGTCTACAGCCATATGGAGGGGTATCCAACTCCAGCTGCACAGGTAAAGAGACCTCAGTGGGCGGTGGGGGGGGGGGGAGGGGCTGAGCACCATGCTAGGCCACACGCACCCTGAAAGGCACAGCTATGTATCTGCACAGGGAGACAGGGCTGTGGTGCCAAGCCATATGCTGGTGGTAGCCTCAATGTATGCTAAACAGGTGTCGATGGGGGACGGGCCATGCATTAGTACATGTGCCAGCCCTTTTCCCACAGCAGGAGGCATACCCACACACAGCAGGTGGGGAGGCCGCTGCACCCCCTGGTGGCAGTTGGCAGCAACACCACAGGGCACCTGGTGCAGGGGGAGTTATGGTCGGGCTGCCGACCCCAGGGGATCCCGCTGGCCAGTGTGGATGCCCTGGACACCTGCCCTACCCTCCAGCCCCTTTGACCCTGGTGCGCAGAGGTCTGAGGGGGCCAGAGGCAGAATCCACATATGTGTCGCCCATCTGTCCCTGCAAGTGGATCTGCCACCACTGCCCGCCACCCCCTGTCCGGTTGTGGTAGCATGTCAATGATGTGATGCCACAGAACATGACGAATGTGTAATGGCGAGCATTCACAAACCACGACACTCTGTCCTGCATGGTGCATAACAAACCATGCAGTGATGTGGCCCCTGAGGATGCCCCCTGGCATGATACATGCCCACAGCAGAGGCCAAGCACAGCCTGCAGCCAAGTACCATGGTGCCAAGGAAAGCCTGCATGCAACAGATAGGAGCAAGGAAAGGGGGGAGGACTGCAGAGGTGGCTGAAGGGGCCAGAGGGGTGAAACAGGTGAAGCAGTGGCCCAGATGGCACCATTGCTGGTGGCACAATGCATCTGTCAAAGGGCCAGGTGAGCAGGGGGTAGGAATATGGTGGTAGATGCCAGAGGTGTACCATCACATGTATCCCACACCTGCTACCCATGGGTATGCCCCTGCCCCAGGATGCGCAAGTTGCCAGACTGTGGCAGGATACAGGTATGCACAACAGGCAATTATGGAAGCACCCAACTGAGCCCGCATGTGATGCACCCTGGAGGCCCTGAAGTGCCACTACTGCACATTGCGCCAGAAGTGACCAAACCAGTTGCAGTCATCAGACAGCAACTGGCAGATGAGGAAGGTCAGTGGGGTACATGGTGAAGCTTAGCAGATGCAGGGGGTGGCAGCCATGGCTGCCGGATAGGTGCAGGCAGATTATCTGGTGGTGGACTCTCTGTATGCAATGATGTGAATGTGCTCTGGGCAGCTGTGTCATCCTCCGGTGCTACTATTCCATGTGTGCACAATGCAGCACACAATACGTGCAGGTGCTCACATACATGGCCGGGGCATGACATGGATGAGCGGTACAGGGGCACACCCCCCCAGTGGTGGCCCCAGGTGCACAATGCACACCTGCCCACACTGCCCCCTATGCGTGCCCATCACCCGGTGGGGGTGGCAGCAAGCCCACAGTTGGGCATGTGCGGGGAGGAACAGCTGCCTGGAGGTGGGCAAAGGGGAGGGTATGCAGTGTGTACTGTGGGAGTGGCATGTCCCCTGGCCCGAAGGTGGATTGTGCACTGCATGTGTGGGTCCCCCAGAGTTGCACCAGACCCACCCCAGGGTCATGCCTGTGTGGACCAATAACCCCCTTCATCTTCCCCTACAGCTCCAGGGAGGCCCCGGACATCACTGGCACACCATGCCCACTACTTAGAAGCAGCGATGCAGCACCAGAAGAGGTGACCAGGAATGCAGAGACCAGCAGCACCTCCAGCAGTGATGGGGAGGAGGAGTCCAGTGACACTGCATCAGAGAACAGCACAACGGATGGGGAGGGCAGCGAGGGGGCCATGGCACAGCAGCAGGATATCAGAGGAGGAGGAGGCGGGATCAGAGGGCCAGGAGCAGGCGGGGAGTCAGAGGGGGAGGGAATGGAGGAGATGGCAGGGAGGATGTGGGAACCACCCTCCAAGTGACCCAGGTACGGCAATGCGGTGCCGCACACAACCAGCAGGTACCTGGCAAGGGTCTCGGAGGAGCTGCATCCCCCTCCCCAGCTATGCCCTGCAGCCCACAGTCATACCCGCCCATATCGCTACCAGGGGGCCATGTGCGCGCTGCATGGCTCGGCATGGGCCAAGCGCAATAGGCAGTGGAGCAGTGGTCCACCCTGTGCAGCTGGGGGCCCTACACAGCTACCCCAGCAACCATGGGCATGCCACGGCTGTGCTGCACCAGGCCTCTCTGTGCCACCACCCTCGTGTCTGTCTGGTGACTGGGCTTTGGTGGCAGAGGTGTGGCTCCTCAGGGAGGAGGTGTGCATCATGGCACAGACTATTGCGGAGCACATGGATGCCATCATCAATGCAATAAGAAGGCACAAGCAGGGCCCCCCTGCTCAATAGCCCATCCCCATGCCAGTGTATGTCCTGCAATGGCGCGGTCTGAAGTATGTACTGCTGTTGATTGTATGCTGCTGTTGCCACCAATGTAACAGTTGTGAAAGGTTTATTAATAAGCAGTTCCCATTTTGCAAACATGCAGCGATGTCCATTTTGTTGGGGGCAGGGTGGTGTGCATACATGGGTGGTGCAGGTGACCGGGTCTGGGGTTTATGGGCATGGGGTGTGTGCCCTGTGGGCACATTTGTGTACATGGGTATGGCACTGAGACACCACACGTGCAGAAGGGCATGGGCACAGCTCTGCATGGGTAGTATCTGTATGCCATACCCACACAGAACAGGCTGTGGGCAGCACTGTGTGGCACAGCAGCGCTACACACGCAGGGCACCCCCTGCCCCAAGGACGCACATGGTCAGAGTGACACCATGCACGTGACCGCACACCACAGTGGCCATGCCCACATACTGTGCTATCTGACTTACCCGGGTAATCCATTCTGGGTATCACTGTATGTATATGTTGCCATCGCACAGTGCTGTGCAGCCATGGTGCCCTATGGCGACTGGCTGTCATGCAGATTTTCAAAACGTCTGTGCTCAGGAGCCTACGCGGGTACTGGTATGCCTTTGGAAGGGGCGTGGTGCTGATGCATGTCGTAACCGCATTTATGTAAAAGGATCTACACGGGTAGCCTAACACTGCCATAGCATATGAGCTACATAATAGCAGACACGGTGCCGAGAGCTGCAAAGTGAACACGGAAGGTGAACTTCACTCCCTCCGAGACAGCTATGGCCCTGGGGCTCGTCCTGAAGCATCACACTGCCCTCTTCATGGCAGAGGATGCCAGCACCTAGATGACAGCATGGTGTGACATCGCCAGGAGGGTCAATGTCGTCCACTACCACAACAGGGATGTTGAGGATATAAAGAAGTGGTGGATGGTACAGCAGGCAGCGTAGACTTGCCCTCTGGAGGAACAGATGCTGCAGTTCGTGGAGGAGGTTGATATCTCAGGGGTTGCAGGCTTTGACATCTCCACCACAGGCATACAGGAGGGTGAGCAGATGTGCCCCATGGCATGGGTGGTATTGTGATGGCCATGTATGTGTTCCCACCATGGTTCCATCCATCCAGGGCCTGCCTGTCTGTCAGACCTTGGGTGCTGCTTAGGTTGGGGATGGTGCAGACCGTACACCACCTGATGGTTGCATAGTGGGCTTGGTGCCACCCAATAAGCCTACCTGGCAACCCATGTCACTAACCTCTGCCACTTTTGATCTCCCACAGACCCTACCCTCCCAGCCTGGAACAGATGCGTCAGGGGGAGCCTCACCAACCACCGCAGATGATGCCAGTACACAGTCAGGATGCAGCACAGCCATAGGGGCCAGTGCACCTGCCAAGGCAGAGGAGCTGTTGGGTTTGCCATCCAGGGCAGTGGAGCATGCCAATGTGTTTGCCAGTGCTGGGGTGCTGGAGATGGATGATGCCCCGCTTGCTGAGCTACAATTTGCCATCCTGGATGACCCTGTGGATGCAGGGGGCATAGATCTGGACCAGGAACAACCGCAGGAGGATGTGCGCCTGGTGGCTGGCATAGAGGGCATACTGTCCAAGCTGCACAGTATTCAGCAGGACCTGCAGGTTGTGGAACAGGCAAGGGAGGTGGAGCATGAAGAGTGGCATCACCATAGATTGCGTGTAAAATGTCACACGGAGGGGTACCTGTGACTGATGAAGGAGATAGCAGCAACCCAGGCATCGATCACTGGTTCCCTGTGCAGTTTGGTGGGCCTCATGTGGGCACAGGAGTGGGTGCTGGGGCTGCCAGCACACCAACACAGCTACCTGGTAGCCCTCACCCAAGTCCATCAGCCTGCTCTGCTGGGGAGGGTGACGACACTGCCAGCATGTCATCAGACATCCTCCACTGCATCGCAATGCATGTATCAGCAAGCACCCATGGCCGGCGGGGAGACTAGGGGCAAGAGACACACTTGGGGGGGGAATAAAGTATCACTCTGCACACACAGCATATTATTGGGCACTTTATTGGTGATTGTGTGTGTCCTATCCTGGTGCTGGTGCAGGGCAGTCACCTTAGAAACTGTCACATATCATCTATGCATGGTGGGCCAGTGCCCTGGCCTGCTGCTGGCTCCCAGACTCTGCACTGTCACCATCTGCTGTCTATGCAGCCTTCCACTCCTCCAGAACCGCTGGCTCTGGTTCCGGCACTCCACACATCCGTGCCAGGTTGTGGAGTATGCAACATGATGCAAATGTCTTGCATACCCGCTCCGAGCTGTCGGCGTTCCCCACAGCTCCTGTTGAGGCAGTGGAAGTGACTCTTCAGCACCCCTATTGCGTGCTCCACAACTGCCCGAGTCGGCTGATGGGTGCTATTGTACCACCGCTCCTCGTGCCGGCTCATGGAATGGTGCACTGGGATCAGCAGCCAAATCCTCAGGGAATATCCACGGTTAACTGTGGGGGCATTGTGAGATGTGAACATCAGCATGGGACATGCATTGGGTATAGTCTATAGCAGGGGTCTCAAACTCAAATTGCTTTGAGGGCCAAATGAGGACTTGTAAAGTAACCCGGGGGCCGCATAAGACGCGGGGCCTCATTTGCATAAGGGGCCTCATTTGCATAAATATTTGCATAATGTTACCATACACTAACTTTTAGTAAACATGCCTCTTTAATGAGTATGGATAAAGAAAGACTAAAAGATTTAGAAACAAGAAGACAATAATTAAACTGGGAACCCCAAAAGCCAAACTTGGAATGTACAACAACACTGTAGAAATAAAACTATAAATTAATTTCCTCTTGTACTAAACAAAGCGCAAACATTAATGATGCACATTTCCCAGAGCTGACATATTCCAGTTAATAAATTCAAAATAAAGAGATATTTTTCTACCTTTTGTGCATTTTTTTCAGTTGCAATTGTTCCAGCCACTTTCTTCTGGTTTCTTCATGTCTTCTGCTAACTCTCCATCGTCTGCTGTCCATTTGCCCTTTCTTCTCTCCTAGTTTTTTTTCCATTCTCTCTCTACATCTGCTTTAACATACTAATCTTTCTCCTTTTTCTCTTTCCTCATTCCTATTTCATCCACTCAAATTTTACCCCTCCATCCTCAATCCCCACTTACTCTCCCAATACCTGGCCAATTGTAGATTTGTCTTCTCTCCCAGACAAAATATTTTTCCCCTCTCCATTTCACTTTCCCAGCTCCATCCCATTCTAATCCTCCCCCAACATCAGCTCCCTTCTAGTTCCAGCCCCACCAAGCATCCGCTCCCTTCTAGTCCCCCCATTAGTCCATTTCCAGTCCTATCCTAGCCTCACCATCAGCCCATTTCCAATCCTAGCCCCCCATCAGCCCATTTCCAATCCTAGCTCCCTCCCCTCACAGCCCATTTCCATTCCAAGCCCCCCTCCCCATCAGCCATTTGCAGTTCAAGCCCCCCTTCCACTCAGCCCATTTCCAGTCCTAGCAACCCCCCCCCCAGCCCATTACCAGTCCTAGACCCCCCATAGCCCATTACCAGTCCTAACCTCCCCATAGCGCACTTCCAGTTTTACCCCCCATCACCCCATTTTCAGTCTTACCCCCCACATAGCCCATTACCAGTCATAACCCCCCCTGCCAATAGCCCACTTCCAGCCCTAACCCCCATTACCCCATTTCAGTCAGCCCCTCCATAGCTCATTACCAGTCCTAACTCCCCCCATCAGCCCACCTCCAGTCCTTCCTAACCCCCACCTGCCCATTTCCAGTCCTAGCCCCCACCATAGCCCATTACCAGTCATAACCCCCCTGCCAATAGCCCATCTCCAGTCATAACCCCCCCTGCCAATAGCCCATCTCCAGTCATAACCCCCCCTGCCAATAGCCCATCTCCAGTCATAACCCCCCCTGCCAATAGCCCATCTCCCGTCATAACCCCCCCTGCCAATAGCCCATCTCCAGTCATAACCCCCCCCTGCCAATAGCCCATCTCCAGTCATAACCCCCCCCCCTGCCAATAGCCCATTTCCAGTCATACCCCCCCCTGCCAATAGCCCATTTCCAGTAATACCCCCCGGCCAATAGCCCTTTTCCAGTCATAACCCCCCCTGCCAATAGCCCATCTCCAGTCATAACCCCCCCTGCCAATAGCCCATCATCCAGTCATAACCCCCCCCCTGCCAATAGCCCATCTCCAGTCATAACCCCCCCCTGCCAATAGCCCATTTCCAGTAATAACCCCCCCCCTGCCAATAGCCCTTTTCCAGTCATAACCCCCCCCCTGCCAATAGCCCATTTCCAGTCATACCCCCCCTGCCAATAGCCCATTTCCAGTCATAACCCCCCCCTGCCAATAGCCCATTTCCAGTCATAACCCCCCCCCCGCCAATAGCCCATTTCCATTCATACCCCCCCCCTGCCAATAGCCCATTTCCAGTCATACCCCCCCCCCTGCCAATAGCCCATTTCCAGTCCTACACCCCCCCCCCAGGTAAATTAAAAAAAAACCTGGCTTCTGCTGCTGCAGCAGAAAATCAGCTGTCCCGCGGCCCCTTCCCCTCTGCGCGGAGAGCCCTGAGTGTGCTTCATCTGCGGCGTGCTTTTTAAGCCGCGAAGAGAGTATTTCCCTCTCGCGCGGCTTAAACCTAGTCACTTTTCAAGCCTCGCGAGAGGGAAATACTCTCTTCGCGGCTTGAAAAGCACCCGCTGATGGAGCACTCTCGGGGATCTCCGGGCAGAGAGGAAGGGGCCGCAGGACAGCTGATTTTGCTGCTTGAGCAGCAGAAGCCAGGTTTTTTTTTTTTAAAAATTGACCGTCGATTCTGCCGTTGCCACGGCGGCAACGGCAGCAGCAGCAGAAGCCGTCGCGGGCCGCACAACGTTCTCTCGCGGGCCGCGTGTTTGAGACCCCTGGTCTATAGGCTTCTATGGACAGCATACAGCACACCATCTACTAGCAGGATGGGGTACAATATCTACCAGGCAGTGACACTGTGGCAGTGAGATGACACCAACGTAATACTTGTGCAGCAGTCAGGCATTTGGAGGGGGGCAATAGGTGATGGTGATATGGGCTGGCCTGTTGTGAGGGGGGCAGGGGCATGGCACGAGGATGTGGTTGGGGGGTCTGCAGGTTGGGATGGAGGCAGACATGGATGCGCCCTACATGAACTGCTGCCATGTGGCTGTGCTACATGGCGCCAGCCCATGCTCTTCCGGATTCCACATGGTGTATGCTGTCTGCTTTCGGCCACGCGGCTTCCCATGGTTGTCACCGCGATGTGCATTGTGGCCTGCAGTGCACATGGCTCTGTGGAACAACAGAGCATGTGCACACAGTGGTCCTCCATGTGTTGCGATACATACATAATACATATATCACCACCTGTTTGCATTACATATAGCTTAAGACTACAGCAAGCATATGTTCTGGGCCTGTCCTGAGGCTCACACATGTGCACCCTCACCTAGCAGCCACGCATCTCCGAGCTGACCCCCGGCTGCTGCCTGTCCCAGGCTGGATTGGGCAAGGACAAATGCATTACTGCAGGACCCCGGTTGGTGGACACACACATCAGTGAAAGTCATAGAAACATAGAAAACTAATGACAGAAAAAGACCACATGGCCTATCTAGTCTGTCCTTCCATATCGACAACTACAACAGTCCCCTTTTTTCTTTAGAGATCCTCTGTGTTTGTCCCATGCTTTTTTGAATTCAGATACTATCCTCATCTCTATCACCTCCACTGGGAGACTATCCCATGGATCCACCACTTTTTCTGTAAAGAAATATTTCCGCATATCACTCCTGAATCTATCATCAATGTGTATCCATGCCTGTTCCGGTATGCCCTCTGCTCCAACTGTGGTGCCCAAAGTGCAATGTGGGTGCAGTCTATACTTCCAAGCATCAATCAGAATCCAGCGACATTGTAGAACACAGGCATGGTCTCCTGCCGCATCTGCTGTGTCCAGGGGAAGGCTATGAGATGGCACATCCTCCACTGCAGGGCCCTGGTGAAGGTACTTATGCAGTGGCTGGCTGTAGACTACATGATTCCGACAGTCATCCCTTTCACATGCTGGAAGCTGCCGGTTGCAAGATATCCCAGGCCACTGGCAGGGCCTGGCTACTGGAAGTGGAGGGCTCCAGGTCCACACTGAGAATGCTGCATAACTCAGTTATCATTGCCCCATCCAATCTGTATCTCTGGTAGACCTCCTCTTCTGTCATTTTCAGGTAGCTCACCCTGGGCCTGTGTACACATAGGGCAAGGTATCTGCATCTCAGGTGCTGGGCTACAGCCTTCTGATGGGTATGCACTGCCTGCTGCATCCTCCACTGTGCCCAAGCACGGCGGGCAGGTCTCCACCTCTGGAACACCATGTGCATTGCCCACATAGCTTCTCTGCCGGTCCTGTGTCGCTTTACGTCTGCACGGTTTGGGTACATGGTTCCCCTCTCTCTACTATGCACTGTTCCACCACTGCATAGAGTCACCGATCACCATCAGTAGTCGTATGTGCTGGGAAACATCGTTTAGGCTTATGTGGTTTGTAACATTCAATGTCAGTGCATATGAGTTTCGGAAATCCACTTTCTGTGGCTTCACGGTGGCACGCCCCTGTTCTGCTCCCGGGCCTTGGCCTCTGGCGCTGTGCGGGTAGCTGGGTCTCAACGATTCAAGCCATCTTGTGGAATATCTGGTTTACACAGTTATGGTGGTTTTAAGAACATAAGATATGCCATACTGGGTCAGACCAAGGTCCATCAAGCCCAGTATCCTGTTTCCAACAGTGGCCAATCTAGGTCATACATACCTAACAGTTTCCCCAAAAGACACAGGTTCCGCAATGCTTGTACTGGGTCAAGCATTGATATCCTGGGTCCCTTCTTAATAATGGTTCATGGACCTTTCCTCCAGGAACTTGTCCAAACCTTTTTTAAACCCAGCTATACTAACAGCCTTTACTACATCCTCCAGTAACAAATTCCAGAGTTTGATTACACGTTGAGTGAAAAAATATTTTCTTTTATTAGTCTTAAATAGTTTACCCTGTAGCTTCATTGCATGTCCCCTAGTCTTTCTATATTCTGATAACGTAAACAATCGATCTACGTTTACCCGTTCCACTCCGTTCATTAATTTATAGACTTCTATCATATGTAAGGCAGCTTTTACATGTGTAGCTCCCCGGTGGTCCAGGCAACTGTAGTTTCCTCTGTTCCTTCGCTTGTCAGTGGAGCCCCCGGTCCTCCTGGAGAGTGTCCCAGGGCTGCTGTCATGGGAGGCGGGATCCATCCTGCATCCCAACCTGGAGTCTCTTTTGCTAGCAGCTTGGCTGCTGAAAGGGTAGCTCTGGCTGCTTTCAACCTCTCAGGGGAAGTGGAGGAGGTCCTCCTGGCCTCCTGCAAAACCTCCACCAGATGTACCTATGCCTTCAAGTGGTGCATATTTTCAGTGTGGTGCGCCGAGTGGCGGGTCAACCCTTTTTCCTGCTCGGTGCAGCTTGTACGGCAGTATTTACTTCACCTGTTGCAGTCTGGACTCAAGTCCAACTCCATCAGGGTGCACCTGAGTGCTCTTGCAGTGCACCACCACCTCATCGAGGGCAAGCCCTTCTCTGCTTATCCCCACGTAACCCACTTCCTTTGGGGACTCCTTGTCCAAGCCTCCTGTCCGCCCACCTGCGGCGGAGTAAGACCTCAATGTAGTCCTGTCACAGCTCACTGCGCCAGTCTTCAAGCCCCTGGCTACCTGCCATCTGGTATCTCTCCTGGAAGGTTGTCTTCCTGGTGGCACACGCATCTGCTCGCAGAGTCAGCGAGCTTCAGACCTTGTTGGCAGAGCTACCTTTAGATGAGGTTCTACAAGAACAGGGTTATGCTCCATACACACCCTAAGTTCCTTACCAAGATGGTGTCCCTGTTTCACTCAATCAGGAGATGGTGCACCCCACCTTTTTTCCACGGCCTCATGCCAGCAGGGCAGAGACCATCCTCCATACTCTGGATTGTAAGAGGGCCTGTCCTTCTATCTGCAACAGACCCAGGGCCACCACAAAGCCTCTCAGCTTTTAGTCTTCTATGACTCCGATTGGCTGGGGGAAGCAGTGACCAAGTGAACTTTGTCCACTTGGGTGGCAGACTGCATTGCCCTTGCCCATGAGCAGGCTGGGCTCTTGCTGAAGCTCCGGGTCATGGCACAAAGCATGAGGGCCATGGCGGCCTCTCTGGAAAACCTGTGTTCTGTCCCTGTGATGGAAATCTGCCAAGCCACCACCTTGTTCTCCATCCACACCTTCGCAGCTCACTACTGCCTGCAGAGGGAGTTCCGACAGGAGACTGCCTTCAGTCAGGCTGTATTTGGTCATCTCTTCAGGGTATAGGCAACTCTTTCCCTTCGACCCTTCTGTGTTCAGGCTACCAGAGTTCTGGTTCCTCTCTAGACACCTGGGTCACTCAAGAGTCTGTTGACTTAGGCCTCTGCTGTTGCTGCTCATGGCTTATTTTATCTGATCACCCATGGCATTCTTACAGAATCGTGGTTGCCGTAGCTAGGGAGTCCCATATGTGAGGAATGACTTCCGGCTTGTTCCTGGAGAAAGCATAGTTACTCATCTGTAACAGGTGCTCTCCGGGGACAGCAGGAGTCGGTCCTCACAACCCTCTCTCCTCCCCATGAAGTTGCTTTCTTGTTATTTCTGCCATCTTAGCTATGTCATTAGACTGAGGTAAGAAGGCACCCTTGGGCAGGAAGGAGACCATGCATGCATAGTGGCATCTCCCAAAGGCTTTCTTTAAAAGCTAGGGAGAAGCTTCCATGTGGGCTCCATCAGCGCTGACGTCACCCATATGTAAGGACCGATTCCTGTTATCCTCAGAGAACATCTGTTACAGGTGAGTAACTATGCTTTCTTCGGAGTGGGACAACTGAAATGTACAGAGGGTAGCTCTGAGGTCAGCTTCACTTGCATGCCATTGGTCTGTTGTAGTGCTGAGCTCAACCCTAGCTCAGGAGAACATTTCTTTTGCAGGGCTGAAAGCGATTGCCGAATCCTCATCTTTTCTCTGACCCCGTGCTAGGGCAGACCTGATGCTTTTTCCCTTGGTTGACGTCTGTTGATTGCTGGATTCCAGGGGCCTTTGTGAGATACGGTCTCAAAAACTGAACAGAATACTCCAAGTGAGGCCTCACCAACAACTTGTATAGGAGCACGAATACCTCCTCCTTCCTGCTGGTTATTCCTCTCTGTATGCAGACTAACATCCTTCTGGCTTTGGCCACCTTCTTGTCACACTACTTTAGCACTTTGAGATCCTCAGACACTATCACCCCGAGGTTCCTCTCTTGGTCCGCACACACCAGCCTCACACCCTCTATCACTTTCTGCAGCTTTTGATTTCTGCATTCCAAATGCATCACTCTGCACTTCTTTGCATTGAATCACAATTGCCAAGCATTTGACTATTCTAATTTTTGTAGATCTTTTCTCATGTCTTCTCCCTCTGAAGTGTCCTCTATGTTGCAAATCTTCATCATATCTGCAAAAAGGTGAACTTTCCCTTTCAACCCTTCAACAATATCACACCCAAAGATTCTGACCAGTAGTGGTCCCAGGACAGATCACCGAGGCACTCCTTTCTTCAGAATGAGTTCCATTCACTACTACCCTCTGTAGTCTGTCAGGCAACCAGTTTTTGATCCAGTTCACCACCTTGGGATCCATCCCCAGGCTGCTCAGTTCACTCACAAGACTCCTATGAAGAAGAGTATCAAAGGATTTGCTGAAATCTAAGCAGACCACATCTATTGCATGCCCTTGATCTAGTTCCCTGGTCATCCAGTCAAAGAAATTGGATTTTTTTGGTATGATCTTCCCTTGGTAAAGCCATGTTGCCCCAGATCTCGCAACCCGTTGGCTTCCAAAAAAACACTCTCCATTTTTCATCAGTGTCTCCATTACTTTTCTGCCCACTAAGAACAGGCTTACCAACCTGTAATTTGCCATCTCTTCTCTGTTGCCACATTTATGAAGAAGGACTTTCTCCAATACCACGATCCCTCCCCAGTCTCCAGCAATCTATTAAACACATCAGTATCCTGGGATGTATCCAATCCAGTCTCATGGCCCTGTCCACTTTCAGTTTTGCAAGCTGTTCATAAACATCATCTTCTGTGAATGGTGTTAGATCTATTCCATTCCATTCCCCTTGTCGCCTATGTCAACCATGTGTGACTCTTGTCTTGGATTTTTTATTGTGAACACGGAGCAAAAGGATTTGTTTGCCATTCTGCTTTTCCCTTATCACTTTCCACAAAGCTGACCTCGGCATCTTTGAGTCTTGCAATTCTTGCTTTCATCCTTTCCACAATATACCTGAAAAAAGTCTTGACACCTCTCTTCATATCTGTAGCCAGTTTTCTTTGTTCGTGTGCTTTTGCCATCCTGATTTCTTTTTGCCTCTTTCAGCTTTATCTGGTTTTCTTTTTTGTGTTCCTCTTTTTTGCAATCCTCTGAAAATTGTGAGCGTTGCCATTTTTGCCTCTATTTTTGCTGCCAGTTCTCTGGAGAACCATTTTGGTATCCTTTTCTCGTTGCTTTTATGAACTTTCCTTGCATATAAATTTGTTGCCCTTATGGCCTCTTTCCATTTAGCTCCCTGCCTTTCCACTTCCCTTATCTCTTCCTATTCTGCGAACTCCTCCTCCAGGTACTTTCCCATTTTACTGATGGCAACATTTTTTAAATTTAGGACTTTTGAGTTTGCTGTGATTGGACTAATCTTTGGCTTTTACCTCAAGCCACACCTTGCAGTATCCCTGCTGCTCAAATGGGCACCCACCCAGATATTATTCACACTGTCTCCATTAGTGAGCACCAGATCCAATGTTGACCCTTCCTGGTGGGTTCCTTCACAAGTTGCCTAAGCAAAGTCTCTTGTAAGACATCCATGATCTTACTACTTATTTCCGTGTTTGCAGATGGGATACTCCAGTACACATCTGGCATATTAAAGTCCCCCCCCCCCCCCCCAGCATCACCACCTCACCCTTTTTTATTACCTTTGTGATATCATTGATTAAGTCTCTGTCTATTTCCTCTGTTTGTTTGAGCTGGAGATCTGATGTCTGAGCCTTGCCTTTTGATAGACCACACATTTCAACAACCACATTGGCATGTGATAGATTTCATTCCTGAAGATCCACGCGGGGGTGATAGAACTTATAGGCTTTAGCAACAAGAACAGTTTTGCATTTTCTAATTTCAGTCTGTCACTCCGAATGGATTAAACCTGTGAATGGATTGGGCAAGTTTGTTATGATCTTATGCAGTCAGGTGAGGGGGTTCCTTCCTATGGATTTCCCTGGACGTTTTGTATGCCTTTGGTGACGTCAGATGCTGCCTACTTGAAATTGGCGGGGTTTCTATTTGGATATGACAAACGCATCAATCATCACGAATCTGTATAATCCTATTTTAGCCTGAGGCAGAGTCTGTGTAGAGACTCAAAATGTGGCATGTTGTATGTAAGATTTGTATGGAGCCTACGTCTGGCATTTTGGGTGCTTCTCCAAGCTAAGTAGCTTTTCTAAATTACTTTGATTAAAAAGGATCTACCATAGCGGGTGCAGAGCTTGTCTCCCTCTCCTTTTCTGGCTTATCTGAGAAAATGAAAATTGATTGACACCTTTGCTGCATAACGCTGGGACCTTTACTATTGTTTATATTGATTTCGGTTCTCAGGTTTATGGGTACTCCATTTTTGGTAATACCGTTTCTGACTTAGAGGGCTACTCCTTCTCCTTCCCCGCCCTCTCTATCCTTCCTGAATAGATTATATCCAGGTATGATAAAATCCCATTCATAAGACTCATTAAACCGTGTTTCTGTGATGGCCACAATGTCCAACTTTATGACCTGCACTGAGAGCATTTGTGCTCATTACCTTCCCACAGGTTTTGGTAGGTTTGCTTCTATATTGCATGTGTTTTATTCCTGACTCCTCTTTCCGTGTGTTACTGATACCTGAGTTAATATTATGTCTCTTTATATTATTACCTTTACTGTAAATAGTTTTGCTGGGGTGACAACCTGAACTTCTTTTCCATCTGTCACCCCCTTTTCCTGGTTTAAATCCCTGTCTACATATTGGCTGAATTCTTCATCCAGGATCATTTTTCCTGCTACAGAGAGATGTAGACCTTTGTTACCATACAGCCTCTTGTTGTTCCATCTATTGCCCCAGCTGCCTATATATCTAAAGCCGTCATGCTTACACCAGGTGACTGGTCAGAGATCTGTGGCTGTATCTGGGTGTGATAATCTCAGAGCTGGGATTATAGGATCAGGAGGCCCAGAAAGATGTCTACCGTCACTCGCACGTGATTAATGTCGTCTTTTTATGTCCAGCAGGTGAGGAGATCACACAGGAAAATGAAAGAGAGGAGAATGGAGAAGAATGTCCTACGAACCAGGAACAGACCCCAAGAGAATTGGGAAATGTCTGTGAGAAGGTTTCTCAGGAGATAGAGAAGGGAGAAGCTAGAAGTCAACAGGAATCAGAGAAGAAGCAACTAGATTCTACGGGAGACTCGCTGGATGGAGTCATTGAATGTGAGAGAAGTGGCAGCGAGATCTCCAACACCCCTGAGCTCCAGGGACATCTGAGAGCAGAGGCAAACCTGCAAAATAATAACAGGGAGCAAATGACTTCTGACCTCCACCAGAGACAGACGAAAGGAAAGAAACTGCTATGCAACACCAGTGGGAAAAACCTTCATAAGAAATCCAGTTTCATATCTCACCAAAGACCCCACCTGGATAAGAAACCATTTCCATGCTCTGAATGTGAGAAATCTTTTCTTTCAAAAGCAAAGTTATTGAATCATCTTAGAACCACACGGGAGAGAAAACATTTAAATGTACAGAATGTGAGAAACGCTTTACCCGTAAAGATTACCTTAGAACACACCAGAACAGCCACAAAAGCGTGAGACCATTTCAATGCACGGAATGTGGACAATACTTTAGCATGAAGAGGGTACTAGAAAGGCACCAGTCATTACACCAAAAAGGAAAATCCCTTTCCATGTAGTTAATACAAGACAAGCTTACCTCATGGGATAAGGCTAATATTGCACCAAAAAACTCGCACAGAAGAGAGACCTATCCCACAAGAGAGACCCTTTTCATGCTCTGAATGTGGAAAAGCTTTTCCCTTCAAGGATGCGCTTAGAAGACATGAAAGAAATCATTTAGATGAAAGACCATTTCCATGCACTGAATGTGACAAATGCTTCAAACGCAGTGTTCACCTAATAAAACACCAGAGAATTCACATGGGGGGAAAAACCTTTTACATGTACGGAATGTGGGAAAAGGTTTAGTCGCAAGGACGTCTTGATGTCACACCAACAAAATCACAAAGAAGCGCTTTTCTCATGTACTCAATGTGATAAAAGATTCCATGCCAAATCACAGCTAATATGCCACTATAGAATCCATACGGGAGAAAGACCATTCAAATGTACTGTGAAATCACAGCTATATAAACATCTCAAGGGCCACATGGGAGAGAAACCATTCAAATGCACTGTGTGTGGGAAAGGCTTTAGGCTTAGGCCATTTTTAACAAAGCATCACTTGGTTCACACTGAGGAGAGGCCATTTTCATGCTGTGAGTGCAGTAAAAGCTTCGCATGTAAAAAGAGCCTAAAGTTACACCAGAAAATTCACACTGGTGGTCTGTAGATTTGACCTGTAGTCCAGTTCGGAGAGGGTGATACTAAATTACTCTCCCCAAGTCGTGCTGCATACCTTCACATGGTGACCTGCTTGCATGAGATTTGTACCAATCTTCAACAATACAACCACTTCACTTGCAATTTGGTAAGAAAAAAAAAGAATTGTATAGTGGCTGCATCTCTCCAAGGATGAAATGTTGCCCATGCGTAGTTAAGCACTTAATTAACCCTTTCGCTTCCACATAATTGTTTTGTAACAAACATTTTTTTCTGTTTTTTTTTTTGTTTTGTGTTTTTTTAAATTAACATTTGAGCTAAATGATGCAGAATATAAAGGGTTTTGTTTGAAAAAATTGTATTTCTAAGAAACAATATTTACTGTTGCCATATGGAAACTACTGTCCTGAATGGCTGAAAAGTAAAAACAGTCTTGGCATCAGTTTCATGTACTGCTGGGTGTGATAGTTTAAATAACATCATTTTTTTTCAGATGTCAAGCACAGATACACATCAGTGTGCGGATATTTTTGAAACATAGAATCCAGTGAAAAATGTGAAGGTTGCCATATGGCAACAACAGCCATGAAAGGGTTAAGGACTAACAATAGTGGTGGCTATCATGCAGAACCTTCAGCTGATGATGACATCCATTGCTGCAGGCATAGACCATAGAGAACCTGTTAATGGACCCATTGCAGGAGGAGAGAAACTAGATAAATTAATAAAAGGTTAAGAGGACTAACGACTAAGATTTGGGTGTAATTCGGGCTGGCTTCAGTAAGGGAAAGGGGATTGGATTGAGCTCAGGCCTTTCCCCCGAAGTTAAAGGTGACTTACATTCAGGTATAGTAGGAATCTCCCTGTCCCTTGAGAGCTTGCAATCTAAGCTTGTACTTGAGGCAATGGCGGGTTAAGTGACTTACCCAAGGTCACAAAGAGCTGCAGTAATATTGGAACCCTGTTGCCTCTCTCTCTCTCGACCCACTTCTCAAAGCATTAGGCTACTCTTGCAAGTTTCTGAGGGCTGCTAGAAAAATTACCCTCTTATGGAGCATACTCACCATTCACTAGAACGAGAGCCTTGTTAAAAAAAAACAACAAAAAACTATAACTTCAGATAATTATTTGGTCCCTATTGGTTTGTGGTCCTTCTTTGGCTAGGGTTTTCTGGAGTATGTGGAAAGACTGGGAGGTACATATTTCATGGAGGTTTACATTTCTGGGATTCAGAGTTCCTAGCTCGGGGCTAACTTAACTGAGAGGCCACTGGCTTCCTGAATCGATCACTCCATTTACACCATGTCCATGAACCAAGTCCAGGCATGTTGGTTCTGAAACGTGAACATTTACTGACAAGTGGAAAGTGAATAAGGATGTAGGATTGAGATATATATCTCCAGGAACAAGCAGGAATGTAGTCTTCACATATGGGTATCGTCGGTACCGACGGAGCCTGCGCGGGAACACTCCCCAGCATCCAATAGGAAAGCTTTTGGGAGCATCCCACAGTGCCTGCGTGCTGCCTTCCCGCCTTTCCAACTCTCCCTCTTCAGTTCTTCGTTTCCCGTGGAGCCGACAGGATGCACACCCTGTCACCTCAGAAAATCTGTTCTTACTTTTTTGTTTTTTGTGGTCGCGTCTGCCTTCATTCGATGCTTACCAGTACCACTGGTTCTCTTTTTCTTTTTCAAAAAAAAAAAAATCTTTCTAAAGGATTTCTTTCTTCAGGGGCCTTTACCCGCTAGGTGCCATTTTGGGCATGACTTTTCTTCAAACATAGAGAAACCAGCTACTGGTTTCAAGAAATGTTCTAACTGTGGCGGTACAATATCTGTCACTGACACCCATGACTGGTGTCTTAAATGTTTAGGTCCTGACCATTCTCCATCGGAGTGTGTCTCCTGCAGGAAGATGACCAAGAGGGGCCTGCAGAACAGAGCTGCAAAACATGGTACCCTTTTTGCCGCAGATATGATGTCTGTTGCATCGATGTCTTTCAGGGCTTCATTTTCCTCCCATGGATCTCAGGTAACTAAACCTAAGTCTTCTAAAACTGGCCGGTCCTCAAAGGGTAGATCTCCTTCTAGGCATTAAGATGCCACTGGCATTGCCCTCGAGGAAAGTTTACTGGCAAAACAACCGCGGTGGGAGGCTTCGGCTTCCAAAGCATTAACGGGGCTCCAAAATGTTCCAGAAACCTCTACCTCTTCAGAACTACTGGTGCCATGTTCTGGGGTCATGGCCGCTTCCACCAGTACCGACACCTAAACATCGGCAGGAGCAATGGATCAGAGAATCCTTGCTATCAAATGCAGTCTAGCGCTCTCTTAGCAGCTTTGGTACCGCTAAGACCGCTACACACGGTTCCACAGGTATCGGTACCAACATCGGTGCTGGTACCGACTGCACCTGCCTCAGCTGGTATGCGTCCCCCCCATGCTGAGCCTTGAGTCTATCTCTTGTATCGAAAGGTCGTACCGAGACCCGATACTGACTTCGAACGGTACCGGTACCGGTCGTTGCAGGACCTCCTGGCACACAGATACTTTGAATCTTCCGATGACTCTGACTCTGCTGGTACTAGAGCAATCCTTCCAGAGGATCCATCTCCCTCTCCTCAATGTAGAATGTCTCCTCCAGAAGAAATGTCCTTCCAGGATTTCATACGTGATTTAGCTCAAGGACTTAAATCATGGTGACTCCTGAAAACGAACCCAGAGCAGAAGAAGTAGAAATTCTTCAATACCCTAAGGCTCCTAAAGAGGCAGCTACTCTGCCCATTCATAGGATCTTGCATGACCTTATGCTAAGAATGTGGGGAAACTTCCTTAACGGTGTCTCCACACTCTCGATGACTGAATACCATGTATCGAGTTCCAAGCTGTCCTGGTTTTCAAAAGACTCATTTACCACACCATTCAATGGTAGTGGAACTGGCGATGTGTAGGATTAGGAGTGCTAAAAAGCATTCTTCCAATCCTCCAAGCCGTGCATCGAGAACACTTGATGCCTTTGGGTGTCGATGCTTCCAATCCTCTATGTTGTCAGCCAGGATCAGCTCCTACATTCTCTATAGGGGAATGTTCCTCAAAGAGGCTGCAGGAGACTTGGAGCTCATGAGCCCTCTTCTTCCTGAGTACAAAAGAGGGGAATTCCTTACTCTGGTCAAGCATGCCCAGGATGTATCCAAATTTGTGAACCGTGCAACCTTTGATTGTTTTGAATGTATCAGCAGCACTTCTGCTATCTCCATCGGTGCACGTCGTATTGCCTGGCTTCAGGCATCAGACTTGGAAATATGGGTGCAAGATAAACTGGGAAACATTCCTTGCACAGGAGAGAATCTCTTTGGCAATGATTGGCAAGACAAGGTAATTCAGTCTATTCAGACTGATATTATCAGATTCTATCAAAGTCTACAGTCAACCCAGCAAAGAAAAAGTCAACCACGAAACCCTTTTTTCAACAAGAAAAAAGTTCTACCCATCTTACACCCATCAGGGTTACTGTCCAGTTCATGTTCCCCAAAAAGGGCAAAAACAGAACAGACAGCAGAGGAAGCCACAAGTGTCGAGAGCTCAGCCTCCTCAGGGGCTTTGACTTCTTCCTAGAGAACTTAGTCTTCCTGCCCCTGCAAGGTCCAGAACCCTCCATCATCCCCGGCAGGATATGCCATTTTGCCAAAAGATAGCAACAAATAACATCAGAAAATTGGACTCTGTCCATTGTACGGGAGGGGTACAGACTCCATTTTCAAAGCATGCCCCTCCTACAATTATATAACAGTTCAATTCCCAAGTCCCTGCCATCGATCTCTTGGGTCAAGAGGTCGTATCACTTCTTGCTCAAGGAGCAATCGAAGAAGTGCCCATACCCCAACAGGGTACGGGGTTCTACTCCCCCTATTTTTTCATTCCAAAGAAAACAGGAGGACATAGGTCCATACTGGACCTCAGAGAATTGAACAAATATCTGTTCTGAGAAAAATTCAAGATGATCATCCTCTGGAAAAACTTCTGCCATACCTTCAGAGTCAGGATTAGCTATGTTCTCTAGATCTAAAGGATGCGTATGCACATATTCTCATCCATTCAGATCACAGAAAATTCCTTAAATTCCTTTTCCACGGAAGACACTTACAATACAAGGTTCTTCCTTTCGGTCTGACTTCTGCCCCAAGAGTCTTCACAAAATGTATGGCAGTAGTAGAAGTATTTCTGAGAACTATAGGAATATTCGTCTTCCCCTACTTAGATGACTGGCTCATTTGAGCATCCACAGCTCCAGAAGCCAGCTTCACTCTTTCTCGCATGATGCGAATTCTTCGCTACTTGGGACTGGTCATAAACCTCCCAAAATCTCAGCTCACCCCTTCTCTGTCCCTGGAGTTCATAGGGGCTCGACTGGATACCAGACAGTCAAGGGCATTCCTACCACAGCCCTGCTGTCTTCGTATAGTGCAGCTGGCATCCCAAGCAGCTATGAAGGTCTTCCTGACTGCTTGGGAAATGCTTCACCTTCTGAGGCATATGGCATCCACTGTACATGTGGTTCCCTATGCTCGCCTTCACATGCAAGCAGCCCAGTGGACCCTCTCCTCGCAGTGGACACAGGCCTCGGGTCGCCTATCAGACAAAATCAGAAACTCCACACGTCCCATTTCCTCCCTTCAATGGTGGCAATCGCTGGAAAACCTTCTAGTAGGCTCTCCTTTCCAACAGCCTCTATTCCAGGCCACCCTAACAACGGATGTGTCAAAGTTGGGTTGGTGAGCTCACTTGCATGATCTCTCGACTCAGGGTCTTTGGACCCCACAGGAGGCTTGTCTTTACATAAACCTCCTAGAACTCGGAGCCGTATTCCATGCTGTCCGAGTATTCCATGCCGAGCTGAGGTACAAGACAGTTCGGGTCCAGACCGACAATCAGGTAGCCATGTTCTACGTGAACAAGCAGGGCGGAACAGGCTCTCTGTCATTATGCAACAAAGCTTTGTGACTGGGCCCTCGCCAGAGAACATCAAATCCACCTCCTGGTGGTATATCTTCCGGGCATTCAAAATCTTTGGGCAGACAAACTCAGTCGAATACTGCTGCCACACGAATGGTCTTGTCACTCAGACCAGATTGCTTGAGTGTTTCGAATCTGGGGGACCCCAGATATAGACCTCTTTGCAAGTCCACAGAATGCCAGACTTCCCCGTTTTTGTTCCAATTCTGGCTCAAAACTGTCAGGCAAGAGATGCTTTCCTCCTCCACTGGGGACAAGACTTCCTTTATGCCTTCCCACCCATTCCCCTCATTCCCAAAACACTGTTCAAGCTTCAGAGGACGTATGATACTCATAGCTCCATGTTGGCCACGGCAAACTTGGTATCCTCTGCTTCTATGTCTCTCTCAAGCCAAGCCACTGGAGTTGGGGCATGCTCCAGCTCTTCTGTCCCAGAAGAACGGGACGCTATTGTATCCCAGTTCCCAATCCCTGCATCTCAGGGCCTGGTTGCTGAGGGCGTAGAGCTTCCAGATATCAACCTTTCTCAACAGGTAAGGGATATCCTGGTAGCCTCCAGAAAACCCTCCACAAGACGATCATATGCCTTCAAGTGAAAAAGGTTCTCTGTATGGTGTTCTCAAAGGGGACTTCACCCTCTTTCGATACCTCTGGAATCACTACTGGAGTATCTCCTCTTTAGTGCCATTGCAGCTTCTTGCAAGCCTCGGGATGGACAACCTATTTCCTCTCATCACTACCCACAGGGGAGCACCTAGCCCTGTTTGCCGACAGGTGGACAGCCATCACCATCAATACCTGGGTGCTACAGGTTGTCAGAGAGAGAGAGCTACCTCCTCCACCTACAATGGGCGCCATCCTTGTACTTCACAGCGGAACCCACCAGGCCTCTCCTTCACCAGACCCTGCTCCTCACTGAGCTAGTGAGCATAATCAATGATAAAGTAGTTGAGCCAGTGCAGAAACATCTTTGGGGCACAGGCTTCTATTCTAGGTATTTCCTCATTCCCAAGCCCATCCTTGAACTGCGAGAACTGAACAGGTTTATGGTCAAGGAGAAGGTCCGCCCCCTAGCCAGCCCGTCTTCTTCCTTCTGCCTTGCCAGCAAGACTGAATCTGCTCTAACACTTTTAAAACTCCTACCAATACCATCTGGGCAGCAGCAGAATGGGATAGTGCTGACGGCGGAGGATCACATTTCTGTGACAACGGCAACACCACCAAACTTAAACTGCGCGGAAGGAAGGCCCGGCAATCTACTTCTGTATCTTGCCATGAAAACCCAATGGATAGTTACAACAAAACAAATTGTGCTATGGTGCTGGAAGATGAGACTCCCAGGTCAGAAGGCACTCAAACTAGCTACTGGGGAAGAGCTGAAGACTTTTCAGAGTAAAGCCAGCATTTATGATGTGGTTGGATCAAAGCCCTCGGACTGCTGATGTAGCTGCGCATGAAATGAGAGTCAGAAGCTGTAAAGATGTCTTACACATTGGAACATGGAACGTACGAAGCATGAACCAAGGGAAGTTGGAGGTGGTCAAGAATGAAATGGAACGTGTACAACTTGATCTGTTGGGTGTCAGCGAACTGAAATGGACTGGCATCGGGCACTTTGCATCAGATGATCACATGGTCTACTATGCTGGAAATGAAAGACAAAGAAGAAATGGTGTTGCATTTATAATAAAGAAGAAACTTGCAAGAACTGTAATGAAATACAATGCAGTCAGCGAACGCTTAATCTCTATTCGTCTACGAGGATTGCCTATCAACACAACTATAATTCAAGTATATGCCCCAACAACAGCTGCAGAAGAGAATGAAATTGAAGAGTTCTATGAACAAGTACAAGCTGAAATTGACAGAACATGCAAACAGGATATCCTGATAGTCATGGTGACTGGAACGCAAAAGTTGGCAACAAAGAAGAAGGAAAAGTAGTTGGAAAATATGGACTTGGCAACAGAAATGAAGCTGGAGAAAGATTGATAGAATTCTGCAAGACCAATGATCTATTCATCTCAAACACCTTCTTCCAGCAACACAAGCGGCGACTGTACACATGGACTTCACCCAATGGATTGTATAAAAATCAAATTGACTACATCTGTGGAAGTCAACGATGGAAAAGCTCTGTAACATCAACAAAGACAAAACCTGGAGCTGACTGTGGTACAGATCATCAACTACTAGTATGCAAACTCAAGCTAAAGTTGAAAAAGAGCAAACCACTCATGAATGCAGCAAAATATGACCTTGAGAATATACCACTGGAATTTAAAGACTGCCTGCAAAATCGATTTGCTGCTTTACATACAAATGACAGAGCTCCGGAAGAGTTATGGAATGACGTCAAGAAGGTTGTGCTGGAAGAAAGCGAGAAGTCTCTACAAAAGGTGAAAAAGCAAAAACTGCCAAAATGGATGACTGAAGAAAACTCTGAAAATTGCCCAGAAACGCAGAGAAGCTAAAGCCAAAGGAGAAAGAAAGACAATCGCAGAACTCAACAGAGATTTCCAACGTGCAGCAAGACAGGACAAGGAAAAGTACTACAATGACACTTGCAAGGAAATAGAAGCAGAAACTATTAGAGGAAGAACAAGATCGGCTTTCCTAAAGCTGCGAGAGTTAAAGAAAAAGTTCCAGCCTCGAATTGGAATGTTACAAGATGCTCAAGGTTCTATGTTGAATGATGCTGAGAAGATCAAGAAAAGGTGGAAGGAATATACAGAGTTTTTATATGATAAAGATCAAGTGGACCAACAGCCGTTTCAACCTATACCTTATGATCAGGAACCATTGGTGATGAAAGAAGAAGTTGAAGCAGCATTGAAAGCCTTATCAAAGAACAAAGCACCAGGCATTGATAGCATTCCCATAGAAGTATTGCAGCAATCTGATGCAGCTGTTACCGTACTTACAAGGCTCTGCCAAGAAATATGGAAGACAACATCATGGCCAACTGACTGGAAAAGATCTGTGTTTATACCAATACTAAAGAAAGGTGATCCAACTGACTGTGGAAATTATTGCACAATCGCTCTGATCCCACATGCCAGCAAGATTCTACTGAAGATTATTCAAAAGAGACTACAGCCATACCTAGAACAAGAACTACCTGAAGTGCAAGCAGGGTTCAGGAAAGGACGAGGAACGAGAGACATCATTGCGGATGTGAGATGGATCCTTGAAAAGACTAAAGAATACCAAAAGGATATCTATTTGTGCTTTATCGACTATAGCAAGGCTTTTGACTGTGTAAACCATGAGAAACTCTGGGCCACATTAAGAAGCATGGGTATACCAGAACACCTGATCGTTCTCTTGCGCAATCTGTACATTGATCAAGAAGCAACAGTTCGAACGGAACAAGGAGAAACAGAATGGTTTAAAATAAGCAAAGGTGTAAGACAAGGCTGCATACTTTCCCCCTACCTGTTTAATTTATATGCAGAACAAATCATCAGAGAAGCAGGACTGTATGAAGACAACAGAGGTGTGAAGATTGGTGGAAGACTCATCAACAACCTTCGCTATGCTGATGATACCACATTACTGGCTGAAAGTGAAGATGATCTGAAACATTTGCTTCTCACAATCAAAGAACATAGTCTCAAAATGGGCCTGCACCTTAATGTAAAGAAGACAAAGATCATGACAACTGGCATAATCAACAGGTTCATCGTTGAAGGAGAAGAAATTGAAATCGTGAACAACTTTAACCTACTTGGATCAACTATCAATAAAGAAGCAACAAGCAGTCAAGAAATCAGACGATGCATTGCTCTTGGCAGAATGGCTATGAAAGACCTAGATAAGATTCTCAAGAGCAGAGATGTCTCTCTCCATACAAAGATTCGACTTGTTCAAGCCATGGTATTTTCAACAACATCATATGGATGTGAAAGCTGGACAGTGAAAAAGACAGACAGGAAGAAAATTGATGCCTTTGAATTATGGTGCTGGCGGCGAATACTGTGTATACCATGGACTGCCCGAAGAACAAACCAGTCGGTACTAGAGGAGATCAAACCTAAGCTTTCTTTAGAAGCTCAGATGACAAGACTTCGACTTTCATACTTCGGACACATCATGCGAAGAGAGAGATCATTAGAGAAAGACATCATGCTTGGCAAGATAGAAGGTCAACGCAAAAGAGGAAGGCCAGCAATGAGATGGATCGCTACAATAACAGCAGCTACGGGTACCAGTCTGTCAACATTGAGCCGCCTGACTGAAGACCGAACACAATTTAGGATAGCTATCCAGAGGGTCGCCATGAGTCGACTCCGGCTCGACGGCACTTAACAACAACAACACCAATGCGATCTACAATCAAGCATGCCGAAACCGGGTTTCAAGAAATGCATGCGCTACAAACACAAAATGAGCGTCATCGACACTCACGATGTTTGCCTGCGCTGCTTGGGCCCGGACCACAGCACAGAGAACTGTTCAAAATTGCTCTCAGATGTCTCCGAGTGCTTGGAAAGCAAGGGGACATGCTTTGAGAGAATACCTGGCATCCACAGCAAAATCGACTTCAACTTCAATAGGAGGAGGAGTGGTCTAGTGGTTAGGACAAGGTACTTCAGGCCGGAGGGCTGGGGGTTCAAGTCCCACCTGGGGACAGCAATCTCAGGCCGGAGGGACTGGGATTTCTAGTCCTATAGGCACTCCTTGTGGTCTTGGGCAAGCCACTTAACCCTCCATTGCCCATGTTCCCTGTAAGTATTAGCGTATGTGTGTCATATCCCCTTGTGTTTCATGTATCCCCAATTGACCGCTTTGTCCCGGTGAAAAGCGAGATATAAATACAACTAAATAAATAAATAAAACTGCAACTTCTTCTAAGGCAAGTTCCTCGATCTCTATTACACCAGCTCAGGATGTGCCTTCCGTGGCTTCCATCCCCAGTCGGGCTCCCGAAGTCACCTCCGCTCCTGCCTCCGGTGTCTCTGGCTCACACAGAAGCCCTGCGGATGCCAACGCCAACCCTGGCGCTCCTCCAAGAAGTTCTTCAGCCTTTTCACCAGCCAGCCATGCGGCTCCTGATAATGGTGCTGCTCTGCAGGCCGGAAACGACTCTGCCCCACAAGCCTCCGGCTCTTCCCACTTCCAGTCAGGAGCGCTTCCCTTCCTGCGCCGCAGCTACAGCCCTCGGGTCCATCTCTACTCCTCCCAGTCTCCACTTCCTCATAACTCCACACCGAGGGATCCAATCGGTGCTGAGGAGAAGGGGCAGCGCCGTGCAAGCAAATGCCGGCGCCGCGATTCATGTAGCAGGATGAGCAGGTATGAGGCCAGCGGTGGCGGATCGAGGGGATACAGCAGCAGATCAAAGGGGGCGCGACGCCAACCGTGGGATAACCAGACAGCGCAGAAGCAGCAGCATCAGCACTGACCACTTCAGATCCATGAGCAGGGGGCAATCCAGTCACCGCAAACGTTACAGCACAGACCACAGAAGCAGCCACCGCAGCTTCTCCAGCTCCCCCAACCCTGAGGTCCACAAGCACTCCAGATCATACAGCCGCGCTGAGTCCAACAACTCATCAGCAATTTTGAAACTATTGACTGAACTGGTGCAGCAAACGGCTCACCCACTGACGACTCAACCACCCACAGTGGGACTGACTGATCCCAAGGTTCGAGACCCACCAGAACATGCACTTTCAGCCTCACCTGTTCCGCAGTCACCTGCACAATCCACTCGAGCCCTGCCTTCACCGGCACACCCGTCCCCGGATAGCACCGCAGAGGAACATGACATTGAAATGGCCGTGGTGGGCTCCGCGAACAGCGAGCACACAGCCTCTGTGAACAGACACTCGCTGGAGCCGGAAGGGCAACCACCCCCACCGGAGGACCTCACGTACCCCAAGTTCCTGAGTAGAATAGCCTCTGCCTTAGTCCTCAAGGCCGCTGAAGAGGCAGGGGAACCCATACCGGAGATCCTAAAATACCTCGCTACACCAAAGCCGTCGTTCGCACTGCCTGTGCACCAGATATTACGAGACACCCATTAGAGGCTCTGGCAAACCCCAGCTTCTATCCACCCCTTCTCCAGGAAGTTGGATTCCAAGTACAACCTATACCCGGATTCGCGAAGCCCCAACTGCCTCACCAATCCATTGTTGTGTCCTCTGCCCTCAAGCGGGCAAAATCCTCGCGCACGCACGCCAATAACCCTCCGGGTCGCGACCACAAACTTCTCGACGATATCGGCAGGAAGGTCTTCCAAGGGGCCATGCTCGGCGCGAGGATCGCGGCCCACCAGTTTCAGCACATCCTCTTCCAGGACGCCTGTGTGGCGAACATCAAAGCCGCTATCGCATCCTCTGCCCAAGGAGACCCAGGTGCAGATATCCAAGACCCTAGTGGATATGTCAGAAGGCAACAAGCATCTGGCCAACACGGCGTTTGACTCTTTCGATACAGCAGTGAGAACCGCTGCCACAGCCATATCCGCCAGGCGATGGGCATGGCTGAGAGCATCCAGCCTGCGCGATGACACCCACGACAGAATTGCCGACACGCCCTGCTCGGGCGAATCTCTCTTCGGAGAGAAGGTGACCGACACTGATTGTCATGAAGGAACATTGCAACACGCTCCAAACTTTGGAGGAGGATGGGTTTGAGCGCCATAACAGTACCCAAAAGCCCAGATTTCCAAGGAAGCCTTATTCATCCAATAAGAAATACCCATCTGCCAGCCAAAAATGGCAGGTACAAAGAAGGCTCATACCACGGACCCTCCCGGCAATGCAACTCCCAGAGGGACCGCAAGCAAAAGAACAACAACATGCTGCTAACAAAAGCGGTCCTTCCTTTTGACAACAATTTGCAGGCACCTTCCCATATTGGGGGTCACCTGACCTTTATTCCTGGAAGAGTGGAAACAGATCTCCTCAGACTCCTGGGTGCTACAAGTCATCCGGAGAGGTTACCGCTTGCGGTTTGCAACATCTCCTTACCAGTGCAACCGCCCGATCAGCAACACCCCCCCCCCTCATCTGCAGCAAGCTATGATGACAGAACCTCTACACCTCCTAGACTCACAAGCGATAGAGGAGGTACCCCCGGCACAGGAAAGCACTGGGTTTTACTCCAGATCCTTCCTCATTCCCAAAAGGTTGGGTGGCGTTTTGCCCCATTTTGGATCTACGCAGACTGAACAAATTCATTGTCGGAGAAATGTTCAGGATATACTCACTCAATTCTATCCTTCCCCTAATCCAGACCGACGATTGGATAGCATCCCTGGATCTTCACGAAGCCTACACTCATATCCGCATCCACAGAATGCACAGACAATACCTCCGCTTCCAAGTTCTGGGTTGACACTACCAATACAGAGTCCTTCCCTTCGGCCTCTCGCCTGCCCCGAGACTCTTCACAAAGTGCGTAGCCATTGCTGCAGCTCACCTCTGCATATTCCCCTACCTGGACGACTGGCTCTTCATAGCCCCCTCATCGGAGGAGCTACAGGATTCCCTTCAGAAAACCACAAGCCTGATCTCCTCCCTGGGCTTCGTCGTCAACCTCACCAAGTCTTACCTGACACCAGCACAGAGGCTCGAATTCATAGGAGCGGTGATCGCCACTCGTACCTCAAAAGCCTACCTTCCAGTGCCTAGACAGCTTGCCATCATCTCCCTAGCGTCCAGTTCCGCTGCAGCAGTGGCTTGCTCAGCCAGATCCATTCTTCGTCTTCTGGGCCATAGGGCGGCCACAACGTCTGTCCTTCCCGTTGCAAAAATGAAAATGCGCTCACTCCAATGGCACCTGCATGACCACTGGAACCAGCACTCTCATCCCCTTTCCTCCCGTGTCCCGATGACTCCACGAGTCAAGTTGCAGCTCCGCTGGTGGACGATACCAATGAATCTATCTGTGGGCAAGGAGATCCGCCCCCCAAAACACCAAGTGACACTCACCACCGATGCGTCCAATATGGGTTGGGGTGCACACCTCTCTCTACTCAACACCCAGGGAGCATGGTCCCCTCAAGAAAGCCAATGCCACATCAACCTCTTCGAGCTGAGGGCCATCAAATACGCCTTCAAGCTTTTCGGACGCAACTCCAGGGCAAGTCAGTACTCACCCAGACAGACAGCCAAGTAGCCATGTTTCTACATCAACAAGCAAGGAGGGACCGGGTCACGTGCACTCTGCAGGGAGGCGCTGGAGATATGGTCACTAGCCTTGGAGAACGGGTGCAGGCTGCATGCCTCCTATCTCCCAGGAGATCTGAATACTCTTGCAGACAAACTGAGCAGGCAGTTGCTGCCACACGAATGGTCCCTCCTCCCGGAAGTCTCCAACCAGCTCTTCAACTGCTGGGGAACTCCAAACATAGATCTGTTTGCCACCGAACGGAATGCCAAGTGCCACCTGTTCTGCTTCAGACACCCATCGGCCAAACGGCTGGCAGCGGATGCATTCGACGTGTTCTGGGGGAGTGGTCATTAGTGTATACCTTCCCCCCCCAACCCCACTCATCCCGAAGGCACTACAGCGGATCGTGCAGGACAAGGCCCATGCCATCCTAGTGGTCCCTCACTGCCCGCGCCAGATGTGGTTTGCACTCCTGCTGGCGCAGGAGCCTCCCATTTGTCTGCCCCTCAGGCCGGACCTGCTGACACAGAACGAGGGCACCACGCATCACCCCAACCTCAAAGCCCTCGCTGTCACTGCTTGGAGGTTGAGCGGTTAAACCTCGCCTCTCTCCAGCTACCAGCGGACGTTAAGGACGTAGTCCTGGCAGTGAGGAAACCCTCCACCAGAAAGTCCTATGGCCTCAAATGGAAGAGGTTCAGTATCTGGTGTACACCGCGTGACCTGGAGCCGACCACATGCCCGGTCTCCATCGTCTTGCAGTACCTCAACTCCTTATCCAGCCTCAGACTTAAGACACAATCCATCCGCGTACACCTTTCAGCGATTGCTGTGTTCTACGCGTCGCCAGACGGGGCCAACTCCATCGCGGCACTACCACTCACCGCCCGCTTCATGAAGGGCTTGACCAACCTGAAGCCCCGGTTAGGCCTCCTATTCCATCCTGGGACCTCAACACCGTCCTCCAGCGTTTAATGCAGGAGCCCTTCGAGCCTCTCCAGTCTACGATATGAAGTACACTTCCTGGAAGATGCTATTCCTAATCACTATCGCATCCGCCAGAAGGATTAGCGAGCTGCAAGCACTGGTGTGCCACCCACCGTATACAAAGCTGCACTCAGATCACGCATCTCTGAGGACCAACCCTAAGTCTGTTCCCAAAGTGCCATCGGCTTTTCACATCAATCAGTCCAGTGAGCTTCCCACCTTCTTCCCGGAGCCGCATGGATTGGACGAGGAAAGTTGCCTGCACTGCCTAAGAGCCCTCCGGATCTATCTGCATAGAATGCAGCCCATCCGGAAATGGCGAACAACTATTCGTATCCTACGATCCCAATCGACCAGGCAGGCCCGTCTCCAAAAGAACGCTGTCCCACTGGGTGTCCGCCTGCGTTGCATACTGTCTGGGCCCAGCGGACAATGGTTCTGAACCCAGAGTTGGCCCACATCGCCTCAGGGCACTAGCCGCCTCAATTGCAAACCTGCGTTCTGTCCCTCTGACCGACATCTGCAGAGCGGCCACATGGTCATCCCCGCACACATTCCAGAGGCACTACTGCCTCGACCTCAGGTCCCAAGAGGAGGGAGCCCTTGCCAAGGCCTCTCCACTGCAATGGAAGGCTCCACGGCAGTACCAGTGCCCGTGGTCCCATTGTGAGACTATTTACTGGACCTATGTTTACATATACCGTGTATTGATGCACGACTGCTCCTTCACTTGTTATGCTTTCTGCACCGTAATTCTCTACTGTAAAATTGCACTGTTACTCCTAGCGTAAGCTGACAATGTTGCACTGAATATGCCACTGTTGTGTTGCACTTTGGATTATGTTGCACCTCTATAGTTATTAAATTGTTACCCTGACCAAGGTATCCGCAGTTTGTGTCACGCTGCCCTCATTCACCTCATTGTTCTACAGCTTGGGAGACACCATTTGTAGCTGACGCAATACTGATAGTCCATGGAGAAAGCGGGGTTACTTACCTGTAACCAGGGTTCTCCGTGGACAGCAGGATAAGTCAGCCACACCGTCCCCCCCCCGCCTCTTCTGGAGGAAGCCAGCCCAGTCGAGCCTGCGCCCTAGCTGGGAAGGCTAGCAAGGAACACACTGGCTGGCTAGGGGGTGGGCCAGTGAGGTGGGCTATGTGGGGCGGACTCAGAAAGGCTCTCCTTTCTGAGCTCTAGAGAGCACTTCTGCATTTATGGCGCCGTTGGAGGACATCACCATGTGTGGCTGACATCCTGCTGTCCACGGAGAACCCTGGTTACAGGTAAGTAACCCTGCTTTCTCCGGGAACAAGCAGGAGTTACCTCGAGAGGGACAACATAAACCTCAGGAACTAGAGAGATGGGGAGGGGAAAGGGGCGTGGCTATGTGGCACCGACTAGCCAGTTAGGGAAAGCAGAAACCTCAGTGTTTGAGAGGGCGGGGTGCTTTTGTGCCATTCTCCGCCCACTCCCCTAGGGCTCTAAATTCAGTTCTTGCCGCCTCTCTTCTGCTATCGGGTAAGTCTTTCAGTGGTTTTACCGAGCAGTCTTGGCAGGGTGCAATAGTTCTACTGCTCGTCTGGGTTTGGATTTGTTTTAGGATTCTTGGGCTTTGGAACTGGGGAGGGGGGGGGGGCGCTGCCTGTGTGTTCCTCAGAGTTTAGATCATGATTTTTCCATGTGTTCACACCAGCACCTCGGAGGCGACTCCGCTCCCAGGTAAAATCTTGAAAAGAACAAACTCTGCTCCCAGGCTAAATCTTATAAAAACACCATCGAGATGTCTCTGATCCCAGGATAAACCTCATTAAAAGAACGTCGAGGTGTCTCTGCTCCCACGGAAAGTCCAAAAAGCACCACTGAGGTGTGTCTGCCCCAGGACAAGTCTCAGCAAACACTGTCTAGGTGTCCCTGATCCTAGTAAAATCTGAAAAAAACAGTTGAGAGGTCTCTGCCCCAGATAAATTCTCAAAAAAACACCGCTTAGGTGTTTCTGCTCCCAGTGAAATCTCATGAAAACACTGTTGAAGTGTCTCTGCTCCCATGTAAAATCCAAACACCTATGTTGAGGTGTCTGTGCTCCAAGAAAAAATCTCATAAAAAGACAGTCTAGGTGTCTGATCCCAGCAAATCATCATAAAAACACTGTCTCGGTGTCCTGCTCCCAGTCAAATCTCCAAAAACTCAGTTGAGTTTTCTCTGTTCCAAAAAAATCTCATGTAAACACTGTCTCCTCCCAGTAAAATCTCATGAAAACACCGTTGCGGTGTCTGTGTTCTCAGAAAAATCTCATTAAAAAACCTCAAGATGTCTCTGCTCCCAAGTAAAATCTCAAAAAACACAGTTGAGGTGTCCTTTGCCCCCAGACAAATTCTCAACAAACACCGTCTATGCGTCTCTGATCCTAGAAAATCTCATAAAACGCCGTCTACTGTCTCTGCTCCCATTCAAATATCATAAAAGCACTTAGGAGTCTGTGATCCCGGGCAAAATCTCAGAAATAAACAACCTCGAGGTCTCTCTGCCGCTATACAAAAACTCCGCTGAGGTATCTCTGCTCCAAGTCAAAATCTCATAAAAACACCGTCTAGGTGTCTCTGCTTCCAGGCAAAATCTCAAAAGACATAATGAAGGCATCTTTGCCATTGATGAGAAGAGAAATATTACTGACTCTCCGATTCCGTGATTTATTGAATCCGGTGCTGTTAATGTGAGTTGCACCCTCAGTATTGATGGTGCAGGTTCTCCGGGAAAAAGCTGGAGATACCTCGATGAGGACGAGATAAACCTCGGGAACTAGAGAGAGGGGGAGGGGAAGGGGCATGGCTATGTGGCAGAAACCTCAGTGTTCGAGAGGGCGGGGCGATTTTGTGCCATTCTCCGCCCACTCTACTAGGGCTATATAAATGCAGCTCTCGTGCTTACCTTTACCTCCGATGAGAGATTAGGCACTGCGGTTCCTCAAGCATGATGATTGCATTTGCCGCCTTCGCCTTCGCCTTATTTCTTTTGCTATCGGGTAAGTCTTTCAGTGGTTTTACCGAGCAGGGTGGAAGGGGCATTGCTAGGGTGCAATAGCTTCTACTGCTCGTCTGGGTTTGTTTGTTTTTTAGGATTCTCGGGCTTTGGAACTGGAGGGCGCTTCCTGTGTGTTCCTCAGAGTTTGGACCTATCAGGATTTCTCCAGCACCTTTGAGATGACTCTGCTCCCAGGCAAAATCTCGAAAAGAAGAAACTCGAGGTGTCTCTGCTCCCAGGTTAAATCTCAAAAGACATAATGAAGGTGTCTGGGCTCCCAGGCAGAATCTCAGAAACAAACAAAAAAAAAAACCCGACGAGGACTGTAATATGTCTTTAGGCAGAAGGGTTATGCCAATAATCAGTCCTGAAAAGTCTACTAAGAGGCCGTTTTGAAAGGGTCCCACTTGCGTGTTTTGTTTTTATTTTTGCAATGTTTGGGGTTTTTTGTCATTGATTAGTGCGATCTTTTCTATTGATGAGAAACAAAATCTTACTGTTTCTTTCCGCTTCCGTGATTTTGTTTTATCCGGTGCTGTTAATGTGAGTTGCACCCTCAGTATTGAGTAGTGCAGGCTCTCCGGGAACAAACAGGAGTTACCTCAATGTGGACGAGGAACTATAGAGAGAGGGCGTGGGCTGTGTGGGCACCGACCAGCCATTTAGGGAAAGCAGACATCTCGGTGTTCGAGGGGGCGGGGTACTATTGTGCCATTCTCCGCCCACTCCACTAGGGTTATATACACCAGTGGAAAAAATAGTGGGTAACACTAAGTTTCTAATTTGAGTTTTTTTGGTTTCTTTGCATATATTCTCGGAAATCTCAAAATGTCTTCAGTTTGACAGCTAGGAAGTTTTTCTAAAACATTCATTCAATGTACATAAGAGTGAAACAGTGAACTAGGTGAGTTTTATGTATATATTTAGATCAAATATGTTAAGGTGTCCTGTACGATTCTTTAATGCACACACATTTAATCTATGAATTCTTTAAAGTTAATAGGGAGTTGGAAAGCGCTTTGGCGTCAATTGTTCTGCCTGGTAATGTCTTGGCATGCATTCAACAAGATTTTTCAAGTCTTCTGTGTTAATTACATGGAACCACGAGCTGACAATAGCCTCAATAAGGGCTTTATAGTCTAGGCTAAAACGTTTGGTGGCAAGCAAATGCCCAAGCAACAAGTTCTCAATAGGATTCAGGTCAGGACTATTTCCTGGCCAGGGCAGAAGTGGAATCTTCTCTGCAAACCACTTCTTGCATAGTCGTGGCAGTATGACATGGTGCACCATCTTGTTTGAAAGATCCAGTCTGTCTGATAGCCAGGCAGATCACGCATCGATGGCAGTAATTTCGGCTCAACGACTTCATGGATGTACTGACTCGCATTAACTGTTCCACCAATGACTTGGATTCTGCCTATTCCATGACTGGACATGCAGCCCCATATCATAACTTTCAAAGGATGCCTTGACTGCTTTTCATGCAATCTGGGAGACAATCTTCACCTGATCTTCTTACGTAATGAACCCTATCGCTTCCAAATATCAATATTGTTATCTTGTTGCTCCAGATTACCCTTTTTTCCAATCTTCTGGTAGTCCAGTTTTAGGTGCTCTTTAGCCCACTGGAGGAGGTCCGTTTTCTCTCGAACCTGAATATTCAGAAAAGCGTTTTCTTTCTTGGAATTCTTCCCCTCACTGGCGTTGATGGATAGCCAATGTTTTGAACAGGTCGATCAGTAATGGACACACCAAGATCCATAAGTTCCTGATTGTCCTTGGCAGATTTTTGGTCTAGTTTGTGGTTTGGTTGGTTGGTGCGATTGTTTTTTTTTTTAAGCCAGCCTCCAACAATCATCTCTGTCAGTTTGTGGTGGAGTTGTAGATTTTATTTTTCCTTCCTCTTCCCTTCTGAGTTGCAACGACTTTCAAGAACTTTGAAGCGAGCACACACAACTTTTGTACACCAGATGCCTGTCACCCCATGGCCCATCCTTCTGAGCAATTTCACAAAAGCAGCAGAGACACCTCAACAATGTTGTGAGATTTTTGACTGCCCCGGAGCAGTAAGTCCCACCTTGTTGGTGATGGTGGTTGATTTTTTCTGGGAACAGAGACACCTCAACTGAGTTTTGGGAGATTTTGACTGGCGAGCCACAGAGTGGGAAGCAGAGGACACCTAGACGGTGTGGGAGTGGGAAGTGTGCTGTGGTTTTTGCGTTTGTTTTTTTTTTTGTCTCATTGAGATTTAGCCTCAAGGAGTAGACAATCTCGTCCAGTGGTAGATTTTCGTTTTTTTTATGGGAGCACGAGACATGTAGACTGTGTTTTTGAGATTTTCAATCGGCGTAGAGCCGACAGACGACAACCTAGACAATGTTCTTATGAGAAATTTCTTTCTGCGAACAGACACCACAATGGTGTTTTAATGAGATTTGTCTGGAGAGCAAAGACCCATCTAGACGCGTGTAGTTTGAGAATTTTACTTGGAAGCAGAGAACACCTCGGTTTTTTTTAATGAGATTTATTCCTGGCTAGCAGAAGCACCTAGATGGATGGTCGTAAATGAGACTCAATTTACTAGAAGCAGAAACCACCTAAACCGTGTTTTTAGAGAAGGTCTTTTTTATTGGCGGCCCAGCAGACCTCTCAACATGTTTTCAGCCCCAGCAGGGACTAATAAGCAGAGGTGCCAAGAGAAACTCTCCCTTTGTGACCGCTCTAAAAAGCCCTGCATACTGAGAGCTGAATAGGGCAGAGGGCTCTCAGCCGGGCGGGGCCGGGTGAAGGGGGGCCGGGCCGCCGGGACACGACGGACACTTGATTCTGCCGGCAGGCAACAGCAGCCCAGATTGCCTATGTATGTGTGTAAATTTTTTTTATTTGTTTTAAATTTACCTGGGCTGATTGGGAGGGCGTGCTGATGTTGCGAAAATTGAGCTGATGGAGGGCCGTCGGATTAGGACTGGAAATGGGCTGATACACACATCCATATGCAAGCCCTAATGGCAACGCCTAAAGCCCCAACCACCGGCATCACCTCAACCCGAATACAGGGGTTTTTTGTATTGCCTGATGGCATTAGCATCCTCTTAGTAGCTCCAACAGCCCAGTGGGGCTTCCACCTGATGCGGGGATGCCCTTTTTCCTTTTTTGCTGCCCCAATGTATGTCATTGATCAAGTTGCGGACACCTGGGTTCTCAGGCGTGGTACGGGATGCGTTGCCATCTTCATCTGGCACGACAGCGCTCTCTCCTCGCCTTCTCCACAGCCAGAGCCTTCCTCGGTTTCCCTTTCCACCTGAGTTGATTACATACAGGAGCCTGGACAAACATCCTCGACCACGGGTAGTCAAAAGGGTACCATCACACCTCCGTTTATACTACCCGCCATAGCTTCCCTCGTCCCGAGGAAGGACCAAGAGAGGGGGGGGGGAGGGCTATAGTCCTAACCTACTATCTCAGTAACCTTGAAAAACAAGATTTCTAGTGCAGGAGAGAAGTTCAAAATAGACATTGCTTGGTGTCCCTGCTCGGCCCTTCCTCCAGCAGGGCGATTATTGGCTATTATTCCTCGCGAGCCTCAAAGATGCTTACATCTACATCCTAGTACCCACCCCAGCAACAGGCACTTCAGGGGTGCTGCAGCGGTGCAGAGTACTACCCAGTACAGAGATGACCCTCCCCTTCAGGCTCGCCGTCTGCCCTGTTGGGTCTTTCACCAAGTGTCTTTTCCGTGGCTGCCCGCACCTGCTCTCCCAATCGGCAAGGGCATACCTGTTTTTTCCCTTCCTAGATGACTGAGCCTCATCACAAGGGGCAACGACCGAGCGAAGCCTGCCCTTGCAGCATCGCCGGCATGACTCTTGTCGATTCTATCTCGATCGCCTCAGCTTCTTGTTTTCATTACTCCAAATCCCACTTCGAAACCCAGTGACCAGACTCTGGAGACTTCAATAAGAGACACATCAGATCAAACATGAAGGCATGCAAGCAGCCGTCTCTGTCACCAGGATTCGTGCGCCGGCCGTCTCCATGGCCCCCTAACGTGCCAAGCACAGTCCCCAGCCGGCCCTTGAGGTGTGGATTCCGCAGTGCGAGCCATGTTTGCACATCCTGGGGCACATGGGTCCTACACAGTTTCACATTGTCCCTCACAGCACCAGAATGAGGGCGGACCCGCAATGCGAGCCATGCCTTCCATCACCTACAGCGACCCTGTCCGAGATCTCCCCACACTCTTTACACCTCTCTGGGTTGGTGAGCAGCTCCACCGGAAAGCCTTCTTTCAATGAGAGATCCTCCCCGTCCAGGCCCTGTAGATAACGAGCGTCTCGTTCTGATGACAGGATGCCTCCCTGCCCCTGGGTTGGGCCGAAACCCACTGAAGGCAGTTTATGTACCCCAGCAGCAGTGGTTGCACGAGGAAGCTCAGCCACAGTAGATCAATATGCTTTTGAGCTTTGAGGCGGTATTCAGTGCGCCCGTAGGGCCTTAGAGTATCATCTGAGGCGGAAACGTACACTGGTGCTCTGTGCAGATCCACAACTGTGTGAGCTAGATTCTACATGCCGAGACAAGGAAGGGCCGCGCGAAAAGTTATCTCACCCCCCTACTGTCGCGGATGGCGCATGCCTGCCTTTGCCGCACTTATACTGTGGAATAACCTTCAGAGCAGTCTATTTCCTGCGGCCAGCGCAGCAGATGTCCTCACAGGACAAACTCAGACCAGGAATCCTCTGCCCCCACACGAGCAAGTAGCCACTGGACCTGGAGAGAGGCCAGCCTTTTGTTCCATCGTGTGGGGGACTCCGTACCATATGACCTGAATCGCCCAGTCCAAATGAACGCACACAGATTCCCCCACTTCTATGGAACGCCGTTACACACCCAAGCAGAGGTGGGCCTGCCGAGATGCGTTCCTGCTGAGTTGGGTCCTCCGGGCTACTATTATGCACGTACCCCCCACTCCATCTTCATTGCAAGGAGCCCCGCACAAGGTCCAGCCAAGGATTGCAGCTTACAGTCGAATTCCTCGCCAGGCCCGTTCGTAGCCTCGACGAGCCTGGGTTCTCTCTCCTGCTCTGGCTTATCAGAGCCTGACGAGTTACCCCTAGCCGTCCTGACATCCTCTGGGCCTACTAATGACAGGAAGAGCGAGGATGGGTGCTCCACCCCGACATGGCCCTCGCCTAGTACCTTACAGCCTGGAAGCTGATAATGCGTACTCCTTAGCCCTCGCATGCCACCTCCTGGGGGAAGGACGAGGAAGGACCCAAAGAGGCGAGCCAGCGCCTTTAAGTGCGCCTGGCGTTTCTCGCATCTTTATGGTTGCTCCGAGCCTATAGAATCGACCCATTAACTCCTGCTCTCTCCGAGTGTCGTGTACTCCAGAACTAACCTCCTCCACCTCTTGAGCCAAGGGCTGAAGTCCAACTCAGTCAGAGATACAACTTGAGCGCCATCTCAGCCTAACTACCCTCACAATCAAGGGTAAACCCCTCTTGCCGGGAGAGCCCTTGGTCACTCATAGAACTTCCTAGGCAGAGAGGTCTCTTGCTCTCCACAGCATGCCGTCTCTGACCTACCCTCCGGCAGAGTGGGACATCAACGTCATGCTTATGCAGCCCGCTCTTCAAGCCACATGGTGACATGCTCGCCCTTCCGACACCTCTCTAGCGAAGTTCATCTTCCATGTGGGTCT
Organism: Ichthyophis bannanicus; assembly: GCA_033557465.1. Taxonomy (NCBI): domain Eukaryota; kingdom Metazoa; phylum Chordata; class Amphibia; order Gymnophiona; family Ichthyophiidae; genus Ichthyophis; species Ichthyophis bannanicus. The sequence continues at coordinate 95,890,631 of CM066031.1, read as the reverse complement.
GAGCTTCGGCGAGGTCGCGTGCAAACCACATGAGTCCTTCTGGCTTGAGGCTCCTCTACACAAGGCTTCTATGGTGATAACAGGGATGCGTCCTGCCATACCCACCCCCAAGTTTCTGCCGAAGGTTGTCTCTGATTTCCATCTCAAGAGCAAGTAGATAGTCTTAGCCCGACACTTCTTCCTGAAGACCTCATGCCCCATCAGGCATCGGTGGGCCTACAGTACACTCGACTACAAGAGCCGGCCCTCTCGCTTTTTACCTGCCCAGAACGCACCCAGGTTCATCGCCAGTTCTGATTAGGCTCTTCATTGCCTACGATCTCCAACAGCCTTGAGCCGGCCCAACGCAGTCACCAAGCCATAACCCTCTGCAATTGCGGTGGCCAGGACTGCATTGCCATTTGCCCAGGCAAATGAAGGGCACTCCACTCGCTTTGGCAAGTCACGGACCACCATGGATTCTGGGCCAAAGTGGCGTTCACTGCGCCCCTCCAGTGATACAATCGACGCGACACTAACTGCTGCTAGCCTGATGACCCTGGGTACTTCAGTGAACACTTTTTTTGTTTTATTGGCATCGCAACTACTCCCTGGACGAGGGATACCGGCCTGGACAATGCCTCCGGCTAGGCTTGGTACTCCATAATCTATTTCGGGGAGTATAATGCAACTCCTGCCCTCCAACCCATCCTTCTGCGGCCTACCGAGAGCCTTATAGCCCCTGGGAAAGAAGACTCTAGAGCACCTATCGGGCATTGCGCTTCTGATCAAGGCCTCGCGGCAAGTCAATATCATCAAATAAAAAAAATGGAGTTACAGTCTTCAGTCAACCCTGTAGCCTGGGGAGTCCCATAAGCGAGGGACACCTGCACCTTCCGCAATGCTTGTTTCTTCCTGGAGAAAGTGCTAGTTACTCACCTGCTATAGGTTGTTCTCCAGCAAGACAGCCTAGAAAATAGAGTTCCTTGACCTACCCTACCACCTCTCCTCATGAGTTAGCCTAATTTCTGTCTTTCACTTGCCCAGCTGCTGAGTAGGACTCTGTAGCGAAGAGATACACCTTTAGGGCAGCGATGGAAGAGCGACCGTGCTTCAGGCGTGCCAGCCAATCTCCAAGACTCTTTCGTGAAAGCGCAGGCGAATTGCTCCTCGCGGGACCCCCCACTCCGGTGGTTTTGAATGTCACCCATAATTGAGGATTGATATATGCTGTCCTGGCGTAGTGAGCACCTGCTTACAGGTGTCAGTGAAACTACACGTTTCTAGCCGCTTCCTCTTTCTCCTGCTATCGGGTAAATCTTTCAGTGGTTTCTTCCTGAGCAGTCTGTGCCAGCGGTGGAAGGGCCATTGCTGACGGGTGCAATAGCTTCTACTCGCTCATCTGGGTATTGTTTTTTTCAGGAATCGTCGCCGGGCTTTGGAACTGGCGGTTGGGGGCGACGGCTGTGCCATGGCATGTTCCTTGGATCATACTCAGAGTTTTGAAGATTAAGAAAAGTAGAGGTCAGACGGATTCTGCCAGACAACAAAGTGTACAAATGCGATTATTCTACCACTCTAACATCCACAAAAGCCGCGCTCCAACATTTGAAAATTACCAAGTACGGTTAACCGGGGCTAGCCTGGATGCTTTAGTCAAACAATGCGTATCAGTGGAAATCAATTGACCAGCGACAGGATTCAGCGAATTTTTGGAGTAGGCCACTCGTTCAAGGCAGGCATCCAAGATGAGTCCTCAGGGACGCAATATCAAGAGTATTGGAGTGGCCCCTGTGAACGCACCGAGTGTCCAAAACGAAGGACACAGACAATTGTCAACAATCTCTGGATAGATTCTAACGACCCCTCTCAATGATAGCGTTTTGAATTTGGGCCTTTCTTTTGCCCTTACCGCGTAACTCATTTATGGATCTGTTCAAATTGGAGGATTGCAAGAAAACTTTAGATAAAGCAAAACTCCAGGTTACTGTTTTTTGATAATAAGATTGCTGCATCAGGGTGATACCGTGTTTGCAAGAATCCATCTAAATGGATACCGCCAGGAGGACGTTTATGATCCAGCCTTATTGGACGTATGCAAAAATTGTGGTACTATCCGGGTTTGGACAATTTGGAGAACTCAGTTTCTACCGATTCCATTTCCAATTTGTCAAGCTGAAAAAATGAAAGCTATTGGCTATACATAGTTTAGCCTACAGAGTTGGTGATTAGCAATGCAGGGGGGGGGGACTAAGGTGGTGGCCATTAGTGATTCCATTTACACAATCTTACCACGATGCACTGCTTGCTCAATTGTCTGACATGAAATACTGTAAGTTCCTGGACGGTGATTCCAGCACCTGGAACTAAAAAACAATCCATTAAGGATTGAGGGTAGTAAGTGGCAACATAAGCCAGGTGGATACCCAAGAAGGAATAGGAATTTTTGGTTGTGATTACAATCCTAAGATTTCAGTCATCAATGTGGTTCCCCAAAATCCACAAATCCACTTACTCATCCACCAGGGAGGAGACCAATAGTTTCGTGCCATGGATCGGTGTTGTGCGCCCACACCCCTCTCTGGAAATTTGTTGGGGTGTGTCAACATGGTGGGTCCTTCAACACGCGGCAGCACAAGCCTTGTATTCATGATAATTCTTGCTACTGAAGTTAGTTCATATAACTCAGGGTCACTGTAGATGGGCAAAAAAACGCTCGTTACAATAAACATAGACCAGCAAAGAGGTTGTTGCATTATTGGTGGGAATATATGTTTTCATTGACTTCATGTTTACCAAGGTCCTTTTTTATTGGAGCTTCTTACATGTTAGTTCTCACCAACTATTTCCCTTTGATTGCAAGTTTTACGTACAAAGTTTTGGCATTGCAAGGGGGGCAAACAGTTGCCATCTCCTTGTCTACTATGTATATGACTAGTTTAAGGAACAATACATGTATCCTGGCCAAATAGTTTAGATATATACCATTATGGCAAGATTCTTTGAGGATATGTTCTTTCCTTGGACAGACTAGCTCACAAGTATTGGCTGATTTTTTTTTTTGTTGTCTTGGTAAACACCGGGAAGGACTAATATAGAATTTACAGCTCAGATTGAAACTAGCATACTATTCAAATTCTGGACATAACCATCACACTAAACGCTGCAGGGCTGGTTACAACTATGGGATTAAACTAGTTCAGAGAAACACATTGGTTACAATATCAGAGTTTTTCACCCGAGCCTTTGAAACGTGGCTTAACTGTATGGTCAATTTTTTAAGACTCAGGTGTATGTTCTCTTGGGCCGGTTGGCACTTCAGAAACCAGGCCTAAGAGGCGCCTTAGCAACCGGCTTGTCAGGCAGAGTTACCCCAATACTAAGATCATTGGCCTGAGCATATATGACGTGCTCGCTAATACACAAGGGCCTCATTCCATCCTGGACATCAACCCCCCTATCGTGTAAGTCGCAGGGTGTCTGAACAATACGCGGAATTACAGAGGGTCTTTGTGCGAGTATGGGGGATCCCACAGGGCACATCTAGCTCCGCGGGGGATCAGAATCACGATCAGTCCTGTATGTGCGAGTTCAGTCAGGCCTGCACATACAGTGAGGGAGGAAACCTGACGAACTGCAGTCAAGGAGCGCGGTGTGTTGTAGCAATGGAGTGGCCGGGTTGGCACCATGGCGTCTGGCTGTCATGGCCAGTGCCAGCTCCATTTCCAAAAGCCTCGATGCTGCTGGATAAAAGTGCTTATTCCCCGCAGACCCGAACCCCCCAAAGCCCCCCGATCTAGCCTCCTAAGGCCGAGGTGTTGGTTGCAGGGAATTGTCCACTTCCCCACCCCCCCACTCCATCTGGTGCCCCGGCAGTAAAAAAAAAAAAAAAACAAACACTTCCACGGCACATGTCACGGGTCCGGTGGAAGTACAGGGCCAACATTAAAATATGGACCCTGTAAGTCCAAGCATGGCCCAGGACTTGCCGTCCCGAGCTGCCCCTTCCCCCCGCCCCTGCTAACTTCCCCACACAACCGGTAAGGAGCTTAGACACCAGTAGGGGAGGCACGCAATAGCGGGGTGAGATGAAGCATCATGTATGGGATGTCGCATCCCTGATATTCATGAGAAAGAAATACTAGCCCCATAGGGAAATGGCTTCTATATAACCCAGTGATTAGACCCCAAAATGGACCGGATAGTGGGTGTCTTCTCCTTACAGGTGACATTTTATGAGATTGTGAACTTACTGCACCAACCATTTGGAACATTTTGAGTTTCCCTACGTGCTCTCATTAAACCTTTCCTTTTCTTTTTCCCGTGGGCACAAATCTTAGGGATAGGCTAGTCCCATTCTACCACTATTACTGTAGGACCTGTTCAGTTTGCATGTCGGACCTGGGTTCTTTTGCCTGTGGGAACTGCAATTTTTGCTCAGCTAACCTTCAGGAAAGTTTTTGGCAAGACTTTCAATGAAGGATTGATGATACGTTTCCTCCTGGCGCACATCTTGCCTGTCGGATTTTGTGGTGTAGTTATATCATCATTTGCCCATTGTCAACTCTTACACATTGGCGCAACGAATAGATGTGGGCACAGATTTCTCTGTCCTCAGCAGATCTCCCGCAGACACACAGCTTAAACCGGAGGCGGCTCCGCCGGTTGAGCCTTTTGATTAGACCCCACATTTCAACAACTACGTTGGTATGTGAATAGATTTCATTCCTGAAGATCTGCAAGGGTGGTGGGGGGGGGTGGGGGGGGCCGATATAACTTATAGGCTTCAGAAATGGAGAGACAGTTTTGGATTTTCCAAACTTCGGTCTATCAATCAAAATGGTGAATCAAACTTGGAAAAGGATTGGGCAAGTTTTTTATTGATCTTTATCCAGTCAGGGTTAGGGGGTTCATTCCTAGGAGTGTTTTGTATGCTTGTGGTTACGTCAGATGCTGCCTACTGGAAATGGCCGGGGTTTATATTTGGCATGACAAAGGCATCAGTCATCACGAATCTGTATAATCCTGTTTGTTAGCCTGCGCAGCAGATATATGTGGAGATTGAAATAGCAGCACGTCACAGGCAGGATTTTGGTATGGCGCCTACGTCTGGCATTGTTGCGGCGCTTCTCCAAGCTAAAAGTAGCTTTTCTAAATTACTTTGAGAAAAAGGAACTGCCATAGCGGCTGCAGGGTTTGTTTCCGACTCCTTTTCTGGCTTATCCGACAAAAAGAAAAATTGATCGATACCTTTGCTGCATAATTTTTCACTGGGACCTTTACTATTGTTTTTAATTTGAATTTCGGTTCTCAGGTTTTTGGCGTGCTCCATTTTTGGTAATCACTGTTTCTGACTTAGCGGGTTAACTCCTTATCCTTCCCCGCCCTACTCTCTATCCTTCCTAATTAGATTATATCCAGGTATGATAAAAATCCATTCATAAGACACATTAAACCGTGTTTCTGTGATGGCCACAATGTCCCAACTTTATGACCGGCACTGAGAGCATTTGTGCTCATTCCCTGTCCCACAGGTTTGGGTAGGTTTGCTTCTATATGGCATATGTGTTGTTTATTACTGACTCCTCTTTCCCTGTGTTACTGATACCTGAGTTAAGTATTAGGTCTCTTTATATTT